>CM042855.1:1178970-1778970 GCA_023658055.1 Thaleichthys pacificus
GGGGACTCCAGTTTGACAACCAAAAACTCCAAGTCGGTCACATTTTGAAGATACTGCTTTTCACAGGCATGGTAATGTTTTCTGACATACATAGCGACACCGCCTCCCCTTTTACTCGCAATGTGAGGATGGTTGGTGTAAGAGAGGTGTCTGTTGCGTTTGAACATGTTGTAGCCCTCCAGCTGTAGACTTTCAGCAACAAAAGATCCTGATAGATGAGTTTCGGTAAAACATAAAACATCTCCAAGTGTTAACTGATGATGAGACTTGATATCTTCAATGTGAGCTGGTAATCCTTCCGTGTTGTGATGGATTATCGTCAATGTTTGCGCTTCGTTTGTGGTCTGTTGATACTTGATAAGTGGCATAGTGCTGTCCAACGATGCTCTCGTCATTGAGTCCAGTGATGCTGTGATTGCAGGATCACAAAATATCTTCTTGTCATCAAACTCCGTCATTTTCAGTCCTTGCAGTGAAGTTGTTCTACTCAGAGCCACGTAGGCCATTCCGGGTTGGAAGACACGTTTTAATGAAACCACTGCAGATTGTGTTGTAATTCCTTGGACTTTGTGAATTGTACATGCAAAAGCCAGCCTGACGGGAAACTGCCTGCGAACCACTCCTTTTTGTTTCAGGTTTTCCTCTACCCTCTCTATGTACACCAAGTTTCCAGCATCACCTGATGAATTGTCCCGATACCTTTGTCCTGCATTTGGATTGTCCAGCACAAGTCCCAACGAGTTTATAGCCGTAGCACCATTCTCTGTCTGGGTGACTATTCTCGCAATCTTTCCAAATGTCCCGTTTACAAGCCCGTCTTCCACATCTATGTTTCTGGTGATCATGATTCGGGCACCTTCAGCTGCTTGTAGCATGTCAAGCAGATCGTCCTTTTGTCCTTTTAAAGGATGGTGTTGCTTCTTCATCACTCCAGTTTTAGGGTCTCTTCTATAGTCCTCTGCATCTATGTTGATGACGTTGGAATGGAGAACAGACACAGTTGCAGCATTATGTTTATCAACTTCTTTGTTGGTGGAAAAGATGTGTAGCACGTCATTAGGGCAGCGGGCGGGGTCAGTCACAGCCTGATGAAGCAGAGCTTTGTCATCATTGCTCAAGGCGTCCGTCTTCTGCTTCACTCTGATTCTATTCAAAAGCTCAGCGAATGCAACATCATCTCTCTGGCGCATAATGTCTGTGAGTGTGATCATTTGAAAGTAGTCTTTCCAGAAGTCATCTGTATCTTCTTCAAACACGCAGAGCGGTTTACTTCTTCCCAGTGGGGGGAGCTGATAAAAGTCTCCTACTGCCAGTACCGACATGCCACCAAACGGTTTCTTACTGCCTTTGATTTGCTGTAATCTCCAGTTGACGTAGGCAAACAAGGGCTTTGAAATCATTGACACCTCGTCAATAATGATGATCTCGGCATTTGACAGCTGGGCCCTCACTTCATCTATGAGATTTCCAAGTCCTTGGTACGGTGGCTTTAAGCATCGTGGCAACTTCAGGACATAATGCAAAGTGTTGCCTGAAATGTTGAAAGCAGCGGTTCCTGTAAATGCAGTCAGTAAAACGGTTGGCATAGATATGTCGGTTTCCTCGCATAGTCTAGGCAGTTTACTGAGTATTTTTGTTGCCTCAGCATGAACACACTTGATAAGGTGAGATTTTCCTGTGCCTGCGCCACCAGTGACAAAGTAAAAGAAAGGGTCAGGATTTAGGCCACGCACACGGTTAACGCACCACTCACGAACCAAGTAGAATGCGCCAGCTTGTGTCCGGTTAAGGTTTCGATACATTTTGCGAACAAAATCTGGGCACATTTGTGGGGCCTTTACAGTAAATGCAATCCCCCCAGTTTGCTTCTCACGTGTAAACTCCGGAACATCATCTTGTTCATTCTCGTGAAGTGGTTCTGCTTGTTTTCGTTCTTCTATACATTCCAACTTCTCCAACTCAGCTTCCGGGGCGAAGGTGTTCCAAGCATCTTCCACAGGGCCGTTCTGCATGTAGTCGTTTAAGACTTGTTCCACTATCTTACTGTGTTGTTCAAACTTCTGTTGGTTTGTTTGAACAATTGCAGTCACTGCGCATATCTCGTGTCTTCCTGGTAATCTCACATGGGCATGTTTGTAAAACTCCTGATGTGTGGGGAACATTTCCGTTTTGAGCGATGACTCTGACCGATGGGGGAGGTAGAGTTTGAGCAATCTTCCATAGAAGTTCTCAGGGTCCTTCTTTTCTGAAAAGCGAGCATATCTGATGACTGCAGGCTTCCCTCTGGTGCGTTTCTGGATCATTCCCATGTTGTTTAATAGACTGACACGCTTGCCGTCTTCTGTTTCCTTTCCGTAGACAATCCTGTAATGTGATGCAAAGTCTGCTAGACACATGTTTTCAAACTCTGGCGTTTCAGGCCTGGCTCTGTATTTGTCGGGTATACCCGTCATCCACACATTCTCACTTTCTTCTGGTTTCTTCTGCAACGCGCTAAGCGGGAGACTCATTCTCAGTGCGTTGTCACTTGTTTGTAGAAATAAAACCTCGCGTGAGCAAGACTTCATTTTCAGGCTGCACGTACGGGCCACAGACTCCTGGGCGCTGACCTCTCTGTGTTTTGAATAAGCCTGAAGAACACCTTTCATTTCTTCTCGTTCCGTCTGATTTTCTGGGCTCATGTCTTTGACTATCGTTTTGAGATAGTCACTCATCTCTCGCTCTGGCTTGGATATGTAGGAGAGCATGTACATGATGCAACCATACTCATCAAGAATGTACTGGATGTCCATGTTTGCGTTCCACGCCATTAGCAAATTTGGATTGTAGTTGTTCACCCAGCAGTCCTTGACATCACGCTTCATTAAAATGACGCTTGCGGAGGTCAACGACTCAACATACGTGTCGTACTCATCAAATGTCATATTACACTGCGCCAATAGCTGTGACATGTCTTCAACCTGTGCTTTTGGGTCGTTTAGCAAGTCCCAGACCGGTTTCAGTTTGTTCTTGGCTGCTTGTGGTGCCATTGCATGTTCTTGGGGTGGTCCTTCCTCTTCTTGTGGCATAGGGTAAGTTACGCGAGTTTTTTTAATAGGTGGTTTTGGAAATCCAAATCTGCATACTTTGTTACCTTTCCTGCATGAGTTAGAATGACTTCTGCTGTGCATTTGAACGTCCGTGACATATCTGTGAAGTAAGGGTTGTTTGTCTTCATCAGGTAGCTGGCATGAAATGTAGCGATCCACAAAGTCACATACCTCGTCATCCCGGTCTTCTCCGACGATAGGAGCTCCTGCTACCCAACAGAGACAATGTATATGGGGGCTTCCTCTCGCCTGAAATTCTACCCGGTAAAAGTAATCGATAACTTCACCGATTGGCTGCGCAGGACCCAACAGCAACTGTCTCATCAGAGCATCAACCCTCTTGTCAAACATGCGCATGGTGGTTACAGGGTTACTTCTGAGAATGTCACATTTCTCAGCCCAGTCTAGCTCAGAAAAATCCACCCGTTGACCTTGTTGTGCTTTGATGGCTGTGATTACCTCTGGCCATCTGAATTCTGCAGCAGAGAAGGTCAGGAAGAAAGTTGGCTTTCCTAGTTGTCTGACCATGGCTAGCAAATCCTTCAGAGTTCGATCCCAGTAAGCTGGAGTCCCTCTCAGTGGTTGCATGAATCTTGTAGCATCTCTGTTTCTCACCAACCTCTCAACCTCACGTTTGTCCTGTAGCAACTTGTTGGATATTTTTCGTCCGTCCTTGGTCTTGGATTTTCCTTTCCTTAACTGAATTGACATGCTGCTTTTTGCCAGGTGAGTCTCTGTGACAAACTGCGCAAAAAACAGGTAGCTTTGGTCTCTTGCAAAACGAGTGTCAACACAGAAAAGCCTTGCATTGAAATACATGCTCGGGGATAGTTTGACTTGTCTTGTCTCGTCTAATGTATTCCTTCCAGTAGGGAACTGAACAGGGAAAGCCATTGCCTCAAGCCTTGGGACTTGGGAAAAGCTAATAGGCGTGTTTCCTTGTGCTGGGGCGATGCTGAAAATCCCATCCCCGTAGGTCAGTGTTTCTTCTCCAAGGTCAGGTGGCTGTAAACAACTGTCCAAGCCGACTCCGGGTCTTAGTGCAGCTTTCTCAGCCTCTGCATTGGGAGGTTGTTGGTCATGGTCTTCCTGTTGCTCATAAGCAGGCTGTAAAGCTGCAGACTTTACCTCTGATAGATCAGCACTTTCTATGCGATTAAGCACCTCCATCATTTCAGTTTCATCACCGCTATCAAGGTCCATCCCATCATCATCATCCGTTCCCTCATCAGCTCTGATTGTAATGTTTCTGTAGTCAGGGTGTATGTCAATGAGCTTTGAGAGTCCTGCTACTACATTTCTCATGTTTACAGTGTGAAACAGCTGGTGGCCTTTGTAAACCAGACGTCTTTTCAGCTTCACTCTGTATAACTGGGATGAGCTGCATGGTCTTGGTAAAGTATTTACCGTTGTTTCCACCTCGGATGGCACACACACCACAGCGCCATGTATAGCTGCTTGTCGACCTTTAGGAAGTGTGACAATCTTGGCAAATGGCAGTATTTTGGCCAAAAGTTGTCTTTCCAGCACGTTCAAATCACAGAGCTCTGGGGGAATGGGCTCCAGCTCCAAGTTGTTAGCCACAGCGATGGATGATTTGTTTCCTGCCTTCAAATGGGAATGACAGCTGTGACAAATCCACTCTTTTTTCCTTTCTTCCGGTACAGTGCATTGTTCAGGGCCTTGACATTGATCGTCGCACACATGGACATATTGCCCTGTCAAACAGACACCAACAATGTGTGGATTCTTCTTGTAACTGCTGCGATTGCAACACTTTACTTGGTTGGGGAAAAGAGTGCGATGGCACATTGTGCACACAAAAGTTGGGCCAGCTTTAATGCATTCCTTGAAAGTGGATATAGCTGTCTGCATTAGGCCGTTGTCCACTGGTTGACTGTATTCATGTGTAGAATGAGTCCATAGTCTGTATTTCCTACTTACTTTCAGGGCACAGTGCATCTTATGGGCCATCTTAAAATGTGCTTCACTGTGACACTTTTTCATGTAACTGATGGATCGCTGCAAATGAGATTTTCTGAAAGTAGGATCATTGTGATACCTGTGGCGAAACGTTTCTTTTTTCTTTGTTTT
The DNA here is from genome assembly GCA_023658055.1 of Thaleichthys pacificus. Lineage (NCBI taxonomy): Eukaryota > Metazoa > Chordata > Actinopteri > Osmeriformes > Osmeridae > Thaleichthys > Thaleichthys pacificus. The sequence continues at coordinate 1,184,154 of CM042855.1, forward strand.
GAAGGCAGGATCATTATGATACCTTGTGGCACAACGTTTCTTTTTTCTTTGTTTTGAAGGCAGGATCATTATGATACCTGTGGCACAACGTTTCTTTTTTCTTTGTTTTGAAGGCAGGATCATTATGATACCTGTGGCACAACGTTTCTTTTTTCTTTGTTTTGAAGGCAGGATCATTATGATACCTGTGGCACAACGTTTCTTTTTTCTTTGTTTTGAAGGCAGGATCATTATGATACCTGTGGCACAACGTTTCTTTTTGCTTTCTTCTGAAGGCAGGATCTGTATGATACCTGTGGCACAACGTTTCTTTTTGCTTTGCTCTGAAATCTGCATCTGTTCTGTATCTGCTGGTGTTGTGTGCACCATGCATTCTTTGGTTTCTTTGTCTTTCCTTTTCTCTTTGTCGCTGTTGTACATTTAACTTGGATAATGCATTACTGTCCTTTGACATGGCTTGTGTGGATAGTGCCTTGATTGCCTGCAGAGAATGTTTGCTGGGTGGGAATCCAGTTTGCGTTACATCTTTGGTCTGTGTCACCTTCTTCACATGCTTTTCACTTTGTGGCTTGTCAGATTGCACTGATAGGACTGGCAAACAGTCGGATGTCTTGCACGTTGAAAGATGTCTTACATGTTGAAATGCGACTGGCATGAAGTCATACTGTAGTCTATCAATGGGGCCTCTGGAATCTCTAAGTAGCACTTCATACAAAGTATGAATCCTTGCAACCATCTCCCTCAAATGTGTAAAAGTAATCATAACCGCTTTTCCATTAGTGTCAGGTAGTCCATCCGCTTTTCGACAATGAGAATCAAACAGTCCATATCTTCCAGACTTGTCTCTGAACACAGCAATGCAATATGGTGATATGATAAGGAGGGCATGTGTAACACCCGCAGAGAGACACTGAAGTCTTGTGGAGAGATCAAGAAACCAAGCCTGGTTGTCAATGTGTGCCCTGGCTCTAACGCATCCCATCTCCACCGGAGATTTAAGAACATTGTACTCATGTTGGTCAGTGTTGACTCTGAGTGGTAGTTCCTCCATGGTCAGTTGTTGGCATTTATATTTTTTTCCTCTTTTTAGCTGTTTTATAGTTTTGTCATACAAGCGGTTGCCCTTGTCCAGTATGTTGTCAAGATCAGCCTTCCTCAGGTCATCAACCTCATTGTGGTATGCCAAAAACGTCAGAGCCATGCATGTACACTGTTTGTTCCTTGACTTTACATAACCAATACGACCCTGATGAGTTGACGCCTGCACTGATATCTGACTTTGTAGGATGCATTGTTCTTGAATATTGTCATTTTCAGAAGTGGCAATCACACTTCCATTGTGCTCTTGAACTTTAAACTGAGCTGTGCATGAAGATGACACCACGGGTTGACTACACCCTTGTCCACATCCACTGTCACTTCTGTGGGGCTCTGCACTCTGAAAGCATGGGTCTGAAAGGTCCAATTTAGACCAGCGCAGCTTTACAGCCTGAGATTTCCTCCCCTTACGTGGCATGACTGTATTCACACACCTGAAATGGCTGAAATGCTGATTAGTGTGTAATAGTAATAAAAGCCTGTAACCGACTTGGTCTGGGATGAAAAAGTGGACTTAAATCTCAAGATCTTTATACAGACTAATTGAAGCTAGTTACATACCTCAAATGCTGGCTAGTGTATACTAGTTATTACCAACCTTTAACCAAAAGCAGTCCAAATGGTAGAAAAAGAATCTTAGGAGCAGGGATCTGGAACTGCTAGAAATTGTTTTCAAACGGACAAAAAGTTATGATTAGAAAGTCATTTGTGACATATGTATGTTTCAGGGTATGTGATACCCTGAAAAATATGGCATGTGCATATTTCGAGAGTCAATTCAGTGGTACTATTTTAGTTCATATAACAAGGTATCTCTCTAATAATGACAATAATCTCTGTGTGTACACAGGCAATCTGCAAAGTTCATATTCCGCAGGAGTCTTTTTTTAATCCAATGGAGTGCATTGTCGATATATTTAAGTTGACTGAGTGGCACTAAGCTAGCACTAGTGAGACTAAAATATATTGATTTTGTGAGCCGAAAATAGGCATACGGCATCAACAATATTATTTTTGTCAGTGCAAAATCAAAGACTGTTTTAGTGATGAAATACTGGCAAGCTAACTAACAAAGCCTATATTTAAAGTGGATGGTTTATTTCAATAGGTGTAGCTGGAAGCAATCACTCAATAAAGTAAAGACAAAATGAACATTTTTGGTGGGTGCTCCTAACTTTTTCAAGTTGGAATGTCCAGTGATACCAAGTAAAAATGTTAATTGCAAGCCCTGAAGGCGCTTCATTCTCAGTAAAGCCATGGAAAGTGAAGCATTGCGTCTCGTATGCTTACTGTTAAAAGTTCTCTTACAGGAGTAGGGCCTACTACAGTTATATAGGAGAAACTAAGATTTACCTTTACAAATATGTCACTGGGCAGCAGGGCTGAAGAGCAGGGCCTGGCCTTCGGGGACGAATATGCAGAGAACAGATCTGGAACTGTAAAACATAATTTACAGACACCAAAACATGCAATTGCAAAGTCATGACAAAGTATACTGTAGAAATATGAGCTTACTTTTAAGATGACCAAGCAAGCTAAATATGTAAGTATCTTAGATTTCAGTAACAAACATTTTTATTTATTTCACATGCATGCTTAACACGACAACGGACAGAAGTCCATTATTGTAGGCCTACTAGCCTTGCTAAAATTGCCATCAGTGCTGGATTGCAAACTCATTTAAAAAAAAGTTTCATTAGTCATGATATTTTGTATTATAACTGCTGTACTGATTAGCCAATTGAGGATGACGTGTGTGAGTTAGCGGAGTAGAGTGAAGGCAAAAAGAGAATGAAAATGATAACACTGGACATAATTTAATTGTATAATTAAAGGCCATCATTTACTGTGGAAGTTAAGTTGTCTGCAGAGTTTGATCATGTTGAAAATATACATATTGTATGTGTAGCCTAGGTGTGTGAAACAAATGAATGTGTGTGTGTACCTGTGCGCCATACCCTGGTCTTGCTGGCTGACCTGGCAGCACATGGAAGGCCGTTCTAGTATTTCTATTGGTCAAACTAGAGCTACATGTATTGTTAACTTGTATTTAACAGTTTCTTTACTAAACATGTAAGCTTCAGAAATAACCTGTCTAGTTGAGCTAACTGTTAGATACAACAATGCAAACTGGCTATGGCAAATTAGCGTTAACTGGTTATGGTTTCATTCAGTTTGCACTGTTACCGATCCCAATGCTAGCTAGCGTTAGCCAGTCAGGTTTTCGCGCTAGTTTTGTAATATATATTTTTTAAATGCCTTACCAAAGTTCTGTGACGATTGAAAATGAAATCTTTGGCGAAATCTTTTGTCACTATAACAGCAACAATCTGGAACGTGAAGATTCGAGGGCAAATCGTTCGGGAAATCTCAAAAGAGCAGCAGTTGGATTTTGTCTGGGTTTACAAAGCAGGTAGGTAGTCAAGCCTAGCTCGGAAGCCAAGTGATCAGGTTGCGTGAAATACCTCAATATATTAGGCCTGTTCACAATATGGCGCTCATAACCGGATGTTAAAAACTCATCATTCTGGTTAGCTTCATAGATCAGTTCATTTATGATAACAAAGGTTACTGCATTCGAGTAGCTATAGGCAGCAATTTCACAATAATTTAACTTAGATGAACACTTTTATAATAGTTGCCTAGTGTTTTGGAATTAACTTCACTTGTATTTCAAACTACCATTAGGCTACAGGCATTAACTGTTAGCTTTCTGTATCGTAATGGGTTGCATACAATATACATCGTTTATGTCGACATTGGCGAGAATGACAGCTAGCCTACCATAAAATATTTAACGTAGGCTACAGTAACGTGTCGTACGGCATGTATTACTTTTCCATGTATTCCTTTAAAAGTAATACATGTAAATAAAATGTAATCAAAAAAAGCATTATACGAAGTTTTGTAATTGTCATTCTTAAAAGAGTAAGTCCAAAAATAATAATCAGAGGTCTACCCTGTTCTTACTTTGGTTGATGAGGAAGGTAGGATAAGAAAAAGGTCTTCCGTAGACAAAGAACAAACCACACAAGCATGGACAAGAAAAGTCTTTATTGTAACCTTATACAGTCTATGATTGTGACACATAGGCTACTTACATGCAAGTCTTAAATTAGCTAAATATTATGGTTAACCTTTCCTAGAAGTTGTCAATGACAATTCAGTCATTAAGTTTTTCTCTTATACGGATTTGTTTTTCAAAGGGATCTACTCACAATTTCTGTTCAATGTCCAACTCCTTAGATATACTTTTCCATATTGCCTACCTCAGCAAACCAGACATGGCAGAAGGTCTTTCACACGGGTACATAATGGGAAATATTTCTAAATAATTTAAGAGTGCTATGACCACCTATTAAGGTCCCTTGATATAAATTAAAAAAAACATTTTGGCTGGTTGGAGGAGAGGACATGGTGTTTAGTGGCTGGTTGGAGGAGAGGACCTGGTGTTAGTGGCTGGTTGGAGGATAAGGCCTGGTGAAGCCCAACAACAGGTGTTTAGGAGAAAACTTTTGAACGTATCTGAAATTGTAATCACATGTAATGATGACATTACTGCTTCTACAACTCCAATCTTCTAAAGGGCATCATCAATTACACCTGGTTTGGAACAAATCAACGTGAACACAGTACATTTACGTTTTCCTAATCATTACTATAATATTAAAACCATGACATATACATTCAACACTAAATTTAAAGATGGCAAGATTAAGTCTGTGTTGGCAACAAAACTTCAGCAGTCTGTGTATGCAATGAGGCACTGTTTTCCGACCCTGATCTTTGGGACTCCCTGCTCAGCATGTTTCCCTGCTCAAACACACCAGATTCCACCAGAAGAATGGGCCAAAGTAGCGTAGGCATCTCAACCGTAGTATACAGTCATTGTATTATTATAAAAAATAATTACAGTATTTATAGTGATATTGAATTGAAGGTCTAAAATGTAGTCAGTGCCTCTGAAAAACAAAGCGATGATTAGCAATGTGTTAAAACTGTTTGAGAATGCATACACACAAGCCCTCTTAATCTTGCGAAGGGATGCACAAGAATGAGGAAAGGTAAGCCTTTTAATGCTGGCCAACACCAAGGAACATGATTACTTAACAAACATGCAAGACTAAGAACTGACTGATTTCTATGTAAATATGGTACAGAATGTTGACACAAACTCTCATATTCTAGTGATGGGATGCACACGAATGACAAGAGCTGTAGTGCCTTTTAATGTTTAGTCAACAACAAGGAACATGATCACTGGACAATCATACAAAGGCCTAAAATTAAAATGTAAGGTAAAAGAAAAAAAGAAATATCGAGGTCACTCTAAAATGAAATGGTAAATAAAATAATGAAATCATAAAAACAGCTAAACCCTTTCCTAACTACCCTATCTAGCATAATGAAACAAAAAGTTTTTTAAATAATCAAAAAGCCTACGCTTGCCCTTATTACTCAAGTGAAGCCGGTCAGGGCGGTAAAATTCCAGAATAGGACGCGAGTGCCTCAGAAATAATCTATTGGTCCTAAGATAAATGACACCCTCATTTTCGAAGGACAGATGCTCCAGAAGAAGATTTGTTTCCCTAACTACGTGTTTGGTGGTAGCATCATCCACCGGCCAGGGGAGAATGGAGCACACGGCAAACCTTACTTCATACCGGTACCGCTCCCTAACTTTGTCCATCAGTTCCCGCATTCCCCTGAGGATATCATACGGAGAATCCCCCTGCGCTACGTTGTTACTTCCTATGTTTAAAATAATTAGCAGCGGGCCACTAACAGTGGTGAGGTGGTAGAGTTGTTGGTGCGCTGACCTCTGGAGCGTGGTTCCCGGGTGTACCCAAGCGCGAGCCTCCGGGATTGCCACGTCCACCCCGCGCAAAATGCTGTCACTCCAGATGGCAACAGTGCGACCTTGAACAGAAGAGAAAAGATAATTTAATAGTAGCCTACTAATGTGTTCAGGTTATGCTAGGTAAAACTTCCATGGGATGAAGAACTATTCTGCATGAAAAGCTTTCAGGAGTAGGCTACATGAAAATGAGTAGGTAGGCTAGCATATGCTGCCGACTCCTGTATTTTGTACAATGCAAAATATAACCATTTTATTGTATTATCAAGACAAAACGGTAATTTACAGTGATTTTAGATATTTCATAAGTAAAAAAGAAATAACCATACCTGCGCCAGATGAAGTGACACGATCCTGCCAGCAGACACGGAAGGGTCTAGGGACATTCGGTTTGTACATAGTAGTCATGGTTCTTTCCAGACGATTAGGACGGAATGGTTCAGTTAAGGATGTGAAAAGTTTTAATGTATGCAAATATAGTTGCTGATTGGATAAAATAAATGATTGACATCTTGCTCAATCGGCTATTATAGGGGGCGTTTCAAAACAAATGTATTTGTAAAAGGCCGACCAACTGTTTTGAATAAAAACAACACAGATAAGGAGGTAACTAAAATACATTTAAAAAATGCGGTTAGTTCCGTAGGCTGTTTCACAGCAATTTGTTTTCTTAAAGACCAACCAACGAGAAGCCTTTTGGACATCTTTTGAAAACACAGAAAAGGCGGTAAAATTGCAAGAACAGCCTCTGATGGAGTTTCAGAGGGCCTATTATCGACTTCTATACAAGTTGTCAACTTCCCCATTAAGTTTTTCCTACAGATATTTGTGTTAAAGAATTATCTGATGTTCAATGTGCAACCATAGCCATACTTCTCCAGACTGCAAACCACAGACAGGCAAAGGTCTCAGGTACACACTGGGACATTTCAAAAGCATACGAGAATGACTGTTGTTGTAAGACCACCTACAAAGTTCCCTTGATTAAAATCATTTTTCCAATGTATCTGTCAGAAAAAAACAATTCTACATCTATCATACTCATGATTCATTCTCAGCAATTACATTTTAAGTTGTATGGAAGCATCACCATGTGGTACAGGCTGGACTGGAGGAGTGAGCCCTGGGGTCAGTTGCATAAACTTGGTTTAAGACTAGTCTTAGCCTTAGACTGTCTTAAATTGTCAGGTTAGACTAGTCTAACTAAGCCTGTCTGTTGCATAAATAGTAAGACTGACTTAATTTGAGGTAAAAAAGTTAGCCACCTCTCCCCCTGGCTAAACCTTGCGGTAAGGGCTGAGTTGCTATGCCAACGATCTGTTAGTAGGCTACGTCATTATCTTAGAATAATTTATTACGAAAGGAAATAAGTGTGTTATTTGTAACTGCAGAAAATGTTGACTGGGTTCTGCTTTTCCGCAGAATAAAATGTCATTTTATTAAACGAGTGAGTAGATGACAACATAACTCACTTTATTGATGCTAGCACCAGCCATCTGCGTTGGAGTTGTTGATAAATGGAAGTAGCGTTGGGGTTAAATAAAGAATCTTAAAAACGCATACACTATTTGTTAATGAGACAACCTTTTTATATTGTATTTCTCCAACAGATAGGTTTTCATCAGGTTTAAATGTCTCGATCTTCCTCCGTTAAGTGTCGCTGTTTTGTCCGCCATGTTTTCTTTTTTCTTGAAGTGTCTTATTTTACCTATAATGCAAAGCGCTAAGTCAGTCTTACGTTAGTCACTGATCATAAAGCTGTATGCAACAGGTAAATTGAAGTGTCTATGGCAAGTCGGACTTAAAGTTGCATTTAGGTCTAAGACTAGGTCTACTTTTATGCAACTGGCCCCTGTGTTATCTGGTTGGAAGATAAGGTGGGTCAACATTGATAACCATTTTTCAAGTGATCTGAAACAGTTGAATGAAAAGGAAGAAATTGGGCAATCCTGTGTAAAAATGGTCCTAACCTATGTGACTCAAACTTCCACTTAAATGTTTTCCCTTGTAGTGATATTGTCAAGCATTTAGCATTAATTCATTAATAAAGAACCCCATTTGAAACAAGCTGATTCTAACAACGTTATCACCGGCAGTATTTCAGATGGAATTGCGATTTAAACAGTACCATCTGCTAACGGAAAATATGTCCCCAAAAACGTATATAAGCTTGACATTTATTTAGGGGAAAATGTGTCATTCAAAAAAGGTTTACTGGAAGCGATCAGCTGACCCCGGAAAATTGTGCTACGAGCAAGCTAGATAGCCTAAGCCCTACAACTCCCCCCATCTGTCACTAAGGTCAGTCATTGCTGCTGTTGCTAGCCAAACTTCAATGAGGGGATTGTTTGAATGCGCCGGAAATGAAAAATGTTTCTAGCACTATATATATAACGTTAGCTATATTTGAGTCCACACATTTGTATGTAATTATAATATAGAGGAATCATTTTATATAATATAAATAGTTGAATGTAACTAGTGCTACATTCAACTATATGGAAACATGAGGTCGATCGGATTAAAGGAGCGAAAACGAGGCACAATTTTCCCTCATCTGTCCATATCTTTTTAGTGCTGCAGACGGGAGAGCAGATGCCCATGCAAGCTAGGCTCCTCGCTAGATCGAAGGGCAGTCTGTTAAAGCTAGTAGCTACAAACTTTAACACTCTCAGAATGTCCTAGCACCTAGCTACTCTAACATGGGCACTCATAAGCAGTTTTCAGTCCTGTAGGAGACCTTCGTGAACAGATGTATAACCTAGTGCTAACGTTAGTAGTCAGATAGTTTCAACTAATGAAATACTTTTGAATTAGCTGTAAAGGGAGTTCCGAACATGTTCTGTTGCCGCTTCCTAAACAGCTGTGGAGATGTTTTTCTTACTACAGTAGACTGTCTCGCATACAGCGTTGCAGTGAGCTACACTGGTTTGAAACCACAGGTAATGATTATTTCACCAACAAATCGTTTACTTGTAATGTAATATCATAATAAATGCTACAACGAAAAAGTATTTGTGAGGAATGTTTATTTTAACGATTGAAAACATGCATCATAGACCTGTAGTATGTGTTGCCCGGGCAACAGAGGCTAATGTCATGCTTCAGTGAAATAGTAGACTACTGTTTCCGAAAGTACATTTACATTTAGTCATTTAGCAGACGCTCTTATCCAGAGCGACTTACAGTAAGTACAGGGACATTCCCCCCGAGGCAAGTAGGGTGAAGTGCCTTGCCCAAGGACACAACGTCATTTGGCACAGCTGGGAACTGGCAACCTTCAGATTACTAGCCCGACTCCCTCACCGCTCAGCCATCTGACTCCCTAGTCAGATGGCTGACTAGGGATGTAGATCTACTAGAAAGTAGATGTACTTCATTAATAATATCAGCTTATATACATTACACATCACAATTGTGTGTCATATCACAAAAGTTTTTCCCTTCTAGTGATATTTTCAAGCATTTAGCCTACTCATATTGCATATTTCATTAAGAACACCCTTTGAAACAGCTGCAAACCCCCTTTGAAACAAGCTACTGTAACAACGTTGTCACTGGCAGTATGGAATCGCGATTCAAACAGTACCGTCTGCTAACTGAAAATATGCCCCCCAAAACGTAAATAAATGAATTAGCCATGAAATGGTTATTTAAAAATAAGTTTGCTAGAGGCAAGCTAGCTGCTGTTGCTCAACATTTCACTGATTGTTTGAAAGCGCCGGAAATGAGAACGTTTCTTTTGACATAAAGTTTAGCTGTGGCATTGAAGACAGTACTACACACCATATGCTACACACTGCCAGTGGGTGAGCCGAGTCTGACTGAGGCTAACGTCAAAACAAGCCGTGGTGTCACTCAAATTCCAAGTTTTACACAAATCACAAAAATATGCTGACGCGCTGACTGTCTTCGCAATCGCCATATCTTTATAACACTGCCCTCCTTCTGATTTTTGATGTAGAATTGACCCTGGTACGAAATTAAGAAAATACTCATCAAAGATCGACAACAGCTAACGCAATCGTCAACGGAGGCTGACGGGGCTCTCACGTTAGCCTGGCTCTGCCGTCCTACGTACTTCCGCTCAAATGTATTTGCTTCTGTACATAATGAAATGTACGAGAGTCTGGTTAGGACCAGGCTACTCTCACGTAGCAAACCAATCAAAGTTTTTACAGCAACCTACATTAAAATCTCACCATCTGGCTGTCTTCACAATAGTCATATCGTCATAACATTGCCCTCCTTCTGTTTTGTGGTGTAGAATTGACCGAACTATAAAAATACGAAAATACTAAACTACTATGACGCTTGCACGGCTGCCGCCTAGGCAGTCTCACGGGCGACCCACACTCGCTCAAATTACAAAGACTTTCACAACCTAAATAAAAAATCTGAGATGGCAGTTCCACTCGAAATTGCTTTCTCAACAAAACCCAATGGTTGGTAATTTTGGGGGTTGGCATTTTTCACTCATAATCCAAGCTCCAATTTGCGTGCTAGAACGTCTCTATCACGTTGTATCCATGCGTCGTTGCTAACGTGTGCTGACGTAGTGACGTAGGCTAGCACTGCTACCCTTCGTTGACAGAAGACACTTTTTGCCACAAAAACTTTGTAACCTCCTAAACTGTGCAACGGAACGTAAATCCCAATAGAAGCAACGCAATCGAGACCAAGACGAAACTTTTGACACCTAGGTTGTCTATGTAGGCCAAATATTGACTGAGTTTTAGGGGTGGGAAAATAATAATAATAAGAAGAAGATATATGTGAGAGAACAAAGGTTGTGCCCTTGCCGAAGGCAAAGCACACCCAATAAATATAGCTGCAAGCAGCAATGAGGTGGCCAAGCAGTCAAATGACCCATAAAACATGTTAGACATCCTCAGAAGAGGGTTACGAGTACACACAACAAGTTTGGTGTGAATCCATCAAAGATTTGCTGAGATACGACCCAACTTCCTGTTTGCTGGCTTAACGGCACATTTTGATTGGCCGTACCGGGCAAACGGTTTTGAAAATCCCAAAAATATATGATGGCTTTTGTGAGGCTTGGTCTGAAGATGATCTCTGCCACATTTGGTGAAAATTGGAAAACATTTGTAGGAGGAGTAAAGAAAAAACGTTTTTTTAGTCATTCAAAATGGCGGCCGCATCAATTCGGATGTTATCACAAGTTATCATGTGTCACACACTGGATGTCCCATGATATCATGAGACAAAGGAATCACTTAATAAAGGCAAACCAATCAACAGTTATTGGCCAAAACGCATTTTTGCATCCTGCGGCCACGCCCAGTGTACACATGACACCAAATTGATTGGACATCCTCAGAAGAGGGTTCCGAGTCATCCTACCAAGTTTGGTGTTGATTTCTCAAGGATTTGCTGAGATATGACCAAACTTCCTCTTTGGTTGCTTTGTTGCCAATTTTGATTGGTCGTACCGGACAAACGGTTTTGAAAATCAAAAACCTTTTGATAACTACAGTGAGGGTTGCTCTAACGATGATGTGTGCCGAATCTAGGGAAGATTGGACAAAAATTGTAGAAGGAGTAGGCTTTCAAAGGTTTTTGATAAAACCGGAAATGGCGGAAAATCTATATAACCGGAAATTGACGTCATAGGGTGTGTTGAACTCGACTTGATCCAGGGAATCCAACGGTACCTCATTTTTGAAAATCGGATATACGGTTCAAAAGTTACGTGTGTAAACACAAGTCCAACTTTGACCAGTTGGTGGCGCTAGAGTGCTCTAATGGGTGACATGAAAATTGGTGAATATAAAGAGGGGACTGTGCTTAATGAGTGTGCCAAATTTCACAACTTTTTACCATATGGTTCTAGGGGCTGCCATAGACTCTAATGGGAGAAGATGTGTAATAATAATAACTAGAGAGGGTACAATTTCTGGGGAAATTGTAGGGTGTGCTCGCTTGCGTCGGTTGTAAGTTTTTCCCTTCTAGTGATATTTTCAAGCATTTAGCCTACTCATATTGCATATTTCATTAAGAACACCCTTTGAAACAGCTGCAAACCCCCTTTGAAACAAGCTACTGTAACAACGTTGTCACTGGCAGTATGGAATCGCGATTCAAACAGTACCGTCTGCTAACTGAAAATATGCCCCCCAAAACGTAAATAAGTTTGACATTAATGTAGGGGGAAATGGCTAATTCAAAATAAGTTTGCTAGAGGCAAGCTAGCTGCTGTTGCTCCACATTTCACTGATTGTTTGAAAGCGCCGGAAATGAGAACGTTTCTTTTGACATAAAGTTTAGCTGTGGCATTGAAGACAGTACTACACACTGCCAGTGGGTGAGCCGAGTCTGACTGAGGCTAACGTCAAAACAAGCCGTGGTGTCACTCAAATTCCAAGTTTTACACAAATCACAAAAATATGCTGACGCGCTGGCTGTCTTCGCAATCGCCATATCTTTATAACACTGCCCTCCTTCTGATTTTTGATGTAGAATTGACCCTGGTACGAAATTAAGAAAATACTCATCAAAGATCGACAACAGCTGACGCAATCGTCAACGGAGGCTGACGGGGCTCTCACGTAGCAAACCAATCAAAGTTTTTACAGCAACCTACATTAAAATCTCACCATCTGGCTGTCTTCACAATAGTTATATCGTCATAACATTGCCCTCCTTCTGTTTTGTGGTGTAGAATTGACCGAACTATAAAAATACGAAAATACTAAACTACTATGACGCTTGCATGGCTGCCGCCTAGGCAGTCTCACGGGCGACCCGCACTCGCTCAAATTACAAAGACTTTCACAACCTAAATAAAAAATCTGAGATGGCAGTTCCACTCGAAATTGCTTTCTCAACAAAACCCAATGGTTGGTAATTTTGGGGGTTGGCATTTTTCACTCATAATCCAAGCTCCAATTTGCGTGCTAGAACGTCTCTATCACGTTGTATCCATGCGTCGTTGCTAACGTGTAGTGACGTAGGCTAGCACTGCTACCCTTCGTTGACAGAAGACACTTTTCGCCACAAAAACTTAAGCTCAGCCTAAACCGTGCAACGGAACGTAAATCCCAATAGAAGCAACGCAATCGAGACCAAGACGAAACTTTTGACACCTAGGTTGTCTATGTAGGCCAAATATTGACTGAGTTTTAGGGGTGGGAAAATAATAATAATAATAAGATATATGTGAGAGAACAAAGGTTGTGCCCTTGCCGAAGGCAAAGCACACCCAATAAATATAGCTGCAAGCAGCAATGGCGGATTCCTCCTAACATTGCGAACCATTGAAAAATGTATGTTCTACACAAATTGTCACTGTATAGAAAAATCTATGCTGTAGACTTACCAATGGGATACCAAATCTGAAATGCAATACCATTAAGATCCACAAGGGCTTTTATTTCAAGCCAAGGAGTGAAGGGAGGGGGCTTGGTGAGCCTACGCATTCCAGAAAGCCTTGTATCTTTGTGCATCTGGGCGTGGCCTGTAGCGTCACCTATGGGTGATATTGGGCCATTTGTGGTGTGGTAGTTACTCTTGGCCTATACTATCAATGTTTCAGGATTTTGAGAACTTTTTACCATTGCATTCAAAATCGGAAATGCAATACCATCAAGATCCACATGGGCTAAAGACCAAGCAATGAGTGGGGGCTTGGTCAGCCCACACTCTCCTGAAATGTTGAGTATGCGTCTTGCCAAGCCTGCGCGTGTGTCAAGGGAAAGGCTGAGTGTGTGTGAGAATGTGGAGCGCGCGCGCTGAGGAGCAGAGGGAGACATTACATTGGAAATTTCCTTAGCTATTAGCCAAGAATTGCTAGTTTCAAATATTCACAAAAAATCGACTTTTCATCTCACAGTCAACTTTTTCTCAGATTTGTGTAATAAACATTCTCAAGAGTCTTCATATGAACTTGTGATTGCATCAGAGTATCAGTTTTTGACTGGCGGATGTGTAAAGCATTTTTTAGCGTTAGCGATAAATTCGATTTGCTTTATATCAATCATTTTTGGAGATACGAAGTTGCCTTTGCACATGGTAACATGTTGTAGTGTCTTCCACCGATATACCAAGTTTAGTGTTGATATATCAAAGATTTGCTGAGATTTGACCCAAATTCCTGTTTGGTTGCTTTTGGCCAATTTTGATTGGCTTTACCAGGCAAACGGTTTAGAAAATCAAAACGCCATGGGATAACTTTTGTGAGGCTTGGTCTGAAGATCATCACTGGTAATTTTGAAGAAGATATGACAACAATTGTAGGAGGAGTAGGCTTTCAAAGGTTTTTGATAAAACCGGAAATGGCGGAAAATCTATATAACCGGACATTGACGTCATAGGGTGCGTTGAACTCGTCTTGATCCAGGGAATCCAATGGTACCTCATTTTTGAAAATCAGTCATACGGTTCAAAAGTTGCGTGTGTGAACACAAGTCCAACTTTGACCCATTGGTGGCGCTAGAGTGGTCTAATGGGATACATGAAACTTGGTGTAGGTATAGAAGGAACTGTCCTTAATGAGTGTGCCAAATTTCACAAAAGGTTATCCAAGGGGTCTAGGGGCTGCCATTGACTCCCATGGAACTAGAATAATAATAATAATAATAATAAAACTAACAATAACAATAGGTTTCCTCCTTACGGAGGAATCCTAATAATAATAATAAAACTAACAATAACAATAGGTTTCCTCCTTACGGAGGAATCCTAAATATAGCTGCAAGCAGCAATGGAGGGGCCAAGCAGTCCAGAGCAGGACATGGCCTCCATAGCACTTGTGCAACAATTAAGTCACAACAACCTGTTGCACTCATGCAACACACCAAGTTTGTTTGAAATATCTGTTTGCGTTCAAGAGTACCGAGTGTTCAAAGTGTTCATTTCTGGTATAACACCGCAGGCCTCCTCTGCTCCTCGTGAGAACAAAGGAACCGAAGTTTGGTGACAATCGGACAAATGGTTGTTGAGTTACGCTCTCACGTCTCGTTTGGCGGCCGCCTTTGATCGGCTCTACCGAACAAATGTTTTTGAAAATGGAAAATACATCTGATACCTTTTGTGCAGCTGGGTCTGAAGATAATGTGTGCCAAATTTGGTAATCATTGGACAAAATTTGGGGCGTGAAAAAGGTTTTTACACTTTTCCATAAAATCCAAAATGGCGGCCGCGTCAATTCGGTTGTTATGAAATATTATCGAAGGTCAGGCTTGGGATCTCACAACACATCAAGAGACAAAGAAAATACTTTATTAAGGTAAAGACTTCAACAGTTATTAGCCAAAACACGTTTATGCTTCCGGCCACGCCCCCTTTAGTCACATGACACCATTTTTGGAGGACATCCTCAGAATAAGGTTCAGAGTAGGCGTAACAAATTTGGTGCCACTGCCTCAAAGAACTGCTGAGATATGACTTGCCTTCCTGTTTGGCGGCTTTTCTGCTGAATTTGATTGGCTGTACCGAACAAACGGTTGTGAGGATCAAAATTCTTTTCGATAACTTTTGTGAGGCTTGGTCTGAAGATTATCTCTGGTAATTCTGACGAAGATTTGACAAAAATTGTAGGAGGAGTAGAGAAAAAACCTTTTTCAATTAATTCAAAATGGTGGCCGCATCAATTCGGCTTTTATCACAAGTTATCATGTGTCACACACGGGATGTCCCAAGATATCATGAGACAAAGGAATCACTTAATAAAGGCAAACAAATCAATAGTTATTGGCCAAAACACATTTTTGCTTCCTGCGGCCACGCCCAGTGATCACATGACACCAAATTGTGTGGACATCCTCATAAGAGGGTTCCGGGTCCATCATACCAAGGTTGGTGTTGATATCTCAAAGATTTGCTGATATATGACTTCACTTCCTGTTTGGCGGCTTTTCTGCTGAATTTGATTGGCTGTATCGAACAAACGGTTGTGAGGATCAAAATTCTTTTCGATAACTTTTGTGAGGCTTGGTCTGAAGATTATCTCTGGTACTTTTGACGAAGATTTGACAGAAATTGTAGGAGGAGTAGGCTTTCAAAGGGTTTTGATAAAACCGGAAATTGCGGAAATTCTATATAACCGGAAATTGACGCCATGGTGTGCGTTGAACTCGGCTTGATCCAAGGAATCCATCGGAACCTCATTTTTGACAATCGGACATGCGGTTCAAATGTTGCGTGTGTAAACACAAGTCCAACTTTGACCCATTGGTGGCGCTAGAGTGCCCAGGTATGAGACATGACACTTTGTGAATTGGACCAGGGGACTGTCCCCAATGAGTGTGCCAAATTTCACAACTTTCGACCAAGCGCTTATGGGGGCTGCCATAGACACCCATGACGGAAGAAGAAGAAGAATAATACCACCAATTACAATAGGTGCCTCGCAGCTTCGCTGCTTGGCCCCTAAATATAGCTGCAAGCAGCAATGGAGGGGCCAAGCAGTCCAGAGCAGGACATGGCCTCCATAGCACTTGTGCAACAATTAAGTCACAACAACCTGTTGCACTCATGCAACACACCATGTTTGTTTGAAATATCTGTTTGCGTTCAAGAGTACCGAGTGTTTAAAGTGTTCATTTCTGGTATAACACCGCAGGCCTCCTCTGCTCCTCGTGAGAACAAAGGAACCGAAGTTTGGTGACAATCGGACAAATGGTTGTTGAGTTACGCTCTCACGTCTCGTTTGGCGGCTTTGCCGCCGCCTTTGATCGGCTCTACCGAACAAACGTTTTTGAAAATGGAAAATACATCTGATACCTTTTGTGCAGCTGGGTCTGAAGATAATGTGTGCCAAATTTGGTAATCATTGGGGCGTGAAAAAGGTTTTTACACTTTTCCATAAAATCCAAAATGGCGGCCGCGTCAATTCGGTTGTTATGAAATATTATCGAAGGTCAGGCTTGGGATCTCACAACACATCAAGAGACAAAGAAAATACTTTATTAAGGTAAAGACTTCAACAGTTATTAGCCAAAACACGTTTATGCTTCCGGCCACGCCCCCTTTTAGTCACATGACACCATTTTTGGAGGACATCCTCAGAATAAGGTTCAGAGTAGGCGTAACAAATTTGGTGCCACTGCCTCAAAGAACTGCTGAGATATGACTTGCCTTCCTGTTTGGCGGCTTTTCTGCTGAATTTGATTGGCTGTACCGAACAAACGGTTGTGAGGATCAAAATTATTTTCGATAACTTTTGTGAGGCTTGGTTTGAAGATTATCTCTGGTAATTCTGACGAAGATTTGACAAAAATTGTAGGAGGAGTAGAGAAAAAACCTTTTTCAATTAATTCAAAATGGTGGCCGCATCAATTCGGCTTTTATCACAAGTTATCATGTGTCACACACGGGATGTCCCAAGATATCATGAGACAAAGGAATCACTTAATAAAGGCAAACAAATCAATAGTTATTGGCCCAAACACATTTTTGCTTCCTGCGGCCACGCCCAGTGATCACATGACACCAAATTGTGTGGACATCCTCATAAGAGGGTTCCGGGTCATCATACCAAGGTTGGTGTTGATATCTCAAAGATTTGCTGATATATGACTTCACTTCCTGTTTGGCGGCTTTTCTGCTGAATTTGATTGGCTGTATCGAACAAACGGTTGTGAGGATCAAAATTATTTTCGATAACTTTTGTGAGGCTTGGTCTGAAGATTATCTCTGGTACTTTTGACGAAGATTTGACAGAAATTGTAGGAGGAGTAGGCTTTCAAAGGGTTTTGATAAAACCGGAAATTGCGGAAATTCTATATAACCGGAAATTGACGCCATGGTGTGCGTTGAACTCGGCTTGATCCAAGGAATCCATCGGAACCTCATTTTTGACAATCGGACATGCGGTTCAAATGTTGCGTGTGTAAACACAAGTCCAACTTTGACCCATTGGTGGCGCTAGAGTGCCACTTTGTGAATTGGACCAGGGGACTGTCCCCAATTGAGTGTGCCAAATTTCACAACTTTCGACCAAGCGCTTATGGGGGCTGCCATAGACACCCATGACGGAAGAAGAATAATAATAATACCACCAATTACAATAGGTGCCTCGCAGCTTCGCTGCTTGGCCCCTAATAATAAAACTAACAATAACAATAGGTTTCCTCCTTACGGAGGAATCCTAATAATAAAACTAACAATAACAATAGGTTTCCTCCTTACGGAGGAATCCTAATAATAAAACTAACAATAACAATAGGTTCCCTCCTTACGGAGGAATCCTAATAATACCAACAATTCCAATAGGGTTCCTCCTGACGGAGGAATCCTAAATATACAGGCGTTTATTTAACGCCTGCAATTGCATGTGTGAATATACAGGCGTTTATTTAACGCCTGCAAGCGTTAACTAACGCGTACATTCATGTGTAACTTTTGCCTGTACATTTACGGCTGCAGCCGCTTATGAAACAGCTGCAGGCGCTTCCTAAACGGGTGTCCAATCAAAAATACGCGTTTAAATTACGAGTACATGTGACCCTGTCGGCGTTCCATACTTCTCTGCCTTGTCCCCCTATCGTTCAGGCACACCGAGTACAACGCTCGCCTTCTGCGTAGCAGTAACGCGTATCTATTACGTGATAATACTTGTACCTGAAGTACACTAACTAAACTGGTAAATAAATTATAGAGATGGAGCAGCATATTTCTTTCACCTTCCATGTTCGTCTTGACATTATAGCTATAGTCTAGAGCGCAAGCTATCCCCAGTGCCATGGCAACTGAACGTCATCGTATCTGAAAAGCTACTTGGACCCCGTCCACACCATATAGTCTAGTAGCCAGCCCATAGAGCCCCATTGTGAACCCGGAAATGTTGAGTACACCAAGGTTTTATTGCAGAAATGTGAAGTATGGGTCCCCAGCATACAGGAACTGCCGGATGCTAACTTCCATATGTTGAGCAATTTGCATAATTAGCATAATTAGCTGAATCGTCCAGATTAACAACAGATTTTGCACTGTGTGACCAATTTCTACAATGTTTGAGTCTTTTTAGATGTTTTAGAGGATGCTGAATTCAATTCTGGCATGTTCAGACATCAAAATGGTAATTGTGTAACAATTTTGGATACATTTAGACACGTTTTTGATTAATTTCGGATGAAATTGAAGGTTATTTTGAACACAATAAACTCACATTGTGAATGTTGATAACCTAAATTTGTTTAAATTTTTGAGGTATGGTCATGTTTTTATGCAAATAAGCTGTTGCAGCTAGCTGTTGTAATAAGCATGTTGTAAAGCAAGGGAGCATAGTCTAGTTTTATGTCAATCATTGATGACAATGGATGCCTCCGAAAGGGCAATAAGTCAGTGCTTGTCCAGCAGCTTGGAATTCCAGTTTGCAATCCCCAGCCACCAGATGTTGTCATTGTGGATGCATCTCAGCTCATTTATCACATGGTTTGGCCATCGTCTGGGACAGTGGCAGATCTTGCAGCCAGCTTGGGACATCGGCTTAGTTGTTACAACACCCAAACATTTGTCATCTTTGTCAAATATTTGCAGGTGTCTGCCAAGGACCATGAGAGACAAAGAAGAGCAGGGGAGAGCTCCACAGAGTACAAGCTCTCATTGACTACACCTCTACCTATTCGAGACAAAGTTTTGAAAAACAAGGACAACAAGCAAAGGCTGAGCAAACTCCTGTGTACTTTCAATATAGGAAGTAAGATTGTGATGGTCAGTAAAGCTGACAGCATTGACACTCATGATGAGGCTGATATATCAGTTATATCTTACATGTTAGATGCTGTCAGACATGGGGCTTCAACTGTTCGCATTCTTAGTGATGACACAGATGTCTTTGTGCTTATGGTTTATTGGTGTTGGAAGGTTGGTATCACAACGAACCTACAGATGGAAAAATGGAATGGCACTGTTCTCAGCATACATGCAACTGCAAAGAACCTGGGTGACCATTGTTGTTCCATTTTGGGCATGCATGCTCTTTCAGGATGTGATACTACCTCATATCCTGTTGGGAAGGGGAAGGTATCTGCACTCAAGGCCATGAGAGTTGTACCTGGCAAGCTTCTCCACTGTATTGGAGAGGCAGAAGCCACAGATTTACAAATCACCAAAGCAACAAGGAATTTCTTTCTGGCTCTGTACAATCAGAGGAACTCTGTGACCTTGGATGCAGCTCGGTATGACATTTACCGAAAGCGCAAAAGGCCCCCAGCACTGAAAACACTACCTCCTACAGAGCGTAATATGCACCTTCAAGGAAGACGTGCCCACCTACAAGTGCTCTTATGGAAAGCAGCAGACCAGGCTGATCCACCGGCTGTGGATATCACTTTGTTCGGATGGGAGAAGAAGATGGGCCTAAAGGAAGGAGAGGAACTGATTATGCCCACCAAGGATTCAAGTCCAGTTGCTCCTCCGGCTTTGTTAGATGTTGTCAGCTGTGGTTGCAAAGCCGGGTTGAAACCTTGCACATCAGCAAAGTGTAGCTGTGCAGCTGCAGGTCTGGCCTGTACAAGTTATTGTTCCTGCAAAGGCAATGATGTGATATGCTGCAACATACTCACTCAACAGCAAGAACACAAAGAGAGTGATGAAGGATCTGGAGAAGATGATGACAGAACAGACGAGGATAGTGAAGATGAGGAGGCTGCCTTTTGTTGATTAATTGTGAGACAGCCGTTTGCCTGAAGGTGGTAGCCAGTGTGTGCTTTTTGTGGTGCAGAGGTGAGGCCCTCTTGGTTAGTCTTGCGTCTGGCGGGCTGACCCGGGTTGCCCAGACTCAGTTTTAACTTTTGCGTCTGGCGATGTTTTAACTGGGTCCTCGTTGGATCTTGCGACTTGCGGACCAACCTGGGCAGCCTTTCTGCCTTTCGGGCATGACCCTAGCGACTTGCGGGGCCTGTCTTGTATGGCATGTATGGCATGTATATTTGTACATAGTTCATTGATCGCACATGGGGTACCTTCAACAGTGTTACGTTACATACTGGTTCGTCATGTGGTTGGTCGTTACGATGCACACCGGTGCCCAACAGTTTTTGAGGTAGTTTAACTGCGTTTAGTGGGTGTGCCAGAGGTGATACCCAATCACCGTCAAAGTGTTTACATTGTGACTCTGGTGACATCTGTTCACCCTAGCCACCTCACACGCAGACTGGCCTTCTCAGCTTCACCGCTCACATGAGGCAACAGGGTGTTTAACCCCAAGGAGTTTATTGGAATCGCAATGCTTTTTCCTCCAGAAATGCACATTTGAATCAAGTATCAGGAGGGGATTCAGCTTCACTACACCCTGAAAGAAATGCTTTAACATTCACAAGAGCACTCATGATTCTGAAATGTAAGATTATTGTGTTAAGCATGAAAATAACCTTAGATTTTGTCAAAAATTTATAACAAATGTGTCTAAATGTATCCAAATTTGTTATTCAATTACCATTTTAAAGTATGAAAGTGCCAGAATTGAATTCAGCATCCTCTAAAAAGACTCCAATATTGTAGGAATTGGCCATACAGTGCAAAATATGTGGTCAAATTGGACGATTAAGCTAATAATGCTAATTATTCATATGCATTTTGGATATCAACAATTCGAATTTTGGATATCCAGAATTCAATTCTGGATATCAACAATTCGAAATCCTGATATCAACAATTCATTGGTTAAATGATAAAACGGCCTGGCATACTTAGTAAAAAAGCTTAGAATTGTATTTTTGATATCAAGAATTCGAATTGTTGATATCCAGAATTGCATTTTGGATATCAAGAATTCGCATTTTGGATATCAACAATTCGAATTTTGGATATCAAGAATTGCATTTTGGATATCAACAATTCGAATTTTGGATATCAAGAATTGCATTTTGGATATCAACAATTCGCATTTTTTATATCAAAAATACAATTCTGGATATCCAAAATTCGAATTCTTGATATCCAAAATTATTTTGGATATCAACAATTCATTATTGATATCAAGAATTCGAATTGTTGATATCCAAAATGCAATTCTTGATATCCAAAATTCGAATTGTTGATATCCAAAATGCAATTCTTGATATCCAAAATTCGAATTGTTGATATCCAAAATGCAATTCTTGATATCCAAAATGCGAATTCTTGATATCCAAAATTCGAATTCTTGATATCCAAAATGCAATTCTGGATATCAACAATTCGAATTCTTGATATCCAAAATGCAATTCTGGATATCAACAATTCGAATTCTTGATATCCAAAATGCAATTCTGGATATCAAGTTAAGATATATTTGCATAATTAAAGCTGTAAACCAATGGGTAGGGGAGTGGGGGGAGTTAAAAAAAACGTTGCGTCCACTACGCAAGAGTTGGGATTCTGTTGGGTTTATTCTCCTCGTAGCAGACGGGTTGGTAGATGTCTGTACAAGTGTTTGTAATGAAAAAGTATCATAATCTCATAAGAAACCTAAGTGGACCACCCAACAAAAGAGGTACTGTACTAGTTTTGGCTTTTATATTTTGTTTTGTTTTGATCGATAACTAGCACTACAGTCGATCAAGCACACGTTAATGCTACTGTACTGTAGCTAGCTATGCTAGCTAGTCAGGCAGTTCTCCAAGAACAGGTTTGGAGACCTGGACTACTATCTGGTAGGTGGCGAAATGTATAGGCTACTGTGGTGACACAACGTCCTATTTTCCCCAGATCTCCTCTTGATGTGTGGGATGTGGAACTAGGGTCAGTCAGAATTCTATTGATGGTATTGTTTTTAATCTAAGTCCCTTAAAACTTAACTCTGGACATGAAGCTAGTTTTTTATTCATTTGAAGGCTCTAAACAGGGCATACATTTGACCTGGGACACTGCTGGGTGGGTGAGTGACAGTGATGAGGTAGAACAGGAAAATTGCAGACTCTGGACCGCATAGAAGTTGAATACCCCTGATCTAAAAAAAAAATCCCTCTTATTTCTCTGGTTTCCTATTGAATTGTAGGTGGACCAGAGTCCTTGGATCATGACTACCTGGCCTGACAACACCAAGCTGACCTTGTCCAAAGCCGCTGTCCACAGCCCACATGGTGGACTTGTCTACCTGGTGTCCAACCCGGATTCAGTCTGAAGAAAGGACACAGTTCACCTATGTTTATTGAGCTGCTGGTCTTCTGAACATGCAAAAAATATGAATGTGACTTTAAAGGTAATCCAATCTGATCTCACCAGCAGAAGCAGAAGACAACACCTCGTTGTCCGACTACTATTTGATTGATATTTGATATGTCAGCAACGTTAGATCAGAGGAATGTGCCCATATTGTGTACAAGCTTTTACCTTTACATGTCATGTGTTAGGGATAAGTAGTTATTAGAGGGGGCAGGTATCAATGTAATGTTTTATGTGCAGCCATTAAATGAATCCAAAGTCACATTTATATTGTATGAATTATAATTGCTTTCTTTTAATAAAGTTTGTTTGCAATACACCATCTCCATCGTGTTTATTTCTTTGTATTCATAAAATTGATCATATCTTCATTTATCTTACTAGCTAATGGATTGTACTGTGGCCTGTAATTATTTTGGTTGTCTATTCTGTTGCTGCGGGTTCTCCATTGCATCATCACTGTGGGGATGAAATGGGTTGTCCATAATGGCCATCAGCTACTCTCAGCCTCCTCTTCCAAGCTGTCCAGGATGATCCCCAGCAGAGAACTCGCCTTTGATGAAGTTTCTTGTTCGTCTTCATTAACAGAGACTCAGTTCTGTTTTTTTATATGTGACTAAAGTATTATTGATCTGCAGATTGGGAGAGAAAACAGACCTCGGACAATAAATGACGGCACAACACCAGGCTTAGGTCTCAATCATGTTTCCCATCTTCAAAGGTCGGGGGAACGTGTTTTATAGGGTCAAATAAAGTCAACATGGATATTGATAGTCAGGTATTAATGATGTTACAACAGTCACAGAGAAAGCTTCACAGCTCCCAGCCCATGACCACTCAGGGCAGAGAGAGATCATAGGTGGCGCTCTCCCCGTCATCACAAGGGACATTTATCCAGTAATTTCTCGTGACCCTCAACATCTATTCAACCTGACTACACACAATCTACTCTTATCAATAACAAACTCACATGAGAACATACTAAGTATCCAATGACTAGTTCTATTGATTTGTGAAAGTTCTATTGATTAGTGAATAACTTAAGTACATGGGAAATCCCATATGCATGTACAGTGAGACAGACACAGTGATGCAACATGTCTCCAAGTTGGAGACATGTAATTGGAATGCTTAATAACACCCATTGGAAATGCCCTAGGAATTAATGACTGCATCTTTTGTTATGAATCGCATCATTTCAACATATTTGTGAAATAATAAAACACAATGCCTGCCTTTTCCCTCCCACGTGAACAACATAGGCCTACTTATGTAAAATGAGTTGGTTTTGGATTGTGTTGGACAGTTTAGCATCTATTAATAGCTCCAAGAGGAAAGTTTAGTAGTTTTATTACAAATAATTGAAAGCTTAATGTATACCAGTAGGCCTAGTGCTTCAATGTATTGGGTGGTATAGTCTCATACATTTTCGTGCGTATGTGACCTATGTGAGATGTCTTTTAAATCACTCGGAGCCGGTCAGTTGTTAACATCCAGTTTTACTTCTGCATTTACAATTGGAAAAACGTGTGAATGTAGACGGACTACAGCAGGCACGCTCCGTCTTGTAGAAAATCCTCCGTTGCTATGAGGAATTCCCTACAATGCCACGCTATAGCTACTCGGAGCAGGTACACATTTGAACAGTAGATGGCGTAGTTCTGCCAATTTAGTGGAATTTACTCTGAACCCGGCCAGATAACTACACGTAGGCTACAATACATTCATAAAAATTAGGACAATGATTACGTTTTTTGGGGTCTCAAAACATCCAACTTAATCCATTTTCAAAATCAATGTTGACCTAAACCGAACGCCAACGGATTGCAAAGTCTACAATGGCCGCAGTGGGCAACGCTCTTAGCGTAGAAAATGTTACGCCTTTGCAATCAGAATTTACGTAGCCTGCCTACTCCCGCCCACATGCTAGTCATTAGCATACATTGTTGATATCCAGAATTCAATTCTGGATATCAAGAATTCGAATTGTTGATATCCAAAATGCAATTCTGGATATCAAGAATTCGAATTGTTGATATCCAGAATTGAATTGTTGATATCCAAAATTCGAATTGTTGATATCCAAAATGCAATTGTTGATATCCAAAATTCGAATTGTTGATATCCAAAATGCAATTCTTGATATCCAAAATGCGAATTGTTGATATCCAAAATGCAATTGTTGATATCCAAAATTCGAATTGTTGATATCCAAAATGCAATTGTTGATATCCAAAATTCGAATTTTGGATATCAAGAATTCATTGGTTAAATGATAAAACGGCTTGCTATAGTGAACGCACTGTAACGGGGCGTTCACACTGCAGCGTTTTTTAATTAATTTTGGATATCAAGAATTGCATTTTGGATATCAACAATTCGAATTTTGGATATCAAGAATTTCATTTTGGATATCAACAATTCGAATTTTGGATATCAAGAATTTCATTTTGGATATCAACAATTCGCATTTTGGATATCAAAAATACAATTCTGGATATCCAAAATTCGAATTCTTGATATCAAAAATTATTTTGGATATCAACAATTCATTATTGATATCAAGAATTCGAATTGTTGATATCCAAAATGCAATTCTTGATATCCAAAATTCGAATTGTTGATATCCAAAATGCAATTCTTGATATCCAAAATTCGAATTGTTGATATCCAAAATGCAATTCTTGATATCCAAAATTCGAATTCTTGATATCCAGAATTCAATTCTGGATATCCAAAATGCGAATTCTTGATATCCAAAATGCAATTCTTGATATCCAAAATTCGAATTCTGGATATCAACAATGTATGCTAATGACTAGCATGTGGGCGGGAGTAGGCAGGCTACGTTAATTCTGTTTGCAAAGGCGTAACATTTTCTACGCTAAGAGCGTTGCCCACTGCGGCCATTGTAGACTTTGCAATCCGTTGGCGTTCGGTTTAGGTCAACATTGATTTTGAAAATGGATTAAGTTGGATGTTTTGAGACCCCAAAAAACGTAATCATTGTCCTAATTTTTATGAATGTATTGTAGCCTACGTGTAGTTATCTGGCCGGGTTCAGAGTAAATTCCACTAAATTGGCAGAACTACGCCATCTACTGTTCAAATGTGTACCTGCTCCGAGTAGCTATAGCGTGGCATTGTAGGGAATTCCTCATAGCAACGGAGGATTTTCTACAAGACGGAGCGTGCCTGCTGTAGTCCGTCTACATTCACACGTTTTTCCAATTGTAAATGCAGAAGTAAAACTGGATGTTAACAACTGACCGGCTCCGAGTGATTTAAAAGACATCTCACATAGGTCACATACGCACGAAAATGTATGAGACTATACCACCCAATACATTGAAGCACTAGGCCTACTGGTATACATTAAGCTTTCAATTATTTGTAATAAAACTACTAAACTTTCCTCTTGGAGCTATTAATAGATGCTAAACTGTCCAACACAATCCAAAACCAACTCATTTTACATAAGTAGGCCTATGTTGTTCACGTGGGAGGGAAAAGGCAGGCATTGTGTTTTATTATTTCACAAATATGTTGAAATGATGCGGTTCATAACAAAAGATGCAGTCATTAATTCCTAGGGCATTTCCAATGGGTGTTATTAAGCATTCCAATTACATGTCTCCAACTTGGAGACATGTTGCATCACTGTGTCTGTCTCACTGTACATGCATATGGGATTTCCCATGTACTTAAGTTATTCACTAATCAATAGAACTTTCACAAATCAATAGAACTAGTCATTGGATACTTAGTATGTTCTCATGTGAGTTTGTTATTGATAAGAGTAGATTGTGTGTAGTCAGGTTGAATAGATGTTGAGGGTCACGAGAAATTACTGAATAAATGTCCCTTGTGATGACGGGGAGAGCGCCACCTATGATCTCTCTCTGCCCTGAGTGGTCATGGGCTGGGAGCTGTGAAGCTTTCTCTGTGACTGTTGTAACATCATTAATACCTGACTATCAATATCCATGTTGACTTTATTTGACCCTATAAAACACGTTCCCCCGACCTTTGAAGATGGGAAACATGATTGAGACCTAAGCCTGGTGTTGTGCCGTCATTTATTGTCCGAGGTCTGTTTTCTCTCCCAATCTGCAGATCAATAATACTTTAGTCACATATAAAAAAACAGAACTGAGTCTCTGTTAATGAAGACGAACAAGAAACTTCATCAAAGGCGAGTTCTCTGCTGGGGATCATCCTGGACAGCTTGGAAGAGGAGGCTGAGAGTAGCTGATGGCCATTATGGACAACCCATTTCATCCCCACAGTGATGATGCAATGGAGAACCCGCAGCAACAGAATAGACAACCAAAATAATTACAGGCCACAGTACAATCCATTAGCTAGTAAGATAAATGAAGATATGATCAATTTTATGAATACAAAGAAATAAACACGATGGAGATGGTGTATTGCAAACAAACTTTATTAAAAGAAAGCAATTATAATTCATACAATATAAATGTGACTTTGGATTCATTTAATGGCTGCACATAAAACATTACATTGATACCTGCCCCCTCTAATAACTACTTATCCCTAACACATGACATGTAAAGGTAAAAGCTTGTACACAATATGGGCACATTCCTCTGATCTAACGTTGCTGACATATCAAATATCAATCAAATAGTAGTCGGACAACGAGGTGTTGTCTTCTGCTTCTGCTGGTGAGATCAGATTGATACCTTTAAAGTCACATTCATATTTTTTGCATGTTCAGAAGACCAGCAGCTCAATAAACATAGGTGAACTGTGTCCTTTCTTCAGACTGAATCCGGGTTGGACACCAGGTAGACAAGTCCACCATGTGGGCTGTGGACAGCGGCTTTGGACAAGGTCAGCTTGGTGTTGTCAGGCCAGGTAGTCATGATCCAAGGACTCTGGTCCACCTACAATTCAATAGGAAACCAGAGAAATAAGAGGGATTTTTTTTTAGATCAGGGGTATTCAACTTCTATGCGGTCCAGAGTCTGCAATTTTCCTGTTCTACCTCATCACTGTCACTCACCCACCCAGCAGTGTCCCAGGTCAAATGTATGCCCTGTTTAGAGCCTTCAAATGAATAAAAAACTAGCTTCATGTCCAGAGTTAAGTTTTAAGGGACTTAGATTAAAAACAATACCATCAATAGAATTCTGACTGACCCTAGTTCCACATCCCACACATCAAGAGGAGATCTGGGGAAAATAGGACGTTGTGTCACCACAGTAGCCTATACATTTCGCCACCTACCAGATAGTAGTCCAGGTCTCCAAACCTGTTCTTGGAGAACTGCCTGACTAGCTAGCATAGCTAGCTACAGTACAGTAGCATTAACGTGTGCTTGATCGACTGTAGTGCTAGTTATCGATCAAAACAAAACAAAATATAAAAGCCAAAACTAGTACAGTACCTCTTTTGTTGGGTGGTCCACTTAGGTTTCTTATGAGATTATGATACTTTTTCATTACAAACACTTGTACAGACATCTACCAACCCGTCTGCTACGAGGAGAATAAACCCAACAGAATCCCAACTCTTGCGTAGTGGACGCAACGTTTTTTTTTAACTCCCCCCACTCCCCTACCCATTGGTTTACAGCTTTAATTATGCAAATATATCTTAACTTGATATCCAGAATTGCATTTTGGATATCAATAATTCGAATTTTGGATATCCAGAATTGTATTTTTGATATAAAAAATGCGAATTGTTGATATCCAAAATGCAATTCTTGATATCCAAAATTCGAATTCTTGATATCAACAATTCAATTCTGGATATCAACAATTCGAATTCTTGATATCCAAAATGCAATTATTGATATCCAAAATTCGAATTCTTGATATCCAAAATGAAATTCTGGATATCAACAATTCGAATTTTTGATATCAAAAATACAATTCTAAGCTTTTTTACTAAGTATGCCAGTCCGTTTTATCATTTAACCAATGAATTGTTGATATCAAGAATTCGAATTGTTGATATCCAGAATTGAATTCTGGATATCCAAAATTCGAATTGTTGATATCCAAAATGCAATTGTTGATATCCAAAATGCGAATTGTTGATATCCAAAATGCAATTGTTGATATCCAAAATTCGAATTGTTGATATCCAAAATGCAATTGTTGATATCAACAATTCGAATTTTGGATATCAACAATTCATTGGTTAAATGATAAAACGGCTTGCCATAGTTCACACTGCAGTGTTTTTTTACGCTCTGCACCGCTCGCCTTCCCACAGTGCCCCACGCTCGGGGGCGTGTCAGACAAGTTAATACAGAGTTGTAGTTCTTTAAGGTCACTGTTGTAGTCATGGCCAAGCGTGCAGATTTGGGTTCATGTACCCACAATATCGATCAAAATACCGAATTTTTTACTAGTGCAAGATTACAGTAGAATAACGTTATTCTGTGAGTGACCGGTGGCGTAACATGTACGTTACATGTTACGCCACCGGTCATTCAACCAGTCGTTTGTAGGCTGGGCTAGCGAGCTAGCAGTGGCACAGAACAGTCACGTAATGTGACGAGACTGAATTTAAAAGTAGGCTATAAAAACACACTAGGAACACTGACGACATCGGCAACCATGCACTATTAGTTTAATGTAATCTTTAAATTCAGGCTCGTCACATTAGTAACTTTGTTCTGAACAGAACTGGGTGTGCAGACACATACGAAAAGTTTCTCCTCCATCTCAAAATTGTGAAACCTAGAAATGTTTATCATGACCAACGGTTGCTACGTTACAAGAAACAAGAAACCAATCCAATTGGCCAACGCTAGCGTTTTCACGCTCCTCATTTACATAAAGTTGAGAAAATCCAACTTTCAACGCTCTGCTCCGCTCCGCTCGCCTTCCCACAATGCCCTACGCGAGCGTCAACGCCTGGTTTGATTGAAAATGAATTGGAAGCCGACGCCCCGCGCCGCCAACTCCGCTGCAGTGTGAACGCACTGTAAGATATGTTGACTGGAGTTAGAATAAAAACGACCGGAGGAGTCGGTTAGCAAATCGGAAATGCAATACCACCTACATCCACCGGGGCCGTTGCCTCCATAGACCAAGCCGAGGGGCGAGGGGTAGGGGTCTGGGACTGAAGCGTCAAAAACAAGGGAAGGAGGTACTGGTAATCCTGTGAATGTGATTGGGCTAACTACGGTCCATCATCCAGCTAGTTTGCTGGTAACTAGAGCTAGCTAGAAGCTACAATTTGGTAGTAGCTTTTCTTGGAAAAAATCTAGCAGATGGTGTAACTATAGACTTGCCCTAACATGTTGCTTTTTTGTTTGAATTACATTTCAGTATATGGTTGCACTTGATCTATGGACGTAGAATCTTGCGAGTTAGCGATTGAGCAATTACATTTACATCGCGTCTAATATAAGACTACACCGGCTCTTCTGGTAGGTTTGTTTGCTTAGCGTGTTGGCTAGCTTGGTTATCTAGAGATAATTTACCGTTTCATCATTTGAATAGCAGAGATACTATAATGTTAACTGGCGTGCACATCATGCAACATTTATTAATGTTTGTGGATCGACTGTTGCTTGCGATTTTTGACGAATACTGTAGGCTACTGTTGCTCGGACAGTTCTAATGGGTTTGAATGCAAAGTAACCAAACAATAGCTAAACCCAGCTCGGGTACAGTATTTAATGAAAGCATGGAGCAATAATAGAAGCATGAAGCATGGTGGTGTTTTTGTCCGTGTGAGCTCCACAAAATAGCCTTCCTACTACCATTTCAGTGCAGTTTATTACCAAATATGTTTATATAACATTTAAGTGATATGCCAAAGCGCCGGGTACATGGTGGTGTTTTTGTTTCAACAATTATTGGTTATGTGCATTAGACTGGTGATCTTTAACTCCTGTAGGCATCTTTTCTCACTTTTCTTTATCTCTCTTATCTAGAGCGGGTATCATGGTGGTGCCGGATAGTGCAGGAGTACTCCAGCCGCAGGCCGACCATGGCAGCAGCACCAGCGGGCTGATTAACAACTCTGCGCCGGGACATGAAGAGGAGGAGCAGGAGCTTGCAGGGGTGGAGCTGGAGGATGTACGCAAGTTGCAGGAGCTTGTACGAAGACTGGAGGTCCAAAACCAAAGTCTCCGCAACAGGGGTGGCAAAAACATCAACCATGGTGGAGCTACAAACAGCAACCACCCTGTAGGCAGCAACATCAACAAGCGTCTCTCCTGTGATGAGGTGACAAACTCACCCCTGAGTTTGGTGGACAGAGTTGAGGAACTGAGTAGCCGTGACTTTGAGCTGTCTCCCCTGCAAGACAGTAGCAGCAGCGAGGATATGTCTCCTCTACCTCAGACTAACAGGCTAGAGGAGGATGACGGCGAGGAGGAGGATGGGAGTGCGTGTGAGGGCTTCCTAACCCTGCCCTGCTGTAATGGAGGTCTAGGACAGGGACAAATTCTGGAGCAGGGATGCCTAACCCCAGACAGCCCTTCTCTGGATAGCTATGAGTCAGAGACCATGGCAGAGAGTGACTCAGGAGTGGACCAGTCTGCTCTGGATGAAGTGGATGTTCTGGACCTAGAAGAGGAAGGGGTGGAGGTTGAGGATGAAGACAGCTGGTAAGTGTCACTAAGTGTCTGTGGTTTTCACAGGGGGCATTCTACTTCCATTTTCTTTTAAGATACAGATGTGAGGTATCCCTTACTATGTAGCGTAATGGGAATTAGGTTGCGAGTTGTGTAAATAGTTGGTAGGTAGCACTACCGACACTATTCTATAGTGTTATTTTTTCATGTCTTTTAATATGTAGATGGGAGGAAATGCTTACTATGATATTGGATTAAGGACAGCCAAATAGCAGACATGGAAAACAGAAGAGTGCCTTCTTTTGTATGCTAAACGTTAGCCAGTTTCTTCAAAAACCACTCCACGTTAAACCCGTGGTTACTTTTACCAGCAGTTTGAGTGATGACAATATAAAGTCAATCAAGTCGCTTTACTTAAAGTTTCTCCTCCAAATTAAGGTTTTCAAACTTTATTAATTTTCTCAAGTTATCTGTCGTTTGTGAAACTAACAAGCTAGCTAAGACAATCTACCCTCCTGCTCTTCTTGCCGACTAATGTTGGTGCCAGACAGACAGACAGACAATCAGGTCTGAAATATGAAATGACGCTGTAGTGGGACTACCGGCTGTCAGCCCCACTTGGCATCAAATTTATGTGATCTACATTGATCACACTAACATTCTGAGTAGGGTTGAACGATTTCGGAAAATAAGCTAATTGCGATTAATTTGACTAATATTGCAATTGTGATTTAATACGCGATTATTATGATTTATTATAAATACATATATACAGTGCCCTCCACAATTATTGGAACAGTGAGGCCAATTTCTTTATTTTTGCTGTAGACTGAAAACATTTGGGCATGACATCAAACGATGAATGTGAAACCAGAGATCAACATTTCAGCTTTTATTTCCAGGTATTTAAATCTGGATCTGATGCACAACTTAGAAAATAGCACCTTTTGTTCGAACCCACCCATTTGTCATGTGAGCAAAAGTATTGCAACAG
This sequence comes from Thaleichthys pacificus, assembly GCA_023658055.1. Taxonomy (NCBI): domain Eukaryota; kingdom Metazoa; phylum Chordata; class Actinopteri; order Osmeriformes; family Osmeridae; genus Thaleichthys; species Thaleichthys pacificus. The sequence continues at coordinate 1,216,785 of CM042855.1, forward strand.
ATAGACTTAAAATATATTTAAGTGAATAAGACTTTTAGTTGCAAATCCTTTGCTTTCAATAATTGCAGCAAGTCTGTGACCCATTGACATCACCAAACTTTTGCATTCTTCTTTTGTGATGCTTTCACCGCAGCCTCTTTCAGTTGTTGTTTGTTTTGTGGGGTTCTTCCCTTCAGTTTCCTCTTAAGCAGGTAAAATGCATGCTCTATAGGGTTTAGGTCTGGAGATTGACTTTGCCAGTCTAATACCTTCCATTTCTTGTCCCTGATGAACTCCTTTGATGTTTTGGCAGTGTGTTTTGGGTTGTTATTTTGCTGCATGATGAAGGCTCTGCCTTAGTTTGTTTGCATCTTTCCTTAAATTGCCAGACAAAATGTTTCTGTAGACTTCTGAGTTCATTTTGCGGCTGCCATCATGTGTTACATCTTCAATGAAGATTAATGAGCCCGTCCCAGAAGAAGCCATGCAAGCCCAAGCCATGACATTACCTCCACCGTGTTTCACAGATAAACTTGTATGTTTGGGATCATGAGCAGATTCTTTTTTTCTCCAAACTTTAGCCTTTCCATTACTTTGGTAAAAGTTAATCATTGTCTCATAGTCCATAAAACTTTGTCCCAGAATTTTTGAGGCTCATCTCTATACTTTTTGGCAAATTCCAGCCTGGCCTTCCTATTCTTCTTGCTAATGAGTGGTTTGCATCTTCTGGTGTAGCCATTGTACTTTTGTTCATGAAGTCTTCTGCGAACAGTAGATAGTGATACCTTCACTCCTGCTTGTTGCTGATGTCACTAACAGTTGTTTTAGGGTCTTTCTTTACAGCTCTCACAATGTTTCTGTCATCAACTGCTGATGTTTTCCTTGGTCTACCTGTTTGACGTCTTAGTACACCAGTAGTTTCTTTCTTCTTCAGGACATTCCAAATGGTTGTACTGGCTATGGCCAATGTTTGTGCAAGGGTTCTTATTGATTTTCCATCTTCTCTCAGATTCACAATTGCTTGTTTTTCACCCATAGAAAGTGTCTGGTCTTCATGTTGTTTTCACCTCTGAATACAGTCTGCATAGGCAAAACCTATCCTACCCAATCTGAACCTGAGCGTAGACATTCAGTGCTATTTATTGATTGAATAATGTATGTAATAGGACACACCTGGGCAACAAAACACACCTGTCAGTCACATGTTCCAATACTTTTTGCTCACATGACAAATGGGTGGATTTGAACAAAAGGTGCTATTTTCTAAGTTGTGCATCAGATCCAGATGTAAATACCTGGAAATAAAAGCTGAAATGTTGATCTCTGGTCTGGGGCCCATTCTCCGTACGTCGCTTATTACATCCAAGATCAAATGACACATCCAAGATGACATCATCTTGCTATTCATGATCTGGCTAATTCGGTTTTTCGAACACCCATGATGTTTATAATTAGTATAGCTGGATTGAGTTATGCGTTGGTCTAAATGGGGGTATGTATCGATAGTAGAAACCTTGATCAGCAACACTGCCATTGGCAGCTCACCATGGCCAAAAAGAGCGCCCCGTTTTTTCTGCAACAGAGCAACAGCTTGCTCGAAGGTTACTCCGAATTTGAAGATTTAATCAGAACGCCAGGGAACCCCTCAAAGTCTGCAAAATCCAAGAAAGAGGGTGGCAAAAAGTAGCAGACCAAATTAAATGTAAAGTAGTGACCACGTTAGATGTTTTATCGCTTATTACAGTAGGCTAGGCCTATGTTTTTGTATTTTCATACTTTGTTTATCATCTTTAATGTCATAATGTGGTTTCAACAAATGTATGATGTAAATGTGTAAGGCTGGGTGTCAAACCTGCCCCCACCTCTCATATGCTAAAGTCTGGAGTTTCTGGACGGTCTCAACTTGATGGCCCTCACACCCCATTCAAGATTTGGTCTGATTGGTTGGTCTTGTGTATAAAGGGAATTGTAATGCATTGTTCTGGGGATTCTTTATCTCCTGAGACCTTCTCCTCAGTTCTGGCTTGTCCTACTGTCCTACTCCTTGCTCACCTCTTTCTCTCTCTCTGATTTACAATGATCATGGTAGAGTAGGTAGGATTTAAAGCTTTCATTTTGTAACATGTTGCCTTGTAATTGATTTCATTCATTTGCAATGTTATTAAATGCGTATTTAATAACATCGTAACCCATTTAACTAGCCTGACGTTGTCATACTCATAATTCTTGTCAGAATATGAGTCTGAGAACTCTCCATTGGGCTGTGACTATGGGGCGTGTTTCAACCGAACCCGGAAAACAAATGCCTCTTCGCTCAATTGGATAGACCTACAACCAATCAGAGCAACGTAGTATGTTGTTTGTTGAAAACGAATTCAACCAAAGCGCTCTTTGGTGACGTGGTTGATTACGTTACTGTTGATCATCTGTCCATCATCGTATAAAGCCCGCCCTGACAATTTCATTGGTCCGAACAGCTTCTGTTCGGACATAGTTGTTCCCCAACCGAGACTCCCCAGACCCAACTTCCCAACCAAATTATTTTGTGGGCGGGGTTAGTTGGGCTGGCAGCCAGGCTACCATTTAACCATACTTTGACCATTCTTGCTCTGATATAACCCATAGAGTCAAATAACCTTAATTGGGTGTGCTCACGCCTTCGGCGAGCACAACCATTGTTCTCTCACATATTATTATTATTTTTATTATTTTCCCACCCCTAAGGATCAATCAATATTTGCGCTACATAGACAACGCCAGTGTCAAAAGGTTCGTGTTGTTGAAGTTGAAATTGTGTTTTTGTGGCAAAAAGTGCCTTTTGTCGCCAAAGGTAATCAGTGCAAGCCCAACGTCACAACGTCAGCACATGTTAGCAACGACGCATAACTACGACGTGTATAGATGTAGTAAGACTGTTGCGCACAATAGGCTACTGGCAGCATCATACATTTAAGTAATTCAAGACTTGCATGTACAGTAAGTAATTTCACATTAAATAATGTATTTAAACTCAAGCTTGTGTGGAGTGTCGCTGTCTTCAATGCCACAGCCTAAACTTGATGTCAAAAGAAACGTTTTTCATTTCCGGCGCATTCAAACCGTGCAGGGCTCTAGTCTAAGATTAAATGGTCGTATTTGGCATTGTTACTGACAATGATCGCTTCCAGCAAATCTTTTTTGGGGGCATATTGTCAGTTAGCAGATGGTACTGTACTGTTTCAATCGCTATTCTATCTAATACTGCCGGTGACAATGTTGTTACTTAGAATAGCTTGTTTCAAGGGGGTTCAGCTTGTTTCAAAGGTGGTTCTTAATGAATGAATGCAATATGAGTGGGCTAAATGCTTGAAAATATCACTACTGTGGAAGGGATAAACTTAAGGTGACGTTTAGTGACGAGTCAGGTGGCTGAGCGGTTAGGGAATCGGGCTAGTGATCTGAAGGTTGCCAGTTAGATTCCCGGCCGTGCCAAATGACGTTGTGTCCTTGGTCAAGGCACTTCACCCTACTTGCCTCTGGGGAATGTCCCTGTACTTACTCTAAGTCGCTCTGGATAAGAGTGTCTGCTAAATGACTAAATGTAAATGACTAAATGTTTTAAGTCACAGGTTAGATTAATTCTACATTTAGTCATTTAGCAGACGCCCGTATCCAGAGCGACTTGCAGTAAGTACAGGGACATGCTACACTTCACTTTTTGTATTTTGAATTGTACATGAGCAGCAACAAATGTAGGCTATGCTTTTAAATCTATGCAATCTTCATAAATAATAAGTAGGCATTTTTATATAAAATATACAGAAATATCAGTTGTACAATTAATAAACGGACCCATCTGCAATCGATGCAAGCACACCCTACAATTTCCCCAGAAATTGTACCCGCTCTAGTTCTATTTGTATTGGCATTATTTGGTTCATGCTAATAAACTGTTCAGTTTCCCATCTTCCTTTAAACCATAGGGGAATTCGTTTTGGTTGTTTGGCCAATATTTAACCCCCTACAAATGTAAATGACACCCTCACGAAAAAAACTATAGGCTATCTCTCAAAAAGTATAGGCGAGTAGCATACCGTGCTGTGCTTAAGGATCTATCACGCAAAGAGCAATTAATTCAGTTTCATGTTAAATTCAGCTAATTATTCTTGCACCTTCCGCAACAGGGTTGTTGTCGTAAAAACGGACAAGACATGTCTGTGACAGACTTCCTGTATCACCTCTACTTCTAAAGTCACAATCAAATCTTGTTTACATAAAATAAGCCTGCTCCTGAGCAGGTTTAAGCTAAAGGACTTGTTGCTATGACAGCAAGTCCAGAATGAGCTTCGAAGAACTGAACATCCAAGATAATGACAAATCGTCAACAATCAAATCCATCTAACTGAGTAATCGACGTACGGAGAACGGGCCCCTGGTCTCACATTCATTTGATGTTTTCAGTCTACAGCAAAAATAAAGAAATTAGCCTCACTGTTCCAATACTTTCTGGGCACTGTATATTACTGATCTCCAGTCAGCAACATAACACACAAAGTTCAGAAAAATTAAGGAAAATATACCGCCTGTACCTCTTTGAAAATATTTGTGTAAATCAAAGCTAAACGTAGGCTAATAACATGTGCGTTGCACTTCCTTAACTAAAGCTAGCTACCTACCGTTTTGGAAAAATAACTTGCGCTGTGGGGGCCGTCGGAAATATTTTGAACTTGGGCATCTAAAGGTTAAATCTTAAAAGAAACACTGTCTGAACATTTCTGATCCAGTCAGTAGCCTAACAGAAACAGTATGGCACTGACAGCCATAGTGATCCTACTGTATGTATATCACCGATCATCATATCTTTCGTGATGAACCCTGTTATTGCTTGAGTAATTTCGTACATGAATATGGAGTTAGGCTTTGACATTAGACATTTCGATCAGTGATCCTGTCGAGTGTTATTTGGCTTATTTGACACTGGTGTTCAGCATTTTAGCTATGCATCGTACATGGTGTTTTTTTAGGGCCGAATTAGGTTGGTCACTTTGCCAAAATTGGCAAAGTGTCTGTAGTGTCGAGCCTGAGGCCATCGTACAGGTCAAGGTAAAGTGTAACGTGCAAAGTTGATCCTTTGTCTGCAAACTGTGTTACTCTTGCGTGTCACGTGACCAAAGTAAAATCGTAGCCTTTGCAATTACAAAATCTTGTTTTGTCACATTGCGATAGTATCGCAAATGCAATTAATCGTTCAGCCCTAATTCTGAGCATGCGTAGTAATATTTTCACAAGTACATTGCATTGTGAGAGAGGGGCTAGCCCCACATTCACGCTTAGCCTATGGCCTACTACTGCAAACTCAAATCGGCAGAACGAAGTCTGAAGCAGCAAAGCAGGGACCAATGAACATGAAATAAAATCCTAACACCAATGATATTCAATTTAGGAAGATGCTATATTCATGGTTAATAAATGATAGGAAGTAATCTTCGAGAAATAAAAATAAAATAATTTTGTTGCAGTTCTTTCTGTTGGGGCTGTGCCCCACCTGCCCCTAATGACCAGTCGTCACTGCTTGAGGATAAAGCAAAAATAAATACCACAAACTGCAGTTACATAAGATAACACCTAATTATTTGTTTACTTTTCAAAGTGATGTTCTTACCCTGTTCACCGTAGATAAATCATGTTCACAGTTTACAATGGAAACATTACTGTTTTGCTAGCTAATACCTCTGGTCTAGACTCTAGACTGTCTTTCTGCCTCCTCAGACTGAGGTTGTTGAAAATACTTTTCAATACTCATTTAGATTGAGGGAGCAAAAATTCACAACAGAATTTAAGACGAAAAGGTTTCTTTGCTCGTGCAGGTGGAACCTGCACGAGCAGTCGATATTGACTACTGTAGCAGTTATGTACAACCTTCACTAGGGCTGTCACCATAACTACTTTTTCTTGTGCGATATATTGCACCAAAATTAATTGCGATAAACGATATTATTGCACACACGTCAATTGTAACCGTGAGTGTGCGCCATTTCGCGCTGTCACGTTTATATTTGCACTGTCGGAAAAAGGCATCTGTAACTGTATGGAAGACCCCTTTCCAGCTCCAGCTGCAGTTGTTGTTCACAGGTTGAAAAACTGGATGGGATAGTTATGTATTGCTAGGTGAGATGTTAGGTTAGTTGCCTCTTCGTTTCCACTGTTTTTAAACAAAGTCGACATACTGGCTCGTTCACGTTAATTGGCTCTCATCTCATTTGGCTTAAAGACAAAATGTTCCCACACCGGAGCTGAAGATTGTGGCTTTGAAACCAAGTCCATTTTTACTTGTTCTTCCTAACTAGCTGTAGATGTCACGAAACAGAACACTTTATAACACAGTGAGTTCCAGTACTAGCTTAACTACATTTGTCAGTAGCTTGGCGGTAACGTCACTATTTACAAAACCAAGTAACTTTTCAGTAGCTAAGCTCTTTTATTGATCAAGTAGCGCAGTAGCGTCCTCGAAAGCTAATTTCTCCTGGACATTTCTGATGTTCATACTTAAGGTTGGTGTTGACAAAGCACTGAAAAAGCATCTCACATATCCCGTTCTGCAGTTCAAGTTACAACGGATCTAACGAGAGCTGAGTACAGCAAGGGCTGTCATCTTCTGATCTCCACTCACACAGCGCTTGCGCGGCCAGTCTGACTAGATAACAGCAAAATATTAAATCTTTGTATTCGCGGGCAAAATATCAGAACAGAAAAGACAGGATGGCAGAGAGCCCAAGAGCCGTAGAAGAGTCTGAACAAGTGACAGTGACACCGTGGCCATACTGAAAGTAGCTACTAATGTATCAAGCTACTTTTGACAGATTTTTGTAACTTAGCTTGCTACATTTTTATGAGTGGTAGCTTCTGTGTAGTGAAGCTGAATTTATTGTAGAGTAGCTAGTAGCTTAGCTCACTACACATATCAAGTAGCTTGCCCATCACTGGTGAGTTCACGCTTTCTCTTCACCTGTCGGTGTCCGCTCTGTGTGTGTGTGTAGACGCTAGTCCCGCCTACGGTTTCGGATATTTCAGATGGAATCGCGATTCAAACAGTACTGTCTGCTAACTGAAAATATGCCCCCAAAAACGTAAACAAGTTTGACATTAATTTAGGGGGAAATGGCTAATTCAAAAGAAGTTTGCTACGAGCAAGCTAGCTGCTGTTGCTAGCCAAATGTCACTGAGGGGATTGTTTGAAAGCGCCAGAAATTAGAATGTTTTTTTTTGACATAAAGTTTAGGCTGTGGCATTGAAGACAGCGACGCACCACACAAGCTTGAGTTTAAATACATTATTTAATGTGACATTACTTACTGTACATGCAAGTCTTGATTTGTGTGCAACTGCACATCAATCTATGCGTCGTTGCTAACGTGTGCTGACGTGGTGACGTAGCTAGCACTGAGTACCCTTTGTTGACAAAAGGCACTTTTTGCCACAAAAACTTAAATTCAGCCTAAACCGTGCAACGGAACGTAAATCCCAATAGAAGCAACGCAATCGAGACCAAGACGAACATTTTGACACCGCCGTTTTCTATGTAGTCCAAATATTGACTGATCCTTGGGGGGCAAAAATAAACAATAAAAATATATATGTGAAAGAACAATGGTTGTGCCCGCCGAAGGCGTGAGCACACCCAATGATAGAAAACCACTAATCTTTGAAAATAGCTTAATCCTCGCAAATCGTAACTTTTTTCAAAATTGTGTCAAAAAATCTTAAATATACACCAGATTATTCTAATAATGTCTGGCCTACTTCCACAACCTTTCATTTTCAATAAAGGTTTAAATAAAACTCCAAAAAAAATAGCTCATCTTGGAAAATAGCATTAAATCCACGCTAATATTAATAACTTTTTCAAAATTGTGTGCCTGTTTGTGCACATTCTGAAGATTTTTTGCACTGTCAGTTCTGTTTTTGAATAAAGGGTTGGAAATAATTTTTTGTTTTTTTATCCGATTCATCGATTAATCGAAAAAAGAATCGACAGATTAATCGATTATTAAAATAATCGTTAGTTGCAGCCCTAGTCCGTTGTAGTGAGAGAGATTGCGAGCGGGCAAGAAGGAACTCAGCGAATCAATGCGCTGCATGTAGCAATGAAAAAAACAAACAAACATTGAAATCAATTTGCAGTGGTCAAATTTGTATTCATTTGTGGCAGGCTGCCACAAATGAATCAATTTATGGGAAACACTGAGAGGAATGAGGAGCTGCTCGTCTGTCTCTCTACCTCCTCTTTATCTCTGACTTCTTTTTCTATTCCTCCATACTTTCCGTACTTTGTCTTCCTTCACTCTTCTCTCTCTTTCTCCAGACTGGGTACTGACTGCTTGTCTGCTACTGTACTTGAGAGTGTAAGGACACAGGCTTGCTTGTAAGACTTCAGCTATGGTTGGATATTTGTACCTAAAATGTATCCCTTTTATAGACAATGTTTGAAATTCTTGTATCTCAGTTCTTTTTTTGATTTTCCCAAAGTCGGACCACATTTTTTTTAAATAAATGAACTAAGATGGGAAAAATATATTTAGCTGACCATTCAATGGTCGTAACTCATCAGACTTTACCAGTTGAATAAATCCCCCCCCAAAATAGGCCCCTTTTAATGTCTTCCTAGGGTGCACTGTGACTAGTGGTGTGTGACCATCTGTCTAACTACAAGGCTGGCCTTATGTGCTGCTGTTTGTCTGTCTGTCCTCTCTGTAGTCTTTCCCACAGATTAGAAAGCAATTCAATTTGTGGTGGTGGTGGGGGGGGGGGGGGGGGTTGCCTCGTGTCTGCCCGGGGGGGGGGGGGGGTGTTAATAATTTGTTACACAGAACTTTATTATATTAAATAATATTAATCCAAAATGAATCACACGCCCAACACAAAACACACACTTTTAACATCCTATACAAAATTCACACCCCATTCAAGTCCTATCTACCAGAAACGGAAGAATAGAAATTTGTTCCCTTATCCTGAGACCCGCTTTCTTACCTGCCTGTTTCTACATCTGTTTGTCCACCTCATCTGTTGCTTTAGATGGCTCTCTCACAGCAGCATGTTGGATGCTGTCCTCCTCTCCTACTCTTTCTTCAATGCCTAACGAATCTATCTCTTTCTCTCCCTGACCCAGTCTTTCTGCTTGAGCAGCACTGGTTGAAGCCTGAAAATATTTCTGGGGAAATTGTGGGGTGTAGTTACTGCACTACTACAGAAGTGTAGTAGTTAGCTAGCTCTACAGTTTACCGGGGTTAGGTCTGAATCTAGGAGAAAAACGGAGCTGCCAGCTGTAGGTATATGCAGGTAGCAACGCTAGTGCAAAATAACTGTTTAGCTGGTCGGCTCCATGACGCCAGTAAGTAGGGCACGTGAGATTGCTCACCAAAAGAACAAAGAGGAACCCATTTGTCTAGCAGATTAAGACATGTTCATACGTTACCTAGCGAAAAGTAAACTCAACTTTCCTAGACGTTTAGCTATGGTACTAATGCTGAGGGCTCGTTGATATCGCTGTCTGTCTAGAACGGCGTATCTATGCGTAGTTGCTAACGTGTGCTGACGTTGTGACGAAACGCAATATGTGGCGGCCGGTGTTGATTCAGGGTTTTTCCTGGGTCAAAATGGGTCTTTGGTGCTCCAAATTGTTGTTCTTTTTTCTATCAATGGATTTAGTCCCAGGTGGTTTGCACCCCCCCCCCCCCCCCCCCGCCGAAAATATACCTATATCTCGGAACAGGTTAATGTAATAGTCTAATAGCTAATGTAATATTGCACATATTTTCGTCCTATTTCCCCTAAAGCAATAAAGTTGGGCTACTTAAAGACACCTTACACTCATAAAGTATGTTCTAAATGGCATACATGCTGCCAATTAATAATTGACGTAACAACTTATTGTAAATGATCAGTAGCCTAGTCTATCGATTAAGGTAGGCCACTCTGAAGCATGTACACTGCCTGCTTCATTTGATCTTGATAGGCTCTCGCATTCTGTAGCAAATAATAACAATAAACCCACTTTTTATTAATTAAAACTACTTCAGCATAATAATGCACCTAAAATACAAACCTGAGCAAAGGCAGCAATCGCTATCGAATCAACAGACATGTGCAATTTAGCTAGCAGGGGAAGAATACAAACAACGAAAATCACCAGTTAACTTGATTAAAATTGGCAAGAACTATAGAATTATACAATAACAGGCTTAAATGAACTGACAACATAAGTTATACGACTTAGTTCTCAAGGACGCACACACGCAATCTCAACTGCGGTGTGAAGCGCGTGTCCGTGCAATTCTCCGACAAGCACTCTAACAATCACTGCTGATAGACGGCCTAAAAGTTTGTACAGCCTGATTTCTGATACCGTGGCGGCAGAAATGTAGCCATAGAGGAAACACTGCACTATATATTATCATTCCAGGTTAAGAATACCAATGGTACGGTGTTCATTTTAGGACATCCTCGATCTCAGACTCATTTCTCATTCTCAAACGAAAAGGCGTCAGATCTCAGACCAAAAGTCGTCAGACTCAGGCGAAACGGCTTCAGTCTCAGAAAAACCTCTGTCATTCTCAGACAAAACGCTCTCAAACTAAACGGCATCATTCTCAGACAAAACGACGTCAAACTAAACGCCATCATTCTCAGACAAAACGCTCTCAAACTAAACGGCCTCATTCTCAGACAAAACGCTCTCAAACTAAACGCCATCATTCTCAGACAAAACGACGTCAAACTAAACGCCATCATTCTCAAAGTTTAGTTTGACGTCGTTTTGTCTGAGAATGATGGCGTTTAGTTTGAGAGCGTTTTGTCTGAGAATGAGTCTGAGATCTGAGGATGTCCTAAAATGAACACCGTACAATGGAGGCTGCGTTGGAAATCGTAAATCAAACTTTTGTCAGCATTTTGAGTGGAAATTTCATTTGCATTTGTACTCGTTTGTATTCGTGCACGTCGGGCTGGCCCTCACAGCGGAACTACAGTTTAGTGGCCACTATGTCCATTCGCGCAACTCACAGTTGCGTATTGATCAGACAAGAAGACATGCTTATCAACTCGATTACTATTGATCAAAACAGAACGAGGGTTGGGCAGTAGCCTACTTGAAGCATACTATTGAGAACATATTTGCTGACATGCATTGCACGCGTGATGAACACAGCTTTTTTTCTTTTCTTCATCGGGAAAACGGCTTTGGCGCGTGCCAAATTTTTCTCTATGCAGGAAAAACCCTGTAATTCTGTGGCGCACCGCCACAAATTAGTCTGTGTGGGAAACACTGCTGTAAGCCCATTGCTGTAGTTGCTTGCAGTACAGTTATACAGCAATGGATTCTGTTTTCAAAGAAACAAATGTTTCTTTCACTGCAGCTGGGTCATGTTTGCTTCCTGTAGCAAGCCCCTGGCAATGGTCAAACCAGCCTGGGTTTGAATGATGCAAATCCCTTAATGAATGCCAGGTACTTTGCACCATTGCTGGCTGGCAAATGCTGGGCTAGTCCAGTCTGCCTGTGTTGGTTGACAGAATGGGTGAAAATCATAATAATTACAAAATATATTGTTGGGGAATGGTTGTGGACAATCAGATGGACAAGAAGCTCATTTCAAATAATCCAATTTTGAATACATTTGAATACATTTTAAATAGGATATATTTCCCTTCTAGCAGCACTGTGTAGTTCGACCAGTCAAGATGGCGGTTTCAATACAATTTATTTAGTTTGCACAAATCAAGAATAACAAAGTACTTTGTGATCAGTCATTACGAAGGACATCCTACCTATTAGCTACAGGTCGTTCGCAAAAGTGATGAAGAACCATCACGCATGCATGTCTTATATAAACTTAGAACAAATGGTCTTCAGATGGTCAATCAATCAAATGTAGCGGTCTCTGTGATTGGCCAGCACTACTCAGTGACAGTTTCACTCCACACCAAGTGTCCCACAGTTCTTTGATGTCACAGCTCCCTCTCTAAATGAGGATAGTAAAGATACCTTTAATGAAACACAAACAGAACACAGGACACAATCTCCTTGGCCAAAAGGTCAGAGCAGCTGGGTCAACTAACTAATCTAAAACTTCTCCCTTTAGGCCATGGGAACTCAAGAATCCCCCAACCTCCGTGCCTCTGGCTTCTTAGTTAGGTATCATAAAACAACATCATAAATACCTTAAGACAATCTGCTACACCCATTCTCCAGAGCCTCAGTTTCCTACATTCACTGTCTATATAAAACACATACATTGTAACTATGTCCTAAAATTCAATAACACCCAGGCACATAAAGTGCAACTCATTGTAGGTTGTGAGTGGGAGGAAAGTTAGGCCTTGTCTCTTACAGATAATCTTATTGTTTTCCTGCAAGCTACTTTAACAGTTTAGCTATGCCACCGGGTGGAGTTTAGTAGTCCAAAACTGATGATTTATTCTCAATTTCACATCATTAGCCAGACCATAGGTGCTCCATGGTTTATCACAACCACAACACAGTGTAATCCCCTGAGGACTATAATCTGTTTTGTCCTGGTTGCTGTGTACTAAACTGTTAAGGATTGGATTTAGGCCTCATGTGATCCAGGGCCTTCTGTGACCATGGTTGAAAGCAGGGACCACATTTTCCCTCACACATCAGGGCTCTAGAGCGACCAAAATGTGTACGGGTGCGACAACATTTTTTCCTAGGAGTGCACCGGTGCACCTAACCTCCTCGCATCCACTGTCTCTCCACAAACGAAGCGTTTGTTATCCTTTGATGGAACTGACACTCATGGTTGGATCATATCGTGGTCTAAACCAATCAGAGACAGAGATGGGGCGGGTCTTTGCCTCTGATTGGCTGTGGTCCAGATATTCCTGTAGCTCCGTGCTGTGTGATTGAAATTACAACCTGAGCACCAGAGTCAGTTTAGCAGACCTGGGCATTGTACGGTCCGCGGGCCACAACCGGCCACAGGCTGTCTCAATCCGGCCCGCGTGAGGTAAATCAAAAATTTAAAATAAATAAATGTGTTGAGCGGTAGTAAATATGTAGTCCTGAAAGACTACAGTAATCAGGCGATTTACATATGTGCGCTTGCGCAACCTCACCGACAGGAGAGTTAGCTGTTGGTTAGCCCTCGAAAATGAAAAACTTCTGATTAACTTTTAACAAGACATGGACTTCTAAGTATCTGTTTACTGAGGTCAAAGTGAAAGCTGTGGGAAAAAAACTAACGCGGACATAATAAGAACTTGACTGATTCAGTGGGCGCGGGCTGATGGTTTGCTAGTTGAACTGCAGACCTTGATCATCACCTGTCTGCTGTCCTTCACATATCCACCTCAGACATTCAGACAGATTTTGATGCACTTGTTCAAGCCCACTGGATTCCCCCACAGAACAAAATGAACTGAAAAAACTTATTGCTTTTTGTATAAAGTTGATCAATTGCATATCTTTAACATACTGCAAAACAACTTTTCAGTGTTTGTGAAGATTAACTAGTTACAAATAAAATGAAACACTGTTGTTGTTGTTTTTACTGTTTATTACTTCTATAGTCGTTTCCTATTTGACCTACACCAAAATCTAAAATATTTATATAAATATTTACAGAATATCCTTATTCTTCTGATAACCAGTAGCAGCTAATCAAAATATATACTTTACTGCTTTTTAAAATGGGAGAAAATGAATAGTGAGCAGAATTAAGTTCAAGTTATCGTTGATGCGGCCCTCCAACACATTTCCGGTTTCTCATGTGGCCCCTTGTAAAAATGATTTGCGGACCCCTGAGTTACGGAGCTGGGCCATGGAGCTAACCCATGGAGCTAGGATTTTGATGCTAGGGAGAGTGTGGCAAGATGATTTAGCCAAGGCCAAAGGGAAAGAAGGCCAAATTACAGGTGTTGGCCATCTGAAGGGCATGCGACAGCAAGGTGGGATCTGCTAGGTGGGAGTCTTTGAGCCATGAAATGTTAGGTCTCAGTTCAGGGAAGCGCTTTTAAACAGTAGCACTTTCTATTTTGAAATGTTTTATTTTGCTTAAAATGTTTTAGTTTGGCAGCTCAGTGAAGCACTTAAAAGATTTTTATTTTTATATACAGTATGATTGTGCTTCAAATAAAAAATATGTTTACCTACACCTTATTCTTGTTTAAGATAATTTACATAATATATATGAATGTATATGGAGCGTGATAAACAGGTGACCTTGAAATTGTGGCAACGCAAGAAAAAATTTGGGTGCACCTACATTTTGTGCTGGTGCACCTAAATAAAAAAGTTAGGCGCACTAGTGCAACCAAGGCAACAAGTTAGTCTGGAGCCCTGCACACGGCCAAGTCTGAAATGTAATCACATTAGAGCAATTGCTGTGAAAATGTCTGATATTAATTACTTAAAGATCCTGTAAAGCAAATACCATGATTTGCTTCTCAGTACATTATATACGTGTGAAATGAGTTCCTGTGCAAAGAGCAAAAACTTTGTCGCACTGAAATGTGGAGTTAGACCGCAGTTTGTCTTCCGTTTTCAGCTCAGGTTTTGTATAGGCGGAGCCAAAAAATGACCGATCTACGTCACTTTGACCGATCTACGTCAGATCACTGCATGGCTCCTCCTCTCACCCGGTAAAACGGTATAAAACCCTGTAGGTCATTTGTATAAGAGGTCTTCCAACTCCACTTCAGTTACGACTCCTGCTGTATTGTTATTGTAGCCTACATCAGCTAGCTAGCTTCAGGATGTCTCCCTCCACCCGCAACTGCATCTTACCTGGATGCAAGAACTTCAGCTGCGCTGCAACGCCATTTAATTTCCATAGTAACGAGGAAAGGAAAAATAGGTGGATTGATTTTGTGAAGAGCCACGCTGATGGAAAGCTACGCATCAACTCCAACAGCCGCCTCTGCAGTGACCATTTCACGGCAGATAGTTTTAACATAGACAAACGGGGTTCACGGACACACGGCTTCTCTTGGAGCCCTACCGAGCATCGCCCTCCCGGTCGTTCCTCCTCCGGTCGCATCTGGACCATCCACCATCACTCAGTTCTGTGTGCTTGTTATAATTATACTAGATACCTTTTCTAGATGCATCTCTGCTATGAGTTAGTGCAAACCGCTAACTTGATATTACTCGGTGTAGAATGATGGTATTTTGGTAAAATGGTAGCCTAGCTAATGTGCTAGAAGTAGTTGGAGAGCTCACTGTCTGCTGTCTCTGGTGTCCGTTTTTACTCCTGTGTTACAGCTCTAGGGAACAAGCTTCATTTATATGCATCTGTATGTTTCACTCATTGAACAAATAAATTATCTGGGTCGTAGGTACTTGAGACAGGCGGCGCCTTCCAGTGAGGGGGCGGAGCTTCAGCTCCTTCAGACGACACGTCCCCCCAAGACTGCTGATTCTCTCACGATTTCAAAGCCTAATTTAACATACTTGTCGGTGTTTTCTTTTCATTAAAATTTGGATGGGTAGTTAACAACACATTCTTCTGTGGTGTGATGAACTTAAAACTCGTTTTCAATTCCACTTTACAGGATCTTTAACATTGTTAGAGGTGAGAGAAAATGTACTACTCCATTTTAATATTATAAATTGTACACATTTTAAGAATTAGAATTTAGAATGGGATTTTAGCGAGTTATTATCTCAAGAACCGGGCACTCTGCAAAGTTAATATTTTGCAGGTGTCCTTTCTATAATCCAACGGAATGCAGTGCCACAAATGACATTGTTTGAATAAGCATTTCACAATTTTCAAAAAATTATTTGCTGCCAGTTTGGCTTGCTCTCTTCACTTTGGACTCCGAAACGATAGCGAGCATAAAACAGGCATAAGACATGAACAATATGTCAGTGCGATACAGAAAATCCAAGACTATTATACTGATGAAATACTGGCTAACTAAGAAAAAGACTATATTTAAAGCAGGGCTCCAGACTAACTTTTTTTTACTAGGAGCACCGTAGCCTCTGACTGAACATTTTAGGAGCGCAAGCAGAACATTTAGGGGCACACCTTAAATCGACCTGCAATGCAATTATTAATGAGAGGGTACAATTTCAGGGGAAATTGTGGGGTGTGCTTGCGTCGGTTGCAGATGGGTCAGTTTTTTTACTTACATTTTTACAACTGATATATGTAACGGAGTTGAAAAATCTGTTTAACAGCGACGCACCACACAAGCTTGAGTTTAAATACATTATTTAATGTGACATTACGTACTGTACATGCAAGTCTTGGCTAAATGCCTTGAATGTATGATGCACTTATCTATCAGTAGTCCTACACCATGACACGATACTTGCTGAGCAACAGTGCAAACAAAGGCAGGGATACAGTAGCTAACAACGCTAGTGCAAAATATTTAGCTGCTCTGCTCCATGATGCCGGGTAACAGTGCGTGTCCACTGCAGCGACGCGATGCGAGCCAGGCGAATCGCTTGCGTGGTGCATTGTGGGTAGCGACGCGACCGAGTTGAGAATTTCTGTATGCAAATGAGGAGCGATTTTCGCTAGCGATGGCCAATCAGTGTTTTCTTGTTTCTCGTAACGTAGCAACCACAGATTAGCAGAGACTTTGAGTAATATAATAAAACGTTTTTACACATGTCAACGTGTATGTCTATTAAACTGTTTTGTATTTTGTATACAAGTTGTGTTTTGATCGATGTTGCGAGTACGTAAACCCAAGTCTGCACACTTGGCCATGACAACTACAACAGTGACTTTAGAGAACTACATTCTACATTACAGTTTTTTTCAGTCGCTAACAAGCATTTGTCCAAACAGTTGTCACATTTTCAAAACTCTAAAAACAATTAGCACAGCATCAGTCTTTTTTGGCCATACAATTCACATATTTAATGTATTTTTCACACAATATGCAGTCAGTGAACACATTTCCACAACGCTTACATTTTCTTAACAGACAAGCTATACCTCCCAACAAAATGATGGATTATTTGTGTAGTATTTACGTATGTTAACACACAACATCCCACAATAGCAAAAACTATTATCCAAACCTTAGATATAGTATAAATACATCTGCTTCTGCAATGATATTAGTTCAAAAACAACATATCTCATCTGAAAATGAAAAAAGACAATTAAAAAATTGACACACAGCTGATTCATGTTGGGTAAAGTGGGCCAACCACAGCTGATTCCAGCCTGTCTTAGACTCAGTGGCAGGGGTTATTTCCTTCAATTACTATAAAAGGACTTTGAGGAGTGATGTTTTTGGAAACGGAAACAGAAAAATGTACAAACACTGTAATGTCTGGACGAGGAAGAGCAAGGGGCCCAGGGAGAAGAGTAGGCCCAGTGAGAGATGGAGGGAGAGGTGCAGAAGCAGTGAGAGATGCAGAAGGAGGTGCAGGTGCAGTGAGAGGATGCAGTGAGAGGAGCAGGGCTGGGGAGAAGAGCAGGCCCAAGGAGAGGGCAAGGTAGAGGTGTAAGAATGCGTGGTGATGGCATTCCAATGCGTGGTGATGGCATTCCAAATGCTGCAAGAACAGTAGTCAGTGATGAAATTCGTGCCACTATCATTGACCATGTTGATGAAAACATGTGGCCTAACCCTGAAGATCGCAGGGATTAGATACAGTAATTTTGTGCTTTTTTGTTCCCCCTTTTTTATCTGGGCTTTTTGCTGTTTTGTTTTTTTACGGAATGCTCTTGTCTTTCATGGATATTTTGTTCACTGTAAGCATTACTGTAAAACCTTTTCTGTTCTATTACTGTATACTGAGTTTCTACTGTACTTCCTTTAGTAAACAGTAAGGGGGAAAAAACTGATTTGCTTTTTACTGAAATGTGTTTGAATGTGAACATTATTGTACATGTGGACATACATTTCCCAACCAAGAAATGTAGTGTAAAAGGTGGATTGCATGTTTTGCATGCAAATACCTGAAACATAAGTCTATGCAGTTTTTATAATGTCAACAATAGCCAGTATTTTGAAACCTAGTGTACTTTGACTGCATGTACCTTGTGAAGTGAAAACAAGTGTTATTCTTTGACAGAATAATTTCATTTTGAGTCAGATTTCCAGTGTTTTGGTAAAGTCAGTGTGTGCAGAGAAACATGTGTTCTGTCTTGAAATGTTAGTATATATTTAACAAAATGTGTTTTTGAGAAGAAAATTAGGTAACACTTTAGAATAATGGTCCGTTGTTAACAAGTAGCTATGCAGGAAGTAATAGTTAGTTCTACATTAACACCGAATTTAATACTATTAACTAATATGGAACCAAGATTAACTAAGCAGTAAGTAATAGCTAATTTACAACAAAGGTAGTTCCTTGGTAGGTATTTGGTTATTACTAAATAAATGTATCCTCTTGAGAACTACTTGTGAACTATGACCAATTAAGAAAGAATAACCAATTAATTACTAATCACAAAAGTAACATGTCTAAAAAGTGAACAATTTGGTTGTTTTACTCTTAACATGGTCATAACTTTTCAGAAGCTTGTGCCTCAAATGGGTTCTTTGTGGAAACCAGTTTATGAATATTATATCCCCCCAAATACGTTAACTACAGGTTGAGATTGTGACTACTCTTACCAAAGGATGGACGTATGTTCTCTGTTTATTTCAAACTTAAACATGGTATAATACAAATAATGATCATTTGTTTAACATTTTTTATAATTAGGAAGTGATGCTGACACTCTCATGATTGGATTAGTTTACTATTATGAGCTCTTGAGTGTCAGTTCAATGTCTCTAGACTACAAAGACCTACCTTTATGTTACAGTAGCCGCCTGAGGAGGACTTCTCTTTAGGATATGAATATAAACATTGATGTTCTCTTGTCAAAAACTATTTGCATCCTGCATTTATGTTGCGATAAGCGCAAAACCACATCTTCCAGATTACAATGTTTGTTACAATATCACTAGTGCCTCACAGAAATGTATGCCTGTACCGTATGTGTCAAATATAAAATTTGACTTATTATAGGCCTATTACTTGTGAAAACCAGTATAACTCCTCACTAATTACTCAAGCGTTACCTTGTCATCCTGCAGGAACTACTTGTGATGTGGACCATTATTTTAAAGTGAAAAACATGTTAACTCCTCACTAATTACTCAAGCATTACCTTGTTATTCTGCAGGAACTACTTGTGATGTGGACCATTATTTTAAAGTGACAAACATGTTAACTCCTCACTAATTACTCAAGTGTTACATTGTCATCCTGCAGGAACTACTTGTGATGTGGACCATTATTTTAAAGTGACAAACATGTTAACTCCTCACTAATTACTCAAGCGTTACCTTGTAATCCTGCAGTAACTACTTGTGATGTGGACCATTATTTTAAAGTGACAAACATGTTAACTCCTCACTAATTAATCATGAGTTACCTTGTCATCCCGCAGTAATTGTAATCTGGACCATTATTTCAAAGTGAAAAACACGTTAACACCTCACTAACATGTCACCTCACAAGATCTACAACATAAAACAACTGCAGTGATTGGATAACATTTTTTTTTAATTATATGCACTGGAAGATTTCCATGAAATCGTAAAAGAAAATCCTACATAATGCAAAAATGCACATGGGCATGCAAGAATAAAGCATTTCGTAAAATATGTCTGAATTAAACATTCTTTGTTTGGCACAATGATGAAACCTAGCATTTAAACAAAAATGTATTTTGGAATGAAACATTCAACTCATTCAACAAACTGTGATGATAAACTGAGTCGAACATAATTGTTAAATAAGTAATAAGTACATGGCTAACCCTAACCCAAATCAACGTATAGGCCTACTCACTACTCACGAGTCTAGCATTGGCCACTACAGTACTGCGAAATACAACAGCAACGCAATTCCAAAGGAATGAAAATGATGAAGGAAGAAAGAACAAATGGCAGGACTGTAAAATAACTTGCTAGATAACCCAATTCAGAGAACAGGAACATGGCCCAAAACGCTAGCTACAGTTGTTGCTAGCTGTAAGCCAGGCTATAGCTGTCGGCTAGCTTGTAAAAAGTCCCTCATACAAACTGTATAGTATTGCAATCGAAATTCGCACTAATTCTACAATTCGAAATTTGCACTAATTCTACAATTCGAAATTTGCACTAATTCTACAATTCGAAATTCTAGTGAAATTCACCTAGTCGTTGTTGTCCTATGTTAGCCAAATACTGGATATTTACCATCCATAAAAATGTGCCACTGCCAAATGATTTCCCGCTCCTAACTCACTCATTGACGTTGCACCAGAGTATAGGTTTATGGAAAACATGACATGGATTCAGGACAAATAGGTTTCGGTAAGCCAAGTCGACTGGATTTGGAAAATCGACCGGCCGTAATTTGATATTTTCTGAGCTGCAGAAAGACCTAATAGCAGACACATCGCAATTGCCCGCATAATCATACAGTATGAGCAAATATTGGGGAGGACGTGTCCCATAATCATACAGTATGATCAAATATTGGGGGGGACGTGGGGGGGCGTGTTATAACGTTAATATTCATAAACTGGTTTACACAATTTCAGGCACAAGCTTCTGAAATGTTATGACCATGTTAAGAGTAAAAAAAGCTCTTTCTTAATTGGTCATAGTTCACAAGTAGTTCTCAATGAGGATATATTTATTTAGTAATAATCAAATACCTACCAAGGAACTACCTTTGTACTAAATTCGCTATTACTTACTGCTTAGTTAATCTTGGTTCCATATTAGTTAATAGTATTAAATTCAGTGTTAATGTAGAACTACCTATTACTTCCTGCATAGCTACTCATTAACAACGGACCATTATTCTAAAGTGTTACCGAAAATGATCCATTTGGCCAATTGTGTTTTGTAGATGTCAGTCTGTGTTAAGAGTTTAGAAAAAGTATCCGAAGTATGGGTAAGCGCTTGTTAGCGATTGAAAAAAACTGTAATCTGTTTGAAACGCCCCCGAGCGTGGTGAACTGTGGGAAGGCGAGCGATGGGAAGCGATTTGCGTCGCTGCAGTGGACACGCACTGTCGACGCCCCGCGCCGCCAACTCCGCTGCAGTGTGAACGCCCCGTAACAGTGCGTTCACACTGCAGCGGAGTTGGCGGCGCGGGGCGTCGGCTTCCAATTCATTTTCAATCAAACCAGGCGTTGACGCTCGCGTAGGGCATTGTGGGAAGGCGAGCGGAGCGGAGCAGAGCGTTGAAAGTTGGATTTTCTCAACGTTATGTAAATGAGGAGCGTGAAAACGCTAGCGTTGGCCAATTGGATTGGTTTCTTGTTTCTTGTAACGTAGCAACCGTTGGTCATGATAAACATTTCTAGGTTTCACAATTTTGAGATGGAGGAGAAACTTTTCGTATGTGTCTGCACACCCAGTTCTGTTCAGAACAAAGTTACTAATGTGACGAGCCTGAATTTAAAGATTACATTAAACTAATAGTGCATGGTTGCCGATGTCGTCAGTGTTCCTAGTGTGTTTTTATAGCCTACTTTTAAATTCAGTCTCGTCACATTACGTGACTGTTCTGTGCCACTGCTAGCTCGCTAGCCCAGCCTACAAACGACTGGTTGAGTGACCGGTGGCCTAACATGTAACATTATTCTACTGTAAATTCGGTATTTTGATCGATATTGTGGGTACATGAACCCAAATCTGCACGCTTGGCCATGACTACAACAGTGACCTTAAAGAACTACAACTCTGTATTAACTTGTCTGACACGCCCCCGAGCGTGGGGCACTGTGGGAAGGCGAGCGGTGAAGAGCGTAAAAAAACACTGCAGTGTGAACGCACTGTAAGAAGGGCTTGTGAGACTGCTCACCAAAAGAACGAAGGGGAACCCACTTGTCTGGCAGAGAGTTAGGGTTGCACATATGTGATCGTTCGAATGCAGTCTGCGATTTTGAACATTCCAAATTCCATTTGTCCGATAGACAAAAACTATATGACAAACGCTATAGTAGAGCTTCAAAATGTACAATGAGGAGGCTAACAAGTAACACTATCAGGTAGTAGCATTGCTACGAGTATTATGCTAGGTTGCTAGGTAACGGAAGCTAACTAAAGCTAGCTAGCTTCCATTTCGGAAAAATAACTCACGCTGTGGGGACCGTCGGAAATATTTAGAACTCACGCATCTAACGGTGCGTGTCCACTGCAGCGACGCAAATCGCTTGCCATTACGTACTCGCAATATCAATCAAAATACAACTCTACAACTCAAAACTGTTAAATAGACGTATAATAAAACGTTTTATTATATTACTCAAAGTCTCTGCTAATCTGTCGATATGACGAGGGAGTCCCAGCCGGGCTAGCAAGGGTAGTTGCCACAGAACAAAGTTACGTAATGTGACAAGACTGAATTTAAAAGTAAAAAAAAAACACCAGGAGCACCAACAACATCGGCAACCCTGCGCCAGGCCTAATTCTTTTTGTCAATGTCTGTACAAATACTGAGACGTATCGTACAGCTCTCCCTCACAGCCCACATTGCTGCAGTCTCCCGGTCGTGTAGATTCACCCTCTACAACATCCGGAAGATCAGGAGATACCTGTCTGAGCATTCCACCCAGCTGCTAGTCCAAGCACTTGTCCTCTCAAAGCTGGACTACTGCAACTCGCTGCTCGCCGGTCTCCCAGCATGCGCAACCCGCCCTCTCCAGAGGATTCAGAATGCGGCAGCCCGTCTGGTCTTCAATCTACCCAGACGCTCCCATGTTACCCCGCTCCTCATCTCCCTCCACTGGCTTCCCATCACGGCCCGTATCAGATTCAAGACTCTGGTACTGACCTTCCGAGCGGTGAACGGGACTGCACCCGACTACATCAAGTCTCTCCTGCAGCCTTACACCCCCACCCGCCACCTACGGTCTTCTTCTGACAACCGTCTGGTGGTCCCACCGCTCAAGAGCGCCCGGTCCCAACACAAGCTCTTCTCCTGTCTGGCCCCCCAATGGTGGAATCAACTCCCCACCTCCATCAGGGACACTGACTGTCTCCCCACCTTCAAGAAAAGGCTCAAGACACACTTGTTCCGGGAGTACAACGGCACTTAGGAATGCTTGGCTGGACCTGATGTTAATTTCCTCCAGGATCACAATGACTCGTATTGAGAGACTTGTTGCTCCTGTTGGTTAGTTGTGACGGTTTTAAATTCTTGTACTCGCTGTGAAATATTTTACTGTTGACTGTTGTTTTTGTCTTCTTCTTTACAGGTACACTCTTGCACTTTTTTGAGTTTCATGTTGCTTAATTGTAACTTGTTTAACTGCATGCTCTTATGGTTCTTCCCCATGGCACTTATTTGGTTTTTCACAATGTATACTTCATGTTTTGGCTGCTTGCAATGTTTGGGGCTATCTCGTTGTTATGATCAGTGACCTATGCTCTTTTGTAATGCTCTCTCTTGGAAGTCGCTTTGGATAAAAGCGTCTGCTAAATGCATAAATGTAAATGTACAGGACTGGATATGCAGCCACACAAGCAATTAGTTTCTCCTCCATTTTGAAACTGAAAGCTAGAAATGATTACCATGGTTGCTACATTACGAGAAACTAGAAAACACTCCGATTGGCCATCGCTAGCGAAAATCACTCCACATTTGCATAAAGTTGAGAAAATCTCAACTCGAATCGCTTGAATCGCGTCGCTACCCACAATGCACCACGCTGGCTCCATTGAAAATGAATGGAAAGCATGTCGTCGCATCGCTGCAGTGGACAGGCACCGTAAGGGTTAAGACATGTTCGTAGGAACCTAGCGAAAAATAGCCTAAACTTTCCAAGACTTTTAGCTAGCTTTATAGGTACCTAGCGAAAAGTAGCCTCAACTTTCCTAGACTTTTAGCTACGGTACTAATACTGAGGGCTCGCTGATATCGCTATCTAGAACATTGTATCTATGCGTCGTTGCTATGCTGACGTTGTGCACAACCAATAAATTCAGAATTTGTTGGTCGCACATGCGCTCGCACTGTCTCAATTTTTTTTTTGTAAAATGCGACCATTTGGTCGCAGTCTGGAGCCCTGAAAAGTGGATGATTTATTTCAGTATGTGTAGCTGGAAGGTTTAGGCACCACCTTTCAATTAGCAGGGCTCGACAATAACGATGGCCCGGGGCCAGTAAAAAGTAACGTCGGGACAGTTAAACTAGCAACTCACTGTCCCGATTGGGCCACTGCAAATTATTGATTGAAGAAAAAAAAACACATCGTAAAATTGAACATCCTTCATATGTTTTGCTATCTGCTAAATGCATAAATAACTTTGCAGCTCGTGGGGCACACCGTTGGCAAATCAAGAGTTGAATAGTGAGTGACAAGTGGTTGTCAAAATGTTTTTCTCGAATCTCGATACATTTTTAACAACTGGCCCGAGACGATAAAGTGAAGATGGCAGCAAAGTAGAGCTACGAGCTCAAACGGAAACAACTTTTTTTATGGAACTAAGTTGTACTGTCTCGTCTGTCGTATGTTCCCGTCAAAAGCACATATTTTCGTCCTATTTCCCCTAAAGCAATAAAGTTAGGCTACTTAAAGACACCTTACACTCATAAAGTATGTTCTAAATGGCATAAATGCTGCCAATTAATAATTGACGTAACAACTTATTGTAAATGGTCAGTAGCCTAGTCTATCGATTAAGGTAGGATACTCTGAAGCATGTACACTGCCTGCTTCATTTGATCTTGATAGGCTAAGCATTCTGTAGCAAATAATAACAATAAAACAACTTTTTATTAATTAAAACTACTTCAGCATAATAATGCACCTAAAATACAAACCTGAGCAAAGGCAGCAATCGCTATCGAATCAACAGACGTGCAATTTAGCTAGCAGGGGAAGAATACAAACAACGAAAATCACCAGTTAACTTGATTAAAATTTGCAAGAACTATAGAATTATACAATAACAGGCTTAAATGAACTGACAACATAAGTTATACGACTTAGTTCTCAAGGACGCACACACGCAATCTCAACTGCGGTGTGAAGCGCGTGTCCGTGCAATTCTCCGACAAGCACTCTAACAATCACTGCTGATAGACGGCCTAAAAGTTTGTACAGCCTGATTTCTGATACCGTGGCGGCAGAAATGTAGCCATAGAGGAAACACTGCACTATATATTATCATTCCAGGTTAAGAATACCAATGGAGGCTGCGTTGGAAATCGTAAATCAAACGTTTGTCAGCATTTTGAGTGGAAATTTCATTTGCATTTGTACAGGTGTATTCGTGCACGTCGGGCTGGCCCTCGCAGCGGAACGACAGTTTAGTGGCCACTCTGTCCATTCACGCAACTCACAGTTGCGTATTGATCAGACAAGAAGACACGCTTATCAACTCGATTACTATTGATCAAAACAGAACGAGGGTTGGGCAGTAGCCTACTTGAAACATACTATTGAGAACATATTTGCTGACATGCATTGCACGCGTGATGAACACAGCTTTTTTTCTTTTCTTCATCGCAGACTTTTTTTTTGCCTTTGGCGCTCGGGATTTGTCATTGGCGCTCGGGAAAACGGCTTTGGCGCGCGCCAACATTTTCTCTATGCAGGAAAAACCCTGCCCACAATTTTCGAAAACAATCCCTGACCAGCCATGCTAATAGCAGACAGCACCTGGTTTGCGTGACAGCTAAACGGGTGGTTGACAATGCTGGTCAGGAATTTAAATGCAGATGCCCTTCGTGTTATTGCACAACTTATAACAACGGCATATCACGTAATTAAGACGGACCAGCCTTTTGCCTCGTTCCCCCGGCTATTGAACTGCAGCAGAAGAATGGTGTCGACTTGGGTACTCAGCATTGTACTGAGGAAATGCTATGGAAGCTTTTATATATTAACATTGAGGGACCAGAGGTTTCACAGTTTCAGCCAGACAGAGTTGTGCAGAGATGGCTGTCAGCAGGGGAGAGAGCACGTCATGTTTGAGGTTAAAAAGTAAATTGTTTCGCTGACTAACCTTTTTATTTTTTATTACTAGAAATGTGATTTCATTTTTGTTTTTATATCCAGGATGTGTTTAATAAATGGTTAAACATGTTTACAGAATAACATAACTTATAAGTCTTTGGTTTTGTTGTAACAATGATCAATTACAACTTTTGGAGGGGGGCCAGTAAAAATTGTCATGGGGCCAGTACATTTTTATGTTGAGCCCTGATTAGCAATTCACAAATACGTTCTTAGCGAAAAGTGCATTAGAAAAAGTCATTTTTGCAATACCTGAGAATTTCGCCACTTTTCTTAAAAGAACTGGAGACAACTGAACCATTCAACCAATTGCGCTTACAAAAAAATCTTGAACCATCAACTGTCATTTAACCCATTGAAATATCTCTTACCGTCTTACCACTTAAGGTATCCTATTCACAATGTTGCTAGACACTTAAAACAATCTGAACCTGTTAGATGCAAAAACATCACTCCAGCCATTTCAATAATTTACACTCAAAAAATACCTTAGTTATCTTATAGCATTTTACCGTTACACAACAGGTCACCGTCTGCAGACAGGGTGAGACACAGATTTTATACACATCTACTTTGAATAAAATATGATAAAAGGACAACCCAGAGCAATCTTAAAAGGGACAAACTAAATGGCCAAGCGATATGGAACTTATCCCAAAGACATGGAAAAAAAAAGCCCAGGTTCAAAAATCCTGGAATTACCCTTTTGAGTAACTTTACATTAGAATTATTATTACTCATTAAAATCACAATCCATTAAATAAGGCTAAATCTAAATTATCCCCACTATTTACTTTAGTCTCACTCTTCTGTCATCTGTGTTGGACATGCTTTTTAAAGTCTTCTGTATTTCTAACAATTCAAGATACTTTGAACTTAAAATGTAGTAGTCATTTGTAGGGAAACTGAAATCAGATGCTTAATGGCTTATAAAGGAAAAAAGAAAAAAAAATAGAGAAAAGGCTTATCAATGCAAGGTGTAAAATGTAGACTCAACACATTGAAATCTTTCCAACACTGTGAGCCTGACCACACCTGGAGATATGATTAAATGGAGCTTTAGATTGTCCAGGTTTCTGTCCAGAACTTCAATAATAACAGTCATTTATCGCATTCCATACATGGCTCAATTGGGTATGAGATACATTTTCTCATCTGAACAGCTGCCTCTCAGCAACTACTAGGGGTGGAACGGTATTCGTACCAAACCGTACGATACAGGCGTCACGGTTCTCAATGTGCCGTATTCCCTCCGTTGTACTGAACTCGTACCGAACCGTGATGTCTGAACCGCGGTATGAACCGAACCGTGACTTCAGTGTACCGTTCCACCCCTAGCAACTACATGACCATATTGTTTCTCAGTCTTTGCACCTTTGCTGAAAGGTTTCCAGAATCCACTTCCACAAGCATCTTTTGAAATACCTCAAAAATGTATTTAAGAGTTTTGGGGTATTTCAGATCCACAGCATAGGTCAGTCCTAGCAGGTAGCAACAGGCTGAGATCCCCAAGATGGCTGAGTACAGTGGAACCTTCAATGACAATCCCAACATCATCGACCTGTCCACTTTAATTCCGGACCAGGTACACAGCCATCACCTGTGCTGCCAGCTCTTCTTCCATATCGACAGCTGAATCAACATTCTGCAGACATTGTCAAAGAAAAATACGCAGATGCATTAGCCGAAGCACTAATTTCAACTTTACACTTATTGTAGGGAGACCCCTAAAAGCCATATATTGGACTCACCTCAAAATTCTTGATTAAGGCACTCACATCTTCACCAAGGTGATCGATGAGACATCGGATGACAACTTCTCTGGTTTTCTGAATGGAAATTCCGCTCTGTTTAGGAGAAAATGTATTCCTAAATGACAAGGAGATACACTATTCGCTCAGTGCACATTATGGCCTGCCGAAAAGAGACTAGTTTGCAAGTATGCTAGCTGCTAACATGGCACGCCCTCATACTCTGCTTCTGACTAGTGTTTTCTGTTGGAGATGGTAAATCCGTTTGGGGGGGGACTTTGGGCTTTTTCACTTTGTAAACCTATAACATGCACAAAAAAAGATATATAACAATAAAGGAAAGGGAAAAAGCAAAAAAGCATATGAGCACTTTAATGACAAGACAGGTGGGGGAAAGCAGCAGCTAAACAGGAGTAAACTGAAATACCTGGAGCAGAGTATTAATTTCTGCACGTCGTCTCTCTCCAGCAGCACCTTTCTTGGCTTGGAAGATGGAAAGCAGTTTAGGGGAATAAAGGTCCAACATTGACATGAATTTTGCCTCAAGATTTACGGTGGTGATTCGTTGAAACTCTGTGTTGACCTTTAACAAAAAAAACAACAGGGAGGGAGGGAGATTGTGATTATTTAACTGGCTTAATAACACAGAAGTTACACACAATTCCCCTCTTATATTTAGAAAAAAAGAGACCATCAGGACCAAGAGCTTTATTTGGAGGATTGCAAACACAAAAGCATTACAAGCTTGAGCATTTTCTGCCAATATGTTTGTGTTATACTCTGTGTAAGAGAAATGCTAATTACTCACGTGACAAGTCAAACAAGGCAGGCCACCTCTCCTGGATCTCTTTGATGCTCAAATGAAGACTGACGACATCATGTCTTCTATGCACAAATGTGTTGGCCATTAACTCCTTGATGGTCGTGCTATCTTTCTTCTTCAATTCAGACAGAATATGTAGCCGCTGTTGCTCTTGGTGTTCAGTGCTTTCTCCTGAACGATAGTGTGGGAGATAAATCACTTCTCCTTTCCGTGCTTTTTTGACATTTTGTGCTGGTTTCCTCTCACCAGCCTGAAGAGAGTTGCATGTAACTTCAGGAAATCCAAGATTTCTAAGCTTCGACCTGTAATTTCCCATCTTGTATTTTAGGCTATACATCCATTTGATCCAACCATTGCGGCTCCCAAGTTCAGTCAGACATGGATGTTTTTTGACTAAGGCTTCTGCAACCTGTCCAACCTGAAGGCCTGTGGGATAGGCTGTGTGACTGTACATGTAATCACCCAGTCTTTCCATGATTTCAGACCTGACACAGGTGTTGTTGAGAACTGTGCCATCTTTTGCAAAGTCTTCATTGCCATTCCTCAGTACTGCCTCTGTCGCAACTGAGAAAAGTGGAATGACAATTTCATTTGGCCATGATGCCCTTTGAGGGCTTAATATGACAGTGTCCTGTGATGACAATTAGGGATGGGTATCGTAAATTTTTATCGATATCGATACCATTTTCGAGACTGCTTAACGATTCGAGTCTTTATCGATACCACTATCGATACTTTTCTATTTGGTGGAAAGAAAGACGAGACAATAAATTCTTAACAGAACTGTTATTGCTATTATTGCAAAAACTGGGAGTCTTTAATTTCCGATTTCAACATAACGTATAACTACAGTAAAATAATATCAGCAGCAAAATGTCCAACATGTTTTTTCCAACAACAAAGAAAATAAATAATATACATAAATAAAATAAATATTATGCTTTACACAACAGAAAAACAATGAATACAAAAGAAAAAAATGAATTGACAGCTCTTCTTAACAGTGGTTTTTCTGCAGAAAGATTTGCATGTCTGCCTTGCACACATCAAACCCGAAGTTGGGGTGCGTTCACCAGAGGATTGTCCTGCAACGGCAGCTGGAGTTGGCACTGTTGCGACTCGAAGACAGTCGAAGGTACTGCATTATATCTTTATCTGATGCACAACGTTGAGGTGCTTGTTCATCGCAGTTGTGTTCCCCCCTTTTACAAGAAATTACTTTAGAACATATATTGCACTTCGCTTCGTCTTTATCTTTGGCTTTAATGAAATGTAGCCAAGCCTTTGACCGTTTTGTGCGTTCTGCCATCGAGCAACAAAATGAGAAATGAAGCGAAGTAGCGCGTGAGGCAATTAAGTTCTTCTTCGTTTAGTTTAAAGGCGGTTGGCAGGCCATTCAATTGAATTTAGTCATTTTATTAGTCAAACGTTGTATGTTTGTGCACCAGTGATTTGATTTAAATGACATTACTTATTTCTCGAGACATAAGTCAACGTTACATTATATTACTTAGTCTCGATAGCGGTATCGATAAGTTCGGACCTTATTGATATTCGGGTTTTGAGAAATTACAGAACCGGTTCTCAATACCCATCCCTAATGACAATGACGTGCCATCCGACTGGTAATCTGGAGAACTTCAAGACAACTGTGATGATGAACTCAAACTGGAGGTGTTGAAACAATTGTCACAACTGGGCACATTTTCAGTCTCAGAAGCTGCAAGTGAAAGCACTACTGATGGAATAATTACTACTTTCTTTTTTTTGTTACTTAGATTTTATTGAGTTTTTCTGTGAAAGACAATGGTACTGCCAACCATACAAGTACAAGGTTAAGTGTCGGCACGACAACATTCATTTTGTACATCATATTATTGTGACATGCACTACAGCATTCCCATACATATATTGACATAATATACAGCAGCAGAAAGGAAAATGAAATGGCAAATTATATCAAAAGTCAATCAATAATCACAACCCTACTTAAACTTATACAGATTCCATTTTGTCCATCTTCCGATATACAAGTCATTTCTCAAACGCAGTAGAAAGGTTAGTCTCTCCATCTCATGGATCTCCCTAATAATATCCAACCAATTATCCACAGTAGGTGAGTCGGTCTGTAACCATTTACGTGTGATTGCTTTCTTTGCTGCTGCCGTAAATATTTTCAACAGGTATTTATCATTTCTAGTAAGTTCTTCTGGCATATCGCCCAAATAAAGTGATAGACACGATCCTGGAATTGGTAAATCTAAAATATGTTGTATAGTTTCCCAAACCCTCTCCCAGAACTTATCAATCTTCGGGCAGGCCCAAAAAATGTGGTAATGATTTGCATCCACTTCCCCACAACCCCTCCAACATGTATGTGTCAGTGATGTTTGATGTGATTTTAGTTTAGGTGTGATAAAAAAACGTACAAGGTTTTTCCAACAAAATTCACGCCAATAAGATGAGCAGGTAGTTGAAGACATATTTTCACATATATTTTCCCATTGTTGGGGGGATATTCTTTCCTTTATTTCTTTTCCCCATTTCTCTCTGATATAATTTGTGGAACTGCCTCTTCCCTTAACTATTCCCTGGTAGAGTCTTGAAATCACTGACTTGGAGCCAATGGTGTAAGTCTGTGTGATCAACTGTATTATGTCATTCGGCATAGTATTTGCTTCTTTTTTACGCATTTCTTTTAAAAAGTATTGGCGTAGCTGTAAATATCTGAAAAAATCTTGTTTTTCTAAATTGTATTTTTCTCTAATTGTCTGAACTGTGTAGTCTATTGTCCTGTATCAACCTGCAAAAAGCTGTGATTCCTCTATTCATCCAACATTTTAACCTGGAGTCTATACTGTTTGGAACAAAATCTGTGTAATATGCGACCCATCTCAGTTTTTTTATCAGTGTGGATAGATTTAATTGTTTGATAACATCAAACCATATGGACAGGGTAAAGGAGACTAAAGGATTCAAGTCCTCCTGATGAGTTGTTGTTAATTTTCGGTCACCAATCATTGCTTGTATTGGGATATCTCCACACTTCCTCTCCATCTCCTTCCATCCTGCGTCATATCCACTGTCACACCAAAGAATGACAGGTTTTATCTGTGACGCCAAGTAATAATCCCTGAGATTTGGCAGTGACATTCCACCTCTAGCCTTATCAATAGTTAATGTATTAAATCTAATCCTTGGTTTCTTTCCGTTCCATATAAATCTAGATATTTGCTTGTTCCATTCATTAAATTGACAGGTTGGAATTTTAACTGGCAGTGACATGAATAAGTATAACAATTTAGGCATAACAACCATTTTGATGGTCTCAATTCTTGAACTGAAGCTTATCAAAAATGTTGACCAGTGGTTAAGATCATCCTTAATTTTCTTGCTCACTTCTTCATAGTTTCTTTTATACAGGTCTTTAGGGCAATGGGTTAACCAAACCCCCAAATATTTAATTGCTTTTTGGGACCAATCAATGGTAAGCCTCTGTTCAAGATCTACTGATGGTCTGTAGTTAAATACTAATATTTGTGTTTTTTGTATGTTAAGTTTATAGCCTGAAAGATTGCCAAAGGTCTCAAGGAGATCCAAAAGTGCGTGGAGAGACCCATCTGGATCCGCCACATACAACAAAATATCATCGGCATATAATGCTATTTTATGCTCTTTCCCGTTTACATCAATTCCATGGATATCATCATTTTCTCTTATAGCTTGTGCCAATGGTTCAATGTAAAGCGCAAAAAGGGTTGGGGAAAGAGGGCACCCCTGACGTGTAGACCTTTCCAGATTGATGCGATTGGTTAATCGACCGTTTATTTTAACTCTTGCTGTTGGGGCAGAATATAAAGTTCTAAAAATATCAATTTAATTTTTAGTGAAGCCAAACCTTTCCAGGACCAAAAACAGATATTCCCAACTGACACAATCAAAAGCTTTCTCGGCATCAAGACTTATTAAAGCTGCACCCATTTTACTTTCTCTAATATTGTGTATTATATGAAGTGATCGCCTGATAATATCTTGCGTTTGGCGACCCTAACAAATCCTGTTTGGTCATTGTCAATCAGATCAGGAATAAAGGAATCTAATCTCTTCGATATAATAGATGAATAAAGTTTATAATCCTGATTTAGAATTGAGATTGGTCTGTAGGAGCTACACAACATTTTATCCTTTCCCTCTTTTGGGATGACAGAAATAATTGCCTCATTCCATGAAGGGGGGATCGAGCCTTCCTCAAGAGTCCAGTTGAAAGATCTTAAGAGAACTGGAATCAGGTGTTCTCCAAATGTTTTGTACCATTCCGTGGGCAGACCGTCCGTCCCTGGGCTTTTATTATTTTTAATTTATGCAACGCATCCTCTAGTTCTTTCCTTGAGATCACTGAGGTTAAACAGCCATTTTGATAGTCACCGATTGAGGGCAGATCCAATGAGTTTAAAAATTTTTTATATTCTCTTTACAATCTTGTTTTGTTTGGGAGTACAGCTTCCTGTAGTATGTTTGGAATGCAGCATCAATTTCATCCAAATTGTTATATGTTTGTCCTGTTCCTGTGTCCAAAATTTTATAAACTGATTGTGAAATCTGTTTTTTCCGTATTCTCTTTGCCAATAACTTTGTAGCTCTGGGACCTACTTCATAATATGACTGTTTTAAGTATTTATGTTTTTTGTCTAACTCGTCTTTATAGCAATTTGATATATGATTTCTGATTTCTTTAAGATTTAACATTGAAGCATCAATGTTTTTGGCTCAAATGGAACCCCATAAGTTTGGTCTTCAGAAAGTCGTCAATGAATGTTAGCATTGACGGTCCTTCTTTGCCTTCTTTAATGCCATAAATGCGGATGTTATTACGACGCGAGTGTCCCTCATGGTCCGTTATCTTAGCCTGAGAAGTTCTCTGTTGTTTAAGAGAGTAGAGCAGACCATCTCTTAGCTCAGCGTTAGCCGTCTCTAGTTCCTCCACCCGTTGTTCTGCCTCCGTTAGCCTTGCGTCTTGATTACAGACATCACCAGAGATTTTCTGTAGCTTCTGATTCATCTCCGTCGAGAAGTTGTTAAATTCTTGTTTCATATCATTTCTGAAGTCATTCTTAAAGTCCAGTAATTCCTGTTTAAGATCACATTTCAACTCTTGTATGTTCTCACTCAGGTTTTGAATAGCTTTCGCAGTGGTAAGCTCTTCTTGAGTAGATTCCACTCTCTCCATGCTAGCAATATTTTCCGTTGTGTTTTTCCTCTCTCTCGTGTCTTCGTCGGTTTTAGATTTCCCCGAAACTTTCTTGCCTTTAGCCCCACTCATACTAAGTTATTATATTGTCTTGCATGTACAAAAGTATCGTGTTTTAGTGGGTTTTTCTTTTACTTTATCAGGAGAGTTATTAGGTCTATGTCGCCATCTTGAACGTTCGCCCGGAAGTCTAATTACTACTTTCATTGTCCCCTTATGCTTAACATCTTTCGTAGAATGAAGTGTAAAGTAATTACCAAAGTCTTCATCAAGGTAATGCAGGGTGAATTCCTCATCAAGTTTGAATGTGTCCTTTAAATGCAACAATCAAAATAGAAAAGAAAAGAAAGAAATCAGAGTAGGAGTAAGACACTTAGGCGTTTCTCTTTTTCACCTAATATTGGACAATAATGTGTCTTTTTAAAGTGACCATGCGTTTGCCTCCCACACAATATGCTGCCAAGGGGTATGTATCACTAAGTTGCTGTATCTGCAGCAGGGTCACTTTCCCAGAGTGCTCCAAAACAAACCCCCTAAAATGTTCCCAATACCAGCTGTTAAGTAACTTAACAATGAAATTGAGATCACTGCCTACAATCACAATCTGTGACATCTCTACAAAATCTGGTAGACCACCTTGTACACCCATAGGGCAAAATCATCCCCACTGCATATTTAGTTCCATGATATGACACTACGTTGGTCAACTCCACTGTGGTGTGTGTTGGATACGCTTTTTTTAAACTATCCTGTATTTCCTCATGGAGCAATGCCAATGGAATACTTGTCACTTTACTCACACATAATGCAGGTTTTAAAGTATCAGCATGTAAATAATAGGCCATCATCATTTGGTGCTCTGAGGCGAGCGATAGCAGTACATTTCTGAAGCTGACAACTCGCTTGAAAAAACTCGCTTGTTTCGCCTCAAAGCGCATAGTCCAGACACAAACCAAAGGACCAAAGCATTTTATCATAGCAGGATAATGCTCCAAGAAATGGTGCTTTGGAATTAACTTTTGATCAGGAAAAACTTCCAACACTCTATGGCGATGTTCCGATATTAGAGTATCTAGGTAGGTGTTTCGCCTAGGTAGGTGTTTCGCCTCAAAGCGCATAGTCCAGACACAAACCAAAGGACCAAAGCATTTTATCATAGCAGGATAATGCTCCAAGAAATGGTGCTTTGGAATTAACTTTTGATCAGGAAAAACGTCCAACACTCTATGGCGATGTTCCGATATTAGAGTATCTAGGTAGCTAATGCTTTCCTCTGTATGAATAGGGGATACTACAAGTTCAGTACTATCTTTTAATGTCATGAGAACTTTCCATGCTGGTTCATTGAATGGTATCTTCACACCAATTATGAACGGTAATAATCTCAGAAGTGACCAATTCTCATGTGCATTCCCACCAATAGTTTTTCGAGAAGATACATTTTGTGGTATAGGTTGGGGGTGGTCAGTTTTGTCTGTCCAATTATATGGAAACTGAGTTATTGACTCATTCAGTTGTAACAGGGTGAAATATTGCTTTCTTATAAACTCTTTCAGACATAATGCCAACTCCAAAGGAATTATTCCTTCAAATAGATCATGGAGCACGTCTGGTGGGTACCCTGTTACAAAATGGAAATGCTTCAAATTTTCTGTTAAGGTACAAGCTTTCTAGACACCATAACAATGTACCAGAGCAGGGTTTTCCTTTACAGACTGAAGATGTAAAGCATAGTTCTCTTTTGTCCTTGGTGGAAAAAACCCTGAATGGTGCATTAAGGGGGTTTCCTTTTGATGATAGTCTGAATGGTCCCCAATACAAAATCTACATATGTAATGCGCATTAAAGATCCTGTAAAGTAAATTCCACTTCTAAGTACATTATATACATGTGAAATGAGTTTGTAGGGAGTCAGGTGGCTGAGCGGTTAGGGAAGCGGCCTAGTAATCAGAAGGTTGCCAGTTCAATTCCTGGCCGTGCAAAATGACGTTGTGTCCTTGGGCAAGGCACTTCACCCTACTTGCCTCGGGGGGTATGTCCCTGTACTTACTGTAAGTCGCTCTGGATAAGAGCGTCTGCTAAATGTAAATGTGCAAAGCGCTAAAACGAGTTAGACCGAAGAACAGTTTCTTTTTCAGATCAGATTTTAATGGGCGTAGCCAAAAAACTACCTATCTACGTCATTTCGACCTATCTACGTCAGATCACTGAATGGCTCCTCCTGCTGTACTGTTATTGTAGCTTACATCAGCTAGCTTCAGGATGTCTCCCACCACCCGCAACTGCATCTTCCCTGATGCAAGAACTCCAGCTGCGCTGCAACGCCATTTAAGTTCCCTATTGATAATGCAAGGAAAAATAGGTGGATAGATTTTGTGAAGAGCCACGCTCATGGTCAGTGCCTCTGCACTGACCATTTCACGGCGGACAGTTTTAACATGGACCAGAGACAGACGGGGTTCACCAACACACAGCTTCTCTTGCAGCGCGGAGCCGTACCGAGCATCGCCCCCCCCCCCCCCCCCGGCCGTTCATCCTCCGGTCGCACCTGGATCATCCACCGCCGCCAGCAGTTCATCAATCAGTTCTGTGTGCTTGTTATAATTATACTAGATAACTTTTCCAGAGGTATCTCTGCTATGAGTTAGTGCAAACCGATAACTTGATATTAGGCCGTAGCGTCCATTATATGGGTGGTAGGTAGCTTACTTAAGAGAGGTGGCGCCTTCCAGCGAGGGGGCCGAGCTTCAGCTCCTTCAGGCGACATGCCCCCCCAGTCTCGAACAGAGAAGACTGCTGATTTTCTTACGATTTCAAAGCCTAATTTAACATACTTGTCTGTGGGGTTTTTTTCATTCGAATTTGGATGGGTAGTTAATAACACATTATTCTGTGGTGTGGTGAACTTGAAACTCGTTTTTAATTCCACCTTACAGGATCTTTAAAGCTCTCTACAAGGCCACTTATAGAATGAGCACCAAGATTGTCCGCTGCAATACAAAAAAAAGTTCCTCTGATATTTGTAACAATGGTAGGAAAGAAAATGCCTTCTTCCTCTAGTGTGATGAGATCTTTTAACAGCGGCTCAAAAACGGTTTTGTAGCCAATTTTTTTTTTTACATCATTAGTTTTACAAAGGAGTGCCAAATTAATTTATGTTAATTGTGATCTCAATTCTGATGGCACATCTGCAAGCACCCAATACACCGCTGTCACTTTGTTTTGTCCGCGAGGTTCCAAGCGGATTACAGACTTCAAAATCATCCACGTAAAGTATAAGTGAAATCCATCAGCAAGAAACTAATTTGACTTGAAATATTTGCCATCATGAAAGGATGAAAACTTTGATGGAGTGCCTGAATGTCTTGTCAGTATCCTACTTGCTATGTCTTTGTTATTTATTAATAGCTGTAAGGTTTGTAGAATAGGAACATACTGAAAGGTGCAGTTGTCAGATGGATCCAATCTATATTCAACCGGCTCAAGAACTTGAAAGTTGTCTTTAACCCTTGTGTTATCTTCGGGTCATTCTGACCCATCAGTCATTGTGACCCACCGTCGTATTGCGACAACTTTACCGCATACAAAAACAAAGTGAAGTAGTTCTTTTAAGCGTTGGGCTGTCGCAGACCCCCCACATTGCGAAGGTTAAAATAAAATTATTAGTATTTGTTTTTGTATTGGGTAAAATTGGGTAAACACAACGATGGTTCGTTATGAACCTTTGGGTCATGTGACCCGAAGGCAGCACAAGGGTTAAAAAAACTTCTGCCTCTTATATTTTGAAAAAAATGGACCATCAGAACCAAGAGCTGTACTTAGAGGATTGCAGAGACACCATTTTTCAACTAAATCCCTGACAACCTTTTCATCATCAGTGCAGTTATTTTGTGTCAAAATGTCTCTCACTACATTTGGAATATACTGAGATGATGTGCAGATAAACTGAAGCTGTTCCACCAAGGCATCTATACATTTACCAGAGACATTATAAATGCTTTCTAACTTAAGCAAAAGAGAAACGATTAATTTCACAAACACGCTTTCAGTTTCACAATCCAAATGTACAGTAGCATCCAACTCCACATCATCAACGGATTCCAGTAATGCAAACTGTCTGTCATGCGGTTGAAAACTGGTAGAAATCTGAAGTTTTACAATAACATCAGCTTACACAAGTAGGATGGGTGCTTTCGGCTTTTATGTGTAGCATAAGTCCAATATATGTTAGTTTTGAACTCACAACCATCAAACACACACACTATTGTTTCTTGTCTTTTGAGATGAGAGTTAATGTGTTGAAAATTATCCTTGGTATTCGGAAAACATGAGTCACAAATTTTACATTTAAAAGCTTTGACCTCTTGCTGATTCTCAGTTTCCACTGATTTGTGAGCTCTACACAGGTGTGTACGTAAGCCGCCCCAAGTTTTAAAAGAACATGGACAGTTCAAATGAATACAAGGAAGAAGGTAGTGTTTAATAAGTCCCCCCTTTGATGATGCGACAAATATACAGAGCTTACACTGCCACCCCATGAGCTGTTACCTTAAAGATGAATAAAAACCGGGGAGCCTCGGTGGCTAGTGGAGAGTGTCCTGTGAGGCTCAGTCCTTTCCACTGTGACCTGAGTTTGAATATGGCCTGCTGTCCTTTGTTGGTGTCCTCCCCTCTTTCTCACACATTCCTGTCCTGTCTCTGTCAAGTTAAGCATATGTTGAAAAAAAGAGATACAAACCTTTTATTGCCATAAAAGTTGATAGACTAAAGACAATTCCCGCCCCCCCCAAAAAAAAAAATTAAGAAAACAAATGGTAACTTACCTCACATTTTCTTGATCAGCTGTTTTCCATCAGAATTCTTTTTTAAAAT
Organism: Thaleichthys pacificus; assembly: GCA_023658055.1. NCBI lineage: Eukaryota > Metazoa > Chordata > Actinopteri > Osmeriformes > Osmeridae > Thaleichthys > Thaleichthys pacificus. The sequence continues at coordinate 1,255,449 of CM042855.1, forward strand.
ATATATATATATATTTAGCAAGGATTAAAACAACTCTTGAACTTAGGATATGAACTTTAAGAACAACCTTCCACACAAGTCATGAATTGCAATGAATGAATACTGCTCCGTTCTGCCAAAGCAATGCATGATTTCCTCCTGAGATTTAAAGATCAACATGGCATGGTAATTAGGACAGAGCCCAGCCTGACCTTCAAAAAGACCAAAAAACGTCTTTACTAACACATTTTCACTGTCTTTGTGGTATTACCTGGTCTCTGATTTTGAATAAAGTAAAATAAACATTAGCCTTGCAAATACCTACTATTTTTCGACAATTTGCTAGGGCCTAACTTATTTTCAGACCCGTCTCCAACTTAACGTAGACCGACAAGGTACAAAAGTGTTGTAGTTATACAAGTTAGAGTCTAATGTTAAACTGTATGTAATATAACTGTTGCTAAGGTAAGAACCGTTTGGAAATGACGTCACTTCATACCCGCTTACTCATTCTTTTAAGTTGTTAAGTAAAGTTTCCAAAAATATTAAGTTGAGTTGTCTAATAATTGTAGTTCTTAAAATAATTGCTATTCATAGTGTATTCTTAACCCTTGTGTTATCTTCGGGTCATTCTGACCCATCAGTCATTGTGACCCACCGTCGTATTGCGACAACTTTACTGCATACAAAAACAAAGTGAAGCATTTTCTTTTAACCGTTGGGCTGTCTCAGACCCCCCACATTGCAAAGGTTAAAAGAAAATTATTTTTATTTGTTTTTGTATTGGGTAAAATTGGGTAAACACAACAATGGTTCGTTATGAACCTTTGGGTCATGTGACCCGAAGGCAGCACAAGGGTTAAAAGAATTGTTGAAACACAGTAATTATTTCAAATATCCAAACAATGTAATCTGTCAGTCAAGTCATCATTTCTTTTTATTAAATACATTTACTTACTATATGTACATTTTACACAAAGATTGCTATTTGAGATTCACTCATGAATTTTGATACAGTTAACCCAAATAATAAGTATTTTTTTTAAGCAAGAATACCTTTATTTAACTCTTACATTTACAAGTCCCTTGAATAATTTTTTTGAGTGTATGAAATGCTGTCTAGCTAACAGAGCGACAATATAAAGTGGATACTTTTAGCATGTGAATTTTGTTACATAAATTAATGTGTACTGATGTCAAAATTGCCTGCACATTGCAAATGTGCTATGACATTGTAATCACCAGCTGCATCAAGGTCATGGGAACACTTGGGACACTCGTCCATTAACTATAGCAGGACAAGTTATCCCTTCTCAGCATGAGAAATAACTTTGACGAATGCTTGAGACTTGGGAGCCCTGAAACGCATAGAATAGGGTTTGCTTCTCCTGCTAGGCAGCCTGTTCGCTCTGCCAGGTATCTCACACTGCCTTGCGGGGCTTGTCACGTGACTTCCATTGAACATAAAGGAAGGAACAATTTAGGTCTATCGCCCCCCCCTTGAAAAAAATCCTAGGGGAAGCACTGCTATCTATAGTTCAAGTTATCTGTATTTGTGTGGTTCACTGACATCTTAATCACCGCCTGCATCACGGGCACTGTGCACTAGTGTAGAAAATAACATACATCTCTTTCTGTGACTTGATACTCTCTTCTACTCTCCCTTTATTCTCTTCAATCTCAGCATAACCTTGCCTGATGCAGTGTGACCTGGATAAACCTGTCAGCATTGTTGCTCATTTCAGTGGGAAAGATTGCTGCCATTGTGTTTGCCTAATGGGAAGTTGTGCCAAAGTTGATTACTCTAAAACCAGTTACCACTCAGCTGCTGGTGTCAACTCAAAATGATAATCTGCCCTCATGTGGGTTGACACATTTCCAATCAACCCAAAAAAGTACAATCAAAGCCGTAGCTGGTGCTGTAAACAAATAAAGATGCTTTTCTTAAGGATAACTGTACCAATGCTCTCACAACCCACTGTCATGTCTGACTTTGTTTTCGGCATGTTTTGCTCATAACAAATTTGTAATGGTTTACATTTACATTTAGCAGACGCTCTTATCCAGAGTGACTTACAGTAAGTACAGGGACATTCCCCCGAGGCAAGTAGGGTGAAGTGCCTTGCCCAAGGACACAACGTCATTTCGCACGGCCGGGAATCGAACCAGCGACCTTCAGATTACTAGCCCGATTCTCTAACCGCTCAGCCACCTGAATGGTGAATGGTGGTGAACTGAACTCTTCTTTCTCAGTGAAGCTAGTAATAAAAGTAAGGCTTGCTGGCACAGAAGATGGCATAGTCCCCTGAGAGTTCCTGATAGTTAGTAGCTTGCAGGGGTCATGTATGGGACATCTGGATGCTGAATGAATCACTCCCTTCTTTGCCTCTGTCTCTCTTAAAATCCCTCCCCATGTTCTCTTCTCACTTTTTTTTCTTCTAGACCTCTTCCCCTATTTACTCACTTTTACGTTCATCTTTTTGTAATAACCATTCATTTCTTTTGACGAGGATTTAGCTGATCAAAGGGACTGCTTAACAGATTTCATTTGTTGACATGTCACTAAGGCTCCATTTCTCTTTATCTCTTTCTTTAATGTCCAGGTTATACGTGTCTCCTAAAAAGCAGATAGCGGAGCCTGGTCCAGAGTCTCCTCTCAAGTGGTGCCGAAAGGTTCTGGATCACCCCAGCCCAGAAACAGAAGTGGCCTGCAGAACCCTGATTAACCGTTTGGATCAGAGTAAGCACCTACATAGAATTATACACACACTAATTCCATATTAGGGATGTCATGAAAACCTAATTTCCGGATCAGAACACACTTAATGGTTTTGTAGGGAGTCCATTGTGTCACTCTCTACCACTACCTTGAAGTTTCTAGGGGTGGCCCGTATGAACGGTATAGAAATATTCCGGTATGATTTTGCACATCTTGCCAACTGCGGAACTGCAATAACAGAATCTTTCACAGTGGTCTGAAGGATTAAATGAAGTCATGGGTCAAATGACCTAACACACGCACACACACACACACACACACACACAGAGGCACCTCAACCCAGCTGTCCATGACTGCCCACTAGCACACAGCCAAAGGCAAACAATGTTGTCCAATGATACTGATAAAAGTGAGAATGCATGAGATCAAAGAAAGTTTACTGTTAAACACAAACATATTTTCATCCCTCTGTATGTGTTATATAGGACGCTAGGGGTGGACGGTATACCGGTATGAACGCGAATACCGGTATTGCGTTGTGCCATGATATGGATTTTGCCATATCATGGATATCACAATATATTAATAAATGTATTAAGTAGAGTGTTTCTGTTTGATATAAAGTAAAAGTCATGTGATAGGCCTACTGCCTAGTGGGTTGTTCAAATTTGTATATTTTACAAAAAAAAACATGCAGCATGGACGCTGCACGCATTGTGCCAGCCAATAAAAGTCAACAAACAAGAGGACCAGAGGAAGCAAACATTCATATGAGTACACTGCTTTTGTTGGCAAGTGTAAGCAAGCGTTAATGATGTCTAAAAATAACGCCAACGGGGTTGATTTGCCAGACGAAGAAGAATTGGTATAAAAAGGGGGCCTCTTCTGTCGTTTGGAAATTGTTTGGTTTCAAGTTATCCGACATCGACCAACAAACAGTAGCCTACTCCGTAAGTTGTGTCGTCGAATTGTGCTAGCTGTCAAATGAAACTGCTGGCGAACACAGTCTATTTGAACTCCTTTGGATGTTCGTTTATTAACGATCGCTAACAGCATGCATACACTTTATCACATGTCCTGAACTCCATACCAACTGGCAGCTTCCTACTTCTAGCCACTAGACTGCCTCGCAGCTCACTCATTGATTGGCTACTGAAGTGGCGCATGCATATTAGGTATCCTATGCGATACCTTGACACTAGCCAACGGTGGAAACACTAGCAATCTTTTTCACCACCTGAAAGCCATGCATGTGCGCGAAAATGAATCTACCAGAATGCGTTTGACAAATCCAATGCCAGGTTGGTTAGAATAGTGAAATGTTTATTGTAGGTCAACAGAATTGAGTATTCAGCCATGTAATAATTGTTTATAGCTAGAGCTAACTATAGCTAGAGTTTTCTTGCGATCCCATAAACGTAGGCTACTGTTGAACGCGTAGGCTACTGAGAAGTCGCTCTTCCGTGGCAAACACTGCAAAATTTGGAAAATTCAACTCATGCGACACACCTAATTTACCCAATCCAAATCCATCAGAGTGCGGTAGATTATCCGCTGCGGCATTTTTAACAATAACTAATATATCGTGATATATACCGATACCGTCAGTGCCTACGAATTATACAGTGGTAAAAATTTTAGGCCATACCGCCCAGCCCTATAGGACGCTATGTTCACATACTTGTTCAGAGGCATAACCTGCCCTCCCTAAAGCTTTTTGGGGAGGTGTCCCTCCCTGCCCTAGAAAGTGGCACAGTACAAGAGTCAGAGATATTTTCCTGCAACTCAAATCTTGAAACTCATCTCCAATCAGTCAGTTGTTTCCTCTGTCAGGTTATAACAGCTTATAACAACCCCCCGCCAGTTTTCTATGGTGCTATGATGTGACGCGGCTATTCGATGAGCTTTGTGAAGTCCTGAAGATGTATCTTATGCTCTGTTTGTTGTCTACTCTCTTATTTTCTCCCTTGTTCCTCTCCTCCTCCTCCGTCCATATCCTCCTGCTCCCCTTTCTTATTTACTCCCTCTCACTGCTGTTCCCTTCCCCTACCTTTCTCCTTTACTTCTAATCATCATTCCTTTCTCCTGTCCTCTCAATCTTCCTCCCCATGTCCTGTCCAGCTTCTAGGTGGAAGAACATCTACAGTAGTCCGTCGACCTCGGTGGAGGCCGGCTGCTCGTCCTCAGGCTTGCTGTCTCCTGGGTACCATAAATCCACTAACAAACCTCTACTAACGTGTGGCAGCTCAGGTATGGCATGATGACATTAACACACCTCACACTGCTGCTTCTCCTCTTCCTCTGTGTTTTGGGGTTCTAGAAGACAGTGGTGGTGGTGGTGGACATTGACACCCCTATGTATGTACAACCCCAATTCCCAAAAAGTTGGGACGTTGTTTAAAATAAAAAAGCAGAATACAATGATTTGCAAATCTCATGAACCCATATGTTATTCACTATAGAACATAGAAAACATAAAATGTTTAACCTGATGAAATGTACAATTTTAAGAAAAAAACCCGGTAATTTACAATTTGACGGCTGCAACACATCTCAAAGTTGGGACAAGGCCATGTTTACCACTGTGTAGCATTCCCTCTTCTTTTAACAACAGTCTGTATATGTCTGGGTACTGAGGAGACCAGTTGCTGGAGTTGTGGGAAAGGAATGTTGTCCCTTTTGTGTCTGATACAGGATTCTTGCTGCTCAACAGTCCTGGGTCTTCTTTGTCATATTTTTGGTTTCATGATCCACCAAATGTTTTTAACTGGTGAAAGGTCTGGGCTGCAGGCAGGCCAGTTCAGCAACCGAACTCTTCTATTACGAAGCCATGCAGTTGTAACAGATGCAGGGTGTGGTTTAACATCGTCTTCCTGAAATATGCAAGGCCTTCCATGAAAAAGATGTTGCCTGGATGCAAGCAAATGTTGCTCTAAAACCTGACAGCATTGATGGTGGCTTTCCAGATGTGCCCAAGTTGCCCATTCTACAAGCACTACTGTATTTTTCAGAAAACAAGCCGCATTTTCTATGACCCGCACCCCACCAGAATGGGAGCTTTGTGTTTGTAAATCGTATTTTACCATCAGAAATGCAGGCTTTTGAACTGAGCGCTCATAACAAGCCGGATGGTCCCTCTCCTCTTTAGTCCAGAAGACCAAAAATAATTTCACCTTTCAATTTGTCTGACCACAGAACAGTTTTTACACTTTGCCTCTTGCCACTTTGTCCATTTTAAATGAGCTTTAGCCCAGAAGATAAGATGGCAGTGTTCCTGGATCTTGTTCACGTATGGCTTCTTCTTTGCATGATAGAGCTTTAACCTGCATTTGTGGATGGCACGGCAAACTGTTCACAAACCATGAGTTCTGGAGGTGTTCCTGAGCCCATGCAATGATTTCCATTACAGAATCATGCCTTCATGCAGAGCCTGAAGATCACAGGCATGCAGAATGTATTTTCTCTCTTGTCCCTTACACATAGATTTCTCCAGATTCTCAGAATTATTTTATTATGTACTATAGATGATGAGATATTCAAAGTCTTCACAATTTTACGTTGAGGATTATTCTGAAATGGTTATTATATATAACCATTTAGTCATTTAACAGACGGTCTTATCCAGAGCGACTTACAGTAAGTACAGGGACATACCCCCCGAGGCAAGTAGGGTGAAGTGCCTTGCCCAAGGACACAACGTCATTTTGCACAGCCTGGAATTGAACCGGTAACCTTCAGATTACGAGCCCGACTCCCTAACCGCTCAGCCACCTGACTCCCTGACTACCTCTGCCCATCTTTACTTCTGAGAGACTCTGCCTCTCTAAGATACTCTTTACATACCCAATCATGTTACTGACCTGTTTGCAATTAACCTAGTTAGTTGCAAATGTTCCTCCAGCTGTTTATTTTTAGTAATACTTGCCCCCATCCCAACTTTTTTGAGACGTGTTGGGGCCATTAAATTCTAAATTACCTTATTTTTTCCATGAAATTGTACATTTACTAAGTTTAAACATTTGATATGTTTTCAAAGATCTATTGTGAATGACATGAGTTTCTGAGATTTGCTAATCATTGCATTCTGTTTATATTTACATTTTGCACAGTGTCCCATCTTTTATGGAATTGGGGTTGTACTGTAGGATTCTTCACTGTTGTGGTGAATACTTGTGTAACTGTACAATATAACTTTTCAGAGGGTTGCATCTTGTATGGCATATGTGAGAAAGGAATGGAGGAGTTTTAGTCCGACATCTACAGGCTTGGCAATAAAGTATTTACCAGCTCATCTTCCAGTGGTGTGAAATTACGATACTTTGCACCTTTGTCATACTGTAACCCCCATCCCCCATGTGTCCCATACATAAAACCCCCAGAGCAAAGCAACAATGCCCTGTTGTTGATTTGAATTTTAAGTAACCGTTTTTGCATGTGAATGCTTGGCTTCCCATTGGTGGCTATCTAATGCAAGATCCTTTACTTAACAGCCCAAATACATTTGTTAAAGACACTTTTACTAGTCTAGGCTCAATTACGCCTACTTAGTGATGCATCTCACACACACACATTCACACATACAGCCTTAAGAGAAGCATCAGATGCATAAAAAGTATCCCCTTGACAAAAATGTAACCCAAATCCCTGGAAATCATAAACCTTGTTTAGCCATGTTCAAAGTACATTTGATGACACCACTGACTTCACACTTGTCAAGACAGGCTGCGTTTTTCCTTTACTACTCTGTGTATGTTGCTAACTGTAGTTAAATAATGTTGATAGTTGTACAGTACTAGGCCTATAGTATAGCGTATTTAATCAATAACAAAGAGTTTGGGATTTTTGTCATGTGTCTGGGTCTGATTATACTCTCAATGAGAACCCCTGCCATGGTTCACTTGGAAGTGGCCCCAGATCACCCATTTCAAACGGACCATGGTTCTTTGGTTCACAATCGACTGCAATTTTTGTGTTCTAACCTCACCAAATGAACTGAAGTGAAGTGACAAATGTTCCAGTCAAATTGACTCATAGAGCTAGGTGTGAAAGCAAACTTAGAGTAAGGTGGGGCCAGTTACCATCTCAGAGGTGATCTGTCGGTTTGAACTTAAGTCGTGGTGGTGGTTGTGGTGTTATTTGCAGGGTACATGAGCATTCATTCGGCCCTGAGCTCCCAGTCCTCTATAGACAGTGAGCTAAGCACCTCAGATGACTCCATATCCATGGGCTACAAGTTGCAGGACCTCACAGACGTCCAGATCATGGCCCGTCTGCAGGAAGAAAGTGAGTACAGCTTCCAGCCTCCTTCAACTTTACACATTATCACCTTACGGTAGGGGTGGAACGGTACATGTATTCGTACCGAACCGTACGGTACGGGCGTCTCGGTTCGGTGCATGAAATTACACGGAGAATACACGGTATAAAAATAAATAAAACTTGCATGCAAATGTTATGCGGAACTACTGTTAGATAGGCTACTCGTGTTCTTTAGGGACATCTAATCTGTAGCTCTGATTGGCGCCGCCGTGAGTCAGAGATAGGCTAGCTAGCAGCACTAAGGACGAGTATGGCGAGTGGTGGCAACCCACGAGATATAGAGGACCCGCCAGCCTTTTCAAGATTGCAAGTTTGGGAAAACTTCGGTTTCCCATTCAGTTACAGTAGTACAGGTGAGAGAGTGGTGGATAAGACAAGCAATGTGTGTCAGCGTTGTTCAGCAGTTGTGTGCAGTGACGTGCAGTCTGGGTAGGCAAGGTAGGCACTGCCTACCCTGCCAAAATTCAAACGTAAAAATGTTTATTAAATAATTTTATTTAATAAACTTGTATTTGTATTTTTACTGTTTTATTCTTGTGATTTATATATGCAATATGTGTGTTATTCCAATTGTTTAGACGTTACGATGACAAATGTAGCAGTTACGCATAATCAAATAAAAAAAAATTGTAGAATAAGCAGTGCTTTTACTGCCCGTTCACTGCGGACGACAAGCGAAAAACTCACTTGCGCACTTCAATCCGTATTCTTCAACATGTACGTTGAAAAGCACAACTCTGCTGTGCCTTTGCACATAAATATGTTATGCCAGTAATCACCTATGTTACGTATCAGAAATTAAAATCGAAATATTACTGGACATTTCGCAGCTAACGTCATTACACCAGCTACATTGTAAACATAATTGAAGTCAAAATGACAGCAGCGGTGTCTGCTGATATCACGGAGTTGAGGAATTTCTCCAAACTCGATTTTATTCAAAAAATTAGGTAATTAGGTAATCTGGCTTTCATAACTCAGTGCTTAGCCTCTTACTGACATCAGCGCACGTCACTGGTTGTGGGGTATGTGAGTGGAAATAGTACATCTAACATGCTAACGCATATAACGCATCTGGCGTGTGCTAAATGACTAAAAATATCCGACGCCATCACCCAGGTGTGCCAATCACTGGAATGAGACAAAAAAACTGTCCAACTTTTCCTCCCTACAGTGCTTAACCAGCCATTAGATACACATACATATACGGCAAAAAAATTACTGACGCAATCGGAATTTACATGTCATCTTCAATGCGCCTGTATTAACTCGTAGAGGAACCTGGTTTGTTTTGCTTTTCCCTCCGTTGTACCGAACTCGTACCGAACCGTGATGTCTGAACCGCGGTATGAACCGAACCGTGACTTCAGTGTACCGTTCCACCCCTACCTTACGGTGTGTGACCACTGGCACAAAGCAAATCACTAACAGTTTGCCAGAGCCATCAAATGCTCTTTGTCTGGGGGTGTCAGACAGGTGTAGGGCTGTCAACGAATATTCTAAATTCGAATATATATTCGAATAGTGGTTAAAACAGAAATTCGAATGTGAAAATTAATATTCGAATGTAAAAAAAGAAGCGCGGGTGGGCGCGCGCCTCAGCGTCACTGCTGACAGTTTACTTGCGTGGAAGATGGCAGAAAGTGCAGAACCTAGCTTGACCGCAGCAGAGAAAGTGATTGTAACCCCAAAAAATCTAAAGAGTGATGTCTGGAAATATTTCGGATTTTGGTCAGTTGATGGTAAACTTGTTGATCCTACAGCTAAAGTAGTGTGTAAGCTATGTAAGCTAGAGTTAGCTTACCATTCAACAACTAGCAACTTGAGGCTACATCTCCATGTTTACCACAGCACAGCTCGCTCGGAGAGTTCAATGTCGGTTCTATACTGTAAAACTTCAATTAATGTTAATAATATTTTTTGCAATCACTGAATGAAGCCTGCCATATTTGGGACAAGAATCGCGACCTTAAATTGCTTGCACAAAACTCTTGATCAGAACTCAGCATTTGTTTATTGTTGTCGTTCATTTTACACCGCTATGCGCACATAGTGCGACGGTGCGGGAGAGAGAGAGAAAGAAAGAGTGCGTGTGTGCGAGCGAGAGGCCAAGGTCTGCGGTCTTGCCCATTAGTTCATTTACTTCTTTTTGTGTAGGTAATATGTTGTTAAATATGTTTAAACTTAAATAAATTAGGCCTACCTACAGTATACAAGTAGTTGTATCTCGTTGTATTAATTTGTCCTGTTATTGACGTGCCTAATGCGCAACCAGAAATTCGAATATATGTGGGGTTTTTTAAGGGAATATTCGAACGTCATTTTTGAGCAATTTTGACAGCCCTAGACAGGTGACTGCAGAGTTGTGGTTCTCACAGATGTCACGGCTGTTCGAACTGATGGCCAGGCAGGCAGACTTCAGTCAGAATAAGTTTTTATTTATTGTAGTTAGCACTTAGCTAGAAATGTTTATCATGATGAATGTTTCTTGTGAAGTAGAAACCTCAGCCGTTTGGCCACCGCCTGGCTAATTCTCCTCATTCGAATAAAGTAAAACATATTTTTGTTCTGTTTACTTGAATTGCTTTGCTTTGCTCGATTCGCTTCACACCAGGGGACACATTAGCGTGGCTCTGCCCTCCTACGTACTTCCTGCTCAATTTTCATTTTGCTTCTGTACTAGGTCTGGGCCAGAGCCATAGAAAAAGAGAGTAGCGTCACGTTTTGATCTCGCCCACACGTGATCACGTGGTTCAAATAGCTCGCTGTAGTTCCAAAAAACCCACTGCTGTCAACCTGTTTGAATGGTTTTTGAATAGGCTGGCTAACGGAAGTCGCTTTCTCAGGCAAATGACGAATGAAACAGGCTCGGTTAAAGAAATCCGAGATTCTGGCTATTTTCAGCAGGCTCGTATTTACAAAAAGCAGTCCTCCCTGATGTTTTTGGTGTAGAATGGAGTGAAATACAACATTGTGAACACACTCACTGCCAGTGAGTGACCCGAGTCTGACTGAGGCTAACGTCAAAACAGTGTAACGGGGGACCAAGACATGGCTGCTGCCTAAGACTGTGCGGGCGACGCATTCTCACTCAAATTTCAAGACTTTCGGGACCCAAATCAAAGTTCGGATGCGACAGATCAATGAATCAGAATGGGTTTTATTCGCCATGAAAGTTTGCACAGACAAGGAATTTGCTTTGGCAGGAAGGTGCAAACATTAAACATATAGGAATCTAAAATGTAAATATGAGGACTAACTATACTAAGGGTACATAACTAGCAATACTAAGTGGAATTAGATTAAGATAAACTATACAATAAAATATAAAATATAAGTTGCAGGGGGAATCGCTTTCTATCTTAAAGGCTGTCCTCCTCTACCTTTTTGATGCAGAATTCACCAAAATGAAATGATCAATTTCACCTAAACACAGAGGAAAAAAGCTAGCTAGCTACTTTAAAATCGGTTATATAGACATGAGTGGCACATAACATGGCATTTTATTTTGTTTGAGGTTTAACTTCAAGTGGGGCAAGTACATTTCTCTTCCACTTGACCTACAAAAAAATCTACTTGTCCTGGACAAGCGGACAAGCCTTAATGTCGAGCCCTGAAGTGGGACTTTTCATCAGCCCACTTACAATTGACTATGTTAACAACATTTATATTTGTAGTACTTGATGCAAGTTAAATCTAATCTAGATAGCAATCACACCAGCAACTGCTCAATTTAAGACAAGGAGTTTGGTAAATAGAACAGAATATACAAGGCAACCAATTGCATTCAATAAAACATTTTATGATACAATATGTCCAGTGAGAGGGTCAAGTTTGTTTTTAGTGAGTGGACCTGCAATTCCTGCCTAGCGTTGAGAGCTAGCTGGACGATAGGGGACCCCTTAATCTGCAATTAATTGTTGCTAGCTCTAATCAGATGTACTAACTAGGCTAATAAGAGAAGACTAGCTTTGTATGCCAACGAACTAGCCTGACGATGTCATACTCATAATTCTTGTCAGAATATGAGTCTGAGAACTCTCCATTGGGCTGTGACTATGGGGCGTGTTTCAACCGAACCCGGAAAACAAATGCCTCTTCGCTCAATTGGATAGACCTACAACCAATCAGAGCAACGTAGTATGTTAACTTTTACCAAACCCCGTAGGAAGGACGGCAAAAACATATTTTCCATCGACAAATGCCTTGATTGCGTTTGTCTGTTCCTCTTTCAAAATTAATGCGCTGTCGATGTCTTCTAAAACAGACTCGATGGCAGAATCATAACATCCCAGCTCTCCAGCGGTAGCCATGTATGTTGAAAACGAATTCAACCAAAGCGCTCTTTGGTGACGTGGTTGATTACGTTACTGTTGATCATCTGTCCATCATCGTATAAAGCCCGCCCTGACAATTTCATTGGTCCGAACAGCTTCTGTTCGGACAATAGTTGTTCCCCAACCGAGACTCCCCAGACCCATCTTCCCGACCAAATTATTTTGTGGGCGGGAATAAGTTGGGCTGGCAGCCAGGCTACCAACGAACACCAATAACTAGAAATAATATGACAGACTATAAACCAACTGACTTCTGGTTATGATACACATGCTCTCTAGCTAGCTTCAGTAAAAGTGTTGCTTACGTTAGATACTAGACCAACAGTCTAGCTCTAACTGCATTTAGAATCTAACAAGCTATAATCTTACAATAAACGTTATCTAAAGCTGGCTATATAAAATACTACTAACAACAATTGATATGTGGTGGTAGAAATGGGAAAAAATTCAGAATTTTCATCAATTTACCAGCTAACTTGTTTCAGAGACACAAAATGAATTGGGTTGAACTGTGGAAAATACAATGTTTGGAACTATAGGTCGCATGTGACACGCTTTACTTCCGCATTCTTCGATAACAATGGGAGTCTTAGTATAGTGTAGTGTCGCAACTCTCTTTTTCTATGGCTCTGGTCTGGGCTTTCGGTGTTGTTTTTTGCCAGAATTTTTGTCCGGCCCAATCAGCGAACAGAGGGAGTGGCTGATAACGATGACGTTGATGTTGCGCCCTAGTTTGAGTTGTAGTTCAGTAATGGCGGCGGAGAAAGGTGCGAGTGAAGCCATTCGGTCTGTTGTGGCAACGCTGCCGAATATCCAGAAGTTAGAGCCGGAGCAAGAACAATCTTTGCTAAGTTTTGTTTGTGGCCATGATGTTGTGGCACTCCTCCCCATGGGGTTCGGGAAAAGTTTGATTTTCCAGCTAGCTCCGTTAGTGATAAAGGAGTTGGCTAAGGCGAACGCTAGCGATTGGTTATGGGAGATCCAGAGTGGCTCTCGGCAGATCCAAAAAGTTTTAAACTTCAACAGAGTACCCGCCTTCAAGGAAGTTAACGCTTGTCAATGGAGCAATCCCAGACTCTGTACAAATGAAATGTACCAGAGTCTGGTTTGGACCAGGCTAGGGACACATTCCATTTGAAAAAGTTTGTGCTTATGCCTCCCATAAGATGGGCTCTTTAATAGTATGTTTTTTCATGTGCTTTTGTGTGTGTTTGTGCTTTCCCAGGCCTACGCCAGGACTATGCCTCCAGCTCGGCCTCTGTGTCTCGCCGCAGCTCTTCCGCCTCCCTTCAGTCACTGCGTAGGGGTGGGACCTACAGCGACCAGGAATTTGACAGCTACAGCCTAGAGGACGAGGAGGATGCATGCTGCTCCTTGCCCCAGCGTCGGCTCCGCTATAGCCCATCTCCTCTGGGCTCTCCCCGCTGCCTGTCCCCCTCTACACAGGGGCAGGGGGAATACCACCAGAGCCGGCTTGGGGCCACCAGAACAAGGGCTCCTCGGCGCTCACTACAGGGACCCAGTCCAGAGTTGCTGAAGTTCGCCAAGAGTGAGGGTAGATGGAGATTTTGAAATAAACATGTCAAACTAGATTTGCGTCCACACCACCCTCGACCATTAGCTTCTCACAATGTTGTTTTCCATTTCAAATGCGCGGGAACTTTAAATTCCGATGAATTCTGATTGGTTGTCAGTGTTTTATAGTTAATCAACTGATTTATTTATTAATTTTTTAAGTGATCCCAATAATATCGTTCCGCTATATTGTTGTCGTTATCGTTGTGGTGTGGACTCTGCTATTGTTTTAAATATAGAACGATTCTTTGAACTATCTTTATAGTTATTGTTTGAAGAGGTCTGTCATTAACAATAATTAACAATAATAAAGATTACATATACTGATTACCAAGTGTCATGTTCTTATGAGCTAATATAGCAGGGTATAGATCAAACATTGTTTGTTTATTATATTTACAAACAGTACAAAAGTAATATAGCAATCATTATTTGTAATCTTTATTATTGTTAATTGATCAATGGTTAATGACAGACCTCTTTACATTCTCTGTGTGAACAGACATTGAGAGTATTGTCCAAGTGTGTATATAAACTATATAGTACATACATTTGGTTATATTAATGAATGATGGATTATATAGTGATAGTATATGTTCTAGTATTCTAGCTTGCCATAGATATGTATTCCACACACAAAAAAAACGTTCAAAAAAGGTTCATAAATCTTGTCTGATATTCATTGCATCCACATGCTTGGATCTGCTACCCTGGATTGAAAGCAAATATGATTTAGGACAGTATATGTACATTAGTACTCATGGGTATTACTGACAAGGTTGTGTCAGTTCAATTACTGCTTTTAAATATTCTGTGTGTGTCTGCCTGTGTGATGTTCCAGAAGAGTTGAGGCACAGCATGCCTAACCTTGCCCCCCGTACCAGTCTGCGTACCCTGGAGGCAGTCAGGAACAGCCGTAGCATGGAGGCTAACCTTCAAAGCTCCGGCGGCCGCATGTCCCGCCTTAACCACTCCTCCCCTTCCTCAGGTAACCCCTCCCACTCTCCCGTCCTCAGGTAACCCCTCCCACTCTCCCCTCCACAGGTAACCCAGTCCTCACTCACTCCTCCCCATCTTTAGGTAACCCCTTCTTTCACCTCTACAATTAGCACCTTAAACTTCCCCTTACAATATCCTCAGTCCTCTACTGCCCCTTGACCCTTAACCCCCCCGACCCCTTCAATCACCCCCATCTCCACCAACCCAGGGGTCAGAGCCTAAAGCAAGGAATAAAAATGAACTTCTTAGTTCACCAGCCAAAATTCCTGGCAGGAATTCGTGTATATACAGAATGTAATTACAGAATTGTTGTTAAGTCATTCAGCCATGATGGTGAGGAGAAGAGAAGGTTTACTTTCTAACTTCTAAACATTACTATACCCTGGACTATAATCTGTTCAGAGATTTAACCTTGGCTCTATGCCTTCCTTGTGCCCCGCTAGGTATTAATTCCAGCAGGCTACGCAGCAGTGGCCAGTCCCCTCTCTCCCTCAGGGCCCCAGTCAAGGCCATAGGCCCTGTGAGCTCCATGACAGGGGTGCGACAGCCCTCCAGGGGCCTGCCCGTGTTGCAGAATGCTGGCCCTAATGGAGGAATGCGGAGGGTGCAGTCTCCAGGCCAAACGAACTGTGGAGCCTACCCAAGTGGAAGAGCCATGTCTGGGGCAGGTAGGCCGACGACAGCCCGGGGACAAGTTGGAACTACACCAACCCCCGGGGGAAGAGTCTCACAGACACCCAGGTGAGGCAGCTTGGAACAGGATATTGTTAAAAGACTCACTGCAACAGTGTTAATCAGTATTGATGTTAGCAGTGTATTAAGTACCAGCCCATACTAGGGGGAGAAGTACAAATGAGGCATCATTTATTTTGTGTTCAGTACTGATTTGAGTGCTAATTTGTCATTTCCAGGTCTTTGGGAATATCCAGTCGTGGGCCTATGCCAGACGAGTCATGGAAAGAGGGCTGTTACTGAGTCCTAAAAGTGATAACGCACATCTCAGATATTCCTCTGTACCTCACCTAGCCTGAGCAACAATCACCAATGTACTGTAACTGGGATGCCAGAACACTCCCCCGCAGACAGGCTACAACACTGGAACTGTACTGCGCACCCATCAGTGGCCAGCAGCAGAGTCCTCTCACTGACACACTGCAAATTTTCTTACAGAATTGTAGTTTCCAAAGGAATTTTTTGTGTTTTTAAACAAGTTTATTTCCAGTGTATTGTGTATTCTTTCAATGGGAGATTGCTGGAATTTGCCTGTAAGAGTTGTCATTTGTTGCTGTTGTCTTGTAGTTGTACCTGGAATTAAGATATGGGATGAAGTGTCTTGTATCTCTAACTGTGTGACCCTAACAAATGATGGTGATCTGAGTGTCGCATGGTTCTGGTATAGTTAAGTTGTTCACCCCTCATGCAAATGTACTAATCGGTTAAAATGTGATTAGTATTTTTGATCTTCAAGCTACCTGCGTTTATATATTAATGTTGTATTGTTTTGCTGACTTAGCAATGCAATATTGTTGGGCCACACACTTCCCTTACAACTACTTTAAAATATAATCCTAGCTGAACCAATGTTTCTAAATTCTAAAGTACACTTAAATGGTGTGCATTTACCAGTTGTTTCTATGACAAGGGTGTCAGGTGGCTGAGCGGTTAGGGAGTCGGACTCGTAATCTGAAGGTTACCGGTTCGATTCCCGGCTGTGAAAAATGACGTTGTGTCCTTGGGCAAGGCACTTCACCCTACTTGCCTCGGGGGGAATGTCCCTGTACTTACTGTAAGTCGCTCTGGATAAGAGCGTCTGCTAAATGACTAAATGTAAATGATAGGCCAAACTTGAGTCTTGCTTAAGGATACCACTGTAACAATAAAGAAATTGTTCATGCACAATGCTAGAATGAACATGCTTTTAATCAGCTATGCACTCTTATGTTGAAGTGGTGCCTCTAGAAATTAGAAGTAAAATGACAAATAAAGACTACCAAGAATGTTACTGTATTTTATTTTTTACGCAAATCGTTGTGATACTGAGGATTAGGCTATGTAGATGTAGGCCTTTGTATAAATGGAAATGTGCCTAATTAAATGTAGTCTAACATTCTATGAGGCAATTAACACATCCCCTACTTGAGTTTAGCATTATGCTGAATGTGATTCATTTTTGTTTCCACCACTATCTTAAGATTCAAGTACACAATTGAATTGTATTTCAGCTCTTTATCCACTGGGTGCACACTGCACAGCCACGCCCAACCACATACGTGCGCTCTCGCATTCATTAATTCTGAATTCTATTGTAATCATGCACGGCGATGTCCATACCATTGTTCAAATTGTCAATAACCTGAAAACATAAATTGGGTCTCCATACCCTTTTCCCTTTGCGTGACGCAAATTCACCAGGTTAAGCGGTAAACGAGACCACGCTTTGTCTGCCCCCCCACCCCTCCCCCCCGCCTTCCTCTGGTTGTCAGCGACGAACCTGATTGGCCGAGGCCTTGCAAAGAGTGCCCGGGGATCCAAAAGTACAGGCCGCATTTAGCTTACTGTCGAAAAATAAACCAAAACAATAACAGACTAAATCAAGAAAGGATAAAAATCAGCGATATATTTGAAGGAGTTCATAAGCAGGTAAATCATTTCAGACTGATTGAAAATGTAAACCGAACGTGAGACTAGGGCCCAGTCGGCCGTTGCGGGCCTTTTGCAAAAAATATTATGCCGCATGCACTAGCTTATTAGCTTTTTAGCTTGCTAGTCAGCTAAATCGTCGCCGTACAACATCTTTAACGCATTTTGCACGGAATCAGTATTTTCTATTTAGTCTGTGTATATTTTGTGACATGATACTTATTGTGCAATGCAACTATTGATGCAAAATCTACAGCATTTTAACGGTGGACGATTGCTAGCCGTATTAGCAGTTGGCTAATGAAAATGGCGGATCGGAGAAAGACCTCGCCTACTTGCTAGCCCTACTGCTTGTGGGCGCAGCGATTCAGATAGAAATAGATGTTCCAGAGTGAGAGCAAATGTGGAAATCGCACAATATCTTCTATTATTCACATATCTAGACGCGTGCATCATTGCTTAAATGCTTAGTCTATGTATTTTGGATCCAGATGTCTGAATCTGCCGCATAATTCTACAAAGCCTGACAGAGCTAGCTCTAGCTAGCTAGCATGAATATTATGAACTTACTAGCTAGCTAGATAGCTCAAACCACGCTTATGTCCATATATGTCCCTCCTCCTACTCAATTTCAGCATGCACTATTAGCTAAAAAGCCCAAAACTGCCAATATAGTTAGACTAGTTTTATGTTAGCTACTAATGCATTTGTTATTAAGGACAGGAGGGAGTGTGTGCAGTCACAACCCACTAGTTCGCCATCATACAATTGCATAACAGTACTGTACCGGTCGACATCCTTTCATTTTTGTCTGCAATCCATCCAAACAAGGGATTCGTTAATGTGAAATTAAACCCGTGTAGTAAAGCGCAAACAACGACGCGTCTTTTCTTTGTTTCCCTCAATGCGGTTGTAACTATTTTTACCTGGTCGGATCGTATTCAGTCATTAAGTGAAAATGTTGATCTAATGGTAGACTTGCAACTGGGGATATGTATTTCTCATCTAAATGAAGAAATAAAATGCCCTGCTTCCACAGTACTACTTCCCAGCTTGTTGAACGGTGCATCTGAGCCTACCAGCAGCTGTGGGTGGCTATTCTGTAGACAAGCTGCTACAAGTGTTTTACATTTATACTGTGTAGCTAGCTACTAACTGCAGCAACAAAGTACATTGTGTAATGCATGGTACTATTGCATTCTTCTTCTGTAATATCTCACTGTGATAATGTTCATGCAGACAAATGTTTCAAGGTCCTTTCTTTAACAAGGGTGATCTGTTGTTCCATAACACAATCTTTAAATTTTGAACACAGGACTATCCATCCCAATGGAAGAAGGGAATAGGGACAGAACATTGTTGCTATTTTAGTCTTTGCATCAAATGTGAAGGTACGCATCACATACACTGTGTTTCAAATCTCCAATCTAGAGGTGCCCCGATACTAAGCCGAGTATGGTACGAGTACCAAGTGTTAAGTTTTAGAGAATTGGTTGATACTGAGGAAAGTATCGTAGACAGTATTTATAGTTACTCAAAGAAACTGTTTAATATTTGAAATGTAGAAGTGTGTAAGTGCCTTCTCCACAAAGCCAGTAGCCAGCTACAAACAGTCTGGCTAACTGACAACAAACATCTTATTTTAGCTTGAGTAAATGTAAGGGGAATAATCTTAATAAAGAGAAGAATCTCCACTCTCACACCCACAGTTTCTTCTCTCACCAACAACTTGAGCTTGAGCTGCTGAAATTTCCTAGCCGTGGAAGCCGAAGGAGGGAATCGGACTGCGTTCGTTTCCCAGTATTCAAGAGCAATGCTAGGGCCCCAGTTTCAGGGCAAGTCTACAGGCTATGTCATTATACGTTTAATTTAATTGGAAACGATGCAGATAGCAGGTATGAGTGTTTACCATGCTATATCGGGCCAATACGGTACCAACGACTAGTATCGGTGCATCTCTTGTCCAATCCTTTCTTAAAATATTTGTAATAGAAATGTTCAAATAAAATAATGAAAATAAAACTGTGGTTGACTGGTGAACTGTGGATCTAACGCCTGTCTATCAAAGCCTTCTTTAGACTCTAAAGATGGACCACGGTGGAGGGGTCTTGGAGCTGCACACCCAGGAGTTGAAGATGCCCCATACGATGATCATGCAGGATTTTGGTATGTAGTTTTCTATAGCAGTTAGTCCTTAACAGGAATGTTTGTAATGAATGATAAGGGTGTGCTATACTGCTTCTTTGGAGGCCTTCATGTGAAACCTGCATTTCTGCCACCCTTTCTTCTACATGTAAAAATACATTTACATGTATTTTCATGTGTGTTTGTAGTAGCAGGGATGGGAGGCTTGGCTCACATTGACGGGGAGCACATCGTAGTGTCTGTGCCCGAGGGTATGCTGCTGTCTGACGTGATGACTGATGAAGGCATCCTCCTTGAGCATGGCCTAGAGGTGGAGAGTCTACAGACGGAAGTGGAAGTTGATGGCTTGGAGGCACACGTGGTCGATGGCCTGGAAGAGGAAGTGGAGGGCTTAAATGCAGAGGTGGTGGAAGGCCTTGGAACAGAGGTAGTGGAGCTTGAGGCACAAGTGGTGGATGGCTTGGAGGAGGAGGTGGAAGTGGAGGAAGAGGGTTTGGAGGCAGAGTTTATAGAAGGCCTGGAAGCAGAGGTAGAGGTTGAAGGCCTTCAGACGGAGGTGGAAGAAGAGGAGCAGGACCTTGACCAGGAGGACATATCTTCAGATGGAGTGATGATGCCAGAGTCCATCCTGGGGTCAGAGGTTGCGATAGAGGATGCCTTAGACTCTCACCACCACGTCCTGACCTCTGAACTTGTCCATCACCATGACAACATGCCAGACCAAGTGTTTGTGGCAGAACTGCTGTCAGAGCACCAGCAGGGGGTGCTAGATCAGGAACTGGCTGAAGAAGAGGTGCTAGGGGAAGAGGAGGAAGAGGCCCAGGATCGGGAGGAGCTGGGTGAGGAGGCTGTGGCTCTACAGACAGATGAGGAAGAGGAGGATGTCAGGAGCAACTCCGAGGACTACCTCATGATCTCCTGTGAGTTTGACAGACACCTCTGTTTTAGACTGAGTAACAGTAGTAGTAGTATTTTCTGTGAGGTCATTTT
Organism: Thaleichthys pacificus; assembly: GCA_023658055.1. Lineage (NCBI taxonomy): Eukaryota > Metazoa > Chordata > Actinopteri > Osmeriformes > Osmeridae > Thaleichthys > Thaleichthys pacificus. Next base: position 1,276,152 of record CM042855.1, read on the forward strand.
CATTAAGTGATGGGTAGTACTGACCGTGCAATCAGATTGACTGATTGTCATGGTATATTGATGATATACCACGGGTAAAATCTTTTCGCAGTACTAGTAGATATATTAATGCGCATCCACATGAATTATCAATACACATATTTATTCAATAACAAATAGCCAAAATACCCTGCATCTCTACTGAAAATAAAGTATCCACTTAATATTGTCTTGCTGCTGGTTGCCTAGCCAGCATTTGCATCCTAAAGGAAACCATTGAAGCAAGTTGATTCAGACTACTATCCCAGTGTTGTGAGTTTGCACTGCTCTTCTGGCTGTAAAGTGATATTAAAATAAGCACCTGCTATGGGGTGGGGAGGGGGGTGACTGGTCAACGTGAGTAGTATTCTGGAAATTAGTTTTGACAAATTGCCTATTAAATTATTGTCCAACAATCCCTTTGTCTCAAGAAGTTATTGTATATTTCTAGCAACCAGGAAACAATTAAAAGGACTAGTTTGAAGACCAAGCGAAATACATTTTTATTTAATGTTAATTGTTTGTTTTTTAAAAGCTATATATTACGTAACCATTGTATAAAAGCAATAAACCAAATCATCAACATACCATATGTTTTTTTGTAAAGACATTTTAACATGTGAAGCTAATGTGTGTGTCTGTGTTTCTAGTGGATGATGTGGGGGAGAAGCTAGACATCGGAGACACTCCTTTGGAGATGAGCACAGAAGGGATAGAGGAAGAAGAGAACAAGCAGGATGGATCTGAGGTCATCAAGGTCTATATCTTCAAAGCCGAGGCCGATGACGACGTGGAGATAGGCAAGCAGACATGAATGAATCTGTACTTTATGTGAAGTTTATTTCAGCAAATATGACAAAAAGTGCATCTCAACAACATAACCGACCCTGCCTTTAAAATGAATGATCTAAAAAGATCTGTAACCATGTTTGTGTCTGTTCTGGGTCTTCAGGGAGCACAGAGGTGGTGTCAGAGTGTGACTTCCAGAACGGCCATGCAGTGCTGGAGTCTGGGGCCCGGCTGGGACGAGAGAAGATGGTCTACATGGCTGTCAAAGACCCTGCCCAGGGAGATGAGGAGGAACTCAGTAAGTATGGATCAAAAGGGTGCTCAAAACATGATACTTTATTGATCTCCAAAGGGGTAACTGTGGACGTGGGAGGGGGTAACAGATCTAAATGATTGATTGTGTGTGTGTAGCAGACGTATCAGACATGGCTGAGCAGGTGTACATGGAGGTTATAGTAGGAGAGGATGAGTCGGCTGCCAACCAGGACTCCCACTTGGATGAATCCCCCAACAACAAGATGTTCGTCCCCGTGTCCTGGGCTGCTGCCTGTGGTAAATTAATCCAGAACATTCCTTGGATGACACACACCGCTCATTTTTGATATCATGAAGAGCTAGTTTCAGACACAGATGAAACCTAATACTGGTCGAAAAAGAATCTTTCCTCCCTGTAGCTGTTATGACTATAATATGCTGGTAGCTATAGCTGGAATGACTGTAGTAGACTGTCATTCTCTGTTATTGGAGTAGCTAGCAACATTGCTGCACTAGCAGTATTCTGTACTTCTTTGTATACTTTTGCGTCTTCAAGATTTCAATACCAACTTTCTAGTACAGTATTTTTGGGAAAATAAGCCGCATTTTCTATAAACCGCACCCCACCAGAATGGGAGCTTTGTGTTTGTAAATCTGAGTATAAACCGCACTGGAATATATGCCGCACTTGATACGGGAACAATGATACCAAGCAATGCACGAGTATAGGCAGTACAGCATGCCATTGTGCAACACACTTCGAAAACGAAAGTGCGTAATGTATGTTTTCTATTTCCCGGGAATTAACTAATATTTACCTTTAGACGTGTGAGTTCTAAATATTTTATGACAGATATGAGTTATTTTTCAAACGGTAGCTAGCTAGCTTTAGTTAGCTTCCGGGCTAAGTTAGCTAGCATAATACTCGTAGCAATGCTACTACCATGCTAGCAGACATCCCAACCTGCAAAAAGTAATTTCAGGGAGGTGGCTTCACCAGCTACGCATATATGCGACGTTACGCTGTGAGACCCGCATTCGAACGATCACATATGTGCGACGCTACTCCTTAACGGGTTAAAGCATTCACGAAAAAAGTGTTTCTACTGTTGTTTTGTTATAAAAAACTTCTATAAGCCCCTTATAAACCGCACCACCACAAGAAACATTTTAAATGGCGCAAAACATGATTTGGTCGCACAAATTATTTATAGTAAGCCGCTCTGGATAATAATGAACAATAATGAACCTTTATGGCATATAGATGTGCACTTTAAGGGTCCCGTGGCATGAAAATGTCACTTTATGAGGTTATTTAACATTAATATGAGTTCCCCTAGCCTGCCTTTGGTCCCCCAGTGGGTAGAAATTTCGATAGGTGTAAACCAAGCCCTGGGTATTTTTCTCCGCCTTTGAGAAAATTAAAGCTCAAATGCTCCGATCTGACAATCTTCCCCTTATGTCGTCATAAGGGGAAAGGTTACCTCCCCTTTCTCTGCTTTGCCCGCACATAGAATTTGGCCCACCAATGAGAAAATGAGCTACGACCGTGCGAGCGCGATATAGTTTTTTCCTCGAGAGACATCATGGCTTGCAATGGCAGTTAGCCCCGCCTCTCTTCTCCTCATAGCATTTAAAGCTACAGACACAGAAATGGCACGTCCTAAGGAAAGCTTTTTGTGGGACTGCTCCTAGTGGCTGTAATTATGTAGCCTGGCTCTGCCCTCCTACGTACTTCCGCTAAATTTTGATTTTGCTTCTGTACTAGGTCTGGCCATGAGGTACGTAAGTAAGATGTCTCCGGTTAATTTTCTACCGGCCAATCAGCGAACAGAGGGAGTGGCTGAGAATGATGACGTTGATGTTGTGCGCTAGTTTGTGTTGTAGTTCCGTAATGGCGGCGGAGAAAGATGCGAGCGAAGCCATTCGGTCCGTTGTAGCAACGCTGCCGAATATCCATAAGGTAAAGCCGGAGCAAGAACAAGTTTAGCCGAGTTTTGTTGGTGGCCATGATGTTGTGGCCCTCCTCCCCACAGGGTTCGGAAACAGTTTGATTTTCCAGCTACGGCAGCTAGCTCTGTTACAGTAGTGGTGAAGGAATTGGCTAAGGCGAACGCTAGCAATTGGTTATGGCAGATCAGAGTGGCTCTGGGCAGATCCAATAGTTTTAAACTTCAACAGAGACCCGCCTACAAGGAAGTCAACGCTTGTCAATGGAGCGAGGCCAGACTCTGTACAAATGAAATGTACGAGAGTCTGGTTAGGACCAGGCTAGTAATTATGCACCAAGGCCAAATGAGAATGAGACTTAAGATACAGTATTAGGGGACCACTAAGGCCTATATAAAAGCATCCAAAAACAGCATGCCATGGGACCTTTAATGACTTGCAATCTTTTAACCCTTGTGTTATCTTCGGGTCATTCTGACCCATCAGTCATTGTGACCCACCGTCGTATTGCGACAAATTTACCGCATACAAAAACAAAGTGAAGCATTTTCTTTTAACCGTTGGGCTGTCTCAGACCCCCCACATTGCAAAGGTTAAAATAAAATTATTTGTTTTTGTATTGGGTAAAATTGGGTAAACACAACGATGGTTTGTTTTGAACCTTTGGGTAATGTGACCCGAAGGCAGCACAAGCGTTAAACCACATGCCTTCTTGTTTTCTTTAACATTGATTGGGATAGATTTACTGCAATAGAAAATACAGTAGGCCTACATTATGAAGTGCAAAATGAATTTATTTTAGATGACTTGCTATGGTTGGGGCACAGATGGGCAGACTCCTGAACTCTTAAGGAAAAATAATGCCGAAATGCAGTCGGGAGTGCTGCTGTGTTATGGGATATGTAGGCCCTACCTGTCTCTACACTTAACGTGCTTCATAGCCTCATTGTGAAGCTTCTATGTTTCGTGTTTTAATTGTTTTGACGCTGTTACAAATTTGGACAGTCCTGCAACTGAAGGTCCACATAATTTACAGAACACAGTGCATTGCTCCGTCTTGGTAGGCTACCTTAACCATTGCCGCTGCCGTCAGTATTGCCAGTATTGCCAGTATTGCCATGGCAATACTACTTTTGAAACAAGTATTGCCTCATTTGCCTGGCAATACAACTTTTTCACTAACCGAGGTTTATTTAATTTAGAAGACTTAAGTAAACTGTATCAAGCCAACTTGATGTGTTGAATGCTCAGAGCACGTTTTAAAACTTATTCTTAAAATACACATTACTGTTTTAACAAATGCTCATAATACATCATAGCATATTGCCTAAAACTTAAGGTAAGGACAAAAATAATCAGTGATACATTTGCGACCCATAAAAAATTAAGGTAGCAATGGCATTTCAAAAGGTCGCAAATGCGACCATTTCGGTCGCAGTTTAGTGCCCTGTATATAGATAAACATGTGTGACTGTGTTGTACTGTCTTGTATATGTATGACATATATATTTGAAAACCTCTTTCTCTATGTCAAAGGTATCATTTAGCTTGTGTTGCTGATGTGACCGTTGTAGGTAACGGCATGTGTGTATCTCTGTGTTACAGGTGTAACAGGTGTAGGAAACAACCCAGACGCCCTGAAGAACGGCGCAGCCACACCCTACCTCCAGATCAGAGAGAGCCTTGCGGCAAACCGCATGCTTAAACAAAAGACCAAGAAGAAGAAGAAAGGGGAGGCTCGACAATTCCAGACCGGTATGAAAGTAGCTGATGTTACAAGGCGTGAATGGGGTCATAGATGAATGACAGGCTTGCGCAACCCGTAAACATTTCTCAGAAAGCTGTGTGCTCTAACTCCCTGTCATTCTGTGCTTCTCAGCAGTGATCATTGGTCCCGACGGCCTGCCTCTCACCGTCTACCCCTGCCACGTTTGCGGCAAGAAGTTCCGCTCACGAGGCTTCCTCAAGTGCCACATGAAAAACCACCCAGACCATCTGCTCAAGAAGAAATACCAGTGTACTGACTGCGATTTCACCACCAACAAGAAGGTCAACTTCCACAACCACCTGGAGAGCCACAAGTTGCTGATCCATCGAGGAGGTGGCAGCAGTGGAGGTGGAGGTGAGCGTGGCGACCGCAGCCCGGAGTATACAGAGTACACACGGCGCTACCATGAGGCAAGTCCTTTAGGATCTAACAAGCTCATCCTGAGAGATAAGGAGCCCAAACTCCACCACTGTAAATACTGTGACTATGAGACCGCCGAGCAGGGCCTGCTCAACCGCCACCTGTTGGCCGTGCACAGCAAGAACTTTGCACACGTGTGCGTGGAGTGCGCCAAGGGCTTCCGACATCCATCAGAGCTAAAGAAGCACATGCGCACGCACACAGGAGAGAAGCCCTACCACTGTCCGCACTGTGAGTTCCGGTGCGCCGACCAGTCCAACTTAAAGACTCACATTAAGAGCAAGCATGGGGCAGACCTCCCCTACAAGTGCAGCCATTGCCCTCAGGCCTATGCCGACGAGCTGGAGCTGCAGCGACACATGGAGGTGGTACAAGGCCACAAGACCCACCAGTGTCCACACTGCGAGCACAAGAGCACCAACTCCTCTGACCTCAAACGCCACATCATCTCTGTGCACACCAAGGACTTCCCCCACCAGTGCGATGTTTGCGAGAAGGGCTTCCACAGGCCCTCCGAGCTCAAGAAGCATGCCGAGTCCCACAAGGGCAACAAGGTGCACCAGTGTCGGCACTGCAACTTCACCACCTCTGACCCCTTCACCCTAAGCCGGCACATCTTGTCAGTGCACACAAAGGACCTCCCCTTCAAGTGTAAGCGCTGCAGGCGTGGTTTCAGACAGCCAGTGGAGTTGAAGAAGCACATGAAGACTCACAGTGGCAGGAAGGTGTATCAGTGCCAGTATTGCGAGTACAACAGCACAGACGCCTCGGGGTTCAAACGTCACGTAATCTCCATCCACACCAAGGAGTACCCCCACCGCTGTGACTACTGTCTCAAGGGGTTTAGGCGGCCCTCTGAGAAAAGCCAACACATAGCTCGCCACCACAAGGACATGCTGATGTAGACCTGGGGAGGAGACCACAGAGGCTAGAAGCTCACACAGACGCTCCTCTCTATTGTCGATCTGCTTCACATGAGACAGTTAAACAAGGTGATGGAACACCTCGACCATTGTAAACGATGAAGATCATGATGAGAACAATATTCTAGCTGACCAATCTCTGTTCTGTGGTGATGTGAAAGTAGTTCTTAATGAACCCAACATCACCTTACACCCCCTCTCCCTCTTCTTAAAAGCAGTGGGAGAATATATGTGGGTGGGATGGGGTGAGGCAAGGTGTGTAAAGACTTTATCCATGTGGTGGGACGACTGTATATCTAGTCGTTGTTGTTAATGTTTTGTTTTTGCTGCAGAGGAAATTGCATATGAACATTTATTCAGGGTTTTGAAATGTCTATTTTTATACAGAGTGACCTGCTTGGCTGCGAAGCTGAGGAAACAACGTCCTTCAAGACAGGACGTGGTGCTTAGTGACCATCTCACACTTTCTCTTTCCAGATATAACGGACTGATAAAGATGACCCCATTATCCCTCTATTCCCCTCCCCCACCCATTCACTTTTACCTTAACATTTAGTTTTAAATGCAATTGCAATCATGTCATTGGTCAGTGGAGAGGTTAGTGAGGTCAGGAACAATGTGGAACCAAGTTTACAAACACAAAGGCACCTTGAAGGGATGCTCCAGCAGTTTGAACGATTACTGCTCATTTTCTGTTTGACCCTGGGAAGTCTGACAAGAGGTCTTGTCTTGTTTTGTTTGCTAAGTGATTAGCCTATTCAAATATATATATATTTAATGGAAAAAGGTTCAAAACAGACCTGTGATGTTTCTGTGGAAATTATCACAAAGGACCAGGGTGAGTGGAAAATTAGGTGTGATGAGGTGTGTTAAACTGCTGGAAAATCTTTTTAATGTATAAATATTGGTGCCGATTCTTATTAATCCTTCAATGTATTGATGTCAATGTAAGCTTGATGGCTGGAAAACGTTAAATAGTTTGGTTCGAACTCAAACCAGTCTCACCTCTGTCCCTTGTGAATGCCACTGTACTCTGTGTATGTGTTCATATGCAGTATAAACACGTATGAAAAAAGCATGTTTACCATAGCCAACCAAGGGATCTGTTGGTCATGCCTTACATACGTTCTGTTCTCCTGCACTGAACTCAAATCAGCCGAAATATTGAGCTTGACATCTTAATGAAATCCTGTCAGGTGATGAAAGAAGCAGCATTCTCAGTGAGATTATATATATGTTTATGTCTGTAGGAAGCACTTTAACTGTTATTCTTCACTACAAGAAGGGGTGATATATGTATTCCCTGGATGTAATAAGACAATTACTGGGCTTTCATGAGTGGATCGTGTTTGGTTTGGATGTAGCCTCAGGATGGCAGGAAAGATTATTCATTTATTAATAACAAGCTGTTGGTGATCCTTGTTTTGTTCCCTGGTATGCAACTGACTCGTCAATGGTTGAGCTTTGTGTTTAGTTTCCTGTTCACTGCCCCAACCCACACACCTCCACGACTACCCATTCTCACACATTGAATGGTTAAGATATATTGATGAGGTATATTTCTCTTAAGTATTCCACATAATGCTGTTTCCATTCAATTCAATTAGTGTTTGAAGAAAAGAAATCCACAAAATGCATTTCTTCATGTACCTTCTGTTGTCAAGTTTTTTTCAGTATGATTGTTGACAAACTACTGGTGGGGAGGAACCAAAATAAACAAATATCTTTTTATTTCCTAGTGTCCAGACTCACTCATATATCTGTCATTGCAGATCTTAACCATTGTTGCATTGCCAGTGACATCGTTTTAATCTGGGTAGAAAGTCAATCTAAAGGGTAGTGAAGGACTTCTGAAATTCTTTGTGTCTATTCCAATATGTATTGATGGTATTCAATGACACAAGTCTGTGTTCTAGAAAGAGTGGTCTGGAGTCGCAGAGGTCCCATAATATCAGCTTTAATGCAGCAGTTGGAAATCAACAAGTACAGAGCTCTGGGGCTGTCTACGTTTCCCTACCCGCAACATAGAGTTTGGGCTGGTTCACAAAGTCCAACTGGCTATCTGTCCCTGCCCCAGCATATAATATACAGTGTAATTAAAACACAAAGATGAAAAAAGGGTTGAGCTTGTTCTCTCGTGCATCAGGGAGTTGTTCTTGCCTACGCGTCCCACATGCTCGGGTGCCATCTCCACCCGGTTTCAAGGTTGTTTCTGAAATGGAGAGATTAAGACACAAAGAACAGCATGCTTCCCACACCCTGTGTGAGACACCACGTTTAAGCCTGAGCACACTTCTAAGTTCATAAGACAGAACTTTAATAAGCACAATGCATAACTTTACTAAGCACAATATATTCTTTAGTAGCCATGGAAAAGAAATCAGGAGGTCTTGGAAGAGATGTTCGGCTGAGAAGACCAAAGTTAAAAGGGAGGCTATATGTTAATTATAATATTAGCGTTTTTAACTCAATCTTCAACATGCTTTCGCCTCCAACTTTATAAGAGGTTACAGAACATTTGATGACTATCCCACCAACCCAAGGCTGCCTCTAGGATTTATTCAGTAGTGTTGGCAGCCATATTTTGCTCTGTTCCAGTAATCTGCATTTTCTTGGCTAGAATGAATCAAGTTGCTCAAGCTCTTCTTTCTCCTTTTTCCATACATATTTTAGTCTTATTTTGCTCTACTACACAAATATATATAATATATATTAACACATTTTATCATCTCCTTTCCTACTGATGAAGAAAGTGTTTTGTTCGTCTCTTCATAAACGGAGTGACTAAATTCAGTTGAGTCCTGGATTTTAGCATTCTCAATCTGCAGATTGGGAGAGAAAACCAGACCCCTGACAATAAATGCCAACACAACACCAGGCTTAGGTCTCAATCATGTCTCTCTCCGCTCTGAAGGCCGGAGGACCATCTTTAATAGGGCACAAGAATGTAAACATAGATAGTGACAGTCAGGCAGTAATGACGTTACAACAGTCTCAGAGAAAGAGATTCACAGCTCCCAACACATGACCACTCTCACTAGAGAGATCATAGTTGGAGCTCTCCTGGTAGTCATGACAAGGGATGTTTAGCCAGTACTTTCTCCTGACCCCGAACATCTATAAACCCTGACACATAGACACAATCTACTCTTATTACAGTTGTTTTCAATTGTTTACACACAATTTGCAAAATTCTACTCCAATGTACTAGTACTCCAATGTACTCCAATTCTACTCCAATTTGCAAAATTCTACTCCAATGAGCAAAACATTGCACACATTGTGTGTAATGCACAACATTACACACAATGTCTGCTTCACCCTTTTTGCAAAACATTACACACTGATTTGTAAAACTCTACACACATTTTCACACCTTAGACACAGATAAGGATTGTGAGGTTACTTCCTTGTCATTACAAAGCCCCAGATTACCAATGACCACACTAATGAACTAATTGGATAATCACATCCACCAGGTGTGGAAGCACACGTGCTAATTTGAAAACGCAGCACTCAGGTGTGCTATAAAAGGCAGTAGGTGAGCTCACCTGTCTTCAACAAAAATGGAAGGAGCTAGAAGAAGAAGAAGAGTGAGAATGAGAGGGGGAGCTCAAAGAGGAGAAGAAGGAGGTAGAGGAAGAGGAGAAGGAGGTAGAGGAGGAGGCCCAGGTAGAGGAAGAGGAAAAGAAGGAGATAGAGGAAGAGGCCTAGGTAGAGGAAGAGGAGGAGAAGAAGGAGAGAGAGGAAGAGGCCTAGGTAGAGAAAGAGAAGGAGATAGAGGCCTAGGTAGAGGAAGAAGAGAAGAAGGAGATAGAGGAAGAGGCCTAGGTAGAGGAAGAGGAGAAGGAGATAGAGGCCTAGGTAGAGGTAGAGGAAGAGGAGAAGGAGGTAGAGGCCTAGATAGAGGAAGAGGAGAAGAAGGAGATAGAGGAAGAGGTAGAGAAGGACATGAAGAGTTGATAGAACCTGAACAAAGAAGACGAGGACCAAATTTGACTCAAGAAATCCGTGCAACACTTATTGACCATGTTATCAACCATGGACTGACACTGATGGAAGCTGGACAGAGTTCAACCAAATCTCAGCAGAAATACTGTTGCGTCAGTAATTCTGACATTTCATCGAGAAAACAGGTAAAAAAGTACATTGAAACTGAAGCTTGCTGTACTTATCATCAATATTGTTTACTGTGACATTTGACAGTAGGCTGCATGTGTATTTTTTTTTTTACATAGGATTGAGGGTCGAGGACACCAAGGTGGAAGGGGCCCTATGTTTACTCGTGCACAAGCGTGAACGCCATTGTGAACATGGTTTTGACCAATAATTGTATCAGGCTGCGAGAAATCCAAGCCAATATCATCAATGATGACTATATTTTCAATAACATCCAAGGAGTCTCTCTGTCAACATTAGGTTGAATCCTCAAGAAAAATCAAATATACATTAAGCAACTGTATCGAGGACAGAAATTCAGAGAGAGTGAAACATCTGCGCAATGAGTACGTGGAGGTATGTATTGTTCATCTTACTATGGTGTGGTATTGTGCACTGCTCATAATGTTCTGGCACAAAAAAATACTGTGCAATAGATATTGAACAGCATCCTATTGTCTTTTACTGTGTTTCAGAGAGTCTTGCAAATGGATGCTGCAGAAATTCAACATGAATATATATATATATATATATATATATGTATATGTGGATGAGGCTGGATTTAACCTTGCGAAAACAAGAAGAAGAGGGAGAAATATAATTGGACACAGGGCAATCACCAATGTGCCAGGGCAGCGAGGGGGTAACATCACCCTTTGCGCTGCTATTACACAAAATGGGGTCCTCCACCACCATGCAAATCTGGGACCCTATAATGCAAATCTAATACTTGCATTTCTTGACAGATTGCACGAGATTGTCACAGCATTAAACCAAGTGGGCCAGATGCGGTACATTGTCGTTTGGGACAATGTCTCATTCCATCGGGCTGCTCTGGTCCAGAATTGGTTCCATGAGCACCCTGAATTTGAAGTCTTATACCTTCCCCCATACTCCCCCTTCCTGAATCCAATAGAAGAGTTTTTTTCAGCATGGCGGTGGAAGGTATACGACCTGCTGCCCTATGACCGTTTGCCCCTCATTCAGGCGATGGAGCAGGCCTGTGATCATATTGAAGCAGCTTCTGTGCAGGGGTGGATTCGTCACACGAGGCGATTCTTCCAACGGTGCCTTGCCAATAAAGACATAGCCTGTGATGTGGATGAAATCTTATGGCCTGATCCAGCCAGACGGAGAGATGATGAATAGTTACAGTATTTTTGTTGAGTCAAAGTGTAAGTACTTCATGCTGTAATTTTTATTTGTCTACAGATTTTATTTGTTTCATTGATTTAATTGTTGGTTGATTACTGTAACTGATTATAGTAAGAAATACTGTAAGTATTGAAATAAATACTTGAAATATTCAGTCTGCAGCATCAGTGTTGTGCAGTGCTTGGTAAGTTTATAGTAGGCCTATTTATGTACATTCTCCCGATCTCAAACTAATCATGAAGAATGTTGTGTTTAAAAAAAAAAATCTAAATTATCCCTTGCATAACAAGGTCTGGCCAAAAAATTGAGGACTGTGTTGGTTAAATTAGCTCAAACTAATAGCATTTTCACAAATGTGTATATGTTTTGACTGAAGTGTGTCATTTTGCAAACAATCTAGGAATTATTCAAATTGAGTGTGGTGTTTGGATAATTTTGAAAAAAAGAACTGGGTTTTCAAAATTGCGTGGAAACAATTGAAAAAAAACTGTAATAGCAAGCTTACATGAGAACATACTAACTAGTATCCAATGACTAGTTCTATTGATTAGTGAATAATGTAAGCACACAGGAAATCCCAATTTCTTCCACACTACCTTCTGGCTAACAAGTGCAGGGCCTCTATACAGGTATGACCACAACCAACAGCAGAGATGCAACAAATACAATCTGTAATTTTTGCTGAAGCCCTGAGCTATCCATAGTCAATCAGAAAGAAGTCTGACAGTGCCAGGAGACAAGCAGCAGTTTAGTTATATAAAGAAGATAATGTTGTGGACAAAGTCAACTTCTGCTCTACCTGAAGATCGGTATAAAGATAAGATGCATAGAACAACTGGTAATGTTGGACACTTTACATTACATTTTTGATAGCAGGTGTAATCCTTTGTTTCAATAGAGAGAGAAATAGAAAAAAACTGGAGCAAATGGGAGTTTTTAGGAAATACACACAGACGATGTACTACAGATGTTTCCTCCCCTGACTTTGGCACCCCCTCTCCGAGCATCATGACATAGCTCTTTCCCAGAGGAATTGGGATTGCTCAGATGGGTTCACATGGATGCCAGCAACACCAATTCATTGGGAATCAATGAAGTATGCAGCCTCTCCTACTCCACTATAATCAGTCAATTCCAATGCATCTATTATCATGCATGTATTTTCAAGCTAACTATACTGTTTTACTTTTAACACTATGACCACTATGTAGCCCAATGTTGACAGTGATGCATGTTTAAGGAGAGAAGACATGCTGCAGTTTTAGGTTTCTAAATAGGATAATGCTGTACCTGGTTATAAAGCAAGGGTAACGTTTGCTTTTGAATCCAGTATTTGAAATATATGTTCCAGCTGCCAGGCTAGAAAAGGGAGGATATTATTTTTTAAGGAATGAGTCACACTGAGTTATTAAGGCCAACAGACTATGACGTGTGCCAGGCTGGCGCTTATTAATCCTGCATATTTCAAGTAGGACAAATGGAGCCAGTGCTTCAGTGGCAGCCGAGTCACCCCCATTGATTTGGCTTTTTTTTTTACCAGAGCCTCAGTCTCACACGGGAATGGTGGTACCTCCTGACAATTCTAGATTGTTCAGAGATAAGACCGTTTTGGAACCAACTGGAGAACACTGGAGGGAAATATTGCTGCGAGAGATTGTGATCTTGACTGGGCCTGCTTGATAAGTCAGAGACAGGGCTGTGTGTGTGCGTGTGTTGTCAGCTACAGAGAGTCGGCTGTCCCACTCATCTGAAGAATAATGATAACTGCTAGAGGAGTCACAATTAAATACACAATTAATGACATGAAGTATTTAAATGATCACGAGGTACAGTTCAGAAGTGCTGAGGCTCCTGTACTCCACTAGATGCTGCTGTTGTAATAGCACACAGGGATTATTGTGAGAAAAATACTCTGAAGTCTGCACAAATTCGAACGATTTTTATGTGGCTATAGTGGTCAACGCAAATATGTTATTAGCAGCGTGTTAATAATTCCAATTAATTGTTCAAGTATATTTGTATTAGGCATTGGCCTTCAATAAATCTAACCATTAAATTAAATTCCTGCTTGTCTGTTTTACAGTTTTTTTCCAATTGCTTAAGCACAATTTTGAAAACAGGGCTCACTTTGTCAAAACACAACACACAATTCCCACAACCAGACACACAAGTAGCAGAACACCTCCAATCTTTTGCTAAATGAAACATTTCGTTCAAAACTATACAATCATGTATAAAAAAACAATTCTGTCACTGTATGCCACACACATGGTTCATACAATTTGACTCTGTTTGAACCAGTTACAGACAGTTGTGTTCAATTAAAACACTTTTACAGTAACTATTATTTTCTAATGATATAACCTGTTTGATTTTGTCAGAGATATTGTTACAGTAGAGTACGTAAAGTGCATGAATATTTGACCGAACACAACACACAAGACCAGTACTACACACTGATGAAAATATGTACTGTACTCTCCACATTGTCTACGTAAAGGTTGCATTTTGTGCAGAAAATCAGAACATATTTCAAATCAAATACTGTAGGCTACATACTGTAAACACAGCAAATACATTTGTGGAGACAAAAGAAAGCATACAGCAAATGAAATGCAGCACATTGTTTTAATCATGGACGGCAGTGAATGGGTAAAAAAAAAATACTGATGTAGTGCATATGGTAGGCTACATTTTACTGTACTGTACTGGAGACAGTAGAGAAAAGTAGTTTTCGCCTGTGCTCTTTGTTCTTTGTTGACAGTACTAAGTTGTGATGGTTACTGTTATATTTTCAAATCAAATTTACAGTATTTGTATAGCCCTTTTTACAAGCAATGTCATGTTCTATCGGCTTCACATATGCCAATAGAACTGCCCCTCAGCCAACCTCAACTCTCAAGGAAGACAAGGAAAAACTCCCAGAAAAACTCACTAGAGGAGAAATAATGGAAGAACCCTTCAGTTAGGGATCCCCTCCTCCAGAGACGGTTGGCAAAAGAGAGGTGCAGAACACAGGCTAAACATAAATCCAGGGTTTCAAAATCCAAATGTTATTCTTACATAAAAGCATTTACTGTGTATACATAAACACATTTGCATTTAGTCATTTAGCAGACACTCTTATCCAGAGCATGGATTTGGCATGGACGGGGAATCGAACTGGCGACCTTCAGATTACTAGCCCGACTCCCTCACCGCTCAGCCACCTGACTACCTGACATGTGTCTTTACATGTTATGTTACATACTACATGGCCTGGATGTAGTATGTAACATAACTGAATGATTGCTCCTTAGTGTTTATATATTTGATTTGCTGTGTTTATGATCTGACAGCATTGTTTGATTTTGAGCACAGGTTACATGGTTTAGGAGCAAGTGTTTGACTTTGCCAGAAGAGTCAGAGGTTTTGGAAATTGAGTTTGAATATTTGGTTTTGTGTTTACAGTTTTGAGAAAATGGTTGACTGTTTCAAGATTATTTTTTTTGCAATCGAGAAAAAACTGTAAGCATTATGAAAAGACCACAGGTGAGCACCTTTTCTTTTACAACAACAATGGAAGACGTTGCAGGAAGAGGGAGGGTGAGAATGAGAGGGGGAGGAAGAATGAGAGTTAGGGGAAGAGCTGGTAGAGGAGTTCATGGCCAAAGAAGACAACAACTTTCAAATGAAATAAGAGCAACCATAGTTGATCATGTCATCAACTATGGGCTGACAATGCGAGAGGCTGAACAGAGAGTGCAGCCCAACTTGAGCCGTTTTACTGTCGCCTCTGTCATCCGGACATTTAGACTGGAGTACAGGTATGTAACCAAAATGTATTTCACACTATGTAGTACACCCCATGTCATAGTGTATCAGTTGGGTGACAGCTGTTTACTTCATGAATGGCTGATGGTCATACACTAACTGTACAAGTTTCCTGTACATTTTACTCTACTGTGGGGGAAATATCTTTAGGCTGCATTGTCCAAGCCCTATATTTTAGTGTTTTTGTTTCCTAAAGGACTGAGAGACAGATGGATCTAACACGGGCGTCAGGTGTACAAGCACTAAAGTGCTACACTGTAAACATACCAATCAGGTGTAAGCACTATAAAAAGGCAACAGGTCCTGTACCTGTCCTCATCAAAAATGGAAGGCAATGTTGCAGGTAGAGGAAGAGGGAGAGGTAGGATGAGAGGGAGAGCCCGTGGAGGAAGGTAGGGAGAGGAAGAGGTAGACCTGGAAGAATAGGGACAAATTTACAGTATCTAATGAAATTTAAACAACATTGAACATTGGTTGACCATGTTGTGAACCATGGGGCAACATTGACAGAGGCTGGACAGAGAGTTCAGCCCAACCTATATATAGTGTTGCAACAGTAATTTGGACATTTCGACAAGAGCACAGGTGAAAACTACTATTCTCTACTGTCTACAGTACAGTACAGTAAAATGTAGCTACATGTAGCTACAGCTATATGCACTACATCAGTACTTTTTTTGTACATATTTACTGCAGTCCATGATTGAAATAATGTACTGTATTTCATTTGCTGTATTCTTTCTTTTGTCTCCACAAATGTATTTGCTGTGTTTACAGACTACTATGTAGCCTACTACAGTATTTGATTTGAAATATGTTGTAATTTTCTGCACAAAATGCAACCGTTACGTAGACAATTTGGAAAAATACAATAAATATTTTCAGCAGTGTGCAGTACCGGTCCTGTGTGTTGTGTTTGGTCAACATATCCATGTACTTGTACGTACTCTACTGGAACAATATCTCTGACAAAATCAAGCAGGTTATATCATTAGAAAAGAATAGTTAGTGTAAAAGTGTTTTAAATTTTGCACTACAGTGTGTAACTGGTTCAAACAGAGTCCAATTTTATGAACCATGTGTGTGGCATATGGTGACAGAAATTGGTTTTTATACATGATTGTATAGTTTTGAAGAAAGTATTTCATTTTGCAAAAGATTGGAAGTGTTCTGCTACTTGTGTGTCTAGTTGTGTGAATCGTGTGTTGTGTTTTGACAAAGTAAGCCCTGTTTCCAAAATTGTGCTTACGTAAGCAATTGGAAAAAACTGTAAACAGTGTGCTGGTTCTAAGCCTTGCAACGTCATCAGTCAGTGGGTGGGGTTACACCGGGAATGGATAATACGGCACAGTCGCAGCAGAGTTTAGTGTGGCAATAGACTGATAAAATACTACGTCGAGAGGAGAGACATACAGACTGATAGCCTAGTGGAATCGAGCGGACAGAAATGGAACGGTCGTTGGTTGTATTGGCTGTGTTGATCAGCTCACACATTGTTGGTACCAGCTGCTATATTGGAATTTTGATCCTGGTCGGAAAACCCACTGATGTCTCGAACTCTGGATTGTTCTGAAGTTAATTTTTTTTGGCGTCAAGACAACCGTGCAGAATTATGAGAAACCGTTATGGACACCGGGAGCATTCCTCCTCCATGATTGCTTAATTATAGAGGGCACGGAGTTTTACAGAAAACAAATACGGCGTATATTTCTTTTTTTGTAACAATCCGGACATGGTAGCCTTTCATTTTTTACGCGTAAACAGACATGCTTCCTTTTGAATGCTATCTGAAGTTCCCTACGATGTTTTAGTTAGTAGGAACGATCCTTTGTAGTTAGAATAGCTTGTATTATATTACTACATCGTACATGTCGCATTAGTTGGCTGAAATGCTCTAACGTGAGTTAAATGTTTGCGGCGTTACAGATAGTGCTTTACAGCGGTTAAGCGCTTTTTAAAGGATAACCGCAGAGCCATTAGGCCGCTTATCAGTCTGCATTATCAGGACGGGACTGACGTTTCTATTCCTTATATTGACGCTAGATGTCAGCAACTATTTAAGTACATTTTATCACCTATATCTATCAACATTTATTTAAATTAAATTCAGACGGAATCTTTCCAATCAACTATCAAACAACAAGCGCCTCTGTTTGTGCCCATCCTTTGCCTATTCTTGCTTTTCTCGCTAACCCCATAATTTGGACTGGACTCTAGCATGGCTTTGCCAGATAACACCAGTGGTATTCCTGGGGAGGAGATCGTTTTTCCAGAGATTGTGGAGCTGAACGTGGGTGGCCAGGTGTATATTACACGATACTCCACCCTCACCAGTGTCCCCGACTCCATTCTCTGGGATATGTTCAGCAGGAAGTCCACTAAAGGGCTGGCCCGTGACACCAAGGGACGCTTCTTCGTAGACCGTGACGGTTTCCTGTTCCGTTACATCCTGGACTTCATGAGAGACCAGCAGCTGGTGCTGCCAGACCACTTCCCAGAGCGAGGCAGGCTGCAACGTGAGGCAGAGTTCTTTAACCTTCCAGAGCTCGTCAAACTCCTGGCACCCAAACTCAGCAAGCAGAACTCTCTAGGGGAGGAAGGATGTCAAAGCGACCCGGAGGACTCCTCACCAGGCATCGATTCCTCACGCAACCTGGGCTCGGTGGGTGCTGCCGCCGCTGCCTGTGCTGGTCTTGTACAGGGAGGGGACGGGAAACGTTCAGGCTT
The DNA here is from genome assembly GCA_023658055.1 of Thaleichthys pacificus. Lineage (NCBI taxonomy): Eukaryota > Metazoa > Chordata > Actinopteri > Osmeriformes > Osmeridae > Thaleichthys > Thaleichthys pacificus. Next base: position 1,294,128 of record CM042855.1, read on the forward strand.
CATCACCATTGGTTACCGGGGCTCGTACACACTAGGGCGGGACAGCCAAACTGACGCCAAATTCCGGCGTGTGGCACGCATCATGGTTTGTGGGAAGACCTCACTGGCGAAGGAGGTGTTTGGGGAGACTCTGAATGAGAGCCGCGACCCTGACCGTCCACCGGAGCGCTACACCTCACGCTACTACCTGAAGTTCACATTCCTGGAGCAGGCCTTCGACAAGCTGGCTGATGCAGGGTTCCACATGGTGGCTTGCAACTCCACGGGCACATGTGCCTTCGCACATGAGCAAACGGATGACAAAATTTGGACCAGCTACACTGAATATGTATTCTACCGTGAGTGAGATAATCAGTTCCCTGTGTCCACCCTGATCTCCAACTGACTGCCCCTCCCTCTCCAACATCCCTCCCTGCTCCAGTAGAGGACCAGTAGATGCTTCACACCTGCAATCAGCTCTGTTCCTCTCCCTGCATCTTTCTCTCTGTCTCTCTCCAGCATCCTCCCCTTCGATCTGTGACCACCAGTAGTCCTGACCTTCTTTGTGGCACCCAGCTACAGAGAAACATTCCTGGTCCACAAGCTTTTACCCCCACAGCCCCCTGACCTATGCTGTCCCCCACCACCCCTGAGCCCCATTCTTGGGATCTCACAACAGCAGACCCTGACTCCACATTTCCAGCCTCACCCCGTCTCCAGTTCTGAAGCCCCAGCCCCCCTGTCAATATCACATATTTCCTGTCTCTGTCCCAGCACCCCGCCCATCTCCAGACCCTGACCCCCTATTTGGAAACTGCCTTGCTCTTGCTCTCTTTATATACCTACTTTGGGAAAGCATCACAATGTACTTAAAGAGCTTCTTTTGACATTTGAAGCTCCTGCTTGTCTGTGTAACTGTGTTCAGGCACAGGGTTTTGCAAGGGCTGGGAAGACTCCCTCTGTACTGTACTGACTTTACTGACTACAGGAGAACTGACTCTCTCTCTCTGTGTGTGTGTCTTTTGCTTGCGTCTGGCTTCTGAACTAAACTACCAAAATATTGGATCTGAGCAACCTTGAAGACTGCAAGCCTGGCAGCAAGGAACAAGTGTTGCATGATAACACAAGTCAACTTTTAGTTTTTATAGAAACACCCGTTTAGGACCCGGCAGTTATAGGGGTGGTGAGTTCACTACTTGACAACCCACAGTTGTAGGTCAGGAGATCAGCAAGTCAAACATAGGTGTGGAGAGGAAACCTCCGTCTAGCACTCTGCTTATGTAGATGAGTAGATACTTGAATGGTCTAGGTGTGTGAGAACACAGGCAAGAAATGTCAAGGGAAAACTGCTTCTAGACACTGTATCTTGGGCTATGTACTAGCCTATGCAACATCAGGGCAGTTGTTTGAGGAATGTGGCACTAACCTGACGAGTATTTACCAGAAGTCAAACTAGCAATCTAGTAATAGTGGGCCATATGAAAATTAGAACTCCATGTGATCATGCTATTTATACTCAATCTTACTGTCTAGCTCAGTATCACAGTTCTAAGCTGCTGCCTATTTAATCAATCTCATAAACTAAGTGTATGTCCCTGAGATATTCTGGAATTCCACTCCAGTTATAGCACAGTCTTCGACTCCACGCTGTTGAATCTGAAACAGGGTTAATATGGTAACAGTTTGTGAAGGTTATTTGTGAGACTAGTTTTCGTGCATGGTTTGCATGGGTAGTCTGTGAGGTTACTAAGTAGTGGCTGTCTTGGAGACTACCAGCATGAGAGAGTGGGGGTTTTGCCCAGACAGCTTGTGTATTAAAAAAATACAGTCAAAAAAACATAATTATCTTCATAGCAAAGCACACATTCTCCTGGAGTTGATAAAAGCACAGTCAAGTTCTTGGGACAATAAGCTGCTAAACTATTGCGAAGACTATATATTATAGACACTAAATATGGTTATTAAAACTCTGAATATTGAACAGGTAAAGTGGGATTCTCTTGTTTTAGAGGCTGCTTGGGATGTTCTGTGGTGTCTTTGAGATGCGATGTCAGGTATCATCCAAAATAGCTTGGCAGCACATCTGACAGATGTGTTCTTCAATGTTGCTAGAATCTGATAGCACCCTGTTTGAGTCTGGTGACACTCTGTTGACAGCTATGTCAACAAACTAGGAAACACAAATGTTACTTTGGGACTAACGTAGAACTAAATAGATGAGGTAGATGAAACGTTGAGTTATCTGTCTTATACAAGTTGGTCTGATCGTAATTTTCTATTCTTATTGGGATTCCCATCCATATATACTGTTAATCAAACTGAGGTTTGAGCGTGACATACTGTACCCCATGACGGTTGTGTGTGCTTCCATGTACTAACTGTGAGTGTTTAAAAAGAAGATATAAAAGTATTTCACAAATAAATACTCTCTCATCTCTCATTGCTGTGACAGAATATAATCCATGTAAGGACATACACTTTACTTATCAAAACGTTACTATCTACCCACATACCCACAAACAAACAAATCTCTTCTCTTTTGCTTTCTTTCCTCCCTTTTTACCAGTTTCCCCCCACTACAACAACCTTTATTCCCAATCTCTCAAGTCTCCCACACTACTATACTCCAGTCACTCTCTATCCATACTCTTGTGTAGAAGGGATGTAACTGGGAGGAGCTGACTGGCCACAGGGCCAGAATAGCAACCAGGACACATTGGTAACAGGCTCTGTCAAAGCAGATTACAGCCCTTGTGGTGCTTCCACTAATCCCCTAATACCGGCTGAGAGTTACAGGTCTAGGTGCAGACACAGATAGACTAATACAATACAGTTGTATTGTGTTGATTTGCAGCAGAGATGGATCATTTCGATCCTATCCTAACCCTATGGTCTATTCACTAAATGTATTTAAATGTACTTATTTTGTATAGATCCTAAATTATACTGTGATCACAAACTCTAAAAATGAAGGATAATATTTAGATTCATTTATAGCAATAGAATAATCTTTTAATTAAGAATCTGAACCAGTTCGGCAGAACAATTATCCAGCTTCTGCAGTCTAGCTTCATCACACAGAACATCCAAACAACAACAGCCCTGTTCACCCCACATTCTTCCTCAATATCTGTCTCTTTGTGTTTTCTGAGTTTGGAATGCATGACTCTTCTGAGAATAGTGCTACCAGGAATGTGTTTCCCTTCACATGCAATCCTCCATGTTGGACTGCAGGAAAAGTTGGTCGCGAGTCTGTATGTTCACAAACCTAGAGTTTATCAGCACAGGCTCAAAGACTTTTGTTACCGCAAACATGCGAAGTGCAGAGGTGAATTTCAGACTCCTGTGTCTATAGCCACAGTATACTCCAGCAATACCTCCCTGTGTTGACCCCCAACCTCCACATTCCACACAGTAGCCTTTGGAAGTGCTCACTACCACACACACACTGTGGAGGGTTAGCTGCGGATTAACTTGAGCTGTCCCGATTGGGCATCGATGATGCGTGACGCTATGACTTCCTGAGTCATAGCGTCCTGACCTGCTGTCAGTGCTTTAATAAAGAAATTCTGCTATAAACTGTATGACTTTGGCTCCTTTAAAATGCTAAATATACAGGGGGATGAAGTGATCCTGTTTTTCAAATGTGTGCAGAAACTATGAGCTTAAAAACGTATATTCTAACAAAATGTTTTTTAGTCCGACCATTGATCTTGGTGTTGTTGTGTGTTCTACAGAGCATAGTGTACATGTACTGTACCAAAACTATTTTTTTTAATAATTTCCAGCAGCACTCTTACAGGCCTACTGAGTAAACAGTAGGCCTCATCTCTGAACCGGATGCGAGAGAAAGGGGGAACATTAGAATAAAAACGATATAGAAAGGTGGAAAGTTTTACATTGATCATACACTTATTACACAAATGTAAAATAACTTTTCTAATGGAATGTGTTGCTTGGGAAGCATGCACACAGACTGTCTGTGTGTGTGTGTGTCCAGGTTGGTTTTCAGAGCTTCCCTACATGTGTGTGCACGTTTGAACCCTTCATGGCATGCTGTCAATACAGCAGTGCTAAAGGACTTCAAGGACCTGGGGCCCGTTCTCCGTACGTCGCTAACTCAGTTAGCTGGATTTGATTGTTGACGATTTGTCATTATCTTGGATTGTTCGGTTCTTCGAAGCTCATCCTGGACTTGCTGTCATAGCAACAGGTCCGTAAACTTAAACCTGCTCGGGAGCAGGTTTATTTTATGTAAACACGATTAGATTGAGGCTTTACAAGCAGAGGTGATGCAGGAAGTCTGTCACAGACATGTCTTGTCCGTTTTTACTACAGGAACCTGTTGCAGAAGGTGCAAGAATAATTAGCAGAATTTAACATTAAACCGAATTAATTGCTCATTGCGTGATAGATACGCTCCTTAAGCACAGCGCGATATGCTAGCCTATACTTTTTGAGAGGATAGCCTATCGTTTTTTTGTGAGGGTGTCATTTACATAATACATTTGTTGAAACCACATCGACATTAAAGATGATAAATGAAAATATGAAAATAAAAAAAAAACATAGGCCTAGCTTACTGTAATAAGCGATAAAACGCGTGGTCACTCCTCTACATTTAATTTGGTCTGCTACTTTTTGCCAGCCCTCTTTCTTGGATTTTGCAGACTTTGAGGTGTTCCCTGGCGTTCTAATAAAATCTTCAAATTCGGAGTAACCTTCGAGCAAGCTGTTGCTCTGTTGCGGAAAAAACATGGCGCTCATTTTGGCCACGGTGAGCAGCCTTAGACTTATGTGAGCAGCCAATAGCACAGGGCCGGATCCAGGGGGGGGCTGAGGTGGGCTGCGCCCCCCCAGATTTCTGCCGCACCCCCCCAGATTTCTGCCGTGCCCCCCCCCCCCCCCCAAGCTCCTTCTGACTTCAGCCAAAATGGTTACATGTTGAAGCTATGAAAAAGTCTGTTAGTGCTTTCAGTAATATGCTTTTTTTTCAACCAATCTTTTTAAAAGATTCCCCAGTGATTGTCTGGTTGATAATGGGCAACGTAGGTTAGAGCTCCGCATCCACGTTTACCGATAAAAGTGAAATCAACCTCGAATCTCTTGCCACTCACTCACTTGTTCTCGAAGTTATTGTATATTGGTCTTTTGTGGAGGGCTTTTGACGAATAGTAAAGTGTAGCATTGGTGTTTAATGTTAGACCCTGGAATTTCATACTTCTGTTTCAGTTGTAATATTGATTTGTTTTCATAGAAGATACACGGGTTAAAGACGTTAAGAGTAGTCTTTTAGCTTCGTTAGCCATCGATTGTTCTTTGCGTGCGTGTTTACATTTACATTTATTTACATTTATGCATTTAGCAGACGCTTTTATCCAAAGTGACTTCCAAAAGAGAGCTTTACAAAAGAGCATAGGTCACTGATCATAACAACGAGATAGCCCCAAACATTGCGAGCAGCCAAAACATGAAGCATACATTGTGAAAAACCAAATAAGTGCCAAAGGGAAGAACCATAAGAGCATGCAGTTAAACAAGTTACAATTAAACAACATGAAACTCAAAAAGAGTGTACCTGTAGAAAAGAAGACAAAACAACAATCAACAGTAAAATATTTCACTGCGAGTACAAGAATTTAAAACCGTCACAACTAACCAACAAGAGCAACAAGTCTGTAAATACGAGTCACTGTGATCCTGGAGGAAACTAACATCAGGTCCAGCCAAGCATTCCTAAGTGCCGTTGTACTACCGTGTTTGTACCTACAAAGAAAAACCTTTTATCATGCATCGATTTCTGATCCTCAAACCATCTACTACTGCCCCTGCGACAAGGGATATTAAACTCATACTCCAGAGCAGGCAGAGCGTGCTGGTCCTAGTGGAAGCACTTCCCTGTCTCTCGGTACCAACATTACCGCTGCTGTGGGTGAAGGCGAGCATGGTTTGAATGACAGCAATCCAATGCAGCCTGTTCTGCAAACGTACCCTCATGCGCATTTTCAGCCAAGGTCCTAGGCATCGCTCTCAAACTTGGTTAGAGTACTCAGCCAAGCTACATGCATGTTTCTGCTTCCCCTATCGACAATTTGGAGCCAGAAATGATAAAGACATCACCTTCATAGACAAGGTTTTTACCAATTGGAAAACGGCAGCGGTTTATTTTACATAGAGCTCGAAAAACTATTTTGAGCTCAAATGAATGCCCAAAAATGTGGGCACAAATTTCTGTGCGCGCGAGCACTGTGGAGGATCCTATCCAGCATCACATCAAACCCAGGATATGTCATGGGTTTGGGTTAAGCACCGAATGTGTATAACGTCTGGCTCCGTGCCTGATTAACACTCGGATTGTTAAGCAGACTCAAAAATGATAACATAATGGTTATATAAAAAATTATACGACCCCCTTCCGTAATCATGATGCCCCCCCAGAAATGTTCACTGCCCCCCCAGTCAAAGCAGGCTGCATCCGGCCCTGCAATAGCAGCGTTGCTGATCAAGGTTTCTACTATCGATACACACCCCCTTTTAGACCAACGCATAACTCAATCCAGCTATACTAATTATAAACAACATGGGTTTTCGAAGAACCGAATTAGCCTGCTCATGATTAGCACGATGATGTCATCTTGGATGTGTCATTTGATCTCGGAATAAGCGACGTACGGGCCCCTGGTTTCAAATGGACCACAACACATCAACATTTTTTCCATGAAACGTAGGCTACTTCTTGAACAAATAGCTCCTCTATCACCCTGACACATTTCAGTCCGACTTTCTGGTACAAGAAGACCATAGGAACTGGTAAGAACCGGATTCAAAAACCAGAATCGGAATTGATCAAATTGAAGCGATACCTAACCCTAATAGCCAGTCTTGTGTCCTGATCGAATGATTGCTTTAGTAAAAAAAAAAAATACTGTTACATGTGAGAAGGATAATCTCAACAGGTGTTTTCTACTCTCAAATCTTCAATCCGAGTTTAAAATAGATTTTCATGCATAGCAAATTCAACTATTTTAATTAAATTACTTATTAAACCAGTGTTGCTTTTAATCCCTTATTTGGGGGGTTTTGAAGAGAAGGGCTGATATTTTGCCTCCATGGCCAAATATTGACAATCACAAGAGGTGTAATGGTAGAATTCTAGTGGCACTGTGTGGATCCGAACAGTCATGATGGCGGTTTCAATAAAATGTATTTAGTTTGTACAAATTAAGAATTAACAGAGTACTCTGGATCAGTCATTACGAAGGAGGTGCTAGCCACAGGTCGTTCGCAAGAGTGATGAAGACCAACCCTAAAACTCTGCCTTATATAAACTTAGAACAAATGGTTCTTCTGATGGTCAATCCATCAATGTAGCGGTCTCTGTGATTGGCTAACTCAACTCAGTGACAGTTTGAAACAATACATCTCCATACCATTTGTCCCACAGTTCTTTGATGTGGCATCTCTCCCCAAATCAGTAGATACTAAAGCCACAGGAGTTAACCAGTCAAATGGTATACTGTCCTTTGTGTGGACATCTTCAAACAAGTATTTAATTAACACCACCCATGAAACAGGAATGTCAGAGCAGCTTGATCAGTTCATCTATCTACACTTCTCCCTTTAGGCCACGGGAACTCAAGAATCCCCCAACCTCCAGACCCAACTAAGACCCTCTGGCTCTTAGTTAGGTATCATAAAACAACACCATAAATACCTTCATAATATCATTCTACAGAGTAAACCACACCACAGAGCCTCAGTTTCTTACATTACTTTCTATAACTAAGGAACTTACTTTTTACCGCTCAAAGAAACATAGATATTGTAACTATGTCAAAAACTGCCATAACACAGGTGCCTAATTTGATGTACAGGATAGCCATTTCAAACTGTTATTTTATCTAATAAGGCGTTGTTAGCGCCACCACCTGAGGGACTAGTGTACTCCTTTGTTGGAGCACCAGCAGAGAAGGAAGGCAGGCCAATGCCAGGGTTGGTGCAAAAGAATAATGTTTCATTTTCTCAAAATGAAGAAATAAACCAGGAAGGCCTTCCCAAGAACATGTCCAAATGAATCAATGACAAAATACTTCAACAAAATTGGCTATACTTCTGCTCACCAGTCTGGCATAAAGCGGTTCTTTGTCTCTCTTGTCAAATCCCAATGGACTTTTATACCCCCAGACATCCCTATCTACCTATCAGAAAAAAAGGGGGGGAAGGAAGGTACAGGAGACACATGTTCACAGCATCTCCCACACCCTACACAGTTACCCACACAAAGGCCCACACTACTAATTAACAATATAAATTAACAATATTAATTTACATACAATAAGAAAAGGACAGCAAGAGCTATCAACATGAAGCAAAACTGTCCCGCCCCTCTCTTCCATAGTTGCAATGACCAACTCCTGCAAAGCTGATTGCGAATTGTCTCCTGTCAACTTCAACCTCAAAGACGAGACACCCGAGCGTGAACTTTCGTGGTCAGCTGTAAATGAAAGGTATTAGCTGAATGAACGTTTGATATCATTAATTGAGAGTTTGCTCTCATGGCACAAACCTATAGCAGCTGGAAAGCCGCAAACATTACCAAAACTGTGATTCCAGCAAATAAGGCATGGGAACAAGCCTTCTCACATTGAGTGTTGTGGAGCTATATGTGTTATATCCCACTAAATAAACAGGAGAACGATAACAATGAACAGGGGGGTATTCCAGAAATTGGGTTCAACAAACTGTGAACCTAACCCTGAACTCTGAGTTGATTTACCCTAAAATGGGATACTCCGACTTTTCGGTTCCAGAAAAGCTGATTTGAATTTGTTAAATCAACTTGGAGTATGTCCACTCTGAGTTAAGCTCGGGCATGAGAACTATTGAAAGCCAACATCAATGGAGCTCCGATACTAGGATTCACCATGGCACCTGGCGACAAAAAAACGTTGTCCTACACCACACTTCAGATAGTAGTGTTTATACGTGTTTCTTATATACTAGTGTAATAATTGGACCAATACGCTGTTCCTATTGGTCCAGAAGACGTTCTTAAAAGTTAATAAATCCGTTTATATACCTCCTGAAAGTTTGCAGAGGTATATAATGTTTTTACCGACCTAGCAACAAGCGGTTGCCTTGGAGATGTAGCCATTGACCTTAACAACGTGGCATCTGCTCGGCAACAAAGTAGCCTAAATTGCCAAAAAATACCTCGACCTACGGTCTCGGTTAACAAACGTTTTAACAAATCTCGGTTTACAAAGGCGTTTGCAGACCTGTCGAGGAGTAAACATTTGCTGTTTAAAGCAATACACGGCTGTATCAGCGTAGAGACAATTGGCGTGGGAGACAATTGCTGGCCGAGTCAATGCATACATTTGAATGCAGTAGCCAGTCCATACATTGAACATTTAACCACACTGTCCGTTAATATTACTGGTGAAATAGTGTCAGACTTAATAAAATAGCATGGTAAATGCTATATTAAATAAAAAAACATACTACAAACAAGTAAGGCATATTTTGCTTAGGCCTATAAGCTTGTGATTGTAGCCTATACATCACTTTGGTTTTAATCATATTTGACATGATACAAAGTAAATATCAGTTGGTGCCTATTTGGGTGTGCTTTGCCTTCGGCAAGGGCACAACCTTTGTTCTCTATTGTTTTCCTGTTTCTCTTTATTGTGAGAATGCTTAACAGCATTCTCACTATTGTTTTTCAAACTTCTTAGTTCTTCCACCGTTTTTTGTCCTTTAACTAGTCCTGCATACTTTCACCGATTCCTACAATTTTGGAATCAAAACGTTCAGCTCCTTCAGGAAATGTGTGCTATGACTTTTTCTCACTTTTATACTTTTTTAAGATATTAAGGTTTTTGTGCAAATTATTCTCCCATTAAAAGTAATGGTAAATCCTTTCAAATCATTAAAAAGCTTCCTCCTCTTTCAAACGTAACAACTTCAGCATACTTTCAGCTAGAGACACCATTCAACCTTTAAAATGTTCACAAGACATTCAGCTATTCCCTAATGATTCAGTTTTTTCAAATATTCAGCCAATTTTGAATTATGACAGTTTGAAATACATTAAAATGTTTGCTCCTTCTTGATTTTTATGAATGAGCAGCAAGCAGAGTGGCACACTCTGCTGCCTGCTCTTTTTCTGATATTCAACTAAATTGTCAAACAAATTCCTCTAACTTTCATATAGTTTAACTTACAGAAACAAGTTATACCTTAAAATGTAGGAAAAATTGTCCTCTTTCAGCCAATGTAACTACTAAAGAGCTCACATTGACAGATTTTCAGCTATGAGCCTTGAAGCGAGAGCAGCATTTCAAATTCTCTCACTAACTTCAATCAGGGCTGCCAACTTTTCCAAAAACCTTGGCATGAGATTTGGTAGCAAGAAGTTGAAGAAGTTTTAAGAAGTTTGAGAGGATTTGAAAAAAAACTCCATTGGAAAACCATGTTAAAAATATTATGAATATTGATTTATATTAATTCAAACATAAGAGGTAGAAAGCTGAAAAGTCATTACAGTCATGGCCTGAAACTGCTGAATTTTTTGATAGCTGAACGATTTAAATAGCTGAAGATTTGAAGGCACTGAAAGGTGTCACGGATGAAATAGAATAAGAATATGAAGAAGTTGAATAAAGATTCAAAGAATAATACTTGCTGGCTTAACGGCACATTTTGATTGCCTGCCCTTACAAAAAAGAAGTATACTTCAAGTTTATTTTGTAAGTATACTTAGTATAAAAAGTATACTATTATCATGGTACCTAAAGTATACTAGCAGTGTACTTATTTATATACTATTTTTGTACTAAGTAAACTGAATTGGCCCACTTTTTAGGTCATTTAGTACACTTTAAAGTACACTTATAGTGTATTTGAGGTTTACTTTTGAATACTGTAAAGTAGCCTGTGTAGTTGTTACGCACCCCTCCTTCTGGTGGCGGAGGAGACCGTAACGCGCCGCCACACGTGGGCACTCTACAGTGTGGCTGAGGTGGTGCGGGAGACCAAGCAGACAAACAAGGGGGTACCGTTCAAAACTAGGTTTATTGCAAACCAAAACACGGTAAATGGGAAAAGGGGCTGGGCGGAACCAAAGCAACGAAATTAAAGATCCAAAAGACCCCTGAGCTGACTAGCCTGCAGTAACAGCTAGGCTCACTACCTAAAATAAGTACAGGGGGTGGTCCTCCCAGGTCTTACCTAGTGTTCTTAGACAGAGGTTAGCTACGGGTGGTGTAAGCCCCGGGGCCTCTAGCCTAAACACTCTGGGGTGCTTCCCCCTTTTCCCTAGGACAAACGAGGAAACAAATAGTTAACACAAAAGGCCAACCAGACCAAACAGTCAAACAAACAAGGCCACACAACCACAGACCGAAGACACACTACACAAAGACAGACATACCCATATGTCTGTGCAACAGAATACGTGTAGCGTCTGGTCACACACCCCCCCTTCCAAAGAAAACAGCCCTATTTAAATCATAGCACAAACGGATGCGATTGGTTGATTGGTGATGGTTGGGTTGATTGGTGACGGATGATTAGTGGATGCAGGTGGGAGCTGGTGACGACTCGCTGCTTGGAACAGGCCACTCCCCACATCGCCTAAGAAACACAGACAGAACACACACACACACAACACACCAGACAGGGTAGGACCCGTAACAGTAGTGCACTTTCAGTTCATAAAGTATATTTCCTAAAGTACTTCAAAGTATACTTTGGAATACTCTAAAGTAACCTGTGTAGTGCACTTTTAGTTCATGAAGTATACTTCCTATAGTACTTAAAAGTATACCTTGGAATACTCTAAAGTAACCTGTGTAGTGCACTTTCAGTTCATGAAGTATACTTCCTAAAGTACCTCAAAGTATACTTTGCAATACTTTCAAGTGCACTTTCAATTAATGTAAGTACGTCAAGAAGTAAACTTAATAAATGTAAATTTACTCTGATTTACTAATATATTTTAATGTTTAGGGGCCTTTCACACACCGCTGATCTTGCGTCACTTAGCTGAAAGAAGCTAATTATTGTGTATAGACTAATGTTGAAATAATCCAGCTCCTGTTATGAAATGTAACACTCATTTAACTCATGGTTACAATGGTAAACCGGCACAACAATGACAATTTCCACGCAACAAAACACTACATTCTAAGCAGACACATTAAAACCCCCCACATTAACGAAATTCATGAAGTTACATTTGTATTTCGAACAAACGGCAAACTTATCGGCAAATTTTTACATTATTTACCGCCTTGCATCATGGGAATTGACCAGCCAATGAGCCACACTATCTTCATTTTTTCACGTCCTTATTTCGTTCTTCAGTCAGTTTGACAGTATAACCTTCAAATGCACAATGCAACCCTTCTGTCTGCTTCTTTCTCAAGTAGCTTTTTCGTTTTTTCCATTAATACTCCAATTGATAATTATTAGTATAAGAGTATAGGGCTTCAAAATGTTTTGGCAGTAATTAAGGTTACAGCTTCAGTACGAAAAAAGATTCAATGTGCAATACATAATAGATTTTCCTAGACATGAATAATTAGAATGAGATGGATCTAAAGAATTTAACCTGTAATGTACTTAAACATTATTTTGACAGTTTTTTGCTGTATAATAATAGAAAACGTACATCCTACTCCAGAAGAAATGTATACAATTTTCTGTTTCGAAGCATACTTCTTAAAAGTATATCAAAAGTGAACTATTTTCAAAGCATACTTAAAAGTACATCAAAAGTTAACTATTATCTAAGTATACTTCTTAAAAGTATATCAAAAGTGAACTATTTTCAAAGCATCCCAGCTAACACAGTTACGTTGCCCTTACGTTGCCGCAACGTCACTCGATGACCAAACATGTTTGGTCATAGGGTTAGGGTTAGCATCTGTGGGACGCCAGAAGGTAACCGCAACGTAATCTTGTGACGTTGCCAGTCCGTAACCGCGACGTCGTGGCAACGTTATTTTCCGACGTTGCCAGTCCGTAACCGCGACCTCCTAGCAACGTAATTTAGTGACGTTGCCAGTCCGTAACGGCAACGTTAACTAAGTAACCTATATTTCTCAATTCTACTGCTTATATTGGGGCGGTTCATATGCAGACCTCATTTGCCCCAAATGCTACTTGTTCTTGTATAATAGGCTACATGGTAGACAACTTTAGGAGGACTATGTTTGTGTGATGTGTAGCCTAACTCAAGCTAATCACAAGGCAGCATTTCCATGTAACATTGTCATTTTATTTCAAACAAAGTGCCAAACAGTAAATTAAAATCTTCTGCCAGTCCCCGCTACAGGTCCTGTCTGTTGGCCCTGACAATGAAGCACAAAATAAGTTAGTGTTCTATCAACATAATTGCACGTGTAAAAAGAGGCTATACAAGTCATAAAAAAATTATCTAAAATATCTAAAATAATATACATCATCAAAAAAATATGTGATTCTAGATTTTTGTCACATAGCCATGTGGAAGGTTGGCTATGGAAGCTGCAATCATGATTCATTCACCTGGCTTGTTTTGAATGGGCTGCCGGGGTGTGTTTGAGTGTCTCCTCTATGAGGAGCTCCACAGCTTTCTCTCCCAGTCCCGTCTTTTACTTCACTTTTATCACAGCATCTGCAATTAGAAGTCATGAACTTATTGTTAGCACCAATTTGAACGTTGAATGCTGCGTGTAAACCACAGTTCATGGCATCTTCAAACACTTACCACTCTCTTTCGGAACTCCAGCACCTTAAGGCGCTCCTCAAGGTCTTGGAGTTCAGCCTGTGTTTGGGCCACCTGTAGGTCCATCACTGGCACCTCTTCAGTGTGTCTGCCCTGTAGTCGCCTGAATAGGAGAGCCTCTCGCTGGTTCTCCTCCAATGTCTCCATCTTCCGGAGCATAACCTGTAATGTGTCTGTCATTAAAGACAAGTAAAACAAGTTTACAAGAGTTAGCATGATTGGCATACACTGTGGTTCTTCTAGATTAGCTGTAACATTGATGTAAATAACAAATGTTACCTTGAATGGTTGTATACAAAGCATATATTTTTTTGAGTGTCTTATATTTGCACTTGCCTGGCTGCCAGCTGTTTTCCTGGGCCCCCAATGGGTTCACCTCCACCAGACCAGAGTTGACATCTAGGGGTATGGCATCTGGTGATGCAAAAGTTTTAAGTCATGCTTTTGCTTAAAAATATTGCCGTGGCTCATACAATTATTGTCACTGTTATAAACGGTAATTCATTACTTTACCATTTCCCAGGGACACAGTGCTAGGCCGTGTGACGGTGGTAGGATAATCTGTACAGAAATGAAAGTGGAACGTAGTTTATGTACATAGTTTTAGCATATTGATATTAAAGGAGTAGCATTGCACATAACGTCACTGTGTCCAATCCCGACCGCTGTAAGCTACTATTGTCCAAACCCGAACGGGGTTTGGACACTCAGTTTCCGGTCTTTTTGCCAGCATTTTCTTTTGCTATCGCCAGCAAAGTGTAAGTAGTATTATTTTAGGCATACCAAACAATCTACATGTCAAATTTTATGAACATATATGGACGTTTACATGTCTAAATAATATAGGAAAGTTACTTTGGCCGAAAGACCACTCGGCGACACTCGGGCGACGCTTGGGCGACGACCTTTACTCTGACAAGTGTGTCTGTGTTGTCATCGTACTGCTACTATATGGGTTAGCATATGAGTGTATTTCAACGCTAGCTTAACACTACTTTGTCTAGCCAATGAAAATACACGATCATGTGTGATGTGATCTGTAGTCGAGGGGAGGAAGGGATGGGGGCTAGCAAACTTTGAGAAGAGTTCAACGAAACATCCAGCAGGTGGTGGTATACAGTCAAATTGAGATTTTATCGCATAGTTTGGAGATGTTGAAGCGTGATAACTTATTGTGGAGGACATAACTACGTCCCCGCATATGTTGACAGCATTGATGATCAGTTTGGTGACCCTGGATCAAGTTAATATCCCTGTAAAAACAGCAGCGACGAGTGTTTACTACGAGGATAGAAGTGCGGTCGGGTTTGGACAAGGGTAGCGCACGGCTAATTTACCGGCGCCAGCGTCTTTTGACCGGCTCTAGTAAAGGCTAAGCTAACTCTAAATTTTTTAACAATATTTAGCTCGAAAGGTAAGAAGTTAAAGCTTAACGTGAAATCAGTAAATCAGATACAATTATTTTTATCAATATTTGAAGTGGCATTTTATCAGAATGTTAGCTAAAAACCGGTCGGGATTGGACACAGTGACGTTATGTGATCGTTCGAAAGCAGGGCCCCACAGCGTAGCGTCGCACATGTGTGATTCTGAACATTCCAACCGACTATTTTCCGATAGACAAAAACTATATGACAAACGCTATAGTATGGCTTCAAAATTTACAATTAGTAGGCTAACAAGTAACACTAGCAGGTAGTAGCATTGCTACGAGTATTATGCTAGGTTGCTAGGTAACGGAAGCTAATTAAAGCTACCTAGCTGCCGTTTTGGAAAAATAACTGGTGGAAGCATCGGAAATATTTAGAACTCACGCATCTAAAGGTTAAAACGAATAAACTTATCCAAAAACAGATGTCATGTACAAATTGGAAAAATTAGTGACATGATACTTTTATAGACGCCATTGCTGTGCATGCCATGACCGACTGTGATTAAAACGTGATCAGCCACGCTAGCTCCACAGTCTTTGAAAATTCCGGGCTAAATACACTATTTTGGTAGCCTGGCTGCCAGACCATCTTATCCCCGCCCACAAAATTATTTGGTCGGGAAGATGGGTCTGGGGAGTCTCCGTTGGGGAACAACTAATGTCCGAACAGAAGCTGTTCGGACCAATGAAATTGTCAGGGCGGGCTTTATACGATGATGGACAGATGATCAACAGTAACGTAATCAACCACGTCACCAAAGAGCGCTTTGGTTGAATTCGTTTTCAACAAACATGGCTACCGCTGGAGAGCTGGGATGTTATGATTCTGCCATCAAGTCTGTTTTAGAGGACATCGACAGCGCATTAATTTTGAAAGAGGAACAGAGAAACGCAATCAAGGCATTTGTCGACGGAAAATATGTTTTTGCCGTCCTTCCTACGGGGTTTGGTAAAAGTTAACATACTACGTTGCTCTGATTGGTTGTAGGTCTATCCAATTGAGCGAAGAGGCATTTGTTTTCCGGGTTCGGTTGAAACACGCCCCATAGTCACAGCCCAATGGAGAGTCCTCAGACTCATATTCTGACAAGAATTATGAGTCTGACATCGTCAGGCTACTATTTTGGGTCAAGGTTTTCTAACAGTTCTGAACGTTTATTTTCACTGATTCTTTTGTGGGTGATTTGTGAGACGCTAAACTTTGATAACATGTAGGCCTATGCATTTTCAGTATTTCAACATAACTTTCTGGAGGGTTTATCCTCTACTGTAGCTAGCGAAATCCTAACGTAAACAATGTGAATCTGATAGCACATAAACAGGCTAAATAGCCTAAATTTCAAACATATACGTAATAGTAGGGATGGGACGTATGGCACTGACGCATCGATGCTTGTGTCGCAAAACCAATACGCACAGTTTCGAAAAAGTGTTTTGGAGCTTGTATCAAATTACGAAACCACGTGATAGATGACGTTCAATGCTTCAAACGTCACGAACTGGTTCGAAGTTTTGCCGCTCTTCTGAACCAGAGCCATAGAAGGAACGAAGCCACCGCTTCTTGTTAAAGACAAATCTCACATTGCCAGAGAAGCAGCACCAGGCATCGCTTGAGTTTCTTCCATCAGTCATTATTATTTAGCCAAATCCGTATTGTAATTATAAATCCGTGCACTTGAGCGTTGTGTTATTTTATTGAAATAAAACGTAACATGATAGGACTAGGTAGGTCTATACAGTGCCCAGAAAACAAATGTTGATGATTCGTCAACATTGTCAACAGTAATAATTTCTGAGATGGGCATCACTGGCACTGCACTTCAGTGGATCTCATCCTACCTGTCGGGAAGATCCTACCAGGTCTCCTGGGGAGGCAAAGTGTCAGGCCAGCTCTCCACTGGTGTCCCACAGGGCTCTGTCCTTGGACCGCTCCTCTTCTCCCTCTACACCACCTCGCTTGGACCAATCATCACCTCCCATGGCTTCTCCTACCACTGCTATGCTGACGACACGCAGCTGTACCTGTCGTTCCCCCCGACTGATCCGGGGATCTCAGCTAGGATCGAGGCCTGCCTCACAGACATCTCCGCCTGGATGACCGAGCACCACCTCCAGCTGAACCTCGCCAAAACAGAACTCCTCATCATCCCGGCCAAACCCTCCATCTCCCACGATCTCTCAATCACCCTGGGATCGGCGACGGTGACCCCTTCATCCTCTGCCAGGAACCTCGGGGTGACCATGGATGACGAGCTCTCCCTCACAGCCCACATTGCTGCGGTCTCCCGGTCGTGTAGATTCACCCTCTACAACATCCGGAAGATCAGGAGATACCTGTCTGAGCATTCCACCCAGCTGCTAGTCCAAGCACTTGTCCTCTCAAAGCTGGACTACTGCAACTCGCTGCTCGCTGGTCTCCCAGCATGCGCAACCCGCCCTCTCCAGAGGATTCAGAATGCGGCAGCCTGTCTGGTCTTCAATCTACCCAGACGCTCCCATGTTACCCCGCTCCTCATCTCCCTCCACTGGCTTCCCGTCACGGCCCGTATCAGATTCAAGACTCTGGTACTGACCTTCCGAGCGGTGAACGGGACTGCACCCGACTACATCAAGTCTCTCCTGCAGCCTTACACCCCCACCCGCCACCTACGGTCTTCTTCTGACAACCGTCTGGTGGTCCCACCGCTCAAGAGCGCCCGGTCCCAACACAAGCTCTTCTCCTGTCTGGCCCCCCAATGGTGGAATCAACTCCCCACCTCCATCAGGGACACTGACTGTCTCACCACCTTCAAGAAAAGGCTCAAGACACACTTGTTCCGGGAGTACAACGGCACTTAGGAATGCTTGGCTGGACCTGATGTTAATTTCCTCCAGGATCACAATGACTCGTATTGAGAGACTTGTTGCTCCTGTTGGTTAGTTGTGACGGTTTTAAATTCTTGTACTCGCTGTGAAATATTTTACTGTTGACTGTTGTTTTTGTCTTCTTCTTTACAGGTACACTCTTGCACTTTTTTGAGTTTCATGTTGTTTAATTGTAACTTGTTTAACTGCATGCTCTTATGGTTCTTCCCCTTGGCACTTATTTGGTTTTTCACAATGTATACTTCATGTTTTGGCTGCTTGCAATGTTTGGGGCTATCTCGTTGTTATGATCAGTGACCTATGCTCTTGTAATGCTCTCTCTTGGAAGTCGCTTTGGATAAAAGCGTCTGCTAAATGCATAAATGTAAATGTAATAATAATTAGTAAAAAATAAAGTCCCCCCAGTTCACAATAGGCCTACATATCACAAATGTTAAGAATAAGAAAAAATCTGTGTAATCTAGTTTAATTGATATAAAAACCATATCGTATAAAGTCCGTCCACCCGCATCAACAAGTAACGGCTTTTTCGGTGGTGTAGCTGGTTAAAGCGTTGTACGACAATGTATTGACAATGCGAGTCTGGATACCCGAGTTCGCGCCCCAGTGCAGGGAACCTCGGAAGATATTCTTTAACTTTTACTGTGAGAAAATGACATAATTCTAACGGCCTACAGATGTATCACAACATTTTAATGTGTGAGCACTAATATCAGATAAAAATGAACACATGTACCCTTAATTAAAATATTAAATAACATAGGGTAGTCTACCGTCGGAGACAACCACTACGCCTCATTCAGACAGTTTAAACGGCTGCTAGATGACGCTGTTCATTTTCAATGTGCCGATAGTTCGGCTCCTTGGGCCGGCACAATCCGGAAGAAACCACCAAAGCTTCACAAGGCATCGTTCGCCCATCCCTACGTAATAGCATGCCCCATCCAATTTCTGAAAATATGTTTATATATTTTAAACTATTTCTGTAAAGAAACTCACCTTTGAAGTAGCTAATTTCCAGTTGAAATCCAATGCGTACAAGACGGTTCAACCCCTGCAAAATCTCTTCTGAAACCCCAGTTTCAGCGATGCGTTGAAATGGGCATGCGCAAAGTTGTTGCTCAGGGGCAGACTGAGGGGCAGGTTTGCTAAGGAAGAATTGTAATATTTTGTGATGACTTGTCTTTGGAAATGAAACTCTTAAGAGTCGCTTACCTTTTGGTCACATTTAACAATTTTGTATTACAAAATTATTGGAGCACAAATTTGCATTGTGTGTCATACAGCTTTGGTGTGCTATACAAAGAATGTTTGCTTAATCATGTTACACATCACACATTGATTGCTTTTGTACATGTTTATAGTAAAGAATGAAAGACTAAATGATATTCCAAATTCAGTCTTTTATTTATTAAAGCTATGTTTCTGCATATGAGAAAATTGATGACCAATGACATGCTGGGGCTGAGCTGCACATGAATTACATGCATTGTCTACATTTATACATGCTGGGTGCAACATTTAATATTGTGTGTGATTGAAATTCATGTAGACTATGGCTACATTGCAAAAGTGTCAGAACTGAGAGCAGTCCAGTGTGATCTCTCCATCTCTGGATAAACCACTATATTGCACTCGAGATCCGTTGTCCTGCGACCAAAGAGCGACTTAACCGCAACTTAACCCATGGTACCAAGATTAATGTATCCAGCCGACCAAGATACAACGTCACGGCAACAGTTGTCCACGGGACCAAAAAATAACGTAACCAGCCGACCAAGGTACGACGTCGCGGCAACGTTGTCCACGGGTCTAAAAATAAGGTAACCAGCCAACCAAGGTACAACGTCGCGGCAACGTTGTCCATGGGACCAAAAAATAACGTAACCAGCCGACCAAGGTACAACGTCGCGGCAACTTTGCCCACGGGCCTAAAAATAACGTAACCAGCCGACCAAGGTACAACGTCGCGGCAACGTTGTCCAGGGGACCAAAAAATTACGTAAGCAGCCGACCAAGGTATGACGTCGCGGCAACGTTGTCCACGGGTCTAAAAATAAAGTAACCAGCCAACCAGGGTACGACGTCGTGGCAACGTTGTCCATGGGACCAACTGGCAACATCCCCTTTATAACGTTGCCGCAACGTCATGTGTTAGCTGGGATACTTAAAAGTATATCAAAAGTGAACTATTTTCTAAGTATACTCCTTAAAAGTATATCAAAAGTGAACTATTTTCAAAGCATACTTCTTAAAAGTATATCAAAAGTGAACTAAAAGTGTACTATCCATATTTTAGTATACTTATAGTATACTTTAATATACTTCTTTTTTGTAAGGGTGTACAGGGCAAACGGTTTTGAAAATCCAAAAAACTTTTGTAAGGCTTGGTCTGAAGATAATCTCTGCCAAATCTGGTGAAGTTTGGACAACATGTGTAGGAGGAGTAGAGAAAAAACTTTTTCAATGATTTCAAAATGGCGGCCGCATCAATTCGGCTATTATCACAAATTATTATGAGTCACACACGGGATGTCCCAAGATATCATGAGACAAAGGAATAACTTAATAAAGGCAAACAAATGGACAGTTATTGGCCAAAACACATTTTGGCTTCCTGTTGTCCAACGTTGTCCATGGGACCAAAAAATAACGTAACCAGCCGACCAAGGTACAACGTCGCGGCAACTTTGCCCACGGGCCTAAAAATAACGTAACCAGCCGACCAAGGTACAACGTCGCGGCAACGTTGTCCAGGGGACCAAAAAATTACGTAAGCAGCCGACCAAGGTATGACGTCGCGGCAACGTTGTCCACGGGTCTAAAAATAAAGTAACCAGCCAACCAGGGTACGACGTCGTGGCAACGTTGTCCATGGGACCAACTGGCAACATCCCCTTTATAACGTTGCCGCAACGTCATGTGTTAGCTGGGATACTTAAAAGTATATCAAAAGTGAACTATTTTCTAAGTATACTCCTTAAAAGTATATCAAAAGTGAACTATTTTCAAAGCATACTTCTTAAAAGTATATCAAAAGTGAACTAAAAGTGTACTATCCATATTTTAGTATACTTATAGTATACTTTAATATACTTCTTTTTTGTAAGGGTGTACAGGGCAAACGGTTTTGAAAATCCAAAAAACTTTTGTAAGGCTTGGTCTGAAGATAATCTCTGCCAAATCTGGTGAAGTTTGGACAACATGTGTAGGAGGAGTAGAGAAAAAACTTTTTCAATGATTTCAAAATGGCGGCCGCATCAATTCGGCTATTATCACAAATTATTATGAGTCACACACGGGATGTCCCAAGATATCATGAGACAAAGGAATCCCTTAATAAAGGCAAACAAATGGACAGTTATTGGCCAAAACACATTTTGGCTTCCTGCGGCCACGCCCAGTGATCACATGAAACCAAATTGTGTGGACATCCTCATAAGAGGGTTCCGAGTCAACATACCAAGGCTGTGTCTACTACCGCGCACTTGTGCACTTCGAGCACTGACTTTCAGTGCTTAGGGCGCTTACACTGACAGAACCAGCAGAATTCAGTGCACTGAAAGTACCCGGATGACGCACTGCAAACGGTCAAAAAATGCAGTGTACAACGATGGACACTACTCGCCCTAAACGGGCGCCATATTGGCTACGTAGCGGAAGAGGAGGAGCCCTTTCGGCAGCTTTTCATTTCATTTCTAAAATAATGGCGGACGAAATGACTTGCGAGCAGATTCGCCTTAGATTCGCGGGTGTCACAATCAGATTTGCGTCCGTCACTTCCCGCCAAGTGGTTAACTTAAGTGTTCCATTTGAGACAGCACTACTCAGCGACGGAGTGCACTACAGATGTAAGTGCACTGTATTGCAGTGCACTGTATTGCAGTGTACTAAGTAAAGTGCGCGGTAGTAGACACAGCCCAAATTTGGTGTTGATTTCTCAAAGATTTGCTGAGATATGACCCAACTTCCTGTTTGGTTGCTTTGTTGCCGATTTTGATTGGCTGTACCGGACAAACGGTTTGGAAAATCAAAAATCGTTTGATAACTTCTGTGAGGGTTGCTTTGACGATGATGTGTGCCAAATCTGGGGAAGATTGGACTTTGAAAAATTGAAGGAGGAGTAGCGTAAAAACGTGTTTTCTTAAAATTCAAAATGGCGGGAAATCGATATAAGCGGAAATTGACGTCATAGGGTGTGTTAAACTCGTCTTGATCCAGGGAATCCAACGGTACGTCATTTTTAAAAATTGGTCATACGGTTCAAAAGTTGCGTGTGTGAACACAAGTCCAACTTTGACCCATTGGTGGCGCTAGAGTGCTCGAATGGGAGACATGAAACTTGGTGAATATAAAGAGGGGACTGTGCATAATGAGTGTGCCAAATTTCACAACTTTTCACCATACGGTTCTAGGGGCTGCCATAGACTACAAGAAGGTAGAGGAAGATTAACTTGAGAGGGTACAATTTCTGGGGAAATTGTAGGGTGTGCTTGCTTGCGTCGGTTGCAGAGGGGTCCGTTTTTTTATGAAATTTTTACAACTGATATTTCTGTATAGTCAGTTGCAGAGGGGTCCGTTTTTTAATGACATTTTTACAACTGATATTTCTGTATATTTTATATAAAAATGCATAGCCTACTTATTATTTATAAAGATTACATAGATTTAAAAGCATAATTTTTTTGCTGCTCATTTACAACTCAAAATACTAAGAGTGAAGTGTAGAATGAAATAGTTGTCTTCTCATTTCCCCTGCAAGAGGGAATGGTAATCGGCTATAGCAGCCTCAGTTCAATCAAAACGAATACATTTGGCAGACCGCCTACTCATTGCATTCATTCATTAATAAAGCACCCCCTTCGAAGCTTATTCTAACAACAACGTTACCGGCAGTAGCTATCTCAAACAGTACCGTCTGCTAACTGAAAATATGCCTCCAAAAACATAAATAAGCTTGACATTTATTTAGGGGAAAATCGCTCATTCATAAAAAGCTCACTGGTAGCGATCATTGTCAGTAACAACGCAAAATGCGATATAGCCCTGTGTGGAGACGCTGCCCCGGTAAATTGTACTACTAGTAGACTAGTACTAGCACTACAGTACAGTACCAGACTACTGTTCGTCTTGGTAGCGATTGCGTTGGTTGAAATCGATAACGTTCCGTTGTACGGTTTAGGCTGAAATTAATTATTTTCATGAACAGATTGACAATGTTTAGGCTGTGGCAATGAAGTTCAGGTTAGTTGTCAGATAGTTTCACCTATTGAAATACTTTTGATTTAAGTAAGGGGAGTGCCGAACATGTCCTGTCGCCGTTTGACTTCCTAAACAGCTGTGGAGATGTTTTTGTTAGCTACAGTAGCTACTAGTGTGTCTCGCGTAGGCTACAGCGTTGCAGTGAGATACACTGGTTTGAAACCACAGGTAATGATAATTTCACCAACAAATCGTTTACTTGTAATCTAATGTCATAATAAATCCTACAACGAAAATGTATTTCTGAGCAATGTTTATTTTAACGATTGAAAACAGATACATCATAGACCGCTGTAGTATGTGTTGCCCGGGCAACAGAGGCTAATGTCATGATGCTAATGCTTCAGTGAAATAGTAGGCTACTGTTTCCGAAAGTAGATGTACTTCCTTAATAATATCAGTTTATATTGTACATTACACTTTTCATATCACAAAGTAAAATGGATAAATAGTTATCACCCTGGCCTCTTTGCTTGTGGCGTTTCTGCAGCTGTCTTGCAGTAAAGCTAGCCTATAGTTAGCCTAGCTCTCTCCCAGAAGTTAAGGAGCTGCTAAATGAATGTTCTGCTACAGGTAATCACGCGTTTTCGTGACGTGTCGTTAGTGACGTTAGTAACGTCAGTGACTGTGGCTAGCAAGTTAGCCACCGTTAGCTTCACCTTTCGCAACAAAAACGTAATTTCAACTAAAACCGTGTAACGGAACGTAAATAAAAATACAAACAACTCAATCGCTACCAAGACGAACCTTTTGACACCTACGTTGTCTATGTAGTCCTAATATTGACTAATCCTTAGGGGTGGGAAAATAAATAATAATAATAATATATATGAGAGAGAACAAAGGTTGTGCCCTTGCCAAAGGCAAAGCACACCCAATAATAATAAGAAAAGGTAGAAACACTTAAGTGGCTCCGCAGCTTCGCTGCTTGGCCACCAATGAAGAAGTTGAATAAAGATTCAAAGAACAATACTTGGAATGCTGAAGCAGCATTCCAACAATTAAAGGGGCGATTGATTGCAAAACCGATTTTACCTTGTCATAGTTGAATAACGACAGTTTGGTGGGTAAAATGAACATACAGTGAATATCAAAGTCCATTGACACCTCTTTCCTATGCAAATCTCAAAATGAAAAAATTTGACTGTAAAACGCTAGCTTTTCAACAAAGCCACCGGAGTGACGTAGGACGGGGGACCGCCCTTTTTGGCTCTGGTCTGTATCTTTGTCACGCCCCAAAATTTACATCCAGACCAGCCCAGTCACTGGTGTTCCTGCCCAGTCCGAGGTAGCATAGATCTCTGATGATAGTTTAGCTGCGCGCTGCTCTGTAGGCTACTTCTAAGCAATTACAAAGAATAACGTTTTGAAGTATAACAAGGATATTGAAAATGGACCACGGTCGTAAATGCTGTGTTCCAGGCTGTAAAGGGAAGGCTAATAGTAATACTCATAGTCTTCCCAAGGAGCCAAACATTCGACAGGCATGGCTGCTGTTTGTCTATGAGAAGATCCCGGCTTAGTTCGACCCTCAATTATTCATTTGCTCTGAACATGTCACCCAAGACAGTTTTGACAACCTTGGACAATTTCAAGCAGGATTTGCTAAGAAGCTGAACCTGAAAAGATGTGCTGTTACGACCGTACGCTCATCGCAACCGCAAGCTGTAGGCTACAGTATGATTTTGTCGCTACTGTAACAGTTATTAGCAATGCTAACGTCTCCTGTATCTAGCATAGGTAGAATGCTAAATACGTTTCTAAACACATCAACATACTTTACTTAGCAAATGACTAGCTAGACTAGCTGTAGTCAGCATTAGAAGGGAAGCTCTATTGCTAACGCCTGTCTAGATTATCTAGGCTATTTGAAAGAACTGGAGAAAGGCAGGTGCTAGATACAGTTATCGGTAACAGTTATTAACGTTATTAACGTATCCTTACGTTAATAACTGTTACCGACAAAATCATACTACAGCTTACGGTTGTGATGAACGTAAGGTCGGAACGCACCTCTTTTCAGCAACAGTTTCATAGCAAATCCTGCTTTAGCTACATTGTCCCAGGTTTTCAAAACCGTCCTTGGTGAAATGGTTCGCGCAAATGTGTCCAGGGTCGAACTGCACAGGGATCATCTACGCTTCGGTATAGACAAACATCAGCCATGCCCGTCTAGTCAATGTTGGCTAGACTCAGCTCATCTGCTTTTTATCAATGCTGATTTGCAAGGAATGCAAGAACAGCTAGATAGCGAAAACACCTAGACTGTAGGCATGTAAACTAGTTTAGCTAGCTTGCTAACGCAAGAGCATAGGTAGAATGATTTAGCCTAATTTATTGGCAATGGGGCTAACGTTGTTTCATGTTCCTGACTGTTTCATTCAAATAAATAACCCGTGTTGTTATGTAAATCTACAATTCACGATGCATGTTTGTCCAGATATTTGTCAGGTTATTTTACAGCAAGATGTCTAGAGCAAGCTACTGTAACTGAAGCTGAGTTGAATCACGATATAGTTTGGTTGCTAACGTTCTACCCACCTAAGTCAATCCAGTTTGCTTCGACAACAGAAGTGGAAACAACTAACGTAATAATTTCAAATGATATCCAGTCAATCTGTTGAAAACAGTGTTGTGTAGACACAATAGATTTATTTGAGCGTTTTTATTTCAAGTCTCCACCTTCGGTGTTTCAGTGAGTGCTGTTGGCCGTGTTGCGTTTTTGCTCCCCAGCTTCACTCGTTGAAAACCAACCAATCAGCGCGCAGCTCATCTAAATATTAATGAGCATACCATAAAAGGAAAAAAGCTAGTGTTTTTTCCCGGGAAAATTTCAGAGGATCTATCAGGGGGCATAGAACAGCATCCGGGCCATTTTCAACCCAACCAATGTTACATACCCTATTCGGAGACCTTAAGGAACACTGTGAAATACCCCAAAAACCCAGTCAATCGGCCCTTTAAATATTTGTTGAAGAAAGGGTTTTAGACTTTTAGTCCGCCACTTCACTAACGGAAAGACCAAGTTTAATTGAGTTCTGGTTGTATTATCAATCTTCAGATTGGAGAAAGAGCATAGCCCAATACATAAAATTACACATTTCAGTGCACTGGTTCATGCAAGTTCTAATGCGAAAACAATTAAATTCGCAACCATGCAGTTAGTCAGCGATAAAGTAAGCAAACAGCGCTTGATCGGCCATGACAGACATCAACGCAGCAAACCACGAGAAGCTGGAATGTCCAACTTTAAGGAGGACTGCAAGCGGCAACTCTCGCCGGTCCTTTCATGCAGCCGCAGTCGAACGCACCTAACATCTTCAGACCAAGCCTCACAAAAGCTATCACATGGTTTTTTGATTATCAAAACCGTTTGCCCAGTACAGCAAACACATCAAAATGTGCAGTTAAGCCAGCAAACAGGAAGTTGGATCGTATATCAGCAAATCTTTGATGAATTCACACCAAACTTGCTGCATGTACTCGTTACCCTCTTCTGATGATGTCTAAAATGTTTTCTGGGTCATTTGACTGCTTGGCCACCTCATTGCTGCTTGCAGCTATATTATTCTATTTCTTCCGTCGCACCTTTCAGCTCCTTCACATTTTCAGCTATTAAAACCGTTCCGCTATCAAAACATTCAGCAATTTCAGGAGTTTCCAGCTTATACTTTTCAGCTTTCTACCTCTTATGCTCTGGAAACCAGAGTTTTTTTTCTCCAAATCATCTTAAACTTCCTCAACTTTCAAATCCTTCTTCCTCAACCTTTCAGCTACAGCCACCATTTAAACTTTAAAATGTTGACAAAACCCTAAACAATTTTTTTAAATTCAGCTTTTTGATATCTATTCAACTTTTTTCAATATTTTAAAATTAATTTCAGCATTACAACGCATTTTCTGCAGGAAATGCACTTTCTAGTTGTCATTTTACTATACTGTTCATTTTGAACAGACATCAGTGTGTTTACTTGGAAAGATTACTGTATCTGTCCACTTTTGTATTTCCATCGTAATTTTGGTCTTAAATTTTATTTAGAAGTGGTATTAAAAGGTATTGAAAAGTCTTAAATTTAACTTGTTTATACCTGTAGACACCCTGAATGAGTTATAAAAACTGCATCTCATGAAGCAAGTGCCAAACACTGACCAAGGCTGATCTTGTAAGGCTGGGTGTCAACCTGCCCCCACCTCTCATATGCTAAAATCTGGAGTTACTGGACGGAGTCTGAACTTGATGGCTCTCACATCATTGTGTAACTTACTGTAGCATTGCTAGTCATGTTGATAAGTAAGGGTCAAGATTGTGGTGTGATCTTGGGTATAAAAGGAATTGTGAAGCATTGTTCTGTGGATTCTTGATCTCCTGAGACCTTCTCCTCAGCTCTGGCTTGTCCTACTCCTTCCTCACCTCTTGCTTTCTATCTCTGGTTTACAATAATCATGGTAGAGTAGGTAAGAATTAACCATTTTGTAACATGTTTGCCTTGTAATTGATTTCATTAATTTGCAATGTTATTAAATGTTTATTTGATTTAACCTTACTTTAACCCTTCTTCCTCTGATTTATCCCATAGTCAAATAACTGTAATTCCATTGGTAGTGGCATTATTTGGTTAATGTTAATGGGAAATGTAACATTGTAACATTGTAAATGTAACAACGGAGTCAGGTGGCTGAGCGGTTAGGGAATCAGGCTAGTAATCTGAAGGTTGCCAGTTCGATTCCTGGCAGTGCCAAATGACGTTGTGTCCTTGGGCAAGGCACTTCACCCTACTTGCCTCAGGGGTATGTCCCTGTACTTACTGTAAGTCGCTCTGGATAAGAGCGTCTGCTAAATGACTAAATGTAAATGTAAACATTTCCCATCTTCCTTCAAACCATAGGGGAATTAGTTTTGGTTGTTTGGCCAATATTAACCCCCTACAATCATGAAATTGGTTTGCTGGAACACCAGTTACAGGAGGGTACATGGTCACAGGTGAATCATGTAAATTGTAGGAACAATAGCCGATAATGGTCGGTTCTGAGTGCACGTCCACGGTGTGTAACATTAGTGATGTAAGGGCTGAGAATGTTGCTAAAATAAATTATAGAGTGTGACTGGAAATGGTAACGTTAATTTAGGTGTTCATCAGGGAATGAAAGCACATCGTATCTCAGTCTTAAAATCCTCTCCTGGCGTATAACTAAGCAAATTAAATTTAGTTTGAGATCAGTGCCAATTTCTTTAAGACTGCAAGGGAAGCTCGGCTTCCCCTAAAATGTCAAAAATGAATGGTCAAATATTTACTATTAATGTACTATAAAATGTAGGCTACTGTTTTAAATGCGTTAGAACACGTTCATCTCGAATTACGAGTTTGTTCTGAATCAACTACATATAGCAGGTCGACTGACTTGATTTCCTTCTCATACTTTTCCATACACACACACACAGTCACAGTGCATTTTCCTTGTGAAGCCTGACATCCATGGACTTCAATGGGGCTGCTTTGAACTGTTTTTTTCAGTGCTTCGAAACTATACGGTCATTGGATAAATGCTGCGATTATGTCCCGCCCACGGACGCTCAGCGTCTCTCGTACCCCTTTTCCACTGACACGTTTAGGGTGCTGGTTCGGAGCCGGTGCTTAATCTCGAACCAGTTCTTTCTCTTTCGACAGCCTGAGAACCGGCTCCGAACCAGGGAAAGTGGTTCGCAACGGGCACCACTTCATAGCTGGGCTAGTGTGGGAACCAAATAAGAACCGCTTGGGGCGGTGGCGTAACATGTAACGTTATTCTACTGTAATCTTGCACTAGTAAAAATTCGGTATTTTGATCGATATTGTGAGTACATGAACCCAAATCTGCACGCTTGGCCATGACAACAACAGTGACCTTAGAGAACTACAACTCTGTATTAACTTGTCTAACACGCCCCCGAGCGTGGGGCACTGTGGGAAGGCGAGCGGGGCAGAGCGTTAAAAAACGCTGCAGTGTGAACGCCCCGTTACGGTGCGTGTCCACTACAGCGGAGCGGCGCGAAGCGGCGGCTTCTAATTCACTTTCAATGAAATCGGGCGTTGACGCTCGCGTATGGCATTGTGGGAAGAGGAGCGGAGCATTGCAAGTTGGATTTTCTCAACTTTATGTAAATGAGGTGCGTGAAAACGCTAGTGTTGGCCAATCGGTTGGTTTCTTGTTTCTTGTAACATAGCAACTGTTCGTCATGGTAAACATTTCTAGGTTTTACAATTTCAAGATGGAGGAGAAACTTATCGTATGTGTCTGCACATCCAGTTCTGTTCAGAACAAAGTTACGTAATGTGACAAGCCTGAATTTAAAGATTACATTAAACTAATAATGCATGGTGCAGGGTTGCTGACGTTGTTAGTGTCCCTAGTGTGTTTTTATACTTTTAAATTCAGTCTTGTCACATTATGTGACTGTTCTGTGCCACTGCTAGCTTGCTAGCCCAGCCTACAAACGACTGGTTGAGTGACCGGTGGCGTAACATGTATTCTACTGTAATTTTACACAAATGTTGTGTAAAAGTGGTATTTTGATCGATATTGTGAGTACATGAACCCAAGTCTGCACGCTTGGCCATGACTACAACAGTGACCTTAGAGAACTACAACTCTGTATTAACTTGTCTAACACGCCCCCGAGCGTGGTGTACTGTGGGAAGGCGAGCGGTGCAGAGCGTTAAAAAACGCTGTAGTGGACACGTACCTTAAGTGTTGACATTAGCAGCGACCACATAATCCAAATATGGAATGCGTGCATTCCAGAGAAACTGTGGAATGCACGCAAAGGTGTCTTACATGTATGTAGCTTTTGGCCTGTCAGGCCAAAAGATAATGGATGGATTCCAACCTACTACCTTATACTTTACAGGTCACCATCCAGCCCATTGAGCTATTCTCAGTGTTGAATATTGTCATGTTCAGTTACTGTATAAAAAAGTAAGCTGTTTCTCCTGTGGTAAGCATTGTTAGATTCAGCCAACGTTGAAACTGCTCTAATTCAATCATATTTTGACACACCAAGGTGAAATTTTTTGTGGTACTTCAGATACCCCTTTTCCACCAACACATTTTGGGTGCCGGTTCGGAGCCGGTGCTTAGTCGCGAACCAGTTCTTTCTCTTTCGACAGACAGAGAACCGGAAAAGTGGTTCCTACGTGGTTCGCAAATAGCACCACTTCGGAGCTGGACTAGATTGTGAACCAATCGTTAACAATGACAAGCCCTGGTTCTCAGCAGAGCTCAGAAGGTTGAGGTCAGAGAAGGAGGAAGCATTTAGGAGTGGGGATAGAGACAGATTCAAGGAGTCGAAGAACAGGTTTAGCAAGGCGGTGAGAGAGGCTAAACGACTGTACTCAGAGAGACTGAAGCGCCAGTTCTCTGCTAACGACTCTGCTTCTGTCTGGAGAGGGCTCAGGCAGATTACCAACTACAAGCCCTGAGCCCCCACTCCACTAACGACTCCCGCCTGGCCAACGACCTGAATGAGTTCTACTGTAGATTTGAAAGACAATTGGACTGTCCTGATCTACCCCCTCCCACCCATGTGGCCTCCCACCTCCCCCCCTCTGGTGTGACGACTCTCTCCATTCAGGAGGGTGAAGTTAACAGACTTTTCAAGAGGCAGAACCCCCGCAAAGCAGCTGGGCCGGACTCTGTCTCTCCTGCCACCCTCAAGCACTGCGCTGACCAGCTGTCTCCGGTGTTTACCAACATTTTTAACACCTCCCTAGAGACATGCCATGTGCCAGCCTGTCTCAAGTCCTCCACCATCATCCCTGTGCCCAAAAAGCCAAGGCCAACAGGACTTAATGACTACAGACCCGTCGCCCTGACCTCTGTGGTAATGAATTATTTTGAGCGCCTTGTGCTGGCACACCTCAAATCCATCACCAACCCTTTCCTGGACCCACTGGTTTGCCTACAGAGCAAACAGGTCGGTGGATGACGCCGTTAACATGGCCCTCCACTTCACCCTACAGCACCTGGACTCCCCAGCATCCTACGCCAGGATTTCAGCTCTGCTTTCAACACCATCATCCCCGCCCTGCTTCAGGACAAGCTCTCCCAGCTGAACGTGCCCGACTCCACCTGCAGGTGGATCACAGACTTCCTGTCTGACAGGAAGCAGTGCGTTAAGCTGGGAACACAAGTCTCTGACTCGCGGTCCATCAGCACCAGATCTCCTCAGGGCTGCGTCCTTTCTCCTCTGCTCTTCTCCCTGTACACCAACAGCTGCACCTCTAGTCATCCGTCCGTCAAACTACTGAAGTTTGCGGACGACACCACCCTCATTGGGCTCATCTCTGGTGGAGACGAGTCTGATTATAGGTGGGAAGTGGCCAACCTGGTGACCTGGTGTAGCCAGAACAACCTAGAGCTCAATGCTCTTAACCCTTGTGTTATCTTCGGGTTATTCTGACCCATCAGTCATTGTGACCCACCGTCGTATTGCGACAACTTTACCGCATACAAAAACAAAGTGAAGCATTTTCTTTTAACCGTATGGCTGTCTCAGACCCCCCACATTGCGAAGGTTAAAAGAAAAATATTTGTATGTTTTTGTATTGGGTAAAATTGGGTAAACACAACAATGGTTCGTTATGAACCTTTGGGTCATGTGACCCGAAGGCAGCACAAGGGTTAAGACAGTGGAGATGGTTGTGGACTTCAGGAAGAATACAGCCCCACTCACCCCCATCACCCTGTGTGACTCCCCAGTCAACACTGTGGAGTCCTTCCGCTTCCTGGGCACTATCCCCTCTCCCAGGACCTCAAGTGGGAACTGAACATCAGCTCCCTCACCAAGAAAGCACAACAGAGGATGTACTTCCTACGGCAGCTGAAGAAATTCAACCTGCCAAAGACAATGATGGTGCACTTCTACACAGCCATCATTGAGTCCATCCTCACCTCCTCCATCACCATCTGGTACGCTGCTGCCACTGCCAAGGACAAGAGCAGGCTGCAGCGTATCATCCGCACTGCTGAGAAGGTGATTGGCTGCAATCTGCCTACCCTCGAGGACCTGCACACCTCGAGGACCCTGAGGCGAGCGAGGAAGATTGTGGCCGACTCCTCCCACCCTGGTCACTCTCTATTTCAGTCACTCCCCTCCGGAAGAAGGCTGCGGTCCATAAGGACCAATAACACACACCACAACAACAGTTTCTTCCCTTCCTCTGTAGGCCTCTTCAACAAGGCCAAGGGTTCACACTGACTTCATGACTCAATGTCCTTAAAACACACTGCTTTTTGCACTGCACTACACAATCTTGTACTATTTGTATTTTTTGTAATATTTGTATTTTTTGTATTTTTATATTGTAAATTACTGCAACTTATATTTTATTGTATAGTTTATTTTAATTCTAATTCCACTTAGTATTGCTAGTTATGTACCCTTAGTATAGTTAGACCTCATATTAAAATGTTAGATTCCTATATGTTTAATGTTTGCACCTTCCTGCCAAAGCAAATTCCTTGTCTGTGCAAACTTTCATGGCGAATAAAAACCCATTCTGATTCTGATATAAAAAAAATGTTGTTCTTTGAATTAGTCAATTATTTTTAATACAATTAAAATAATTCATTATTTCATTATTACATAATCATTTAATTTCTATAGGCTATATTAATCTATTAAAAATAGAGTTGGTTCTTCAGATATGCGAGCCAGCTCTTAGAGCCGGCTCATTCGCGAACGACCCATCACTACATCGCAGATTTTGCAAGTGTAGTCGAAAGACAAACTGCTGCATCCTATTTCTTGGTATGTGCTTGGCGAAATTGCTAGCCAATTTTTATCATACATTTCACATCATTTTGATACCTGTGCACGCAAGCATTACCGGTGGTAATTACTGGCTCTGAATTTTGCAAGTTCATGGTTTGATAGAATAAGTGAGTTTTGTTTGTATTTTTTTAGTTTGAGACAGCCGTGGATCTGTGGTTTTGTGGTTGTGGTACAAAGATGCATGCATGATGATAGATTAAATATTGCTGGGTGCCTGGGATTGGTGCAGGGTATGTTGTTTGTGTGTGTGTGCATGTGGCTCTGGTTTGCAGTATGTAGTTGTAAGGACCCGGGGCCAGATGGCTGGTTAGCAGTCACTGAGGGGTAATGAAGCACACACTCTGGTTCCCTGATGTGCTGAACAAGCACTTACTGTCTCTCTAGACACACATGCACGTGCACACAGACATTCACTCAATCACACACACATGCACGCATACACATGAGAACACACTTTCCATTTTTTCTTCGTTTTACACCCAAATGTTTAAAGCTACTTTGTAAAATGGCCCTTAAAAACAGTGGGGACAATGGCCCACCTAACTGCACCCTCTTGCTCTCCCACACCAACTATCTTGCCCTCCCAACCACAGCCTCCTGCCACCCTACCCTCCTGTCCTGCCACCATTTTGCCCTCCAACCCTCTTGCCATCCCCACCACCATCCTACCATCCCCGGGTACCCATCCCTTCCAGTACCAGTGTGTCTGATGGAGCACTTAGTAGGAACAGCCTTGGGTTGAACAGGCCAGCAGAATGGGAAACTTCCTTCTGTGTATGTGCATATATTCATGGACATGTTCATATAAGTATTTGAGTGTGTGTGTACATATGTGTGTTTTAATTATGGCCTGACTGGCATGTCTGAACGTCCACTCAGTGCTGTGGAGTAGTTGAGGCTTGGGGCTCTGTTGCATTGTGCATTCAGTTATTTATAGTAAACCAAGCACTGTGCTTCTGTAACCTGGCACGGACACACTAAAGTTTACACACACACACTCATTCAAGTCTCTTGTGGTTAAGGTTTTTGAGCTGTCACACCATAATAAGAGGTCAAAGGTTTTTTGACCTCTTATCAGCTTGTAACTTCTGTCCATGTGTCTTTCTCATTTCCTCTCTTTATCACCTTCTCCACCCTCACCCCTGCAGCTCTCTCTCTCTCTGTTTCTCTGTGTTCTGATGTGGCTGTCGCCAAGAAGCCGTTTCATAATGGAAAGTGCTGGACGGTAATTGCAGTGCATCCATTAGCACCAGGGGCAGAGCAAAGGTTGTGTCTCGGGGGGGACCCTGTTATTAATATTTTGCAGTGCAATAAAATAAACCATAAAAAGTAACCAATGGCAACATATATTGTGAACAGCACATATTAGCCAATAATAAATGTGTTCAGTCATCATAGCCCATAATGTGTGAACAAAATGTAGGCCAGTAGGCTCACATTCAGTATTCATTAGAATCTCTCACACACAGTATACTGTAGGCCTACACAAATCCATGCATAAAATGGGTTTAATGATCTTTCCATTTACCAAATACATTATATTCAAATTCATTGAAGCGGTTATAAGCCCCCCAAAATGAAGTTAAAGACAGTACTGTCTACTACTTAGCCTATAGTCATCCTAACAGTGGCCTATATAACAATTCTTTCAGCAACAATTTGGGTCGAGCTACACGCGCGAACCAAGCTCCCATGGAAAAAAAAAAAACGAGTGCGCAACACACACGCGTGACGCGCACTGCTACCGGCATGCTACAATAGAACTAAAATTCCATTAGACTATAATCATTTTCTTTTCCGAACTGACGTATTGGGATATTCAAAACCAGCAAACTCATAGCGTACACACAGGTCAAAACACATAATTTAACTTTAGTTTTACAAAGGCAGAATATATAGGCTATGCAGACATGAAACACCAAATGTCCTTGCCTATTTAAATCATCATCTGTCTGTTCTTATCGTTAGCAAATCTGGCGATTACTTTGTTAAAAAAAGCTGCAGTGTGAACGCCCCGTTACAGTGCGTTCACACTGCAGCGTTTTTTAACGCTCTGCACCGCTCGCCTTCCCACAGTGCCCCACGCTCGGGGGCGTGTTAGACAAGTTAATACAGAGTTGTAGTTCTCTAAGGTCACTGTTGTAGTCATGGCCAAGCGTGCAGATTTGGGTTCATGTACTCACAATATCGATCAAAATACCGAATTTTTACTAGTGCAAGATTACAGTAGAATAACGTTACATGTTACGCCACCGGTCACTCAACCAGTCGTTTGTAGGCTGGGCTAGCGAGCTAGCAGTGGCACAGAACAGTCACGTAATGTGACGAGACTGAATTTAAAAGTAGGCTATAAAAACACACTAGGAACACTGACGACATCGGCAACCATGCACTATTAGTTTAATGTAATCTTTAAATTCAGGCTCGTCACATTAGTAACTTTGTTCTGAACAGAACTGGGTGTGCAGACACATACGAAAAGTTTCTCCTCCATCTTGAAATTGTGAAACCTAGAAATGTTTATCATGACCAACGGTTGCTACGTTACAAGAAACAAGAAACCAATCCGATTGGCCAACGCTAGCGTTTTCACGCTCCTCATTTACATAAAGTTGAGAAAATCCAACTTGCAACGCTCCGCTCGCCTTCCCACAATGCCCTACGCGAGCGTCAACGCCTGGTTTCATTGAAAATGAATTGGAAGCAGACGCCCCGCGCCGCCCGCTCCGCTGCAGTGTGAACGCACTGTTACAGTGCGTGTCCACTACAGCGTTTTTTAACACTCTGCACCGCTCGCCTTCCCACCGTACACCACGCTCGGGGGCGTGTTAGAAAAGTTAATACAGAGTTGTAGTTCTCTGTCTAAGATCACTGTTGTAGTCATGACCAAGCGTGCAGACTGTTGTATGTGAAAACACTACACGAAACAGGAGAGCCACATCAATTCAGCCGTTTACTCAAACTCATTCCAACTGACACACCGACCGGAAACACGTCATCCGTTACATCAAAATACAGGCATGTTATCAAAATAAGAGCATGCCGTGAAACCCTGTCATGGAGACAACATTTTCCCCCCTCTCCTTCATTTGCCATGGACAGGACACGTGACTGCAAGGCGGAGGGTATGACTGTGCGATGGCCCCTTGCAACGCAGTGGTCGCTCCAGCAAAAAAGTTCATCTTTAAACCGGTGGAATGGCGCCAGGCCGTCTGGTAGGCCAGAGGCTGAAGGCCACCCAGAGTGGATGAAAGTGCGGAGCTGTGAGAACACTGGGTCCTGTTCGGAGGCCTGTTGGAGCTCTTGAAGTGACACTATTGCCTCAAGAGGGGAGTGGAGGAGCTGAATGAGGTCCAGGTCGCTGTTGTCTGGAGTCGGCTCCACAGCTGGAGGTGGCGTGGAGCGTGACAGTAAGTCCGCCACCACATTCTCTCGCCCCGGTGTGAACTGCAGTGTGAAATTGTACTGGTGAAGTCTCTCATACCAGCGGTGGATGCGCAGAGGCGTGTGCCCAGAACCAGATGTGGCAAGCAGGGCTGTAAGCGCTTGGTGGTCCGTACGTAATGTGAATGAACGGCCATACACATACATATGCCACCGCTCACATGCCCAGACACAGGCCAGGGCCTCTCTCTCCCCCACGGAGTACTTCTGCTCTGCTGAATTAAGAGCTCGGGAGGCAAAAGCAATAGGCCGCTCTGTGCCGTTGTGAAGCTGAGACAGCACAGCCCCCACTGCGTAGTAGGGGTGCACCGATCCGATACTAAGATCGGATATCGGTCCCGATATTGACAAAATAGCTGGATCGGGGATCGGAAAATTTTGCCGATCCACTGGCCGATCCATCCATTTTTTCACATCACATTCTATGTAAATGTTCAGCAGCATGAGCTAACCGAACCTTTAGACGCGTGAGTTCTGATGGTGCCCACAGCAAGCATAATACTCGAAGCAATGCTACTAGCATGCTAGTGTTACCCGTTAGCCTTCTCATTAGTACATATTGAGCCATACAGCGTTTGTCGCATAGTTTTTGTCTATCGGAAAATATTCAGTTGGAATTTTCGAAATTGCATATGCAACGTTACGCTGTGACACCCGCATTCGAACGATCACATATATGCGACGCTACTCGTTCTACACTGTAGATTCTACAGTATAGTAGAGTCGTTGAGCTGCAGGAATTCGACGTGCTCCTAGCGTTGTGCTTTTGGATGTGCTTGATTAAATTGGTACTATTGTACTTTGCAGTACTACCACCACCCCTCAAAACATTTACTTTGCAGACATTGCAAACAGCCGACGAACTAGTTGGCGTTCGTGAAATTATCTCCACACAGCCAACTCTTTAGCTCGCTCCATGTTGCTGTTAAGTTTATCTGTCCACTGGTTGGACACGAGCTGTGCACCGCATGGTGCAATGCTTCGAGCTAAAAACGTCCATGGTTCACACACCAGCGACAACGAATAAATAAGAATTAAAATCTTTTTTTTTTTTTTTACATGTTTACAATGTTTGGTTACTGTTTGATTACTATGTTTGACCATTAAACTACTTTGTTTCTACTGCTACATTTTATTTATTTTAATACGTTTGATTACATTCTATTTTCGCATTTTGAATGAAATTGTTTTTTAAATAACAAATAAATAAGAATTCAGTACATTACATCTGTTATGTCTTAGTTAGGAAAGTCTGGTGCCAAATTTAGTCTCTTCCACATGATGGAAGGAAGGTATAAGGTGGGAGGTATACAGTTTATTATTAATTCAACAACGGTATCGGATCGGTATCGATATCGACAGATACACAAAGCCCAGGAATCGGTATCAGTATCGGGACTGAAAAAGTCGGATCGGTGCATCCCTACTGCGTAGTTGGAGGCATCACAGGTGACAAGCGTCGGGCTGGGTGGGTCGAAGTGGGCGAGTACTGGTGGTGCGATGAGCTGGGCCTTCAGCTGCATGACCGCATCTTCGCAGGCAGGGGTCCATGCCCATTGAGCGTCTTTTTTAAGGAGCAGCCGGAGAGGGGCAGTGGTGGAGGAATACTGGGGAAGAAAGCGCAAGTAATAGGCGGTCATGCCAAGGAAGGAGGCAATGTGGGCAGGGCTGGAGGGCATGGGCAGCCGTTGAATGGCCTCCACGTTAGAGTGAAGTGGGCTGAGGCCTTCTGGGGTCAGGCGAAACCCCACAAACTCCACTTTGGACGCGGAGAAGATGCATTTCTCCCCGTTCAGTGTGAGGGCATGGGAGGCAAGCGTGTCGAGCACCTGTGTGAGACGTTGGTCGTGGATGGCAGGCGTTGATCCGTGTACCACTATGTCGTCCAGGAATATCACCACCCCTGGGATGCCAGCAAAGATGGTGGACATTATTTTCTGGAAGCAGCTAGGGGCGGAGCATAGACCAAAAGGTACCCTGGTGTAGCGGAAGACGCCTGCGCGTGTGACGAAAGCGGTGAGGTTACGGCTGTCAGGGTGCAGAGGTACCTGCAGATAGCCTTGGCGGAGGTCAAGCTTAGAAAAGAGCTTGGAGCCGTAAAACTGAGAAGTCAGTTCCTCTGCCGTGGGCAGCGGGTATTTGTCGGGCACAACAGCCTTGTTCACCGCCCTCAGGTCCACACACACACGCAAACCGCCTGACTTCTTCTTTGCAATGACCAGATTAGAAATCCAGGGCGAGGCGTTGACTGACTCAATGATGCCTATTTCCAACAGTTTTGTCAGCTCTGCTGTGACGTCATCGCGTAGTGCCAGGGGAATGCGGCGGAGAGGCTGCATGACCGGGTGTATGTCCTTACGGAGGAGAGGTTGATGGGTGAAAGCAGAGATGCAGCCTAGGCCAGAAAAGAGTGCTGGCCATCGCTGTTCCCATGGTGAGCTGACCTGGTGAATTGTTGCTCCACAGCTGTCCATGAACGTGAAGCCCAAGCTGGTGATGAGGTCCAGCCCCATGAGGTTAGCTCCATGCCGTGCCACTTGAAAAGTGAAGT
Organism: Thaleichthys pacificus; assembly: GCA_023658055.1. Classification (NCBI taxonomy): domain Eukaryota; kingdom Metazoa; phylum Chordata; class Actinopteri; order Osmeriformes; family Osmeridae; genus Thaleichthys; species Thaleichthys pacificus. The sequence goes on from CM042855.1 coordinate 1,333,246, forward strand.
TAGCCAAGGATGCGTTGCCATGGCGCACCGAACAGCTGAGGGAGGCCACTAAGTCGATCTTGGAATTGCCATATCCACGGAGAACAGCCGAAGGCGTCTGCAGCGCGATGTGGGGCAGGAAGCGCTTGACTGTGGACCAGTTGAGGAGTGATACAGCCACTCCAGTATCCAGCAGTAAAGGAACACAGACCCCATCTAGTTCCACTGTGCACGTCTTGAAGGACACGCGTGCAGAGCTGACCGAGTGTATGGGTGTTGGGGCTGATGAGCTAGCCCCAGCCTGTTGTGGGCCTGTCCGTGGGCCTAGCATGGACGGCGCAGAGCGACAGACTTTGGCGAAGTGGTTCTCTCTCCCGCAGCTCTGGCAGACTTTTCCCTTGGCCGGGCATGTTGGGGCTCTGCTCATGTGTGAAGAGGAGCCACAGTTGCCACAGCTGCGACGTGGCTGGCTACGTGTGCGGGCTGCGTAGTTAATCCCTGGGTCTGTGTCTGATGACGCAGGGCTAGGTGAGCGCTCAGAATCCTCCACATGCTGCGTTAAGGCGGGCTGAGATAAACCGCGGGAAGCTAGTTGTGATGTCAGCTCGGTAGCTTTTTCGATCTGCAAGGCTATTTCAAGCGCTTTTGTAAGAGTCAAATCATCCGGTGACATAATCAGCTTTTCACGAATTTTGGGGTGGGTTGCGTGTTCTGCAAGCTGGTCCCTTATCATCTCCTGCTCCATTTCACCGAATTTACAGAAAACAGCTAAGCTGCGGAGGTCGGCTACATAATGCTGAACTGACTCACCCGCTTTTTGCTTGCGCTGCCGGAAGACTATCCGGCGGAGAATTACAGTCTGTGGAGCTGCAAAGTCTGCGTCGAGTAGTTTTGTAGCTTCCTTGTACTTTTTGGACTGACCCAGGGTTCTGAATATGCGCTGTCCCTCGGTACCGAGGCAATGAACGAGTAGTGGTCTCCGTCGCGGGTCGCTAGCTTCCTCCAGTCCGAGAGCTGCGAGGTATGTTTCGAACGACTCCAGCCAACGGATCCACGGTACCGGAGGCTCACCTGGTAGTGAAAGGAAAGGTGTAGGTGGTGGGAGTGAAAACTCCATCCTCGTCGCCAATGTTGTATGTGAAAACACTACACGAAACAGGAGAGCCGCATCAATTCAGCCGTTTACTCAAACTCATTCCAACTGACACACCGACCGGAAACACGTCATCCGTTACATCAAAATACAGGCATGTTATCAAAATAAGAGCATGCCGTGAAACCCTGTCATGGAGACATAACACAGACTTGGGTTCATGTACTCACAATGTCGATCAAAATACCACTTTTACACAACTGTAGCATCCAATCGAACTGAGAAGGCCAGAACTGATGGTTAAACAAACTTTTATTCCTTCCGTCCGTGTCATTCAACCAACGTAAGAGCTAGACAAGAACAAATAAACCGTAATTACCATTTAGTACATTTTCTCCATATTTCTAGCTAGATCTTACATTAGCAAACCGTATTAGCATACGTTCCATACATTAGCATAACCGTATTACCATACATACCATACATACACATTTCAAATTGCTCAAAATACATTCATTTATATCACAAACCTTGTTCCCCTGTCGACTGTAGCTAGACATTTAAGAATTTGTGAACTTTTTACAGTAATTTATGCTTTCCACCATTAGCCGTAACTTTCTTAACCTTTCTTCTTTTCTCCACGCAAATGTTCGTATACCGTTACTTCCGCTCAAAACAGGAAGTTATCACAATAAAAGCAGAGAAACCATGTATATGAGCCATGTACCATGTATATGAGCTAATCTGACCTTTACACTCCCATCAAATTATTTGCTGTTTACAAACACAAAATAAAACACAAATAATTTCTTAATGTTACTTAACCATAACAAACTTGTAAACATGTATCAACATCAACATTTTACAAAAATAACATCACAATTTTACAAAAAGTACATTCTAACTTTTGTACCTTTTACTTTTAACAACCTTCTAATAGCAGAACCAACTTATGAACTGGGCGTTCTACTATAGACATTTTATGCAAACGTTCACCCTTTTTGTTAAGATTTCTGTCTGCAAAGGCGATTTTGACCTTTCTCACAAGACCATCTTTATCTGTTACAATGACTAAGACTCTTCCAAGTCTCCATTGGGATCGTGGTTGAGTTTCATCTTTGTCCATTACTATGTCACCTATTTGCAGGGTTAGGGTTAGTTTCTTTTAGGCATGTGCCATCTTTGTCGAACCATAATGTTTTGAAGATATTCTTTCTTCCATCTGCTCCAAAACTGTTCTGCTAAATATTGAACTTGACGCCATCGTTTCTGTGCATACAGGTCCTCTTTAACAAATTGTCCTGGAGGCGGCAAAGCCGTTGTGGTTTTCATGGTGACAAGGTGATTTGGAGTTAATGGTTCTAAACTGTTTGGATCGTTAAGATTATCTGTTGTCAATGGGCGGCTGTTAACTATTGCAGCTGCTTCATATAGGAAGGTTCTAAGTGATGAATCAGTAAGCCGTCCCTTTGAGAGATCAAGTGTGGCATTGAGAACGTTTCTCACAGTCCGTATTTGCCGTTCCCATACTCCACCTGCGTGACTAGCATGAGGTGTGTTAAGTACAAAATCACACTGTTTTTCAGTAAGAAAGATTGTGAGTTTGTCAGTGTCTATTTCACTTAGTGATGCACTCAGTTCGTTTTTAGCACCTACAAAGTTGGTACCCTGATCACATTTTATTTGTCTAACAGAGCCTCTCAGAGCAATGAAGCATCTTAGTCCATTGATGAAAGCGTCCAGAGTTAGGTCTTCTAACATTTCCACATGTACGGCTCGTGAATAGAAACATGTGAAAAGGAGACCATACCTCTTGTTTTCTTTTCTTGCTTGTTTGGTCAGGAATGGGCCAAAAACATCCATGCCACAGTATGTGAAAGGTGGAGAATGTTTAACTCTTTCTGTGGGGAGATCACTCATTTTTTGTCCTTCTACTGGTCTCTGTAGTCTCCGACAGAACACACACTGGCGAATGTAGGATGATACTGTTTGACTTAGTTTGGGGATCCAATAGCCGCTGGACCGTATTTCGTTCATTGTGAAGCCCTTTCCCTGATGATTGACCTTTTCATGACTTTATTAGTCTAGTTTATTATTAGTCTTGTAATATGATGTTCTCTTGGGATAACTGTTGGATGTTTGAGTGAGTTTGGGAGCGATGAGTGTTGCAGCCTTCCTCCCACCTTGAGCATATTGTCCTTATCCAAGAAGAGATCCAAGTTGTGCATTTTGTTGTTTTTTGATAATGCCTTTCCTTTGCTTAATGACGTTATTTCGTTTGAATATGCTTGTCTTTGTAGATCTTTGATTATTGTGATTTCTGCGTTTTGTCTTTCGGTTAGTGCTGAGTGACCTTGACTTGTCTTTGAGCAAATATCGTTTGAGACGGGCTACCGCACTGACTGCGCGGGACCAGGATGAAAACTTGGCGAGACGGTCACTGAGACTTTTATGTTCTGTAGTTTGCGTGTTTAGTATCTGCACTTTTCTCACCTCTGGGTCTCCTATTGGAAGTTTGATAGTCTCTTTTGTAGGAAGATTTATCTCCTTTTCCCACAAGAACTGGGGGCCTGTAAGCCAATTGGATGACAACAGTTCATTCACTGTTGTACCTCTTGATGCCATGTCACCAGGGTTTTCACTGGTAGGTACGTAAAACCATTGTTGTGGCGTGGTGTTGTTGCGGATCTTTTGCACTCTATTAGCAACGAACGTGTGGAAGCGCCTTGCTTCATTACTGATGTACCCCAGAGTGACCTTTGAGTCAGTCCAAAAGAATTCCTCTACGTTGTCATAAAGTAGCTCTTCTTTTAGCATGTTGCTTACTGTGACCGATACTGTAGCTGCGGTCAGTTCTAACCTTGGAATCGTGGTGACCTTTGTTGGAGAGACGTGCCTTGCCCATAACAAAGCTACAGTGCACGTCATTGTTTTTGTTAATCAGTCTTAAGTAAGTACATTGTCCATATCCTGTTGTGCTTGCGTCGGAAAAGTGATGCAATTCCTTATTCACTACATCTCCAAAGGTTGCAGGAACATAACATCTATTTATTTGCAACTTTTTTAGATTGTTAAAATCTCCTTTCCAGCTCTCCCACCGTGGCTTGAGATGTTCAGGTAGCGGGTCATCCCAGTCCGTTCCTTGACGACACATTTCTTGGAGGATTCCTTTGCCATTGAGAATGTAAGGAGCAACGAATCCCAAGGGGTCGTATATTGCTGCGACTGTGGATAATATGCTGCGCCTGGTTGGGGGTTGATCTTTTGCTGTGATGTTGAATGTGAAACAATCCTTTTCTATGTTCCAATAGATGCCGAGTGCTCTTTCTGTTTGTGTCTCACTAAACGTCAAGTCCTTTGTTTTGGTGTCTGTTGCATGTTCTGATACTGAGATGCTGTTAAGAACGACACTGTTGTTAGACACAAACTTGTGTAATCTCAATCCACCTTTTGCACATAGTTCGCGTGCTTCCTTTGCTAATTGTACAGCATCTTTCATTGTCTCCACACTTGTGACTCCATCGTCGACATAGAAGTCTCTGGCGACGAACTGTGAACCTAAAGGATACTCAAGGCTGTATTCTTTGGCTAAGTGTTTAAATCCATAGTTCGCACAACCAGGCGACGAAACGGCACCAAAGAGATGTACTGTCATTCTGTATGCTCGTGGTGGTTTACTCACGTCACCGTTTTTCCACCATAAGAACCGTAAGTAGTTGCGATCATTTGCATTGACTTTGAACTAGTGAAACAACTATGTCGCACATTAAAGCTACTTGATGTTGCCGAAAGCGTAAAAGTACACCAGTTAAGTTGTTAATCATGTCAGGGCCGTTTAGTAGATGTTCGTTCAGACAGGTACCTTTGTGCTTAGCTGAGCAATCGAACACCACACGCAGCCTCTCTGGTTTCTTTGGATGATAGATGCCGTGATGCGGTATGTACCATGTCTCACCTGCTGATCCATTATCATCAGTCCCTCTGCATCACCTCTTTCGATGATGTCATTCATGTATGTGACGTAGTCCTTTTTGTATTTGTATTTCTTTTGAGCTGATTGAGTCGGTTCTCAGCAAGTTGTCTGTTATCTGGCAATTGTGGCCTTTCTTTAAAGGGCAATGGCATTTTGTAGTGTCCATGCTCAGTTTGTGTTATGCCTTGCTCTAGTTTCTCGAGGAACATGAGATCGTCCTGAGACACAGTTTTATCATTTCCTTCATTCTCTTTGAAATCCTTTTCTAGAGCACGTATTGCATCCGTAGGAGTGGATGGAGGTATTTCCTTGACAGTTACTCTGTGACAGAGACTACTTATTGTGTCTGTTTAGTTGCAAGGCATTGAGTTACCAACTATGCTCCATCCTAGATCAGTGTGGATAGCATATGGCTCATTGTCTTTGCCTAAGAGTACTTGTTTGGGTGCTAACGCTCTGGGACAAGTATAACCGATAAGAAGACTTACTTCACAATTGAGGAGTGGAGGGACCTCATTTACAATGGGTAACAAATGACTCCACAGTTTGGCTGTTTCACATGTTGGTATGTGTCCTCTGTTTGCAGGTATGTAATCCTTTGTGTAAGCAGTGGGGAGCCTTATCACTGTTGCTGAATTGTAACCTCTCACAAGAAGATCACACACTTTTCCACTGCTTACGACTGCATTTTTTCCCATCATTGTGGTCAGTTTGAGTTTTACTGGGCACACATCTGCCTGCAGTTCACGTGTTACATCCTGATCAATAAAGACTGTGTCACTCTGAGTGTCCAGTAACGCATAGACTAGTTTCTCTTTTTGTGGGTTAGTAGCAGTCGACACCCACACTGGAACTATCATTGAGGTACTGACTATGTGCTCTGCTCTAGCAACATTCAGTGACATGGCTATTGCGGTTTCAGGTGAGTAACCTTGGATTACGTTGTTTGTACTCACATGACCTTGTGTATGTCTTTGCAGGCCGCTACTGTAGTTTTCGTCGTGAAGACAGGTTGGGTGTCTTTTCGAGCAAGTTTCACAAGTGAGGCGGCGTCTGCAGTCCTTGGCATTATGCCCTTGTTTTAAACAGCCATAACAAAGTCTATTGTCTTTTACATGTTTCTTTCTGATGTCTAGGGTCATCTGCAGAAAGGTTGGGCACTTGATGAGTGGATGTGTCTCTTGACACAACATACATGAAGAGCCGCTGTATGTTTTAGTCTTCGACTGTTTGTCGCCTTGTTCTGTTGTGTTAAACACACTTGCCTTGTTCCTTTTGATTTCCTTTGTATTCCTTTTATCACCATTTGTTTCAGTTGAATGAAGTGCATGAATGGAGGTGACTGGGTTGCATGCAACTTCTGCTTCTAACGAGAGGAAGGAGGCAAATTCACTGAAGCTGGGAAACTCACCACCGTTCATGAGTGTCTTTGTCACATGTCTGTTCCATCTCGCATTCATCCAGTCTGGTAGTTTGTGCAACAGTCTCTGATTTTCTTCGCAGTCGTTGAGTATTTGCAGTCCCTTTACATGAGGCATCGCAAGCATGCATGCATTTACAAAGTCTGCGAAGTTCCTTAGTCCATCCGCATCTTTAGATTGTATTTTTGGCCAGTTGGACAGTTTTTCTCTAAATTCCCTTTGCATCACGAATGGCTGGCCGTACCTTTGGTTCAGTTTTTCCCAGGCGTCTCTATATGCCTCTTCATCATTTCTAAAGAAAGTCCCTTCAAGGCATTTTCGAGCTGGGCCGGTCACATACCTTTTAAGATAGTATAGTTTATCTGCTGATGAGATGCCATTTTGTTCAATAAGTGACATGAAAGTGGATTTCCATTCAATAAACTTTATCGGTTCACCACTAAACGTTGTTGGTTCTGGTGTGGGAAGTCTGTTTATTCTAATGCTGTCTTGTACAGCTTGTGCAAGCTGTATGACACTAGGGGGTGTCACTATGTCGGTGTAATCTGTCTGCGCGTGCGCTCTGGGCTCACCTGTTCACCTTTAACTGACTGTGTATCACCTAACTGTGATAACTCTCTGTTATAGGCTTCCAACCTGGCACGAGCTGCTTCCATATCCTTCTCAGCCTTTTAGCGTTCCAGCTCTGATGTTTGAATTGACATTTGTTTCTTGTGCTCTTCTTCTAGAGCCTTGATCTTTTCCTTTTGTCTTTGTTCCTCTTGTACGATCTTGTACTCTGCTTCTCTTGCTGCAAGTTCAGCTGCTGCTTCAGCTCGTTTTGAAGCGAGGAATGGAGATGAAGAATGTTGGCTGTGATCTGGTGCTGCGGTTGAGCCATATATGGACTGGGCGTAATCATGCTGTAATAGTCCACGTAAACGTTTTCTTACACACTCTGCATCAAAATCATCTATACCACTTAACCTTTCCAGAATGATTTTCATAATGTCCTGTGTCACTGCTAAACATGCATCAGTTTTTCTTCTTATGTCAGAGGAAGGTGCCATGTGACTTCTCACATCATTATAAAGTTTTAACAGATCATTTCTCCTTTGTTCTAGTACGTCTGCAAGATCTGCCATTTCCCTTTCTGGAATGTCCAACTTTAGTCTTTCTCTTATTTCACGCACTTGCACTTTCCATTGCTCATATAGAGTTAATAGCCTTTTTTCCTTTTTACTTGTTACTTCTTTCTGATAAGTTACCATTTTTTCAGTTGGTGCTTTGACTCTTTCAGAACGTCTTGATATTACTAATGTGCTATGGACCTTGTTTAGCAACTCACTTAATATTTGTTCTTTACTTGTGATTGCATCCTTTATGTCTTGTCTATTCTCACTTTCGTTTGGAAGCGATTCTTTTAAGACATTTAATTCTTCTTGCAAACTTGTAATCTGATCCTCAATGTCCATTTGATTTTCAGCTTCTAATTCCTCCATTTTGACTTTATTTTACTTACACGTTCGACCGTTGTATTCTCTGACCAGCTTCTGCCATTTGCTGAACGTTGCGGGTATTGCTGTGAAACCTTGAGCCCTCGTGGTGCAGCAAAACGGCGGCGGTCAAGCTCTTACTGTAGCATCCATTCGAACTGAGAAGGCCAGAACTGATGGTTAAACGAACTTTAACTCTAACTTTCCGAGCAGCATCGGGGTGACAAAAATGTTTCGGAAAATGTAGGCCTATATATATTTAGTAAAATTGTCTACCATGGATACAATCAACGTTTTGTTGCCAAAGAGAAATTATGAAAAAAAAGAAAAAAGATCGGGGGCCCACTCGGGTGCGGGGCCCGGGGTTTTCGGCGCCCCCACCCCCCCTCCGCTACTGATTAGCACTGATTACAGTGTTAATCACAATAATAAACAGAAGTAGGCAATATACAACAGCGGTGGGCGGAAGGAGAAAGGTGGGAGAGAGGGGAGAAAAGTGGAAAGATTGGGTAAGGGTAGGACAAGGGGCGTGCAGAGCAAGAGAGGGAAGGATACAAAAATGGAGAAAAATAGCCGAAACCCACTTCTCTCAATCTCTTGTGAATCTTTTATATATGCACTGCATGTTATAAGGTCTCTCTCTGAGTGTATGTCTGTGTTTGTATGCAGTGAGAGTGAGCGCTGAGAGCTGGGGAGTGAAGACGTATTAGATAATACCCAATTGCTCTGAAAGTGCCAAGTCAATGAAAGGAATAGTTAAGATGAGTTCAAGACAAGTTCAAGACAAAATCAATGTATTTATTACAAATGTATGGTGCAGGTGTCTGCTACACTCAAGTTGAGTATCACAGAAGACTGGACAATTAATACAGGAAATCAAGGGAGTTAAATAGTATCACAATATGGGAGGATACAAGATGATTAACATTGCCTTTGCCGACACTGAAAAAGGACACTGTATGCCAGATAGATTTTGTTTAGGTCTTTAGATAGGGCTCCTAGAAATGGCCTTGTCGCTCCTATTTTCCTCATTCAAAGTTGCATGGCATTATACACTTTGGTAATATTGTGACCTCTGACTTACATCAGCGACACAGGCCTTTCATAGTCACACCTTACAAAAACCCAACTTATGGCTATGCAGGCATAATAAAACAGAACTAGAGAGGGTACAATTTCTGGGGAAATTGTAGGGTGTGCCTGCTTGCGTCGGTTGCACAGGGTCCGTTTTTTAATGACGTTTTTTCAACTGATATTTCTGTATATTTTATATAGAAATGCATATTTATTATTTATAAAGATTACATAGATTTAAAAGCATCTTTTTTTTGCTGCTCATTTACAACTCAAAATACGAGTGAAGTGTAGAATGAAATAGATGTCTTCTCATTTCCCCTGCAAGAGGCAGCCTCATAGCTGAATCAAAAGAATACATTTGGCAGACCGGTGTAAAAATTGACCTAATCTCTATGACTTACACGTCCTTTTAAGTTTTTCCCTTCTCGTGATATTTTCAGGCATTTAGCCTACTCATATTGCATTCATTCATTAATAAAGAACCCCCTTTGAAGATTATTCTACGACGTTACCGGCAGTAGAAGATGGAATCGCGATTCAAACAGTACCATCTGCTAACTGAAAATATGCCCCCAAAAACCTAAATAAACTTGACATTTGAGACTGACACTTGTCAGTAACAACGCAAAATGCGATATAGCCCTGTGTGGAAAAGCTGCCCCGGTAAATTGTACTACTACAGTACAGTACTAGACTACTGGCAGTGTTCATCTTGGTAGCGATTGCGTGAATTGGATTTAACGTTCCGTTGTACGGTTTAGGCTGAAATTTATTATTTTCATGAACAGATTGACAAAGTTTAGGCTGTGGCAATGAAGTTCAGGTTAGTAGTTAGACGTTTGACTTCCTAAACAGCTGTGTAGTGCTAGATGTTTTTGTAGTGTGTCTCACGTAGGCTACAGCGTTGCAGTGAGCAACACTGGTTTGTAACCACAGGTAATGATAATTTCACCAACAAATCGTTTACTTGTAATGTAATGTCATAATAAATCCTACAACGAAAATGTATTTGTGAGGAATGTTTATTTTAACGATTGAAAACAGATGCATCATAGACCAATGTAGTATGTGTTGCCCGGATAACAGAGGCTAATGTCATTATGCTAATGCTTCAGTGAAATAGTAGACTACCGTTTCCGAAAGTAGATGTGGGCCTACTTCCTTAATAATATCAGATAATATTGTACATTACATTTTACAATTGTGTTTCACATCACAAAGTAAAATGAGTAAATAGTTATCACCCTGGCCTCTTTGCTTGTGGCGTTTCTGCAGCTGCCTTGCAGTAAAGCTATAGTTAGCCTAGCTATCCCCCAAGTTAACAGATGCGAAACGAATGTTCTGCTACAGGTAGTCACGCGTGTTTTCGTGACGTTAGTGATGTAGTGACGTTAGTAACGTCAGTGACTGTGGCTAGCAAATTAGCCACCGTTAGCTTCACTTTTCGCCACAAAAACTTAACTTGAGCCTAAACCATGCAACGGAACGTAAATCCCAATAGAAGCAACTGAATCGCTACAAAGACGAAACTTTTGACACCTAGATTGTCTATGTAGGCCAAATATTGACTGAGTTTTAGGGGGGCGAAAATAAACAATAATAATAAATATATATGTGAGAGAACAAAGGTTGTGCTCTTGCCGAAGGCTTGAGCACACCCAATAATATATATGTGAGAGAACAAAGGTTGTGCCCTTGCCGAAGGCAAAGCACACCCAATAATAACAGTTTATCAATGATACAAGAAACAATTAATAGATAGGCATATTTCTCTCCTAAACATAATCAAGGGTTATGTGCTCATGAGCTTAATATTGCAAGGTACAGATCAAACATTGTTTATTATATTCAGAACATTTCAAACAGTATAGAAATAATAAAGTAATCCTTATCTTTAATTGTTAACTGACCAGTGGTTTAAGGACAGACCTCTTCAGGAGTAGTAGTGTGTGTGTGCGCATACGTGTTTGTATGGCTATAAGGGCTGGGCTACATTTCACCTCCACCATCTGGGATTTTGGGAGTAATCTGGACTCGCAGGCTTGTCCTCAATTTTTCACATCCCTGGAACATATATACACACGAGTGGCAGCACATACACACGTACAAACGTGCTCTCACAGCCTCATGTGCAAACACACACATGACCACATACACATCAATGTATATAAGCAGGGATATAAGGTTGAGAGAGTACAGTTGGAGAAGGGTTGAGGAAGGGTAAAGAAGAGTCTCAGAAAAGAGAGTCTGTGGGAGAAGTTAGGGGGGGGGGGTTAACAAGAAAGAGGGGGATTTCAAGGAATGAATATAACTTTTAGGTATTGTGAATTGTGAAATTATTTAAACAAGGATTGGTTATATTCTCTTACACTCTCTTAGGCTTCAAGACACAGTTAACCAATTTTCCAACTGGCAGAGGGAAACAAATGTATGGTGACAGTGGAGAGGAAAGGATGGGTGTGGGTTGCATGGAGAGAGGAGAAAAAGAGAGAGAAAGACTTAGAGGTGTAGAAGAAAGAGAGGGAGAATTTGTAAGTAGGGTGGCTAAATGTAACACGGTGAAACGGTTTTCCAATGTGTGTGTGTGTATATTATACATGTTTGATGAGTGTGTTAAGGTGGGATTGTGTGTGTTGTGTGAGCATGGGAGTGTGTGGGTTTACGAGTGGCACAGAGAAATAGTCCCCATTGGCCAGGCATCTTTCCATCCCTCCGTCATACACCCCCCCCCCCCCCCCCCAACACATCCTCCAGACTTACAGAGGCAAATTTAAATCCCTTTCCCTCACCTTAGAGAAATAAAAAAGCGAACCTATCCGCTTACTCTTTCTGTCTCACTTTCAACATTTTAGTCTCTTCTTTTAAATCCACCTCTTTAGACATGCTCAAGCTGTATCTCTGATTCACCTCATAGTTTTTTAATAGGTCTCTTTCTCTCACATACACACATCAATTCAATTAAACGGATGTGTATGTGTGACTGTGAAAGAAAACTATTAATGCTTAATTTGGAATGTTATTATATAGCACACCTTTGTCTCTGACGCCGTCTCAAACCTGTTAACCACTCTGCATTTGTAATGCTATGTCTCTCAAGTAGGATTATGGCATTGCTGTGGGGATGAGAGGGGGGCTCCCTGTGTTCAAGGCACCACACTAGCAATCAGTCATCAACATAAAATGAGAGACTAAGATCACCTGAAGACCCTTGGGGTGACTCTTAGTATTGGATTCCAGATGGGTTCTTCCATTGAGCCCATGGAGTAATATATGGTTCTTAAAATTTCTGGTTTCAGTTTTTGAGTGTAGAACACGTCTCCAATAGGCTACTGTGACTAGGTGGACTAGTTGGAATGAAAACCGAAATCTACCAACTTAAATAGAACAGGGAAAGAGGACACAGGATATACGGCACCTTAATCTAATTTACTGGGAATTATATTGGTGTGTGACTGAACTATCCATCCAGTCATTGCCATGGAGTGTGGGTTTACTGTAGCTAGGTTGCCCCAGTAACATCACCCATGGCTTTTGTGTGGGTACTGTGGAAGAAATTGTGATTTCCGGTGTGCTTACATTATTCACTAATCAATAGAACTAGTCATTGGATACTAGTTAGTATGTTCTCATGTAAGCTTGCTATTAATAAGAGTAGATTGTGTCTATGTGTCAGGGTTAATAGATGTTCGGGATCAGGAGAAAGTACTGGGTAAACGTCCTTTGTCATGACTACAAGGAGAGCGCCAACTATGATCTCTCTAGTCTGAGTGGTCATGTGTTGGGAGCTGTGAATCTCTTCCTCTGAGACTGTTGTAACGTCATTACTGCCTGACTGTCACTATCTATGTTTACATTCCTGTGCCCTATAAAATATGGTCCTCCGGCCTTCAGAGCCGAGAGAGACATGATTGAGACCTAAGCCTGGTGCTGTGTAGTCATTTATTGTCAGAGGTCTGGTTTTCTCTCCCAATCTGCAGATTGATAAATACGTATTAAAATCCAGAACTCAACTGAACTTAGTCACTCCGTTTATGAAGAGACGGACAAAACACTTTCTTCATCAGTACCCAGTAAATCACCCCAGTAAACCTAAGACCGTTAAAGTATATATATTTCAGTCAAGACAATCATGTATTAGATTTGAGCATTTATTGTTACATGACATGAACATGTAGGTTTGACTTTGGCGGAGTGGATGATCTAAGGGAAGCACTCCCTGCCTCCTCGATGCAACACATACATACATGACATATGAGGCAGGGAGCAATAGAGATATAATCCCCCTGATGGATAGAACATACAGACAGCATGGGGGAGAGGGGGATGGTGGAAGGGGGCAGCAGCACTGATGACGCGCTGCCCGATTGCCCTGCCTGAATTAGCTGCGCTTATATATGAATCTATAATTCAGTATTACCTACAGGCAGAAAGAGCATAATGCAGGTGTGTGTTTGTGTATTTTTGTGAATCGCGGTATTGGGACTCACTATATGTTATGAGAGAAAAAGTGAAAGAGAAGGAGAGAAACGAGAGCTACAGTATGCTTTCCTTCCCCTCTGGAGTGACAGTGGGGGAGATGGAGTGAATGTGTTTCCTCTTTTTTTCTCTATAAGCCTGGATGTTGGAGGGATGTAAGTATAGAGGGACAGAAGACAGAGGGATGCCTGCCCATCCCCCTGTGGATTATTCCTCTATTTCACTCATAAGCCGACACACTCCCACGTTCACTTACAACACACATTTCACAGGCTAACACATTACTTAAACACATGTATGAGTTTACAATCACAACAAACTCAATGTTGAAACACCCACAAAAGAAATTTTTTTGTGTCACAGAGCCACCATACTCTCGCATTCACCTTCCCCTTCCACTCCTTCCTTCCTACCTTTCCTTTTCTCTTTCACTTAAAAGCAAACACACAGCCATACACAAACACTTGCAAACAGGCAAACAAACATCAGCTATGCATGCAGAGAGGCACAGAGTACTGCAGAATATTCAGTGCTGCCTCCATTTGGCACAAGCAGCTTTTCCAGTTATATAAGCTTGCCAATGAGCCCTGCTGGAGAAGGGAGCACACAGGCAGTGTGGGTGTATGTGTGTGTGCATGTGTGTGTCTGTCAATGTCCGTGTGAGAGCCTGTGTAATCCGTTGTGACTGTGTGGCCCTGTGTAGAGCAGTAGTGTGTGCATGCATTGGAAGCTGTCAGCACCAGCTAATGCAACCTGGCATGAGTGTTCCTTGTAAGGCAAGTGACGAGAGGCAGGCTTGCCTATACAGAGAGGGCAGGAGAGTGTATTACTTTCTCCTTATGTTGCTTTTGCACCCTCTCCTCTTCACATCCTCTTTTACTTTTCGCTAACTCTAGTGCCACTGCCACCCACTTAACCTCCTTACTCTATATCCCTCTGTTCCTCTACTTGGTCTCCCAGGGTGAGTTTACCTCAGTCCCTATGGTAAGAAGATTTCAGTGGAAACAAACATTAAACCACACAAAAAGACAGAAAGCAATCAATTATTATCTGTAGGACTATTGTTTTGCAGAAATTAATGAAATACAATTAAAACTAAATAGGAAGTATCTTATCTTACATCTTTCAAATAGCTATCAACTGTTTGGCAACAATCTTTAGCTTAAAAATGAATGCCAATAAAGCAGACTTAAAGGTCACATGACATGCTGTTTTTGGATGCTTTTATATAGGCCTTAGTGGTCCCCTAATACTGTATCAGAAGTCTCTTTCCCGAAATTCAGCCTTGGTGCAGAATTACAGCCACTACTAGCAGTCCCACAAGGAGCTTTCCTCAGAACGCGCTGTTTTGGTGTCTGTAGCTTTAAATGCTAATGAGGAGCGGAGGGGCGGCACCATGCGCTAATGTTTACAACGGATGTATCGCAATGGCTGTAACCCCGTTGCTGTAATACCTCGAATTTGCCCATTCTCATCTGATAACCCTGGTTTGCAGAGGTACACACTCAGTCATTTCAATGAGGGGAAAGGTGGATATCGCGCGCGCCATAACACCAACAGCAGAACGTTTATCCAAATAACAAAGAAGTGTACAACACTCGCGTACAGCATATGTATTCACACTTATACTTGATGCTATCTACCTTTCCATAGCGACAGTAACTCAGCTGTTAGCTGCAGAGCTAATGTTACAGCCACATTCTAAGGGTAGCAAGCTAGGTAACCATATACAGTAAAGCTACAAAATGATATAGCGTTAGTTAACTTACTTGTCCGAGGTTAGTAGCTGGACGAAGGAGAGTTAGTACTGATCCAGAATTTAATTTCAGCAAAGCCAGTTTTGTATTAGCTCAAGTTGAGGAAACAGTCGTGGCTGAAGTGTTTGGCGCAGACATACAAAACAAATGCGCCTACAACAGAAGTTGTGTAGGCGCATTTTCAGCGAAAATAAAATTAAGATACTGATTGTTTAGAGGCTCGGATGACGGAACTACAAAAAGACTTGTGTGTTGATTTGTACATCCAAGCACTGAGCAACTGTTATGCTTCGTTCGTTTGCTAGCCATGGCATGATGTCTCTGCAGGAAAACACGATATTGCACTCGCCCTTGCACAATCGTAGCTCAATTCCTCATTGGCGGGCCAGATTATCTGGGCGGGCACAGCAGAGAGAAGGGCGGTAGCCTGGCTCCTTGTTACGTCAATAAGAGGAGATTTTCAAACCGAGCGTTTGAGCCTTCATTTTCTCAAAGGCAGAGAAGAACACCCAGGGCTTGGTTTACACCTATCGAAAATTCTAGCCACTGGGGGACCAAAGGCAGGCTAGGGGAACTCATATTAATGTTAAATAACCTCCTAAAGTGAAGTTTTCATGTCATGTGACCTTTAACTAATTCAAAATGTATGTTACAGCAAGAGAGACTTTGACTAAAACAGAATAAAGACAGAAAGGTATCAAGTATTCTATGTGAAGTTCTTTGTCTCTGTTTCTCTGTTTTGTAGAAACAAAAAAGTGAACCAAATATTACATAGTTAGGGTCTCTTGTTTTATGTGTCTCTCTTTCAGTGGATGGTTAAATTGCTGTTATAAATACATAGCAGATTCCTGTGGTGTTCATTTGGCTCAACTCAATATTCATGCCTTCATACGACTTCTTTCTGTTTCTGCCTCTACCTCAGTATTTCTGCTATTTTCGTTCTCTCTCAGGTGGAAGCCCTGTGTTTCTGAAACCCATGACCTCTGACCTTCCAGCTATTGCCCATCTGAAGACTACACCCACCACAGTCCCCTTACCCCGGAAAGCATATAGTCAACCAGAGACCAACACCAGCCTGGACCTGAGACAAGGCCCTCCGCTTGACACTCCACCTCATCCATCTACACCCCTTGCCCCTGACACTCCCGACCTGCCTCCTCCTCCCCCCCCAGTCCTACCATTGCCCAACTCTTCTAAACCATCATCCACTTCCACCCCCCCTCCTCCATCACCGCCTCTCCCGGATCTCAGCCCTCAGCGACCTACGACCCTTGCCCTGAATACCCTGCCCCGTTCCACCGCCAAGGAAAATGGAGGCCCTCTGCGAGAAAACGAAGAAGAGGAGGAGAGGAAGATAATGGAGAAGGACCTGAAGAAGTGTATTGAGGACTTTAAGAAGATCCGTGTGCCCAAAGCCTTCCCTGATCGCAAGAGGCACTGGCAGAGTGACCTGCTAAAAAAGTATAACGCCTAGGGAGAGAAAGACAGAAAGAAAGAATGAAAAAAGTGTGTTTTTGCCACATACCTAGGTTTGACACAACAACATTGCTATTGCTGTAGCTGATGCTCAATCTGCTAGGCAGATAGTCAGGAATTCCACTATATATGAAGACTGTGTATGATTCAGTGCTCTCCAACTTCAGGGTTAGTAATATTGGCCTTTGTGCTTACACTAACAGCACAGTACACAGTATGTGGCTCTGCACATCATCAGACATGTTCATTGTCACACTGACTAGACAAGACTGCGTTGGTCTAAGTTTGCTACCTGTATGGGACTATTTTTACCACCCAGCTGAGATATAATGTCCTTATATAGAATGTTAGTGGCATGCCTTCTTCCATAGTGAGATAGAGATAATTTTGGGAACAGTTATTTTGAGTGGTTCTGCTTTTCTGCACCTGTACAGACAGAGGAGGTATTATCGTAAACTAATGTGTCCAGGGTTATAATTGTCTGACTTGCACTGTTTAAACTTGCCCAGTAGTAGCCCAACTAATTAACAATAATAGTGAAATATTATACCTTGCAAAATAAAGGAAATTGTTTGAAATCTCTGGTGCAAATTGTGTGTTAAAGTTGTTTACCTCATACATATTCAAACATGATTCCAAGTCAGTTACGATGCTACATGAAGTGCTGATGAGAAGCTTTCTGCTGGATTATGAAAAGAGTGTTGCAAGTATTCTTTATGGAAATTTGATATTCAAATTCAAAAGGTTAATTGTCTAGATGAGGAACAGTTGACCTCTGGAAGGAAAACATCCAAGATCATGCATTGCAGGAAGAAACCAAATTCAGTTCCCTCTGTGTGCTCATGATTGGAGACGTATGTGCAATGTGATTATTACTATAAATAAGCAACTCACACTGAGTGGAACAGACAGATTACTGCCTTTATAGATCGATAAATGTTGTGCAGGGACACTGCAATATCTATCTATAATTTCAGGAATTTGTGTGTGTATTTGTCATCGAATCAACAACGCAACATCTTAATCACCAGCTGCATCACGGGCACTGCACTAGTCATACTAAGCAGGATTTCCCGCAGCACTTGTCAGTTAAGGCGCCTGCCGCCTTAACTACGTCATCATAAAAAATAAAATAAACGGCGATATCCGCCGTTGTCCTGTTTTCTCCCTTTCATTCCAAACCGTGACCAACGCCAGTGTCCCTTCTCTGCAGAACGCTGTCGGAGAAATTAAGAATGTGATATTTTATACTGAATAATACATATGCTTAGCATTCTTTGTCAGCAGATAACAGAGCCCCCCAAACTAAACTCTAAGCTTTCTTATCACCCTGGGGGAAGGGTGAGCATTTGTTAAGACTAGAGGATGTTGGGGGTTTTGGTTGTTTTAAGGAGATACTGTGTGACAAGGACTATAGGTGGAGACGCAAGGTCTAGTGACCATTTGCTTGACACCTATGTGAAGAAGCTTTTACGACATCAGGACCGGAGATCCTGTTGTTGTGTTTCAATCAGGGTTGATGTCGTAAACACGCACACACATACACACACACGCGATACCTCTGGGATCAATCACATCGACAGCTGATATGTAGGGGAGGAGACTCCCACCAATATGTTTTAAAAGGTCTTACATGAAGACCTGAGATTCAGAAAAAGTTTGTAGACTTTGTCTCCTTGCTGGCAAGCATTAAACTATTGTACTTTCTTTGAATCCGACAACTCTGTGCATTACTTGAGAAATTATCTTAACAAACATGACTAGGAAAAACTTTTTGCGCCCCCTTTCGCATTTTCAGTTAGCAAATGGTACTGTTTCAATCGCAATTCCATCTGAAATACTGCCGGTGACAACGTTGTTAGAATAGCTTGTTTCAAAGAGGGTTCTTAATGAATGAATGCAATATGACGCCCATGCACTGACAGAGACTTGGATTCGCCCAAAGAACACCGCAACTTCAGCTGCTCTCTCCGTCAACCACTCGTTCTCTCACTCACCCCGCTCAACCGGGCGAGGTGGTGGGACAGGTTTGCTCCTCTCTCCACATCTTAAATACACATCCACCCCACTCTCTGTCACTGCCAAATCATTTGAACATCATCATGTGTTGCTAACTGATCCTATCAAAGCATTCTTAGTTGTCCTCTATCGCCCACCAGGTCCACTAGCCGACTTTGTGGAGGAGCTGGACATGCTCCTCAGCGTCCTCCTGGATGATAGAACCCCGCTGATGATCCTTGGGGACTTCAACATCGACCTCAAAGGAACGCAGGCCGTCGACGTCTCTCCTGACTTCCTTCGACCTGACGCTGCTGAACACACCGGCGACCCACAAGGCAGGAAAACAGCTCGAACCTCATCCTGACACGTCACTGTATCACTGACTTCACCTCTGTAACCCCACTACACATTTCTGATCACTTCTTTATCCAATTCTCTGTCTCTCTCCCTCCAACTCCTCCTACCTCCCCACCCCTCGTAACTTTCCGCCACAAATCTCCGCTCCCTATCCCCCTCCCATTTCTCCTCTATTGGAACATCCTCCCCCCCTCCCATTGACGCGTTCTTGTCTCACCCCACTGACACTGCTACCAGGACCCTGATATCCACATGAACTGCATCACTTGTTGTTCACGATGTTCTTCGTGAAGAACGATCCACCCTTCGCGCAGCTGAGATAAGTATCACTCCCTCATTAAATCCTTTTCTGCTCACATAACTGGTGCTAAAACTCACTACTTCCTGAACAAAATTAACTCTGCCTCAAACCCTCACAAACTTTTCTCTACCTTCTCCACCCTACTTAACCCACCCCCCCCCCCCCCCCATCTCCCTGTCAGCAGATTACTTGTTGATATTAGTAGCCAGTTCCCTGAACCTGAATCTTTCCTACTCACTCACCCTCTATGACTGATCCAACTAAATGTATAAACTCTTTCCTTCCCCTGTTCGAGGCAGAGATCTCTGACCTCATCCTCTCTCATCGCCCCACCTCCTGTCCCCTTGATCCAGTCCCCTCTCCTCTCTTCCAATCCATCTCTCCCTCTATCATAACTTTCCTTCTCCCCCCCGATTTTGACGATCTGAAACGCAAGTATCAAAACGCAAAGCGCAAGTAACTTTGTGGGCGGGACTCCGGCTCGGTTGCTATTTTGCCGGCGGGATAAATGACTTTGCGCCTGGCGCAAATCTAAAATGGGTAGGTCCGAAGTAGCTACATTACTAATGGGTGTGGTTTGGGCGTAACGTGCAATAAACCAATCAGAGCGTCATCTCACATTCCCTTTAAGAGCAGCGCTTGTTCCATGGCGGATTGCTATTATAACGGCGGATTTGCCAGGCGCACGACAGGAGCGGTTCACAGCCAAGGAGACCGACGTTCTAGTCAGGGCCGTAACAGATAGATAAGTGACATTGTATGGGAAAGGCAGAGCAGTTTTCTCATTGCACTAAATTGCCCGCTCATGCTGCTCATTCAAATTCTTATTCTTATTTTTATATAGCCTACCCTATATTTTATTTTTTAAATTGTTTAGTTCTTGGAATTAGTTTAACTATTGTACTTTTTTACTTAATTTAAGACCCATATATGTTTATTGTTTGCATCTTCCTGCCACAGTAAATTCCGTGTTTGTGTAACATAGGCTACATAGCGAATAAACCGAATTCTGATTCTGATTCTGATGGAGATGGGAGAAGAAACCCACTCAAATTAGCTTCGGTTAAACGTGGGAGAAAATTGCCACAATTGTTACAAATCATGTTCACATACATAGAGATTTCTCATGAAAATCTTTTTATAATCATTGAAGAAATGTAACACGCCATAAATCAAAACAATGTAACGTAGCTTCGCAGAAAGAAGACCCTGGCCTCGCCAGCAGTGGCACGGACCAAGCTTGCGCCCTTAAAATAGCATCTGAATAATACGCCATTGACTTTAGACCACGTTTTTCCTGGTCAGTGGCGGAATTGTTTTTCGGAAACTGCAAAATAGCACCAGGGAACGTTTGCGCCGAACACGCCTCCTTTTTCGCTGAACCGCCCACGGGAGCGCAAGGTCATTTCGACGTGCGTCTGTGGAGGGAAAAGTCCGCTTTGCGTCTAGTGCAAACTAGGAATGATACTTGCGTTGTTGACAAAGTCAATTGCGCTGGGTGCAAGATCGGGCCCTCCATGTCCTTAACTCTTCTCTTACTTCTGGCACCTTCCCCTCTGCCTTCAAACAGGCCCGGGTTACCCCTCGACTCAAAAAACCCTCCCTTAACCCTGCCGTCCTCCAACTACAGAACGACAGACCAGTATCACTGCTACCCTTCTTTTCAAAAACAATTGAACGTGCTGTATCTAACTAACTGTCAAACCTTCTCTCTCAGAACAACCTACTAGACCCCAACCAATCAGGCTTCAAGACTGGCCACTCCACAGAAAATGTCCTCCTGTCAGTCACAACTTCCCTCCAGTCTGCCAGAGCTGCTTCAAGGTCATCCGTCACCATCCTGCTGGACCTGCAGCATTTGATACGGTAAACCATCAGCTCCTGCTCGCTAGACTTTCTGAGATGGGCATCTCTGGCACTGCACTTCAGTGGATCACATCCTACCTGTCGGGAAGATCCTACCAGGTCTCCTGGGGAGGCAAAGTGTCAGCCCCCCACAAGCTCTCCACTGGTGTCCCACAGGGCTCTGTCCTTGGACCCCTCCTCCCTGTACACCACCTCACTTGGCATGTTGTGAGGAGATGGATGTCAACATCAAACACCATAAATCTGAAGACCACAGCGACAAGAGATTAGGCCAGAAGACGAGGGAAAGAGAAGTGTTGAATTGGTTTAGAAGAGGATTTAAAACAACAAATCCAACAGTGACGGGAATAGAGGAAGTACAGGGACAGAGCCCCACTGCACCAGTGTGGCCCTTGGATCCACCCCCATATTTGGACAGTAAGAACCCATTCAGAGTGGGACAATATCCAGTCCTGAATACACGACCTGAGGGAGGGAAAATGACAGGACAACTACAGGGAGATTTTACTTTCACTCTGGACACAATACCAGAAATCCACACTGGGCCCAGAGAGGCGGTGATACAAAGCAGGAGAGAGCTGGTCAAGGCTGGCATGGAACAAGAGGACAGGATGTCGACATGCAGCAGTGAACAGTCACAAGACAGTCGAGACAGACTGGCGTACCAAGAGAAAATTGCATCAAAGGCCGAAGTGGCGCATCTGGTTGACAGACTGAATTACCTGGAAGAAGCAATAAAAAAAGATTCCACTGAAGATGAACTGAGGAGGTTAAGGCAACATGGCCGTCGAGACATCCAACAAAAAGAGTATGAGGACACTGACACAGAACCTTCAATACAGCAACCAACATATCACTCATTCGGGGCACACCCCAAACGAAAAAGTAGAGAACTCAATGAGTGGGATAACATCAATCAGAAATGCGAAGACTGGAAAGAGAAAATAAACAGGATGGAGGGTGAAATACACAACCTAACAACAAAAATACGAGACCCCGGTGTTAAAACGTCCACACCCAAGTCAACGCCTGAAGTCAGACCAGATGAGGATCCTCATAGCCCATGGCATCAGCTCAGCAACAAAGGGGCGATGCACCTAAGTCTGGAAGGCCTGATAACTCCGCAAAACGGAAGAGCCGAAACAAGACAACAGCAAGCTGTGGAAGTAGAGAGGACTCTAAATGAAAGACAACAATATGGGCGAAACACATCAAGAACAACCACAGCGTTGGGTGAGAGATGGAGGAAGACTTGGGAGAAGATCCAGCCTAACCGACTACCTAGATGGACATGATCGGCCTGGCAGGGAGACTACCCACACTCACTGATGGAGCTAACAAATGGACGAATGTCCATCTAAGTTCCTGCATGTTTTCCAATGCAGATGGAGAGATGAGACTGGGGGTGCCTGGAACACAAATAACACCACACAAAGACTGTTTATGCTGATGGTGAAAAAGGCAATGCTGCAAGACGTGCAGAAGCCTCTGGACGGTGTGGTAGGCCTGATGAAAATGGACTGACCGTTGTTCTCAGAACACATAGTTCACCACGTTGATAACTGCAGAAAAGAAAAACAGGAAGCAGAAGAACTGAACAAACAACTTGTCAACAAGCTAACACAACTACAGCTGGGAGAACTGTGTAAGCAAAAGAAAGACAAGGCCAAGACGCAAGCCCCAGTTATAACAGCACAGGCCCTGGTTCCTGAGAACCCGACACCCCAGGCCCCAGTGATGCTCCAGCCATCACCCCAACCTCCTGCTCCACCAGGACCAGCACCAGTTCTCCCCCCAACTCTCACCCTGCCGTCAATCCATGTGCACATTGGCTCCTCAGATCAACCCTGGAAGGGAAGGGGAGGACCTTCGTAACGTGGTGGGAAACCCCGTGGGGGAGGAAGGAGGACGAGGCCCACCCCCACAGCAAGATGGACAAACACGGACCAACCCCAATCTGACTGACAATCAGCCACAAAATGCGTGCTGGGGATGTGGACAACAAGGACATTTCAGAAGACTGTCTAACAAATCCGCCTGTGGGGCCAGCGGCAGGCTGGCAATAGAGGTGCCTAGAGAAGCCTGAGGGGGATTTTTTTTTGCCAGTTATCTCATTACAACCACGAGAAGAACCCACCATACCAGTTACAGTGCAAGGGCAAGAACATGCCTTCATGGTGGACACAGGAGCGACATACTAATGCATTGGAAGAAATGGCTTCAATCTCCCCCTCTCAAGTTCATCCATCCGAACTGTAGGCTTTTCTGGGAAAACACAAGTGATACCACTTACGGAGCCACTCACAATGCAAATTGAAGGAAAAATTATTGTAGCGCCTCTACTGTACTCAGCACACACTCCCATCAATCTATTAGGAAGAGACATTCTTTGCATATTAAAAGCCAATATCGTGTGTACCCAAAGCGGCCTGCGAGTAGAGTTCCAAGAAGATCCCTCAGCGAATCAGATGATGCCAGTGACAGTTGAAAAATAACTACAATATGTCTTAAGTCCACTAATGAATGTAACAGCAGAGGATCCCCACAGCCAGGCCCCACCGCTAGCATACTGGCTACAATTGTCCCCACAAGAATCTTCACTGACTCAGTCATGGGAAGAATGGGAGCCGTGGGTCCAAGCATTAGTTGGAAAATCAAGAACACAACAAATGCCGCTCCACTGTACTCTTCAATATGACGAACATCAAGGCCACACAGACTATGCCGAATGCTGGATGGAATTGATCAACAAAAAGCTTCCGAGCGGTGAACGGGACTGCACCCGACTACATCAAGTCTCTCCTGCAGCCGTACACCCCCACCCGCCACCTACGGTCTTCTTCTGACAACCGTCTGGTGGTCCCACCGCTCAAGAGCGCCCGGTCCCAACACAAGCGCTTCTCCTGTCTGGCCCCCCAGTGGTGGAACCAACTCCCCACATGTCTCCCCACCTTCAAGAAAAGGCAAAAGACGCACTTGTTCCGGGAGTACAACGGTACTTAGGAATGGTTTGCTGGACCCCATGTTAGTTTCCTCAAGGATCACAATGACTCTTGCTTAGAGCCTTGCTGCTCTTGTTGGTTAGTGGTAACTGATTTAAATTGTTGAAATATTTTTTACTGTTGCTTACATGTTGTTTAATTGTAACTTGTTTAATTACATGCTCTTGTGGTTCTTCCCTTTGGCACTTATTTTGGTTGTTCACAATATGGGCTTTATGTTTTGGCTACCCGCAATGTTTTTTGGGGCTATCTTGTTGTTATCAGTGACCTATGCACTTTGTAAAGCTCTCTCTTGGAAGTCGCTTTGGATAAAAGCGTCTGCTAAATGAATAAATGTAAATGTACAATCACAACAGCCACAAGTCGACTAATGAGCGCACCAAGTTCCCTGCAGCACAGATATCAAAGCCAAGCGATGTGGCGTGATCAGCTGCAGCCAATGATGGCCAAGCCATCATTGGCGTTTTACTAAGCAACAAAATATTTGTAATCTAAAACAGCGAAGAAAAATTGTGTGTTAGGGTTAACCCTAGGGTCAAAAAATCGACAATTTGGCAAATTGTCGATTTTTTGACGGTCGACAAACCTGGTCTTAACCTGGGTTTGATCGAACCCAGGTTAAGAACCACCGCACTAGACCAAAGATGAATTCCCTATGAAGGTTGGATATAGACCTATCTTCTTATAAAAGTCTCTGCTAATGAAGCTCCAATAAGGTGAGAGAGAATCATTGCCAATAACCAAATGTTCCATTCCAAATAAACATCTCTGAAGAAGTGTTTTCTGTAAATGGGATCACAGAGAACTAGGAGACCAATTATCATACTCTCTATGAACGAACGTGTGGATTACCCACTTAGCAGTCAATCTGTCCAAAAAATCATAAATTCCAGTTTTCCAGTTAGCAATCACCAGCTCAACTAACAGTAGGCCTAATATTGTACCCAATGGGGTAGGACCCCAAAGACACTTCTTAAATTGAAGAACACCTTGTATACTGATGTTATATAACTGTGTACAGTACACAATTAATTCTGGGGCTCTTTAAATACTGTATGTGTGTGCGTATACTTGCATGGATATATGTGTGCATATATATTGTGTGTGTGAGAATATCCGTGAAATTGGAAGAGACAAGTACAGATGCTAAACAGAGGATGTAATCCACATTTTTGTTAAGAAACCAGGCCAGCGGAGTGCTTTCGTAAAACATGTTCCTTACACATGGATATTCCTAAACAAATGTGTTATTACATTTATAATACAAGAGTTTGGCAGATGCTGCAGTAGCCAGAGGCCATCTATGCGATCAAAAGACACATACTGAGAAAAAGCGATTGAGAGAGTGAAAGAGAAAGACAAAGAGAGAGTGGAGGGTGGGATGGAGGTAGAGTAAGAGATACAAATAAATGTGAGCGTGCGTATAGAGAGAGTGACAATGAGGGGGCAGTATTAGTAGATTAAAGTAGTCACAGGATTAGGCAGCAGGTTTTAATGATGAAAATTGAAAAGGCCCCACAATTTCTCACTCTCGCTCTCAAATTTTGCTTGCATGAAGAGCAAACACAGAAGACACACATACACTCACTGTGGCATTCTGGACACACACTAAAGCATTTCAATAAGGTTGTATGCAATGCATTGACATTTGTTTGCAGTCATATGTGCCATAAGATAAACCTGTCCATTAAGACTGCTCTCCCCTGAAGATTTGACTCTATCTTCATACGTGGATTCAATAGATGAACACATTAAAACACATTGTCTGACAGCGAAGCAGGGGGCAGAAAAACAGATAGCCCATGATGGAGAGTAAACCCTCTGATACACTATATACTTTCCTGTGTTATATACTCAATGGGGAATATGAAAAATGTGAAGTGGTGTTCTGCAAAGAAGAGATGAGGGATGGTTTTAGGCAAAGTGGATAAGAGATGTGACAAGAGAGATATAGACCATTGACCCACCAAACGTTTACCACAACATTGAAAACTGAAATGTGGGGAGCAATACTTTAACTTTTCTGACAACCTGCTATTGAAAAGTTAAAGATGTAGACCTTTATTCTGTATAAAATGATACTGTGTTCAACATTCCATGTGTGCAGAGAGGAACTACCTCTAAGTTAACTCTAGGCTTACGTAAACATACAGACTCTTATCTTGTTACCCTGGGGGAAGGGTGAGAATTTGTTACTGACTCTGTGTGACTAAAGGCCGAAATATGCTTCTGCGTCTCCGTTTACGGATGGGTGGGCGCACGGATACGGACGGATAGACTTCGTTTATGGTTCTCTGTAGGCTGTGGGTGCTGAAAACAATTCACCGCCAGAAGAGTAGGTGGCGCAACGGTTTTTTGTAAGTCGTCGTGGATTGTTTATTTACCTAGGTTATCGAGAAGTCGGAGCAAATTTACAAATGAGCCGTTTCATCAATGAAAACGGAAAATGTGCTTTTTCATCAATCAAAGCACATTTCAGCAACTACACTGCCCATTTCTCGTCACATTTTAATTCAGATGCTGATTTCAGAGCTGCCAACTCTCACGGTTTCGCCGTGTGACACACGCATTTCAACCATTTCTCACGCTCTCACGCCACACATTGTATATCTCACGCTGAAAAGGCAACGCCAAACAAGTAGCCAAGCTAACGTTGTAAACAGTAACGGACGAGGCGCAGGTTAACGGAGTGAAGCATCATTGACGCGCAAACAGCCGTGTAAACTCGCCTGGGGGGGGCAGTGAAGCTCGCGAAAGCCCGCCTAAGGAGGGGGGGGGGGGGCGGGGGGTGTTGCTACCAAATCTCACGCCAAGGTTTTTGGAAAAGTTGGCAGCCCTGTGATTTACATGTACTGTTTAGCTGAAATATGAATTGTAAAAACTTACAGCAATGGCGGTCAAAGGATTCTGTTTGTCCTGTTTATCACGGCAACCCCGCCCCTGACGCAAGCGGTTCTTAATACTGACCAATCACAGCCAAGGGGGTCCGTAACTATCCGAAATTACGACGGATAGTTAGAAAATTCAGGAGGTGCACGTCGAGCTCTACGGGGCTCTCCGAGAGCTCCGAGAGGGCGTTCCCCGCAGAGGAGGGCATTCCCATGTGTCCGTTTTTCAAAAAACGCAGAAGCATATATCGGCCTTAAGACTAAAAGATGTTGGGTGTTTGTTTAAAGGAGATACTGTTCGACAGAGCTAGGTGGAGACGTAAGGTCTGGTGACCATTTGCTTGTCACCTTTGTGGAGGAGCTTTTACGACACCAGAGGCCTGTATGTCAGCCGTATGGTCCCTCCTTAAATTTAGGAATGCCCAGGACACAGAAGTACCACAAGGGAGATATGTAAAAAAATATATACTTTTATTCCTATCTAACATGTTCGGTTAAAAACAAGGTTTAAAAGTAATGGCATGATCGCTGTGGTACAATCGAAAAAAGAGTCCCAAATGTCTCTAGACCATAGGCCTACAATCCCAAGAAGGGCAGTTTACGTGTCACTACGGGAGGCAGCAGCAGCGGGGGGTCCAAGCGACCGTCGTCCGTGCGGGTTCCTTGTGCGTCTGTAACCTGTTACTCTTTTCTCGTTTGTTCGTCACCTGTTGCTCTCCATGACGATGGCATATTCTCGTCTGCTTCCATCCGTTGCAGCCCGTTCGGTTCGTCTGCCATCGTCTTGTTGTCCCAGCCGTGTCTGTCGTAAGTCAGCAGCTTCCTCTTTTTATACTCCTCCTCTTTGCCCCTCGATCCCGTAGATAGGTTGGTTACTAATTGTCCAGGTAATTATCCACATCAAAGTGATTAAGCAATGGGCTAGCCCCAATAGGGAGTCTGTGTGAGGAATAGTCCATGCAATTCACACAGTGCATACCATAGTAAAAGATCACACAATACACAGTGCACATACGAGATCACAGAAATCACATAAATGTCACAGCAATCAATAAATGTCACAGCACACTAGTGACCGCAAACCAGAAACACACCATAACATTCACCCATACATTCCCAAAAGGCTGACATGTACTACGAATCAAGATCAACATGCCCTGGATTACTTTCAGTTACCCGGCTTCACTAACCCTAACAACCGTGGTCCTGCATAATAAAGAATATATTGTGCTTATTAAAGTTATGCATTGTGCTTATTAAAGTTCTGTCTTATGAACTTAGAAGTGTGCTCAGGCTTAAACATTGTGTCTCACACAGGGCGGGGGGAGTCAGGGGAGTCAATCCAGACGAGTTTCGACCACAGAGTGTGGGAAAAAGGCTGTATTTTGTGTCTCTATCTCTTCATTTTCAGAAACAACCTTGAAACCAGGTGGAGATGGCACCCGAGCAGGTGGGACGCGTAGGCAAGAACAACTCCCTGCTGCACAGGAGAACAAGCTCAACCCTCTTCTTGTGTTTTTGTTTTACTGCGCTGTATAATATATGCTGGGGCAGGGAAAGATAGCCAGTTGGACTTCGTGAACCAACCCAAACTCTGTTGCGGGTAGGGAAACGTAGACAACCCCAAAGCTCTGTACTTGTTGATTTCCAACTGCTGCATTAAAGCTGATATTATCGGACCTCTGCGACTCCAGACCACTCTTTCTAGAACACAGACTTGTGTCATTGAATACCATCATTACATATTGGAAAAAACAACAAATTATAAATCCTTCAATAACCTGTATCACAAAGGTGGTTATCAACTATTTCAATCACCCCAGGTATTTCCAATCTAGAGCGCATTCACATAAAAGGGGCGGTGTTTGCACCGTATGTCCAATCGCAAACATGGACAAAACGAGAGCCGCATATTTCATGCAGGAGGAGCAGACAATAATCCTACAAACATATCAGCAATACAAACATATAATACAGGTAAAAAGCACAGTCGCTGCTGCCAGATCAAGGAGGGAAAGCTGGCAGAAAATAGCAGACGCTGTAAATGTCTAAGTTACATGATTATTATATTAGGTGTGCTTTGCCTTCGGCAAGGGCACAACCTTGGTTCTCTCACATATATTTAGGGTTCCTCCGGTAGGAGGAAACCTATTGTTTTTGTTAGTATTCTTATTATTAGGGTTCCTCCGGTAGGAGGGAACCTATTGTTTTTGTTAGTATTCTTATTTTTCTTCTTCTCCGCTAAATGGCTCAATAGCTCAAAAAGTCCTTGACCCGATTTTTTCAAATTTGGCCCAATGATACACCAGGTCACTCACTACTCCCAGACCGCTAATGGCCCATGTACGCCCATAGGTGGCGCTATAAGCCACGCCCAAAGTCTATGTGATTTCTCCAGCGCCCCATTAGCCCAAAATGCCTGTAAATTGGTAAACATGCCTTATTTCTCATGAGGAACAAAAAAGCCCCAAGGACCCATATTGTCAGACTTATGAATTGTCTTGTACTGTCCAAATTTGGTAGAACCTTCAAATCCATTCTCCTCATGAACCGTAGATACAATCGACTTGAAATTTGTTACAGATGTGTAGAATACATGTCTTTCTATAGGGTGATATTGAATAAGGAATGGAATACAAAATGGATGAAAGACGTGTATTTATGTAAATGTCCACATTGCCACAATATCTTTGTGTTAATAAATCAAATATAATTTTGACTGATGGTTTTTCAAACGTTACTGCCTTCAAGTTGACATAATTCTGAAGTACCATACGCAATTTCACCTTGATATGTCAATTTATGATTGAATTCAATTGAATGGCTCCACAGCGCGCGCACACTCATCCTGCCCCTTGACACACGAGCGAGTTTGGCGAGACGCACACACATACTTTCTGGAAATGATGTGCTGACCAAGCCCCCACCCTCGGTTTTTAGCCCCTGTTTCATTTCGCTTCCAATCGCAGCTCGCCGTTACGAATATAAATTATTTTTCGGCGGCCATTGTTGTTTTCAACTGGAATCGCTTGATAGCCGTGTTGGAGGCAGCCACGTTCGGTAAGTCCTATTTTTACACATTTTAAGCTAGAATTAATGATTTGGTTCGTGAAAGTACACCACTCTTGAATTATGGTGAAGGTTTTAGCACTTTTAGACCTTTAGATCGTGAGTCTGAAGTGACGGAAAACCGAATTCGAAAAGTAGCTACTGTAGCTCTAGCTTTTTTCCTCTGTGTTTTTAATTAGTGAATCATTTAGCATCTCAGCTTATTGTTCATCAAAAAGGTCGAGGAGGGCAGGCTTTAGGACAAAAAGCAATTCCCCACAGACCTGTCGGCTCCGAATTTTGATTTGGGGCGTGAAAGTCTTTGTAATAAGCCTATGCGCCTGGGAGGCCGCATAGGCTTAGGCGGCAGCCATGTTTTGGTCGCGTCATGTTAATAAGTTCACCATTTTACAGTTAGTTCTACACGAAAAAGGTTGAGAAGGGAAGCCTTTAGGAGATATGGGAATTGTGCTTTTAGCCAGATGCTCCGATTATTTTTGTGATTTGTGGACTTGCAATTGGAGTGATACTGCGTCCCGGGGGTACATTGTTTTGACGTTAGCCTCAGTCAGACTCGCCCACTGGCAGTGTGTAAACAATTTTGTATTTCACTCAATTCTACTCCAAAAACGTCAGGGAGGACTGCTTTTTGTAGGCAAGGGCCTGCTAAAGATAGCCAGTATATCTGATTTTTCAAGGCAAGCCTGTTTCATTTGTCATATGCCCTGAGAAAGCGACCTACGTTAGCCAGGCTAGTTTTGCCAATTTCAGTAAGTCAGGCTATTTAAAGGTCTCTGACAGTCAGAATCACTGTTTACAGGCAAAGGTCGAGCTGGTCTTTTGTCAGATGTGTATATATTGACCAGTTTAGAGCTAAATACTCTTGCCAGAGCCTGGAATCGAACCCGTGTTTTGAGTGACTTTGCATGGGTCTACATCAGGTCAACACATTTGGATTCAAGTTCAAGCAATGCCACTGCATTTCACAGTCAAAACTGTAGTTTATGTCAAGTGTAGATGGATGTAACTGAACTGACATGGATCCTTTCTTCACTTTTACAGGTCTGGAGGGTCATGCAGAGGCCTGCTCAACAGAGTTCAATAGAGGATGCTGAGAGCAACAACAGAGAATGCTGAGAGCATCACAGACCCCTTGCTGGACTATCCCTCTCTAGCTGGACAGCTTCATTCAGCTGGCCTGCCCTGCCTGCCTGCAGGCCCTGCTTGCCCATGCCTGCCAGCCCCCCAGAGACAGACAGTCACCCCACAGACACAGTAGCTCTGCAGACTGCTTTTTTGAGGACATTGATGAAAAAGGACAAACCAGCATTTTTTACTTTGATGAAAGTCTAAATGTTTAATCCTTTCCATGTCCCAGTATGCCGAGCTGCTGACTTTGAGTGTCTTAAGTGATGAAACCAGTTCAAGTGATAGACTTTTGACCTGAATCCAATGATTATTCATCTGAATAAAAAACACTCAAAAGAAGTACTGCTTCTTTATTAATAGTGTTACGTCCCCCAGGTTACTCTTACTGGTTGTTCTGCTTGTTGCTGTTTTGTGTTTTGTATCACACTTAACCCTCCTGTTGTGTTCGTTTCTTGTTCACTACTTTTGTGTTCCCGGTCAAAAGTGACCGCCTCATTATAGCTGACTATAATTCCATAATAATACATATATTATCAACCAATGTTGTCTTAGATCTTTTAAGCAACTTAAGTTCTTGTGAATATTACAAGTTTTAAACTTTTGTTTGCCTTTTATGGCCTCTAGGCCTCATTGACATAAGCCAATGCAACTCGTTTTTGAGTGAAAGAAGCATAATATATGGATTATTTTGAATATAACAAATATCCAGATGACAAATATTGTTCTATTTATGACAGACTACTTTGTGTAAAGGTTTTACAAGGACATTTGTTTTGAAACATATTTTTATTTTCACATTGTGACAAAAAATGACATCTGTTGTGTTCCCGGTCAAAACTGACCGGCATGGTTTTATTAGACAACAAAGAATATATAGGCTCAAAACTATACATGAAAACTTTACCATATTACAAAATGAATATGTGAACATATACAAGAAAAAAAGAAGATTGTTATAGATAACAAAACAATCTGTCCTTCAAAAACGGTACATTTGGTGTGTCCTCCCTAACATTTTGGACAAAGTGTGCTGGTTTTTGCATGATCTTTGCAAAGATATGCACTGCATTTGTGGCACATGATGCTTGTTTTTACATCTCTCGGTGCACACAGTTTGCATCTCTTCCTTTTGGTTTGGCTTGCTCTGGCAGACGTAAAGCTTGCTTCTTGCCCTTGTACATCTCTCACCAATCCAGCAGAGGATGGGGTTCAAGGAAGGTGCCACCATGGCTTTGCCCAACTCTTCAAGGAATAGCCTCCTTTTGAAGAATTTCCCGTTTCCAGCCTGGATTCACCGCCATCCACACCACAAAGGCATTGTACGCTGACACATCTAGGATATTGAAGAATACCACCAAGGGCCAACGTGCCGTCATCCTCTTGCAGGAGTATGTGCCTGTAACCTACAAAAGTGCAACAATCAGTAAATAAAATATGAATTACAAACAAGTTATAATGTTCTGGTAATAAAAAATAAAAATAAGAGTTGAAAGATAAAAAGTAACATACCTTATCAAGGTTGTCAACTCCCCCTTTGTTCCTGTTGTAATCCAGGACCATGTTGGGCTTCTTGTCCTCCCTGGCACTCACAGCGGCATCCCTGTGCAGAGTGCTCATCAACGTTATGTTGTGCCCCCGGAGACCTGCAGTCATTTCCAGGACCACCCGTTTTCCTTGGTTTTTTTCAGGAACACCGTCAGCAGATTTTCCAGTGTTCACCTGCATGTTCCAGGCATAGCTTGTTCTGGCATCACATACTGCCCATATCTTTATTCCATATTTAGATGGTTTGCTCGGCATGTATTGTTTGAATGGGCAGCGTCCCCTAAAAGCGACCAGCCGCTCATCCACTGTGATGTCTGGACTTGGGTTGTAGATTAGTGGCAGGCGCTCCACCCACTTGTCCCAAACCTCCCTGATAGCCGCCAGCTTGTCATGTTGACGGCGGCCTGGTCTTGTATCACGGTTGTCGAAACGAATCACCCGTGACAACACATGGAATGTCTGGAGTGACATAGTGGCACGAAAAATTGCCCGACCAGACTCTGCATCCCATAAACTGGAGGTAGATTCGTTACACGATCTGTACACACCAGACAAAATCAAGAGACCCATGTATGCTTCGATGTCGGTCCGGTCTACCTCCTTCCAGTTGTCCTCGTAAACACGTCTACCCTCCAAATTAGTCATGTTCATGATTATAGTCTCAATGGACTCTGTGAACAGTTCCAAGCAGGATTTGATGTCATCAACCCGGGAGATGGCATATCTGGTTGGCCCTGGGGTCATCTTGATTACATTTTCTGTCGACAGTCGACCTCTCCTCTCAGGTGGTGATGAACCCCAGGACAAACTCCCATTCTTGGACAGGAATGTCTCAACAACCTCAGCAGGGCCCTCTTCCTCATCACTTGATTCTTCGGTTGTCTCTTCATCTGGATTATACTCTGTGTTGTCTTCATCTTCTGACACTTCCTCCTCTAATGCATCATCAGGTTCCTGGCCTCTCTCCTCCTCACCAGTGCCAGGGTCAAAGATGTGATCAATAGCCTCACATACAGAATACCGTTGGGTCATTGTGCTGCCATAGAATGAATTATGAGCAAGGCCTCAAGAATGCTTTATATACCAGAGCTGCGAGAAAGATGTTGTGCTGTTCGCGAGAATTCCAACAGGTTTGGTTCCCGTGGGTGAAGATTCTATTTTGGCAAGGTTCTCGTGGGTGAAAGATTCTATTTGGGCAAGGTTCCCGTGGGGGTTGCCATGAAAGCCAAGAAGGGGAGTAATGTGTTTGTATGTACGTGTGTGCATGTGTACTCAAACACAGGTGCATATTGGGGGATGGGAGGGTAGGTGTGTCCATCTGTTGAATGGGTGTGTGCCTGAACACAATTTTATACACAAATTTGAGTCTTACCCATTCATTTTAATGACCGGTCATTTTTGACCGGGAACACCATGGGTGTACAAAAGTTAAATAAAACACCCAGATTTTTATGAAATTCTTAAAAAAATGTTTTGGCTGTTTAGATACCCTGTGTGAACAAAGTCATGGAACCTTATGGCAATCAGAATAAATTAACTACATTTTTTCAGGGAGCAAACTAGTAAATCGGTCACTTTTGACCGGAACACAACAGGAGGGTTAAGTCACCAAGCAGGAACCATTCGGGTCGGAGAGGACGCCTTGATTCCAGCCAGTGTCTCCGATCTGGTGCTCGTCAAGCCCCACCCTCTCATCAGCGCGCTTCCAGCTGAGGCTGGTTTGGGACGATATAAAAGCCGTCCAATGTTCAGTTCGGGCTCTCTCTCTCTCATTTGGTGGGGCGGACATTTGTCAGTCCTGTTTTGGTGTCTCTAACTGTTTCTCTTTTTACTCCTGTAGGACAAACACTGTTAGACGCGTTAGGCGAGGTCTGGGGGGACCACCCTCTGTGTTTTGGACAGGGCGCCTTGATCGTGTGCCAGCTTAGGGCGGGTAGGCGGCAGGAGCGTCTTCTTTTCTGTTCTTTGATTTGGTTCCGTCCAGCATTGACCGGGTAAATAAAACCCTTTGATTCACTGTACACCTCGCCTCTGTGTCCTTGCTCGCACCCACGACTCCATGCCCTTTTCACTGTCCACTGGTTGTCGCTGAGCAGCGGGCTGTCGGTCACCACCCTCCTGGGTGGCGTACGCAACAAATAGTATTTATGTATATATAATTGCGCAGCTCCCTCTGTCAATGATCTAGCACCTCCTCAGCACCTGTATTAAAAATTATCTGGCGCCGTCCCTGCCCAGGGTTGATTGTAACTGGTGTTGGAAAGCACATGTAGTAGGGCAGAATAGAGGGACTGGGCAAAGGGTGCTGGTGTGGAAAGTCCCCAAAAACTGTGCAGAATGGGCAGAAAATATTAGATGACATTGTATCGAGGCCCAATTGGAGAAGAAGCCATAGGATATTTACTATTGTAGTAGGCCATTAGATCTGTTTTAAAAGTTCAGGGGTGTAATTTGTTGGATATGAAGCCCCCACCCTCCAGTCCAGAGACAGTTGGTGACAGAGAGGTGCAGACATTAAGTTAAACATAGTCATGCGTTAAGAGTAGAGTAAAAAATACAGATCCCCCCCTTTCTGAATAAAGTTCGACTGATCTGATTTGTTGATTTCTGTTGCTATGAAAACCAGTTTAGCCAAGCTAACTAACATTGTTTTTAGCTAGCTTGCATTACCATTCAATAGCTAACAAAACAGTAAAAATAGCTTGCTAATCGAGCAGAACTTGTTAATGCAGGAGACTCCGAGACCTTAGCGCGTCACTAGCATCTCGTCATATCACGCAGTCGGAGCACAGCTAGATAATCAGCTGTCAGCGCTCTTGAGTACCCAGCATGCAGTGCGGCATGTCAAAAAACGCAAAGACTTGTGGAAAATAGTTTGGTTACAACGGCGATTTCAGTTGTTGTTTGTAATGTTATTGTTTGTTAGTTAATATAATCTTGTTGGTCACCCTGAGTGTGCATGTCGTGTAGTTTAATGGGAACAGAGAGTCGGCCGTTTCACTATCAGAGGCTACACTCGCAAGGAGCTGGACGTGGGCTGTACCCTAGCCAGTTGCCTATGAGGCTATTCTTGAGATCTAC
The DNA here is from genome assembly GCA_023658055.1 of Thaleichthys pacificus. NCBI lineage: Eukaryota > Metazoa > Chordata > Actinopteri > Osmeriformes > Osmeridae > Thaleichthys > Thaleichthys pacificus. The sequence goes on from CM042855.1 coordinate 1,369,211, forward strand.
TCAAGAAGAAAGTGAATATCTGTGGTTTTCAAGCCATCTTTGAGAAAGTTTGAAAACAATGTTGCTGTTGATATGTATTGATTGTGGGAGGTCATTTTTGGACTACATCTAAACCTCATGTGGCTGCTGCAGCATTTCTGCTTTGGCATGACCTGCGCTGGGAGAAAGGGAAACATCATGGATGGGGATAGTGTGCGGGCAGATGTGTCTTTATATAGGGTGAAATGGAATGAGAAATGCAATACAAAATGTCTGAAAGGGGTGTATTTATGTAAGTGTAAGGTAGTGTATGTGCCACGCCGCTAGGCAGCGCTGCAGCCGTGTTCGGTAAATTATAACTTGTTTTGCGGTGATGCTGGTTGTTCCTCGGGGTGACCCGTAAGTTTTCTTGAGTTCCGAGGTCAGAGATGCCATGAGTGAGAAAAAGTGTGTGCTTGATGAATTAGATAACTGCTGTGCTAAATAAATAAATCTCGCCACCATTCAGAAACCTCCTTCTCGTCTCCCGTGTCGAATCCTTTGGACGCCCAACCACCCGCCAACCGAAACCATCATATAACACAACGCAGAGTAGCAGCAGGCCGTTGGATAAGTGGAGAGAGAGGCTTACATAAGTGTCCACATTGCCTCAATATCTTTGTGTCAATAAATCAAATATAATTTTGACTGAGGGTTTTTCAAACCTTATTGGCTTCAAGGTGACATCATTCTGATGTACCATGCGCAATTTTATGCCATTTTACCTTGAAATGTCAACCGTTTCTTAACCTTTGTCCCAAAGCTGACCAAAGCTCATACTCTGCTCTTTCTACTCATACAATCTCAACAGTTGGTGTGTAGCAGAGAGGATAGAGAGACTGACTTGTGACCTTATGCTCATGAGTTCAAATCCCCATTCAGCCTATTGTTGTTGGGCAAACATGAAGTAGTTTTGCTCTCTTGTTGTCCAACTCTCCATCTTCAACAGTGTACATGTTTATAATATTTTGCCATTTTGCGGAGGAACCCGCATCGCTGCTTGCAGCTATATTTATTATTTTTCCTCTTCTCCGCTAAATGGCTCAATAGCTCAAAAAGTCCTTGACCCGATTTTTTCAAATTTGGCCCAATGATACAACAGGTCACTCACTACTCCCAGACCGCTAATGGCCCATGTACGCCCATAGGTGGCGCTATAAGCCATGCCCAAAGTCTATGTGATTTCCCCAGCGCCCCATTATTTCAAAATGCCTGAAAATTGGAATACATGCCTTATTTCTCATGGGGATGTTCCCCATGAGAAATAAGGCATGTATACCAAAAATCGTAAAATATAATATTTTACGAGGGTCTGGTTAGGACCAGGCTAGGTCATTGTGTGTTTTCTTTAAAATTGTGATTTTATGTTTTTAAAAGTAATTAATAGTATTTGTACAGACACAAAAGTAATTTATTGTAAATTACTGTAGAAAGACAATAGAAAAATATGATGATGATCAAGTTTACTATCAATGTCATACGCAGAGCAGTGCTGGGAATAACCAGCAGGAAAAGATGCACCCATGCTTCCCCTGGCAGGACAGAAATATATATTTGGTCCATTGTACCATTTTACAATAAGAAAGATGTCAGTGTGTGACCCATGGTGTGACCAAAATTATGTTGGGGGATGGGATGGCTCAGGGTTGTCAAGGAATTATGAAGTTCTCAAATTCATTTCCTAGGAGATTAGAAACAATAAGTCTATTGTTATTAATGCTAGTAAACTATAGAGAACTCTGTGAAATCAACAATGAATATCAATGTAATAATTGAAGAGTAAAAAATATTTATCTCGGAGGCAACATTGAATGTTGATTTTTGAATGAGGGAGTTCACACATGCGCAGTGGTTGTAGCAGCAGCACTTTGCTTCTCCCAACTGTCACTGCCGCACCTGGCGCCAAAACTGGAGAAGAATGGAGTTTTCAACTGAGGAGCTGCATCTCCAGAAGTTAAAGGATTCAGGAATTATACTGACTGAAGAAGAGACACAGAGATTCAGAGGTAACGTTAATGTTAAGCTGATAGCGCGTTATATGGTCTTAACAATCTTTTTTTGTCAAAACGGAATGGACTTTTACCGAACTGAACGGCAAATTGCTAGCTGATGTTAGCATTGTTTAGAAAATTAGCTATCAGCCAGGGGTTAGAGCTAGCTATCTAATGTCAGTTAATTAAATCAGCCATTTGCCATCCGAAAATTAGGTAAACGTTATGGCCTGCATGACCCTAATGTGTGGCTTTATAGACCATCTCTACTACAATGTTATGTTTATTCTATTTTTTTTCCTCTTACCTCTCAGTATAACGTTAGCTGCTAGCTAGCTAGGTCAGTAGGAAATATTTGCTGAAACACAAAGGCACTTCAAGGTTAGTGTTGTACATAGTTGATAAAAGTATGTTAATTCATTAGATAATTAATTGTGGAGCTGGCGAAGTGCCGTTGTATAGAGAACTGTCTAAATAGGAGTGTTTTGTTGAGTAATGTTGAGTTAGGGGAATTCTATATTAGCATTTAACTTTCGTTTGTAGGCTAACTTTAGTTTGGTTAAGTGAAGCCCTCGTGTGTGTGTTTTCTCTTTTGCTGCAGATTTAGACGCGACAACATGCTTTCCATTCATTTTCAATGGAGCCAGGCGAATCGCTTGCGTGGTGCATTGTGGGTAGCGACGCAACACGATCCAAGCAATTTGAGATTTTCTCAACTTTATGCAAATGAGGAGGTTTCGCTAGCGATGGCCAAACGGAGTGTTTTCTTGTTTCTCGTAACGTAGCAACCATGGTAAACATTTCTAGCTTTCAGTTTCAAAATGGAGGAGAAACTAATCGCCTGTGTGGCTGCATATCCAGTCCTGTACGATACGTCTCTGTATTTGTACAGAGACATTAATAAAAAGAATGAGGCCTGGCGCAGGGTTGCCGACGTTGTTGGTGCTCCTGGTGGGTTTTTTGTACTTTTAAATTCATTTTTACCACGTAACTTCGTTCTGTGGTAACTAGGGGTGGAACGGTACATGTATTCGTACCGAACCGTACGTGCAAATTAATTAATGTTATGCGGAACTACTCGTTAGATACTCGTGTTCTTTAGGGACATCTAATCTGTAGTCCTGAAGCTCTGATTGGCGCCGCCGTGAGTCAGATAGGCTAGCTAGCAGCACTAAGGACGAGTATGGCGAGTGGTGGCGACCCACGAGAGATAGAGGACCCGCCGGCCTTTTTAAGATAGCAAGTTTGGGAAAACTTCGGTTTCCCATTCAGTTACAGTAGTACAGGCAAGAGAGTGGGGGATAAGACAAGCACTGTGTGTCGGCGTTGTTCAGCAGTTGTGGGCAGTGACGTGCAGTCTGGGTAGGCAAGGTAGGCACTGCCTACCCTGCCAAAATTCAAACGTAAAAATGTTTATTAAATCATTTTATTTAATAAACTTGTATTTGTATTTTTACTGTTTATTCTTGTGATTTATATATGCAATATGTGTGTTATTCCAATTGTTTAGACGTTACAATGACATATGTAGCAGTTACACATAATCAAATACAAAAAAAAGTAAAATAAGCAGTGCTTTTACTGTCCGTTCACTGCGGACGACAAGCGAAAAACTCCCTTGCGCTCTTCCATCCTGTATTCTTCAACATGTACGTTGAAAAGCCCAACTCTGCTGTGCCTTTGCACATAAATGTTATGCCAGTAATCACCTACGTTACATATCAAACATGGACCATTTAAAATCGAGATATTACTGGACATTTGCGCAGCTAACGTCATTACACCAGCTACATTGTATGCGTAATCCCCGCAAAATTCAAGTCAAAATGACAGCAGCGGTGTCTGGAATTTCTCCAAGCTCGATTTTATTCAAAAAATTAGGTAATTAATCTGGGTTTCATAACTCAGTGCCTATCCTCTTACTAACATCACCGCACGTGGTTGTGGGGTATGTGAGTGGAAATACATCTAACATGCTAACGCATATAACGCATCTAGCGTGTGCTAAATGACAAAAAAAAGATCTGACTCCATTCACAATTTCCTCAGTGCCATAGAGAGAAAGACAGTGGGGATCTATGTAGTGAAAGACACTGCCAGCAGTGAACCCTCTGATGTCAGGATAGTCCTTGAGGGTGTGTTGGTGCATCAAGATCTTGAGAATGTAGCTGTGTTTCCTTTTTTTAGCACTGGGGGAAGGTCTGTCCGAACAACAACCCCCCCCACACACACACTATATTTCGGAGCAGGTTAATGTAATAGTCTACTGCAGGGTTCTCCAATCCTGGTCCTCGAGGGCCGCTGTCCTGCATGTTTTAGATGTTTCTCTGCTCCAGCACACCTGATTCAAATGAATGGTCATTACCGTATTTTTCAGAAATAAAGATGCGGCTTGTACCCCGATTTTACAGTTTTCTTGTGGTTGTACGGCTTATATTTCGAAGCGGCTTACAGCCCGGTTTAGAACAAAACAGTGGCTTTGTCCCAAGATCTCTACAGACCGTGCAGCTAATTTAATGCTCAAAACTTGAACGGGGACTGTGTCATCTCAGTTACACTATCAGGGCTTGGAAATACAGTGACTTGCTAAAGTAGGCAAATGGCTAGTAGAACATAACATTTCATACTAATTTCAGTAAATCAAACGCTGCAAGACCCAGTGAAATGTTATATACAGCTAGCAAACTAACGCTAGCATTGCTAACGACATTGGCTAATTCAACTTACGTAGTGTAACCGAGCTCTTTGTAGGTTCGTTTTAGATATAATATTATATGGTCGTGCGGACAATAACAGGGTAGCCTACAGAGCGGCGCTGTAGAGTCGTTGCTACAAAACCAGCAGAACGCTGCCCTCAGAACGTTGGTTTGGTGTGTCTTTCTGTGGGTCTGGTGTTGGTACGTATGCGGTGATAAAACTACAAATCCTGTGATAAATGCAATACCTGCCCGCGAAATACGTCTGTGTCTCCTCACAGTTTGTTAAAGTTCGGCTACGTGTGGAAAATGGGAAAGTGTACTTTCAACGAGAAATGGTTAGATCACAGCGATTTCCGCTGTTGGTTACAAGCGGTACCCAGCTCCAGGTACGAGGCTCGCTGGAAACTTTGCCAAAAAAATATTCAATTGGGTGTGAAGGCGCTGGAGTCACACACTCACTCACACACTTTCTCTCTCTATTTGAGGGCAAGTTTGTTTTACCCTATTTTCATTTTGGGGGTAAGGTTTTGGGGATTTGGCACGTTGTTGGGTGTGGAAGGTTACTAATGTGATTAACATATGTGTAAAATTAATGCTTTTTCAATGACTGAATTCATTTAAATAAAAATATTTTTTCTGAATTTCTTTGATTTGAATTTTGGTAATGGGTCGTGTAGGTCTTAAATTTCGATCTTTATGGTCTTAAAAAGTCTTAAAAGGTCTTAAATTTTACTTACTGAAACCTGCAGAAACCCTGAATGAGACACGGACGCAGTCTCTTTTCACAACTTGTATTTTCCCACTGCTCTTCTTGACATCACTATTTGAACAGCCCTCACTGACTTCACCTAATGCTTACGTCAGCATCATGCCTACGGTAACTCCCGAGCGACAAAACACCCTTGTCCGTTGAACATAGAAAGGTCTGCTACAGTAGGCTATCCTCAGGAATTGCAAGCTAACTAAACTTATGCTATATCTAAAATAATTTTGTAGACATAACAATGGATTTTGTCACTAAATGAGTGACTTGGCTTTATTTCTGGACATACTATCCACAACCGAAGTGTGTTACACAATGATGTAACGGGAGTCAGGTGGCTGAGCGGTTAGGGACACGGGCTAGTAATCTGAAGGTTGCCAGTTCGATTCCCGGCAGTGCAACATGACATTGTGTCCTTGGGCAAGGCACTTCACCCTACTTGCCTCGGGGGGAATGTCCCTGTACTTACTGTAAGTCGCTCTGGATAAGAGCGTCTGCTAAATGACTAAATGTAAGAACGCCTATACTCGTGCTTGGTATTGTAGCGACAATGCTCTTGGTACCCAGAATTCCCCGCGGCAAGCTGAAAAGCTACGAAGTTAAGGGCATTAGCTTAGTTAGATAAGCATTGTTTGGAGTTCTATTGTTGTGTTCGTTCTGTTTTGATATGTGTAATTCTATGGTCTGTAGTTGAGATAATTGGAGTGTTCACCCTGATTGGGAATGTTGTCTAGTTAGATCGCTATCCAAGCTGTCCAATGGGAAAGTGTGTCTGGGTAAATAAACAGTTGTGAGCATTGTTCCGCTCAACGCTAGCCGGCGCTACGGTATCGTTGTTCCCGTTTAAAGTCCGGCCTATATTCCAGTGCGGCCTGTACTCCGATATACAAACACAAAGCTCCCATTCTGGTGGGGTGCGGCTTATAGAAAATGTGGCTTATTTTCAGAAAAATACGGTACCCGGCTTCCACAGAGCTTGATAACAACCCATTCATTTGAAACAGGTGTGCTGGAGCAGAGAAACATCTAAAACATGCAGGACAGCGGCCCTTGAGGACCAGGATTGGAGAACCCTGGTCTACTGTCTAATAGCTAATGTAATATTTCACATATTTTCGTCCTATTTCCCCTAAAGCAATAAGGTTAGGCTACTTAAAGACACCCCTTCCACTCATAAAGTATGTTTTAAATGGCATAAATGCTGCCAATTAATAATTGACGTAACTTATTGTAAATGGTCAGTAGCCTAGCCTATCGATTAAGGTAGGCCACTCTAAAGCACGTGTACACTGTCTGCTTAATTTGATCTTGACATATAGGCTAAGCATTCTGTAGTAATTAATAACAAACTACTAGTTACATTATCTTAATGCAGTGTAACTACTTCAACATAATAAGGCACCTAAAACACAAACGTGAGCAAGGGCATTCAGCAATCGCTATCGAATCAACAGCCACGTGCAATTCAGCTAGCAGTTGAAGAATACAAACAACGAAAATCACCAGTTAACTTAATTTAAATTTGCAAGAACTATAGACTAATACAATAACAGGCTTAAATGAACTGACAACATAAGTTATACGATTTACAGTTCTCAAGGACGCACACACGCAATCTCAACTGGCGGGCCGCCACGGCAAAATCAACATAGAGGACTGAGTCAACAATTGTCTGAGTAATACCGTATATTACATGCAATTTTGTGGTACGGTTATTTACTGTTATTTTACAGAATCGGTATGGAAACTTTGTTGCCAGTGCTTTCTCAGATTTTTTTTACAGTGTATTTCTGTCATTGTTATGCATTGCAATATTTTCTTACGGTTGAAAAAAGATTTTAAAAAAGAGTGAGGAAAAGGGTGTCTTGTTTAATTTCATGAATGTTAAAGCTATATGTTAGAGCTCAATGCTCTTAACACAGTGGAGATGGTTGTGTACTTCAGGAAGAATACAGTCCCACTCACTCCCATCACCCTGTGTGACTCCCCAGTCAACACTGTAGAGTCCTTCCGCTTCCTGGGCACTATCCTCTCCCAGGACCTCAAGTGGGAACTGAACATCAGCTCCCTCACCAAGAAAGCACAACAGAGGATGTACTTCCTACGGCAGCTGAAGAAATTCAACCTGCAAAAGACAATGATGGTGCACTTCTACATAGCCATCATTGAGTCCATCCTCACCTCCTCCATCACCATCTGGTATACTGCTGCCACTGCCAAGGACAAGAGCAGACTGCAACGTATCATCCGCACTGCTGAGAAGGTGATTGGCTGCAATCTGCCTACCTTCGAGTACCTCCACACCTCGAGGACCCTGAGGCGAGCAAGGAAGATTGTGGCCGACTCCTCCCACCCTGGACACACTCTGTTTCAGCCACTCCCCTCCGGCAGAAGACTGCAGTCCATCAGCACCAAAACCTCACGCCACAAAAACTGTTTCTTCCCATCCGCTGCTGGCCTCATCAACAAGGCCCAGGACCCCTAACAGACGAATAGAGTACTGAGCATTACATTAACATTTCTCTGTCACTGGACACAGCCTTACTAAACTCTTTAACTTTATCATTACATTTTATATTGTACAGTATTTTTTGTATTTTGTTGTACATTTTAACAGTTCTTACATTTCATATGGACGGCACACACAAAACAAATATTTTGAGTATGTTTACTGTATGCACCTGCCCACCAAAGTTAATTTGTTGTTTGTGTAAACTACTTAAACTTGATTCTGATTCATCCCTTCAGGTGATATGGGGGGTGGGAAGAGATCCATTCTCAACAACAGTGAGACAACAGTCTCTCACACATGTGCCCATACAACCAAGAAGACACATACACTCGCTATGGGGGTGTAAAAACCCTGTTAACATTTCAGAGGTCAACATAAGCATCTTACCACACGTGCGCAGCAGCGAGAGAGTCCCCACCATTCCCAAAAAATTGAAAGGAAATGCACAGAAAGACAGAGGTAGAGAGAACAAGAAAGCGGTAGAGGTAGAGAGACATGTCTAAATTTAAAGTGACAGCAGTATCAGTCTTGTCTGACTGAGGGGAACTGGAGTCTGCTTTGATCTGCCTCAGGCTCTGACACAGATTATTTCTCCTTCCTGTCGGACATATTCTACTTTGTCTAATCTTAACCCACTCGCTGAAGTTCATAAGTATCAGTAACACCAATTCCGTTTTTGCATCCATTGTGTTGCAGTGATGAGCAGCTCTCCAGGGAATTCATGAAATCAAATTAGGGTTAGCTAGGAAAATTGTATTACCAACCTTAACCCTGAAACCAATATTCTGAATTAAACTGTATTCTAATTGGTAATTCCCAATGATCAATCACAGAGTAGGTTCTTATCCTGATTACTATCCTGACATTACTGCAGCCTGGTTAAGTCTGTCAAACGCATCTGCATAGGGTCCGCGGACGCCACACAGCAAGGCTACGTGCACTAGCTCAAAAATCTCGAAGCGCGTGGCTTCAAGACACCCATCTGCCAAACAAGCACACTTATCTGCTCAAGACCAAGGGGCAACAGTTTACTAGTCAGGTGCATAGAGGCAGGTAGAGGAGAAAGGCTGTTAGGGAGGTGGCTTCTCAGTCAGACCCATCCTTCACAACTTCGCTCTCTCGTCCAAATATGGTCACTTCTGGCTCCAAAAACCCAAGATGAAAAAAAATTGAGGCTTCAAAGCGGGCTTTCACAAACCAATGGGTGACATCACGATTACTACGGCCATCTTTTATATACAGTCTATGCTCGAGACATATTCAAAAGCCTTGGTGCGTCTTCCGCTTTTAATTAAATTTAAGCAAATACTTCCAACTCATTGTCCATCTCTTCATACAATTTCACTGGTTCTCTCAAACGCGTCATACCAGAAAGTTTCTTTGCGTCTTTCCTCATAGCTAGGTAGCTAGATATAGAAAATAGATAGATAGCTACATAGCTATATTGGATATTGTGGAAGACACAAAATATATCGTTTTGTTTACCAAACCACAGTAACATCTTCTGTTAGGTTTTCCTGTGTTTCAAGCAAACACATTTTGCGCGATTGCACCACTTAGTGCCCAAAAAATGCAATGGCTATTTACACAACAAGGCCGCACAACTATAAAAACCTGCACATTACATGAAGAACGCAGACCTGCAGAATCATAAACCAGGCTTTAGTCCCATCAGGCCACAGAAAGAAGGGACAACTCCCCCACAGAGGAGGGGTTTAGATTGTTCACCTCCAGGGTTGATAGCCTTCATGTGTTTCCTGACAGCCAACATGCAGCTGCAGCCAAGCAACCACACAGTGAAGTCTTTTGTCTTTCCCTCTCTCTGTCTTCCTCTGCCTCCATGTGTGGGTGTGTTATTGAATATGGTAGATGCTTGTGGGCGAGTGTTTGTTTACCGGCCTCAGGCTAAGCCAGCCCAAGGGGGCTGTACCCCCACCCCTGCCCCCACCCCCTCCGCCTTTCACAAACACACACACTCCCCTTTTCACATGGTCTTTCCGATCTGTCAGTCTTATACCATGGTCTAATCAATTATTCAGGCCCCAGCCTAGGCATCTCTGGTGGGGAGAAGTAACCAGGTGAGCCTGAGGCTTTGAACAGAAGGGCAGGGCTCTCTGGGGCTCTGAGCCTGGCATTAATTATCTGCTACATTGCGTCCGAGTCCTAGACCCCCTCTCCACTGGGGGTGTCTCATTACCCTTACTCTCTCAGTAGGGGTGGGGGGATGACATATCCACACATATCCCACATCATCAACACCCCTCCCCCCCACACACACACACACTGTTACGCACTCCCCCCTTGAAGGAGGAGACAGTAACACACCGCCACACATGAGCGCTCTAACAGGGTGGGTGAGGTGGTGAGGTGCGCGGGTGAACAAACAGGACAAACAAAGCAGTACCGTTCATCCATCCATCATCTGCCACTTTTCCGGGGGTCGGGTCACGGGGGCAGCAACCTAAGCAGGGAGGCCAAGACTTCCCTCTCCCCGGCCACTTCCACCAGCTCTTCCTGGGGGACCCCGAGGCGTTCCCAGGCCAGCTGAGAGACATAGTCCCTCCAGCGTGTCCTGGGTCTTCCCCGGGGCCTCTTCCCAGTGGGACGTGCCCAGAACACCTCACCAGGGAGGCGTCCAGGAGGCATCCTTATCAGATGCCCAAGCCACCTCAACTGGCCCCCCTCGACGCGGAGGAGCAGCGGTTCTACTCTGAGCCCCTCCCGGATGACCAAGCTTCTCACCCTATCTCTAAGGGAGAGCCCGGACACCCTGCGGAGAAAACTCATTTCGGCCGCTTGTATTCGCAATCTCGTTCTTTCGGTCACTACCCAACGTTCGTGACCATAGGTGAGGGTAGGAACGTAGATCGACTGGAAAATAGCAGGGCTCGACAATAACGATGGCCCGAGACCAGTAAAAAGTAACGTCGGGACAGTTAAACTAGCAACTCACTGGCCCGATCGGGCCACTGCTAATTATTGATTGAAAAAAAAATGTGCATTGTAAAAGTTAACATCCTTCATATGTTTTGCTATCTGCTGAATGCATAAACAACTTTGCAGCTCGTGGGGCGCACAGTTGGCAAATCAAGAGTTGAGTAGTGAGTGACAACTGGTTGTCAAATTGTAATTCTCTAATCTCCATACATTTTTTAACGACTGGCGCAAGACAATAAAGTGAAGATGGCAGCAAAGTAGAGCTACGAGCTCAAACGGAAGCAACTTTTTTTATGGAACGAAGATGCACTGTGTCGTCTGTCATATGTTCCCGTCTAAAGCAGACAAAAGTGGATATTTTTACAGAGGCACCGACAACAATACCTGACCAGCCATGCTAGCAGACAGCACATGGTTTGCGTCACAGCTAAGCGAATGGTTGACAATCCATCTTCGAGGCCGTTGACCATGCTGGTCAGGAATTTAAATGTAGATGCCCATCATGTTATTGCACGGCATATCACGTAATTAAGACGGGCCAGCCGTTCGTCTCGTTCCCCCAGGCTATTGAACTGCAGCAGAAGAATGGTGTCGACTTGGGTACTTAGTATCATACTGATGAAATGCTATGGAAGCTTTTATATATTAGCATTGAGGGACCAGAGGTTTCAGTTTCTTCCAGACAGAGTAGTGCAGAGATGGCAGGGAAGAGAGCACGTCATGTTTGAGGTTAAAAGTAAATTGTTTTGCTGACTATTACCTTTACATTTTTTATCACTAGAAATGTGATTTCATTTTTGTTATTTTTATATCCAGGATGTGTTTAATAAATGGTTAAACATGTTAACAGAATAACACAATTTATAAGTCTTTGGTTTTGTTGTAACAATGATAAATTACAACTTTTGGAGGGGGGGCCAGTAAAAACCAAAAATGTTTAATGTTGAGCCCTGAATAGAGAGCTTCGCCTTTCGACTCAGCTCCTTCTTCACCACGACAGACCGATGCAGAGCCCGCATCACTGCGGACGCCGCACCGATCCGCCTGTCGATCTCGCGCTCCATCCTTCCCTCACTCGTGAACAAGACCCCGAGATACTTGAACTCCTCCGTTTGGGACAATATCTCCTCCCCGACCCGGATATTGCACTCCACCCTTTTCCGGTCGATAACCATGGCCTCAGATTTGGAGGTGCTGATTCCCATCCCAGCCGCTTCGCATTCGGTTGCGAACCGCTCCAGTGAGAGCTGAAGGTCACGGCCCGATGAAGCCAACAGGACCACATCATCTGCAAAAAGCAGCGACCCGATCCTGAGGTCACCAAACCGGACCCCCTCAACGCCCTGGCTGCGCCTAGAAATTCTGTCCATATAAGTTATGAACAGAATCGGTGACAAAGGGCAGCCCTGGCGGAGTCCAACCCTCACCGGGAACAAGTTTGACTTACTACCGGCAATGCGGACCAAACTCTGGCACCGGTCGTACAGGGACCGAACAGCCCCGATCAGGGAATCCGGTACCCCGTACTCCCGGAGCACCCCCCACATGAGCCCCCGAGGGACACGGTCGAACGCCTTTTCCAAATCCACAAAACATGTGTAGACTGGTTGGGCGAACTCCCATGCACCCTCCAGGACCCTGCCGAGGGTGTAGAGCTGGTCCACAGTTCCACGGCCAGGATGAAAACCACATTGCTCCTCCTGAATCCAAGGTTCGACAATCCGACAGACCCTCCTCTCCAGGACCCCTGAATAGACTTTCCCAGGGAGGCTGAGGGGTGTGATCCCCCTAAAGTTGGAGCACACCCTCCGGTCCCCTTTTTAAAGAGGGGAACCACCACCCCGGTCTACCAGTCCAGAGGCACTGTCCCCGATGTCCACGCGATGTTGCAAAGTCGTGTCAACCAAGACAGCCCTACAACATCCAGAGCCTTAAGGAACTCCGGGCGGACCTCATCCACCCCAGGGGCCCTGCCACCGCTGGAGCTTTTTAACCACCTCGGCGACCTCAGCCCCAGAGATAGAAGGGTCCCCCCGATGTCCCCAGACTCTGCCTCCACGTCGGAAAGCGTGTTGGTGGAATTAAGGAGGTCTTCAAAGTATTCCTTCCACTGATCCAGGACGTCCCCTGTCGAGGTCAGCAGCGCACCATCCCCACCATATACAGCGTTGACAGTGCACTGCTTCCCCCTCCTGAGTCGCCGGATGGTGGTCCAGAACCTTTTCGAAGCCGTTCGGAAGTCATTCTCCATGGCCTCGCCGAACTCCTCCCACACCCGGGTTCTTGCCTCCGCGACCGCCAAAGTCGCCTTCCGCTTGGCCTGCCGGTACACATCAGCTGCCTCTGGAGTCCTACCAGACAATAAAGGGAGTTAGATTAACTAACTAAAGTTCGGGAGGAAGATAGCGCACCAAGACTCCTCCTCCACTCTAATCAAGCAACTCGCAAAAGCACGAAGAATGCACACCGACTCCAATCAACTTCATACGCATCAGCCTAGCGAAAGCACAGAAGAATGTGACCAAACTCCTCGTTTCAATTACGAGGTTGGTATAAAATGTCTTCCGTCGCTCTGATCCTTGTGCTAGCATGTTTTTGTCGATTGACTTTTCGTGCACCCCACTGCTGTTCTGCCTGCCGACTGACGACTCTGCCGCCTGCTTCGTTGCCTCCGCTTCTGCTGCTCCCGCTCCGCTGCTGTCCGGCTCGCCCTTTATCTCGGCTCCGGCTGTTCGCCTCCCGCCCTCGTCCTGCGGCGCTTATGGACGTCCTGGACCTCCACCCGTCCGACGACGAGTTTCCCTCCCGGCTGGAGCGCCGGTCCCGCCCTCGGCGTTCTGGCCGCGTCCCCGGGGACCCCGGCCACTCTTCGAGCGGGGCTGCTCCGGCCTCCTCGGCTTCCCTGGCTCCCGCGGCTCCGCCTACTGGTTCTGGGCGTCGGCCTGACCGCCTCCCGCGGTCTCCGCCCCCCCGGCCTTCCTACTGGGGTCGCTCCGGGTCCGGGCGTCCCTCCCGGTCTCGGCGGCTGCCTGCGCTGGCCGTGGTTTCTCCGCCTCGGCCTCTCCTCGGCCTTCCCGGCCTCGCCTCTCGCGACCGCGGGGGCCCCCGCTTTCCCTCCTCCGCCGGCTCTTCGCGCCGCTCCCCGTCTCCTGCTCCGCGGTGCCTGGCTCCGCCCGCCCCGCGGTCCCTCTCCCCGCGCCTCCCGGCGCTGCCGTCCGATTGGACCGTCGCTGGCCTGCAGCGCCTCCTCCGGGCTCGGGGGATCCGTTTCGACCGGTCTGATCCAAAGGCCAGGCTGTTCGCCCTCTGTTTTGGGGAGTCCGTGGGCCGGCGCGCCTCCCCGCTCCGCCCCTCTCCAGCTGCCGGGCGCTGGGCCGCGCCCCGCGGCTCCCTGCCTCCTGCCTCGCCCGCCTCCCCGCGCCGGCCCTCTCCCGCTGCCGGGCACGGGGTCGCGGCTGGCGTCTTCCTGCCCCCTGCCTCGTCTGCCTCCCTCTTCCCCCTGCCCCCCGCCCCGGCTCCCGCCCTCGCCGACCTTCCTGGCCTGTTTTCGGCGTTCCTCGCCTCCTTGGCGCCCCCCTGCCCCGTGCCTGCCCCGTGCCTGCCCCGTGCCTGCCCCGTGCCTGCCCCGTGCCTGCCCCGTGCCTGCCCCGTGCCTGCCCCGTGCCTGCCCCGTGCCTGCCCCGTGCCTGCCCCGTGCCTGCCCCGTGCCTGCCCCGTGCCTGCCCCGTGCCTGCCCCGTGCCTGCCCCGTGCCTGCCCCGGCGTGCCCCGGCGTGCCCCGGCGTGCCCCGGCGTGCCCCGGCGTGCCCCGTGCCTGCCCCGGGGTGCCCCGTGCCTGCCCCGGGGTGCCCCGTCCAGGCCGCGCCTGCTCCGGGCCCTGCTCCCCTGACCTTGTGTTGTGCTTTTCCCTCTGCAGGTGGCTCTGCTCCGGCCGCCCCCCCGGCCCCGGCTGCTGCCTTTCCTGCCGGTCCCCTGCCCGCCCCTCCCTTCACGCTGGCCACGGCGCCTCCCCCGGTCCGCCCCGCGGCCCCCTCTGCCTCCCGGCCTTCCCCCGTGTCTTCCGCCCTCCGGGCCACCATCCTGCAAGGTAACTACATGGACCTGGCTGACCTTCTCCTCCCCTCCCAGGTTTCCGCCCCCCGTACCATCGACGGGGCCTGTGGCCCCATCTTGCTCCGTCACCCGGACCCCGCCTGGCGCCGGGAGCTCACGCCTGCGGAGTTTGCCTACGCCTTCTCCTTGTACCGGGATGTCATCTGCTCCTCCTTCCCCGGGCGCCGTGCGGAGTTGGACGACTACCTCGCCCTGGTCCTGCAGCTCGCCCTGCGGTTCGGGGGCTCCGGCTTCTACACTTACCACGTCCGGTTCGCCTCCGAGGCCGTAGGGCGGCTGCAGCAATTTAATGAGTCGACCTATTGGGGCGTGCTGGACAGCGAGGCCTACTGCCGCGTCTTTGCCGCCCGGTCCGCCCTGCCCTGTTCCCTGTGCGGTGCCCCCTCCCATCCTTCACTGGAGTGCACGGTTGCGGCCCCCCGCCCGTCCTGCCTTCCCCTCCTCCTCCGCTCCTCTGCCCCTCCCCACCCCATCACCCCGCAGCCCCTCATGTCCGGCCCTGCGGGCACCGACCGCCGGGGCCGCCCCATCTTGATGCAGAAGGGGCGCATGATCTGCAACAATTTCAACGCCGGATCTTGCTCCTTGTCTTCCTGCCGGAGCCTCCATGATTGCTCCTTTTGCGGCGGGGCCCACTCCCTCTCCTCCTGCTCCCTCGACCCCCCCAGCCTGCCGGCCCCCTGACTGTCTGCCCATTTGTCCACCCCCATCGTCGTCCCTGCCCTGGCTGCGGCCCTCCGCTGCCACCCCGACCCCGCCGCTGTGCGGTTCCTCCTTGACGGCTTGGTCCTTGGCTTCTCCCCCGGCCTGGTGTCCTTGCCCACTTGCTCCTTTGCCTGCCCGAACCTCCGCTCCGCGCTCGAGGCCCCCGACGTGGTCTCTGCCCTGTTGGCCAAGGAGGTGTCTCAGGGCTTCATGATTGGCCCGTTCGCCTCTCCCCCATTCCCCGTCTACCGGGTGAGCCCCATCGGCGTCGCCACCCGGAAGTACTCGGGCAAGCAGAGGCTCGTGATCGACCTCTCTGCTCCCCGTCGTGGCCCCGTCCCCAGCATCAACAGCTTGATCCCCAGCCCGGACTTCTCCCTGTCCTACGCTACCATCGATCTCGCCGTCTCCCTCATCCGCCTGGCTGGCCGCGGCGCCTGGCTGGCGAAGGCCGACATCACGACCGCCTTCAAGGTCCTTCCCATCCACCCGTCTTACTGGGCTTTCTTTGGGGTCTGTTGGGAGGATTCCTATTACTTTGCCGTCCGACTGGCATTCGGCTGCAAAAGCAGCCCGCGCTTATTCGACTGCCTCTCCGAAGCACTCTGCTGGATCCTCCTCAATGAGGCCAAGGTTCCCTTCTTAGTCCATCTTCTGGACGACTTCCTCACCATCGGCCCCCCTTCATCCCCACCGGCGCAAGGCCTCCACGCTCTCACCACGGTGTTTTCACAACTGGGTGTCCCCCTCTCCCTGGAAAAGACAGAAGGGCCAGCTACATCACTGGAGTTTCTCGGCATCACACTGGACTCCGTGGCTTTCAAAGCTTCACTCCCCACCGACAAACTGGACCGCATCACGCTCCTTCTTTCCAACTACCTGATCACTCCCACCTGCACCAAGCGCCAACTCCTCTCCCTCCTCGGCCACCTGAACTACGCCCTCCGCATCATCCCCCAAGGCCGCTCCTTCATATCCCACCTCCTCCTGCTGGCTTCATCCGTACAGTCGCTCCACCACACCATCACACTGGGCGCCTCCTGTCTCATGGAATTGGAGCTCTGGCATCATCTCCTTTCCCACTGGAACGGCATCACTTTCTTTTACAACGATCTCATATCCAACCCCAACGACATGCAGCTCTTCACCGACGCCGCCCCCTCCTCTGGTTTCGGCTGCTACTATAACGGCCGCTGGTTCTCCTCCCCATGGCCTTCCGAGTTCCCTTCCTGCCCTTCTCCCTCACTGGCCCCCTCATCTGCACTTCACGAGGTCTACCCCATCATCATCGCCGCCCTCCTCTGGGGCCATGAATGGTCACGCCAATCCATCCTCATCCACTCCGACAACACTGCCGTCGTCTCCTGGATCAACAAAGGCCGATCAGACTCTTATCACCGCCATGCCCTTCATCTGCCGCCTCACCTGGCTTTCAGTCACACATCAGTTCATAATCAGAGCCGCTCACATCCCCGGTCACCACAACACCATCGCTGACTCTCTCTCTCGTCTCTCCCTGCAGAAATTCAGGCGCTTGGCCCCAGAGGCGGACCCCCTTCCCACTCCGGTCCCTCCGTATTCTTCTACAACCTTCCCATAACAGCACCCCTCCACGACCTCCATCTCCATACCCAGGACGTCATCCTCCAAGGTCTGTCCCCCAGTACACTCTCCACCTACTGGACAGCCTGGACATGTTTCAGGTCCTTCCACACCATTCACTACCTCACATTCCCCTCATTCGACCTCCTTTCCATCACCAGCTTCATATCATACGCTCACGTGCACCTCTCTATCCGCACTTCCACCATCCACACATACCTCAGCGGCATCAATTTCTTCTGCAAGTTGCTCTCCGGTTCCCCCTGCACAGCCATCTCCAACAGCCAGACCTCCCTTCTCCTGAAGGGTCTGAAGCGCCTGGAACCCCGCTCTCCCTCTGCACGACTCCCCCTCACTGCCGACCTACTAGCCGCCTGCATCACCACACTGCGGTCTGGCTACTCCTCCCCTTCTACTGACTCCACCCTAGAGGCCATGTTCCTCCTGGCTTTCTTCGGCTTCCTGAGGTGCTCCGAATTCACATCCACCTCAACCACTTTCGACCCTTCTGCTCACCCATGCGTCTCGGACATCACTCTACACTCCCCCGACACACTCATTTTCTCTCTGAAACGCAGCAAGACAAATCAGAGCGGGCCAGCAGTTCCCATCTTCCTCTTCCGCCTCAATTCTCCCCTCAGCCCCTTCGAGTCACTACAGAAACTCATCCACTCCAAATCCGGAAGCCACGCCCTCCCATCCAGCCCATTATTCATCACGGAATCAGGACTCGTCGCCTCCCGGTTCTGGTTCCACCATCATCTCCGCCTCATCCTCACCAAATCAGGCATAGACCCCACACACTATTCCGGTCATTCCTTCAGAATCGGCGCCGCTTCCTCTGCTTCCAGCCAGGGCGTCGCTGACCACACCATCCAGCTTCTTGGTCGCTGGTCCTCCCAGGCACACCGCCTGTACGTCAGGACCAACCTCCCCGATCTCCACCACACTCAAGCTCTCATCAGCCTCGCAGCAGCCCGTAGGTGAGTGTTCCTTTAGGGGATCCGATCGAGCCGCTGCTCGGCCGTGACCCAGAAGGACTCTCCGCCACACCCCGAGTCCATACCCGGTATCCAGTTATGCACCATCCTCATCACCTCCCCGGAACCCAGGCCCAGCTCCGCTACCGGCCTCCACCAGCACCAGGCTCGGCTCTGCTACCAGCCTACACCAACCACCCCAGGCTCGGCTCTGCTACCAGCCTACACCAACTACTCAAGGCTCGGCTCTGCTACCAGCCTCAGGCTCGGCTCTGCTACCAGCCTGCGACACCCTGCATTAGGCTTGGCTCTGCTACCAGCCTGTACCACAACGTATTAGGCTTGGCTTTGCTACCAGCCCTGCTTCAATAAAAGCTATCTATTCAATCTATGGTGTGATTACTGAACTCGTGAAAGTTCGATAGGCCTCCTTCTTCAGCTTGACGGCATCCCTCACCTCCGGCGTCCACCACCGGGTCCGAGGGTTGCCGCCGCGACTTGCACCGACCGCCTTGCGGCCGCAGCTCCGGTCAGCCGCCTCAACAATGGAGGCCCGGAACATGGCCCATTCGGACTCAATGTCCCCGGCCCCCCCCGAGACATGATCGAAGTTCTCCCGAAGGTGGGAGTTTAAGCTCCTTCTGACAGGGGATTCTGCCAGCCGTTCCCAGCAGACCCTAACATTACGTTTGGGCCTGCCAGGCCTGACCGGCGTCTTCCCCCACCATCGTAGCCAACTCACCACCAGGTGGTGATCAGTTGACAGCTCCGCCCCTCTCCTCACCCGAGTGTCCAAGACATTCGGCCTCAGATCCAACGACAAGACTACAAAGTCTATCATCGAACTGAGACCTCGGGTGTCCGGGTGCCAAGTGCACATATGGACACCCTTATGCTTGAACATGGTGTTCGTTATGGACAAGCCGTGTCTAGCACAGAAGTCCAACAACAAAACACCGCTCGGGTTCAGATCGGGGGGGCCGTTCCTCCCAATCACGCCCCTCCAGGTCTCACTGTCGTTGCCCACATGAGCATTGAAGTCCCCCAGGAGGACGAGGGCATCTCCGGGAGGAGCGCTCTGTGCTTAAGCACCGTTTGGTGCGTAAGCACAAACAACAGTGAGGACCTGTCCCCTCACCCGAAGGCGGAGGGAGGCTACCCTCTCATCCACCGGGGTGAACCCCAATGTACAGGCGCCGAACCGAGGGGAAACAAGTATTTCCACCCCAGCTCGACGCCTCTCACCGAGGGCAACTCCAGAGTGGGAGAGTCCAGCCCCTCTCAAGGAGACTGGTTCTGGAGCCGATGCTGTGCGTTGAGGCGAGGCCGACTATATCTAGCCGGAACCTCTCTACCTCGCGCACCAGCTCAGGCTCCTTTCCCGCCAGCGAGGTTACGTTCCACGTCCTTAGAGCTAGCTTCTGCAGCCGAGGATCGGACCGCCAAGGCCCCCGCCTTCGGCCGCCGCCCGTCTCACACTGCACCCGACCCCCATGACCCCTCCTGCAGATGGTGAGCCCACTGGAAGGGGGTCCCACGTTGTCTCTTCGGGCTGTGCCCGGCCGGGCCCCATGGGAAAAGGCCCGGCCACCAGGCGCTCGCCATCGAGCCCCACCCCTGGGCCTGGCTCCAGGCGGGGGCCCCGGTGACCCGCTTCCGGGCAGGGGCAACTGGGAACCATTGTTCTTTTTCTTCATGGTAGGTTTTTGAGCCACGCTTTGTCTGGTCCTTCGCCTGGAACCTGTTTGCCTTGGGTGACCCTACCAGGGCATAAAGCCCCCGACAACCTAGCTTCCAGGATCATTAGGACACACAAACCCCTCCACCGCGGTAAGGTACTCAGGGAGTCACCACCTACACCTGCTACACAAAATAAATTTCCTTTGGTAATAATAGCTGGGGTATATTTCCTCAGAATGCGATGTCGTGGAGCAAGAATGTTGGTTTGCGTTCGTTACTATACGGTTTGAATGACGAATTTTAAGGATTTTGTGTTGAAAATAGCATCTTATATTTACACAGATAACCGACATTCTTCTCTTGAATTCTATAACAAAGAAAGTATAATGTGGGACTTCTGTCTCCCCTTCGTTTGGTTGCGATATCAAGACGAAATCCTTCACTCTTTGATTAGTAATTATTATTAATTGAGTGGTTCGCGCGCGCTCCCGCGAGGGGTGCCTTTCCAGAGAGTCTTGCATTGGGTGGCTGATGAAGTGTTTTGTCCGTCGGACAAACGGAGTGACTAAGTTCAGTTGAGTTCTGGATTTTAAGTATTTATCAATCTGCAGATTGGGAGAGAAAACCAGACCTCTGACAATAAATGACAACACAACACCAGGCTTAGGTCTCAATCATGTCTCTCCCGGCTCTGAAGGCTGGAGGACCATCTTTTATAGGGCACAGGAATGTAAACATAGATAGTGACAGTAAGGCAGTAATGACGTTACAACAGTCTCAGAGGAAGAGATTTACAGCTCCCAACACATGACCACTCAGACTAGAGGTCATAGTTGGCGCTCTCCTTGTAGTCATGACAAAGGACGTTTACCCAGTACTTTCTCCTGATCCCGAACATCTATTAACCCTGACACATAGACACAATCTACTCTTATTAATAGCAAGCTTACATGAGAACATACTAACTAGTATCCAATGACTAGTTCTATTGATTAGTGAATAATGTAAGCACACCGGAAATCACAATTTCTTCCACAGTCCCCCCTTTTGACGTTTAACGTCAACACAACAACCATTCATCAACTGTTTATCTGGGGCCTGCTGTAGTGCCTTACATTTCACAAGTTTCATAACATTTAAAAACCTTAACAATCAAACGATTACAGTATCTGTTACTACTCAGCACAGCATACATGATTATAGGATATGAAAATATTAGGTAGTACCCAATCAAAGGTGAAAAGTCAATGAAGTGAATAGCTTTTTGCTTAGTTCTCAAGATAGGGCTCCCAGAAATGACCTTAACGCTCCTTCTATTTTCCTTGTTCAAAGTTGCATGGCATTATACACTTTGGCGATATTGTGACCTCTGATTCATCCTAGTAACACAGGCATTTCCTAAGACCCCACAAAAGAACCAGCTTCTAGCTATTCACTTCTTAAGCAAACAGCATAATGACAGTTTATCAATAGTTCTAGAAACATAGGCATATTTCTCTGCTGGACATACCCACTGGTCATGCTCTCGTGAGCTCAACACATCAGGGTATAGGTCAAAACACTGTTCATTAAATTGAGTATTTCAAACAGTATAAAAAGTAATAAAGTAACCATCTTTAAATATTGTTAACTGATCTGTGGTCAAGGACAGATCTATTCACATTGCATACAGCGTTGTATATCAGTTGGAAAATAGAAGGAGGCAAATGGCCATCTTTATTACATTGGCAAAGTAGTCACTTGGTACATGAGATTACATATCAGACATGTCAATCATTCTCAGGGC
Source organism: Thaleichthys pacificus (assembly GCA_023658055.1). Lineage (NCBI taxonomy): Eukaryota > Metazoa > Chordata > Actinopteri > Osmeriformes > Osmeridae > Thaleichthys > Thaleichthys pacificus. The sequence continues at coordinate 1,390,996 of CM042855.1, forward strand.
AATAAAGTAATCATCAGTCTTGCTTGCTTTTGTCTGTAGCTTGATTTGGGCTACCATAATCTTACTGGCAGCCTTACGAGAGCCCACTGCACAGCACTGTACACAGCAGGCAGTACACATCTTCCAAGCACAAACCACAATCAGCACAACAACGATTAACATGCCCAATCCAGTGATTCCCATTTGAACAATAGTCGAAAAAGAAACCCCCAACAGAGGAGGTCAGTCAGCACAATTCCAAGCTTCAGGTTCCCCCAAAGCTGAAATTAACTCTTTAATGTGAGCAGCCATACTTGTGATATTAGCAGATTAATCTTGGATAAAAGTACAACAGTCATGACCTATCACAGCACAGGTAACTCCCTGAGCTGACAACAGATAATCCAGTGCCATACGGTTCTGTAGCACTACCTGCTTCATGGCCTTCATCTCAGAAGCAACTGCAGTTAAGGCGTCGGCTGTCTCATTACCAATGGACTCCAACCCTAGTGCTAAGCTCCTAATATCTGTAAAGGCAGTGATAACACCATACACAGGGAGAATGGCATCTGAAAACGTGAAAAGTGACAGTGTACTATTGAATCCACGTTATGTGATCCCAGCTTCTTAGCATCTGCATTAATAATACTTCTCTTGTGGCGGTGCCACCAATGTTTGGGGAAGGGGTGCAGGGGCAACCCATCTACAGGTCTGAGGGCTCCTACAATAAACCCAAGGTAACACGTTCCTGACCAGTCGGCCGGCAGGAAATAATAAGCACTCTTACCACATACCCACATGGTGCAATTGTTAGCTGCACGAGGAACCCAAAATGGTGATGCCCTTATACTTACAGGTCCATCTGCAACAGGCAAATCATGCAACAGGCGGTTAGCATACATACCACAGTGTGGTTACATGTATTTTTCCAAATACCTTCCCATAATTATTTAAACATTTAATCAGCCATATACTACATCTTCTGTAGTATGCTAAAGGTGTAGGAATAGCATAGTCAGCAACATCAGAAATGTATGTCACCCGCCCAAATGGTATACAGGACAAGTAACATTGAACTCAGATACAATTGAATTTACAAATCATCCAGTAGAGTGTGAGCATACATAGAAACCGTATCCTTGCATGTATTTTTTCCAACACTCTCACTGTACCACTGTGCCATACACATAACCATGCAGGTGGGGCATATTCAAGAGATGACTGACTCATTCGACAGAACAGTCACATTTGTTGCATCCAACCCTACACAAGGCCACTTCTTGACCTTACACATATCAGCCATTGACAGAGGGACAGATGTCCCTGGATAACCTCCAGAATGTTTGGGACTTTAACCACAAACCCTGCAAGGTCTGTCCCCTCTAATGCTGCGTCCAGTCATTTTTCCGTCCACGGTAAGGTGTTGTTGTACAGATTGTTCTTCATGTGTGCTTTATGATGAATCTCAATGTTCACATCAATATAATTGGGAGCGTGCAATAGTGACTCTCGGTGTGGCTCATGTATGCGATGTCTGTGGACTTGTGTGTCCAGTATCAGTAAATGTCTGTCAGGTGTGTGCGTCAGTATGTCTGGATCTCATCTCTCATCGTAGCTCAGGCAGCGGCCTCGGTTTCCTTGAAACAACCGAGGGCCTCCGCCACAGTATCCTCTCGTCCCCGTTCTAGGTGCTGTCATCTGCTTCATGTAGAGGCCGGAGGAAGACTGAAAGTGTCTTCCCCTCTGCATGCTCCTCTCTCTGGTTTCCCATCTGGGTGCTGTCATCTGCTTCATGAATCACACATGGGGAAGAGAGGCATGGTAGCAACAGCAGCCCCTCTCTGGCTTTCTCCACATGTGACTCACCTTTCGACGTCTTCAACACCTCCGGGTGGGTGCTCTTTGGGACCTCCTTCTCAGTGCCCCTACATTGGAGTGCTGGATGGCGGGGTCCTGGTTCTGGCTCAAATCGGTCCGCTGGACTGGAACCTGCGGATCAGCCGCTGCAAAACGGGTCTCCACCCCCCTTGGTGTACTGGAGGAGTAACCCAGTGGGGATGAGACAAAATGACAAGTTGGAGCAGGCACCATTTGGAGGTGCACCTGCTCCTCCACCGGCCCCTGGCTCTCCGTTGGGACCCTCCACCGTGTTGTTCGGTGGAGGGGTCATTTTGCAGTCTGTTGCATGAATCCATGTCGGACGACCCTCCACTTTTACAGCTGTGTGAGTCACCAAGAGAAACCAGGTATGGACCGGTCCATCTCGGTGAGAGGGCAGTCCTCCGTTTGTGCACTTTCACATAGTCTCCCGGTTGATAGGGATGACATGGCTCCCCAGCGGGCAGCTTTCACCTGTGAATGCACAACCATGGCTGCTCTAGTTAGGGCAAAACAAAAGTTTAACATTGTATCATCCATCTGGAGGATATCCATCGGTTTCAATGATAGTGGGGGAGAGACAGGCAATTTCATTGGTCTCCCTAAAACTATCTTGTGTGGGGAAAGTCCATTCCTCCTCTGGGGAGTGGACCTCATGGCCATAAGAGCTAGTGGGAGTGCATCAGGCCATTTTAGGCCATTCTCTTCACATATCTTGGCTAGTTTGTCTTTCAAAGTTCCATTTTGCCTCTCCACTTCCCCCGCAGACTGGGTGGTAGGGACAGTGGAAATGCTGGTTGATCTGGAGCACTTTACAAAGTTCCTGAACAATTTGACCCGTGAAATGTGAACCTCTATCTCTGGACAGTCTTGTGAGGATCCCATATCAACAGATCACATCTCTAATAATAAGAATCTTGGCTATCGTGGTAGCATCAACTTTCCGACATGGGTAGGCTTCTACCCATTTCGAGAACATGTCAACAATTACAAGTACATACTCAAAATTACAACACTTGTTCATCTGCATAAAATCAATTTGTAAATTAATAAAAGGACCACTTGGTTGTGGGTGGTCTGCGTCTCTTCTCTTTGGTCCCTTTTCGGGATTATGCTGCTGGTAAATATGACACTGAGCACAATGTTGCTCAGCCTTTGTGGAAAAACCAGGTGCAAATCAATCTGTATTTATTATTGAGACCATACCCCCCTTGCTCGTATGGGCACATCCGTGCGCCATGTGAGCCAACCAAGGGAACAATGCACATGGAATCTTTCACACAGCCAACAGATAACCAACCATCCCTCTCAGTGTTATCAGCAGCGGCTTGAAGGTCCGCCACAACATGAAGAGAGGGAGTGCGTGTTTCCAGCTGCTGAGACACAAACAAATAGAGACCTGGGACACATCAGAGGATTTGGCCGCAGCCTTTGCTGCTAAATCAGCTCTAGCATTTCCTCTTGAAACATCATCTGTATTGTTAGTATGAGCCTCACACTTAGTAACAATAGCTAGCTTTCTGGGTAGTAGTATTGCAGACAACAAATTATCAATCATCTTTCCATTCCTCCATTCCATTGTGGAGACAGTTTACCAGATTTGAATGTCTCACTGTCCGTGCAGACCGCATATCCGGAGTTTAGGGAGCCATCCCATGCTCGGGACGAAGATCCATCTACGTACAACACAAGTTCAGCGTTATCCATAGGTTTGTCAAACAAATCAGGTCTGGGTGTTAGCACTTTATCGACAACCATCTCACAGTCATGTGGTTCACCATCATCAGGGGTGGGCAACAATGAAGCTGGATTCAATGGGGAGCATCTATGGATTGTAATGTTACTTTGAGTCAACAATTACAGTTCATACTTTGTAGCTCTGGTGGCTGACAGGATGTTGAGTTTTGGTGCATAACAGAAGAGCACTTACTGCATGAGGAACCATCACTGCCAAGGGCGACCCCAGCACTATATCTGAAGTTGCCTCCACACATGTTGCCGCAGCACAGACTGCTCGTAAGCACGGGGGGAAACCTGCTGCCACAGTATCTAAAGAAGAACTCACATAGGCAATAGGCCTCTTAAGATTACCATGCTCCTGGGTCAGTACACCCTGGGCAAACCCTTTGGCCTCGTGGCAGTGTCAATGGCTTGCTGTAGTCTGGCAGACCGAGAGCTGGCGCCTGGGCCAAAGCCTGCTTGAGAGATACAAATGATTTATCAGCTTCAATGTTCCACAACAAATGAGTATCAGTCTCCTTCCTTAAATCAAGGAGAGGTCTAGCCAACACAGCATAATCAAGGATCTACTAACGACAATACCCGGCTGAACCTAGAAAAGACTTGAGTTGTTTTGGTGTTCTAGGCTTCGGTATCCATCGGATGGCCTCCACTCTCTCAGGCGTCAATAGACGCTCTGTACCTTTGAGTCTGTACCTTTCAGTGTATGGCCCAGATACTTGACCTCCTCAGACCATAACTGTAGTTTTGCCTTTGAGGTCTTGTGGCCCTTCTCAGCCAGTGCCTGTAGCACAGCAATAGTGTCCTGTTGGCAGGAGGCAAGATTCTTAGAACATATCAAGAAGGTCATCAATATACTGCACCAGAGTAGAGCTGGCTGCTAAGGTGACATCCTGGAGGTCCTCTCATAATGCTTGACTAAACAACGTAGGTGATTCGGTGTACCCCTATGGTAGAACTGAAAACATATACTGGACCTCGCGAAACGTGAATGCAAACAGATACTGGCTCTCTTCTGCAATGGGAACAGAGAAGAAAGCAAACAATAGTCATTCACAGAGCAAAGTAACAGGGTTACTTGTTAAGTATCGTAACAGGGTTAGGCACAACAGGATGTATAACACAGGCATTACCTGCTTATAAACCCATAATAAACTTCCAAGTATTTTATTAGCCTTAAAGGATCAAATTGACCTTAAGTCTACCTATGACTCCTTGTTTCAACAAAGCATCAATAACTGGGACAATACCTTTCCCTACTTCTGTATTACTAGCATACTGAGGTACGGTTCTCAAGAGTCGTACTACAAACAATGATAACAACTGGGGTAGCATTCTTAATGCGCCCAATATGATTAGCGTGTGTGGACCACAGTAGCTCAGGCCCACCTTCTAGCAAGGCCACATCTGCGGTCGCTAAAATCTCTGCATTCCACTGCTGGGGGATGTGTATGGGATTGCTAGGCCAAGTGTTCTTTATCCTAAGGAATAGATAAGAAAAAGTCAATAGTGCATTTCATTTCGGTTCAGTTTGCACAACAAATTCCTTTCCAACAGATTTACTTGGTACTTACTTTTACATAGTTGAAAGAAATACATGTTCATCTTTCAAAGATCCATCTATCCACCCATAAGAGCTAACTGACAGTTGTGTCCACAGGAACCCCAGAAACTACCACTATCATCTCATTGATTTGGGTACTGTATACTGTTGAACTGGCTAACCTAGTAGCTCTGTGTCTTACTTGAAAAAGAGAAGCTCTCTGCATCCCCTATTCTTGATTATTATAAAAATTAGGACTCTAACCACAGGGACTCTAACCCTATTTTTTAGAGGACTCTAACCTCAAGGATTTTAATCTATTTTTGTATTTATTTTTTTATTTACATATTATTATTCTTTCCGTAAGACATCATCATTTGCAATGTCATTAATTTCTCAACATTCTTTCCTGCATTCTCCTGCATCAATGTACAATTATGTTTGACATAATCCATAATCATATCAACAGTTTTGTTCTCCCAATGTAGAACCTGTTTCTTAACTTCTACCTGGAGTTCAGGAAGCAATCCACATATGAACACATGACAAAGTGGCATGGGGATGCAGCTGCTGTAAAACCAGAATGTTTTTATTTTATTTTTTATCCTAGTAAGTCTTTCCAGATCATCTGTAGGATCCTCATCTTTTCTGTTTGCGATCATACACTTTGCTCCAGTCAAGCAACACCCCTCCAGTATTACTGCCATTAAACACCATCAGAAATCTATGCTTTAAGTTTTCTCTACATACCGGGCTGGAGTTCACCCTCTAACCCTTGATTCAAATCAATAAAAGTAGGTATGTTGGCATTGATAGTTAGTTGCAAATCTCTTAGAAAATTGCTGAGTCCTCTCATGTCAGGAAATCCCTTTCCTAGCTCTCTCAGCTCAGTCACTGACCATGGGCGATAAAGGTACATAGGCTGTCATACATCAGGACCTGGATATGCACACATAGGGTTCATTGATACCTGGGGGTTCAACTGATAGTTACAGGCCTTCCTGATTAACCTCACCCATCATTTTTGCTGTGATATGAACCTTCTCTTGTAGGTTCTGTTCTGGCTGCACCTGCAGCCTGTTGCACCAGCTGTGCGTAAGTTCTTTCTTAGTCTAGGGTGCAAAGTCCATACTAACCGATACGTTTAAACTAGTTAGTTTGATACTAAAGCTGAGACGATGTTTGGTTGCACCACGGATACGTACGTTTCATCTTAGCTACACTGGCGTAAAGTCGACACTACTAAATAATGTCGCGGAAAGTGACGTTTTATCTTTCTGTGGCCAATCAGTGATAAGCACTATTCTTGATGCAGTGTTTAGTACCGTGTTGTCAAAAAATATATTATGAAAACAGCTGACAAATGATAACGCTAGGTGGGTTTCATAGACTAGCTACTCAGCTAACTTAGTGCAAGCTAACAATGTAACTTAACGTACATCTGTGTTAGGCACTCTTGCATTTATGCAATGATCATCTCGGAAATAAAGTACTTGTGTTGTCATTCATTGTGTTTACTGTTGTTTTTAATGTGACCGTGACAGTTTTTGTAGACAAGAACGTGAGTGTGTTTCAAACATGTCTCTCGTGCCCATCTGTCAGTTTGAATACTTAGCTACGCATCTAGAAGAGGCTAACGGCAAAACGATAATCACGAAACAACAAAAAAAAGGTATCTAGACTACGTAAACTAGGAAAAATTCAGGCCAGGGTTCATAACAGCAACTAGCTGCAACAGCTAGTTACAGTAATAAGCTGTACTAGTAGTAGCCTGCTGTAGTTACTGTATTCTATTACTGGGCAGGCGAAATTGTAACATTATAACAAAAACATAATGATGGCCTACACCATAGGGCCTACACTGGCAAACTGTTACGACTATCAATTAGAATTGTTTAAAGTTAGCTAGCTAATCCAAAATTGGGTTACATTTGCTCTTCAACAATGTAATGTTACCGTCAAAATGTTACGTTAGTCAAGTTACCTTAGTTAATCTAGTTTAATAACATAGTTTAATGCTGTTGACTCATTAGTTTGTACTGTTTCAGGAATTTGGCAATGTCTGACCGTAGGCCAAGAAAGAAAAACTTCACACATGAAGAAATCATCATCCTGCTTTCAAAATATAAACTAAACAAAGGACCATTAGAATCAAAATTTAACACCTTTGTAACAAATAAAATTAAACAACAAATATGGGAGGACATCACAGACACCATCAATTCAAAAGGAGTAGAGCACAGGGATGTCAAGGAAGTAAGAAAGAAGTGGAGTGATTTAAAAATGCAAGCCGTTGAGGACTTTCCACGAAATGTCCCAACAGGAGGTGGTCCAAAGCCAGACATGGGACCATATTCCTCTCTTGTATTGGACATTGTTGGTGAGGACTCCCCCTCAGTAATTGGGATTTCATGTGGGGTTGAGAGTGGAACAGCAGAAGATGCTCCAGCACCGGTTTCCCCAAAATCTCTCCCAGCAACAGCCCTCACACCAACACCAGCACCTCTCCCTCAAACAGCCGAACTTTACACCCACTAAGGGCTAGGTGTAAGATTTAAGTTGTAACTTATGTCTACGTTGGAACTTTTTAAGTTGGTGCAACGCTTAAATGTTAGTAGTGCGTAAACTCCGACCTAAATTAGTACATACGTTCAAACTAGGCTACGTTTGAATTTACGCATAGCTGGTGCAACCCAGTGCTGACCCGCTGCTTCCCCTAATAATGCATTTTCCCTGTCTCTGGCTCTCCTCTGCATAATCACTGCTATAGCAACAACATCATCTTCATCGTCGGTAAATAGGCTGCAAATCTTAGGTAGACACTCTTGTTTCCCTTGAGAATTAGCGCTACCTTCAGCCTGTTTCACAACTACTGACTTCTCACAATTCGTTTTGGCACTGTTAGTCTGTTCAAGCAATGTCTTGAGTTCCCTCACTTTATGACTTTGTTCAGTCTGATCACATTTTAACATGACTCCCAGACCCTCTGTCTCTCAAACTGCTCTAGTTCAATTCTAGCAGCCTTTTGTTTGTCTCGCTCAAACGTTCTAACTCACTTTCCTGTTCATCTTGTCTCTGTCTCAAGACGCTCCGGCTCATGTCTTGCTTCTCTATCAGAATCAGTTTTAGCTTGATCTGACTGTATTTTCTCAAGATAGACAATGCCACGTCGTCTCGTAGCTTCAGTTAACCATATCATAAACATTGGCCAGCTGACAAATTGTTTACACGTCCGACTTGTTTCCTTGTCTTTCAAAACCGCTTTTAAACTCTCCAATATTTTTACGTCAAACGTTCCCTCCAACGGAAAACAATGTGTCGGGTCATGATTAGTCCACGCATGCCATTTCTCAATGCTTGACACTGCTTGAATTCCATGTACATCAAACATATATCGGGCTGGACTGTTCTCAGGTAACAACGTCTCTATCGTTTTCGTAGTGGAAGCTAAATTACCCATACTGAATTACAATGTAGGCTATCTGTAACAAATCTCCTAACGGTATGAAGCCAACTCTATTAATTTACTGCAGCAAGAATCACACAGCACTTTAGAACAGTCACAAAATCACATAGCATTTTAAAACGGTCACATAGCACTATTGAAGAATAAAAGAACTACAATATAACTCGCTAGTGAACTACAAATATGGCCCCTTTTCAAGCCAAACTATCCTCGCCTTCCGGGCACTCAATCATGGGACGCGCATACAAAAAACCTCAACTTGGGAACGCGCCTACAATAATTTCCACAACTCCGTTACGTCATGAGTAACAAAATAACCACAATTCGTGCTTAAGAGAGACGAGTTAATCCATAAACTGACAGTCTATCTTTCCCTCAGTATTTGATTGTGTCCCTCGCTGATCATTTAATGCCAAGTTTGTCAGTTAAAATCCCAACTGTCCCTTTACATTGTCAAAGTATCCCTCACTTGTTTAAAACCCACTTTACCCTTAAAAGTTGGTCTCTCGCATAAAGCCTTTGACCCTAATACATTATGACCGCCCACCTACTGTGCTTGGTCTTAAGAAAAACTCAATCAACACTTAATACAGTTACAATTCAAACGAAAATAAAAATCCCAATAAGATCTCTGTTCAAAAGAGAAAAACAACTTTAAACATGCATCTTAAAAGTAACATATACATTTGGTTGACCCCTGGTCTGTATATATAAAACCATACACTCTGTTAACAGATCCTTTCCCCAGGTCAAGAGTATGGGCCGTATTCTCTGTTAACAGATCCTTTGCCTCAGATCAAGAATACAGATTGTTTTACATATTTGTTTCAATACTTCACGCGACCAGGGTTCTTGTACGCTATCAGAGTTCGCCAACTCTGACCTAGACAGTAAAGATAGCAAGTCAAATAATGACCCAAATTTACTAAACCAAGATTCTAATATTATCTTCCTCCTGTTGAGGCCTAGCAGACTCTGGTCTGCTAAGACCAGGCTCCCAACTGAACGTCACAATAAAAGGTTCTTAAATTGTTTACGTTACCAGCATCACAGAGGGACAGCAGGCGCACCAAGCATAAAGCAGTCCGTGAATGGGGTTTTGGAAAAGGATCCCCTTACCTCTTAGTTTTGCGCATCACAGGTTCTGCTTTACACTGGTGCCGACGTGGGTCTCTCCTGGATCTGGTTCTGTAATCATGCTGCTCGACAATGCCAATTGATGAAGAAAGTGTTTTGTCCGTCTCTTCATAAACGGAGTGACTAAGTTTAGTCGAGTTCTGGATTTTAATAAGTATTTATCAATCTGCAGATTGGGAGAGAAAACCAGAACTCTGACAATAAATGACAACACAACACCAGGCTTAGGTCTCAATCATGTCTCTCCCGGCTCTGAAGGCTGGAGGACCGTCTTTTATAGGGCACAGGAATGTAAACATAGATAGTGACAGTCAGGCAGTAATGACATTACAACAGTCTCAGAGGAAGAGATTCACAGCTCCCAACACATGACCACTCAGACTAGAGGTCATAGTTGGCGCTCTCCTCGTAGTCATGACAAAGGACCTTTACCCAGTACTTTCTCCTGATCCCAAACATCTATTAACCCTGACACATAGACACAATCTACTCTTATTAATAGCAAGCTTACATGAGAACATACTAACTAGTATCCAATGACTAGTTCTATTGATTAGTGAATAATGTAAGCACACTGGAAATAGCAATTTCTTCCACAGTGGCACAACACCGGAACCGACCCAGACCCCTCTATTATTTTAAAGTTTGGACCCGGACCCGACTCTGACCCATTTATTTGAAATCTGGACCCGGACCTGGACGGTACACACAGACCCGCTTGAACCCGATCAGCACAGATCCCACAGCTAATTGCTATTATACCATGGTCTGTGTGAATACTCGATTCTGATTGGCTGCAGGGGTCATTTAGCAGACGCTCTTATCCAGAGCGACTTACAGTAAGTACAGGGACATTCCCCCCGAGGCAAGTAGGTTGAAGTGCCTTGCCCAAGGACACAACGTCAATCGCATGGCCAGGAATTGAACCGGCAACCTTCTGATTAAGTTTGTTCACCGTTCTAAATGATTGCACTGGCTACACAGTATGAGCCTGTACAAAGTGTCTGAAATAAGTAACCATAACAACAGCGATGGAGTCAAAGCCTAGCATGTAATTAGCTACACAATGAGTGACTTCAATATTTCTGTTAACCTTTTTGGAAAATGTTACTTTTCTGAATTTACTGTCAGTGTCACGTAACCGCTAGTCAATCTACAGTACTTCAGACAGGCTGTGGCCAACACGACATGCCGATTATTTTCTTCGTAAAAATCTTGATTTGATTTGGGGACAATGACATGGCTCGATAGCTGGCTAGTCTTGTTGTTAAACATACCCATCCATCCATCCATCATCTGCCGCTTTTCTGGGGGTCGGGTCGCGGGGGCAGCAACCTAAGCAGGGAGGCCCAGACTTCCCTCTCCCCGGCCACTTCCACCAGCTCTTCCTGGGGGACCCCGAGGCGTTCCCAGGCCAGCCGAGAGACATAGTCCCTCCAGCGTGTCCTGGATCTTCTCCGGGGCTCTTAAACATACTCTCAAATTATAGTTACTGTGTGGAGAATATGCACAGATGGAGTAGAGCATCGTTTTCGGGCTTTACCCTTCGGTTTCATACAACACGTTATATAAAATGCAGACGGAAGGGAGGGAGAACGAGAGGAGGGGTAAAGAGGAAAGGGAGAGGAAGTAGGGAGAAAGAGAGGGAAGGGTATGAGACCAAAAAAGGACGGAGGTCAGAAGACCCCTCCACCTTCCTCAATGTCAAGACACAGCATGATAGCCTGCTTGCTACAGTAGGAACAGTATAATAACGCCAAACCGCCTGTGACGGCCGCACCCCAGGCCGCATAAACCCTAACCCCTACACTATTGTAACTTTTCTCTCTTTGTTACTTTCTGTTATAATTTTGTCCCTGGGCATTGACCTACACTATGCACACACACATCAACAAGTAAATACATTACGCTTAGATCTGTTTCTTTTCTTTGTCTTACATGTTTGTTTGGTCAGAGCATGGCACACTTCCTGGTTTGGTTAAGGGACAAGTGGGGTGAATGGGCTGGCCTAATGAACCGGAGGAGGGGATGGGAAGGTACCAAGTCCCTAAGAAGAGCAGGGGGGAGATATGTTAAAGTAATTTTTTAGTTAGCTGTAACTGAAGCTGTTGACATTTGTCTTCCTCCCCCCATATATCTGTATTGGTTTGACCTGTTGGTACATATACTCCATGTCTCAGAGGGAGAAAAGGTTGGTTTGTGCGCTCAGGCATGTGCCTGTGTTTTTGGGAAACAATAAAAAAAGATGAATTCTACCCACGATTCCTCGTGCTTCACCGTGGGGTCCCTCACACCGCCATTGGAGACGTTACATTAAAGAGAACTCCAGGGGAGCAGGAAGACATCTTTTGATTATTGTTGCAATGTGTTGGTGTTGAAGGAGGCGGTGGTGTTGGTTTGGCTCATGACTCATGGAAACACAGTCTTGGCCTTGAAAGGTCAAAGGTTTTTTTCACAGTTAGCACCACATTTACTTTTGAGTCCCCACCCAGCAATTGATGAAGGACTTGTGTGTTTGTGAACTTCGCCGTGTGTGTGTTTGTCTGTTGGTATGTGGTTTTAAATGATGGCTTCTGATAATGGATGGGAATCGGCCAGTTGTACAGGAAAAAGATTGTGTAAGCCATACAAGTGGAAAAACAGCTTAAAACATAAGGGTATTGGTCGTCACCTAGTGGCAACGAGTATTATGACATGTATCGAGTAGATATGAGCATGTTTTGGTAATTACATATTTCTTTAGTTTCATAATCCTCTCATATCCTTGATGGTTTTCACACACACATTGTGTGACTTTACTGTTGCATTTTGTAGTCATATGTAGGGCTGGGCGGTATGACGGTATATACCTTGCGACGGTAGAAATGTGTCTACCGGGAGAGATTTGGCTATATCGTTTCAACCGCGGTATTTAAAAATAAAATAAAATGTATTGGTTTAAATTATGTATTTCATATATCCTTATTAAGCATATATGCCATAACCCCCCACTCCCCTAATCACATGAGATATGTAAGGGATAATGTATAGAACGCCGGTCATTATCGGGAAAATAAGCCCCGACAGGGCGAACAGCACCCCGACCCAAAGCGGAGGTTCTATACATTATCCCGCTTATTACACGGCTACTTGCCGAAAAAATAACATAACACAGTGTGTCTTTTTACAATGTATTTTTTACCATTCATAGTGTTGATCAGCAGAGAAATAGTTCGCCAAAGACGTTGAACTTCATAGACGTTGAACATTCTTTAGGCTTCAAATCAGTTGACGTATGCATAGCAACGGTCAAATATGAAAAAATTGTTCACCGCAGAACGTTGGGAAGCCCCATTCAAGTGAATGGAGCATTCTACAGCATTAAGAACAGCCGTGTAATAAACCGTGATATATACTGTAACCGTGATATAAAATTACTCATACCGTGATAGAAGATTTTGGCCATATCGCCCACCCCTAGTCATATGTTGATAAGGGTCAAGATGTGGTCTGATTGGTTGTTCCAAAGATTATAGTTGGGTATAAAGGAAGATAATTGTTCTCTAGATTCTTTGTCTCCTGAGGTCCTTCTCCTTGGCTCCTGCTTTTTGCTCTCCTCTTACACTCTCTCCTATTTACAATAATCATGGTAGAGTAGGTAAGACTTAAAATTCAATTTGTAACATGTTTGCTTTGGACTTAATTTAATTAATTTGCTATATTATTAAAATGTATTTAACTAATTTCACCCATAGAGAAAATTAACTGCAATTCCAGCATATTTTGTTAATATTTATACACTGTTCAGTTAACCCCTCTTCCATAAGGTTAAGGGGCATAGTTTTGGTTGTTTGGTCATAATTTAAAAAAAACGAAGCAGAACAACAAAAAAAAGCCAAAGACAGTAAGGTCAAATATAGACATACATTTATTTTACAATTTAAAAGCAAACCTCTCATTTAGTTTAAATTTGTTATATAATTACAAATAGATCTGTACAGGTCAAGTTCCCAAGTGTAGAAATACAGTACACAGTTCATGCACATTCACACTAACAAAAACCTTGAGGATACAAAGAAATAAGAAGCAACAGGTGTCTTCTTTTTGACAGCATGTTCATCTTAAATCAGGACACAGGAATATAAAAAACAAGCATACCACACGCTCAACACTAATTTTTCACTTACACACAGTACAGCATTCCTCCCTCACACACTCTGCAAATGCACCTGCCAATCAGTTAAATGGCTGAATGTCTTGGTTACTTCTTTTGTCTTGTCACATTTTAAAGGTTTTATTTTGTTTTGTATGTTTTATGTTTAGTTTCTCATAAGATTTTATCGTAAATTGGTTACTTTATTTATATTATTCTTTGTACATCACATTCTTTGCTAACACCACAAAAATAGCTGCAGCTAGTTATGATGCAAAATAAATCATAAACACATAAAAACTAATCTCCAACAATGTCAAGCTAGAATCAAGTTTCTTTCCACTTAGCACAAATGAACCATTCTGTGGTTCAAAACAATATCTCTTATCTATACGCATAGTAAGACAGGCTTAGTCCCAAACAAAATGACTAAATGTAAAAATGACTAAATGTAAACACAGATCAGAACTAGCCTTGTCCCAGACAAATCACGCCTTTCCATGCCTGTCTATATACAAGGCTATAAAAACATGGTGATTACACCAATAAATGTATTTTAGTTTGTTAAATCCATCACACTTTATGTGGGCTACACTTGATCTGTGTCAGTTAAACAAGACTACAGTTACCCGGAAAACACTAATGCTTCTCGGAAATTATCATTTAAACCTGGCTACTCTCTCACTGCTTAGCCCTCAACAGGACCAGTGGTTACTGTTTAACAAAATCCACAAACATTTCCCACAGGCTATTTCACTGGAAAATTCTTACCTCTATGCAATCAAATCAAACTAGTCCTTGGTGTGGCCATATGTTTTCGTCAAGGATCAAGCCCTTGCAAGCCCTAGTCTCAATGCACCAGTATTATGCAGGCAACAAACCACCCTCCACTGAGAAGAGCTGGGAATGGAGTATACGATTTAAAAGCATATTTAAAGACATATGCTCTGTGTGTGTGTGAATACCTCTTGGTTGATTTTTACAGGGAGGGTGTTCACCTCTAACAGGAAACAGAGTAAGCTTTTTAAAACGAGTCCAGGCCTAGTTCAGATGTGTGTGTATCCAGTTTCAAGTCCAATAGTACTGTGATAAGACATTAGCTTGATCAACAGCTTTGGTAGTGTCTGATTGTGACAAGGCACTAGAGTAGATAAAGGACTGCATTGCACACTGCTACAACCTGCAAGACTAGACAGATAGGCTGGCTCAAGGGGGATCACTAAAGCTACAGGTTTTGATTTAAGTTTTGGGCCCAGTGACCCAGTTAACATTCTATTTGGCCTAGAGAGAGAAAAAGAGAACGTCAGGAACATCTCAACAACATTACCTCCCCAGACAGTGACAGTAACTCCACCAATCATGACTCAATAATTCAAAATGTCATGACCTAGATCACAGGCATCAGACCAAAGCCGTCAATTGAATAATTCCAAATGTTAAAAAACACACACACTCAATCCTCTCTCTTCCTCACAGTGCTGCTTGAGGACACAATCATATTTCAAGACAATGTCACAATGGATATTTTCAACAATTGGCCAGGGCATACAGCAAGCTCTTAAAGCTATTCTAGCAGTTTCCACAACCAGGATGTGGGATGGAAAAAGGGGGCGAGTGAGTAGGTACCATCACAACCTCCTGAACACTAACATCTCTAGATAATCTTCAGCCTGAAATATTTCTGCTGTTGCATTTACCTTAGAATATGGCACTGTTCAAGTGGTGTCATTATAATTGATACAAAGAAAGTGTAGCCCACATGGTTAAGTTAACGCTGTAACAATGTTTAACAGAGTCAGTAGCAAGGGTTTCCCAGGGTTAATCTCTGTCTGCTCCAGCCACCTGATCCCTGCCCCACTCCCCCCACCTCCCTCCCTTCTGTCAGGAAGCCTGGACTGCTTGTAAAGGCTTTGCTTTTCTCTGTCTCCTCGATGCTTGGCAAGGAGAGGTGGAGAAGGGCAGCATAGGTACCAGTTTGCAAACCATCCAAACAGCTAGCCCAGTAGCAAGCCAGTCAGTTCTTACAGTACAGACAGTCAATTTGATCTGATCAAAGTACAGTGCTGTATCTGTCTGCATCTATTCAGTCAGTCCCTATAACTTGAGCACTAAAAAATCTGCATTATATTCTTAAAAACATAAATAAAAATCAAGAAAATTAGATGTAGTGATTTGGAGCAAGGAAACATGATAAAAGAGAAAATGATAACAGAGGGAAACGATCTTTGGTTACTTCTTTGGTCATCGTCATTTCAGTAAAGATGATGATGATGGCGAAACAATATCAGCCTGGACATCTAAGACTTGACAGGATGAGATGACGATGGGAAACAAAAGTCTAGTCAATTTTCTAAACAACTGTCTTTCCTTCTTTTCTCTACTTGTCTCTCCTCCTCTTTCTCCTAGTCCTAACAGCCCTAATTTTACAACATCACACACTTTTTGCCGTTCTTCCGTGTGACAGGGTATAAAACAGCTCTCACTGCCTCGGCAAACACATCTCTGACTCCTTCCTGCTGCAGGGACGAACACTCCATGTATTTCACTGCCCCGATCTGCTTGGCTAGGCCCCCGCCCTGCTGCTGAGTGCTGGGGACCAGCCCCTGCTCCTTCAGCTTCTTCACCGTCTCCATGTCCTCACGCAGGTCCTTCTTGGTGCCCACCAGGAGAATGGGCACCGCTGGGCAGTGGTGCGACACCTCAGGATGCCACTTAAGGCGCACGTTAGCATAGGAGGAAGGGCTCCCGATCGAAAAGCAGATGATGAAGACGTTAGTCTGCGGATAGGAGAGGGTGCGGAGGCGGTCATACTCCTCCTGTCCTGCTGTGTCCCAAAGGTTCAGACTGACAGTGCGACCATCCACACTGGTCTGGGCACTATAGTTATCAAACACGGTTGGTATGTACTCCTCCGGGAAAGCATTGGTAGTGTAGGAGATAAGCAGACAGGTCTTGCCCACGGCTCCGTCACCCACTACAACACATTTGATGGACTGCATTGTCCCTGGCCTGCCGTACACTACACCACACCACCTCTCAGCCCAGCACCTGGAACAACTGGACACAGAGTCAAAGTCAATGGATAGTTCACACTGCATATAAATGTGAAGTTCTACATCATTCTTTAAAAGTCAGATAAATGTGTTAAATAAGTTCAGTAGCCTAACATTGTCACTCTATTACAGTGTAATACACTGTAACAAAGAAAAGGGTGAACAAAGTAATAACGTTTTTCAACAGACACGGTTTGCTTGGTGACTCATTCAGTGGTCCACACAAGCTAACCTTGTATTGAAAAGTATTGCTTTGTTGAGGTAACACACCTTAAGTTCATATAATTTCTCTCTAGCGTCCGAAAACGTATTATAAGGTGCCTACTAGGTTTTAGTTATAATAACGTTGCTGGATAATAAGCAAGCCGATTCATAATTATAGCCTAGGTGTTCCTAAATAGCTTGTTGGCTACGGAACTAGCTTGTAACTTGCCAAGTTAACCCAGAAACTGAATCAAACTTAGTGAAACAAGACAACACCAGAAATTATAAATAGATACGCAACCAATGTAAGTGACATTACAAAGTAGTTTTATCTTACCGCCTGTGTATGCGAACTCGCGTTCTCTGTTTATTCTCTCGCAGTCAATCACGACCACAATCGCATTGGGGCCGGAGTTGACTATGCGCACAATGCTTAGAAGTGCAGTTACACGGACCGTATAGCCACCAGGTACACGGTCCGTGTACGGTCCGTGTACCTGGTGGCTATTGGTTTTTCTATTTTGCAACCAATGTTAACAAACGCAATATAGGGCCGTAATATCGTTTTGTCACTTTAGTAACTCAAACACACATTTAAGTTTAACGGCTTGTTTTGGGTTGTATCGTTTTTTGGGGGAATAATGAAATAACCATATAGGCTACAGGGGCGGACTTGGGGGGGAAAAGACTCAATACACGGCGCGTTGCCCACTCAGTACACGGCGCGTTGCCCACTCAATACACGGCGCGTTGCCCACTCAATGCATCACACGTATCGACCAGTCAGTGGCCTACTTGGAAAAATATCCATACACTTAACATTATTTTGGATTTTGGAACCCATTTTCAGGCGTTAATGAATAAGGTGGAGATATTTTCTTACGTTGAACTTCCGAAGTCCGTAAGAAAACATTCCAGAAGACACTTCAGAAAATGTTCAGAAAATAGGCACCATGAGTGTGAATACAGATCGCGAGGAGGAGTATAAAAGTCAGTCAGTGATTTAGACTAATATAGGTTTTAGAGCAAATTATACGTGTTCAAGCTGTGTAAAATTGAAAATAATTGGAGGTGCCAGCGATCTCAGAGAGAGGGCCGGTTGGAGATGGAGGTGGTCCGGTATTTTGGACCATCCCAACCCCGTCGGCCCACCGGGGATTCCCCCGGTATCCCCGAATGGCCAGTCCGCCCCTGACCATATAACACAAATGATATAACGTGCCAAGATTCCCTAACCGCTCAGCCATCTAACAATAAAACACAAATGGTATAACGAGCCATTACTCGTTTGTTTGATCGGCCGTATTATGCACACTGGCACTAGTGAAAGAGAGAGAGAGAGGGGGAGATGTGCAATGATTGGAGGTGTTATTACTTCCGAACACCAGAGGGCAGCAACGACTAGTTTTTTAAACCTTTGATCTGTAGGCCTACTATCTTGACGACACAGCAGCAGGTTATTTAGTAGAAGACACACACTAAGCTGGAGGCACATGTTGACTGAGTTTGCTAGTTGCTACTTAATTAATAAATCTTTGATGAACCCAAGTTTCTTTAATATATATTAGAAACATTACAAGACGGGGCTCCAGTGTGTATTCAAACAAGGCCAAAAATGCCATACGGTATCAGTTGAAAAAACAATCACACCCGTCCAACCCGTCCAACCCCCCCCCCCCCCCCCCCTCCACCTAAATTACCGCTTTTCGCTCTGTTGTACTTTTTAATGAAGTGCATTGAGGCAATCATACTGAGCAAGCTGAGGTCATGTGGGCTACCTTTGCAGTTTACATAGACACACAATTGACAATAGTTTTTTTCAAAGTTTCGATCATATTCTATGTCCAATTCAACTTCTTCAAAAGTTTGAGTTTTAACAATTTACTTTATTAGTCAGTGCATTCATTTAGATTGATAATCCCGGAAAAAATAAATGCAGTATCCCAATCAACGCTTGTAAAATCAAAGCAGTTTAACCGAAAACACAAACCGATGCCCGCAGAATTCCATGTCAGCGCGCTCTTCTGAGCTTGCCAAATAGCCATTGCAGCACGCACACAGAAGTCCAGGTGTCAGACTCGGCACACAAGTCAGAATTGAGGTAGGCTAAGAAAACATTACAAAACGAAAGAAAGTTTCTACATGATAGGCCTACCAATCATCTTATTTTGACTACAACATAAAAACAATATTACATGAAGCTCAAAAAACAGTATTTGCGCTCAAATGAATGCAATAGAAATGTGCACGCTTGCATAAAGTATTGATGTCCCTGCCAAAGCTGGTATCAAACTTGCGTCCCTGAACTGTTGTATAGTGGGTAAAGAAAGGGGAGTTTCTATAGCCGAGTAGTGTATTGTGCGCAGCAAGCTTGGAAGAAAAAAAAAGGATATGAATAGTGGCCTGTGCCCCAGTAGAGCTTTATGTCTAACAACGCCCCTGTCCAATACCATTTACAGTCAGCCGTAGGTTATAGCCTTTCACCATTGCATGGTGCCATTCATTCTTTACAGATCACACCCATCAAGTCAAAGTGAATAGTAACTGGTCCAACTCCATGTCCAAGCCCATGTTATCTGTGGAGGAATACAGTCATCACACTTGTCAAATCCTCCCCACACAAGTCAAATGACTTTATAACTTTCATATAGGCCCATACAATAGCAGTTTGCATACAACACAGATGAGACCATGAGCGGATCTACAGGGGGTCAAGGGAGGGCAGCTGCCCCCCCACTCTAGAGCCTTGCCCCCCCAGCTGCCCACCTAACTTTGGTGATCCAAAAACTGTAAAACTTTGTAAAAACAAACCGCCACTATGTCCACAAGCTTCTCAAACCATTGAACTGAACAATACATTTACCGAAAGTGAACAATATTTGTATTTTATTTTAAACGTATTCTTAGCCCCCTGCACCTCAAATAGCTACGTTCCTGCATCAAACGTGCAGAGCGGCGTTCACACAGTCTGGAGGCACAGCATAATATATCATATAAATTCTTGTTTGTATCCATAACGTTTACTGATGGTCGCTGTTTTGCCGACCTTACGGTACAACACACAATAATACAGTGCCAGTTGGGAGATCGATCATTTATATGATTAGCTAAGCAGTCCTTTAAAATCCACTTACTCTCACATATCGTTTGTGAAACGTTTAGCTGCAAAGCACAACAACTGTCGCCTTAAGCTTTCCTAAAAAAGATGGGTGATCATGGGTCATTTGTGGACTGTAATGATAAGTTTTTAATTATAATAAGTGCTTGAGTATTGTCTGCTGTTTTATACTTGTAGTCCACTGCATCTTGGAAACAAATATTGTACTTTGAACTGGGCTCAGGCCCGGAGTGGCAATCGGTAGAATTCCCGCTGGGCCGCTCTGCCCGCTCATAAATTGGACCAGCAGATCGCCTGCTTTCTTTGTTTTTTTACACGCCGAATAAAACGTGTTAAGTTTGTTAAGTTACTATGTGACTAATAAGTAAGCTAATAAGCTACACTAGCGTATAAACGCATGATCAGACCCCTTCCAGTGGGCTCACCACCTACTGGAGGGGTCATGGGGGTCGAGTGCAGTGTGAGACGGGCGGCGGCCAAAGGCGGGGGCCTTGGTGATCCGATCCTCGGCTGCAGAAGCTAGCTCTAGGGACATGGAACGTCACCTCGCTGGCGGGAAAGGAGCCTGAGCTGGTGCGCAAGGTAGAGAGGTTCCGGCTAGATATAGTCGGCCTCGCCTCAACGCACAGCATCGGCTCCGGAACCAGTCTCCTTGAGAGGGGCTGGACTCTCTTCCACTCTGGAGTTGCCCTCGGTGAGAGGCGTCGAGCTGGGGTGGGAATACTTGTTTCCCCTCGGTTCGGTGCCTGTACGTTGGGGTTAGGGTTAGAGAGTGACGAGTACCTGTTGGGATGCTTTAGGCTATGTTTTGAAATATGTTTTTTTGCTTCAGAATTCAGATTAAAGTTAAACCATTTAATTTCACTTCATCAGTTCTGGGCACTTCTCCAGATACAGCGTTCACTGCATGAGTAATTGCATTCCATACATCGGTTTTATTTACTGCTTTGTATCCACAGCTGACGCTATTAATTATGATGTGTTTGTCGCTAACTTCTTGCAGCTGTACCTCCACTTCAGAATTATTAAAGTTTTTCTGTCTTTTGTCGAGGCCTCCACCGTCTTTACCACATCGTTTTGACATTTCTCTGAGTGTGCACACGGCCCTGCCATATCATGCCCTTTTATGGGAATTAACGGGGCGTTTACCTATGCTAAATAGGTGCAACGGGGCACAAGCTTTCAACTTACGAAATATTGGGATTCATCATTCTAAGAACACACCTGCAACAATTCTGCTGTTTAAGAACACGTCATGAATCACACGTAGATTTCTCTTAGGAACTTTCTTAAGAACAAATTTAAGAAATAACTTAGGAAGATATTGGTGAATGAGGCCCAATGAGAAAAGCACACATTATAACACATCAACTACTGTCATTGAAATAGTGTCCATGAGTTGTGTAGTCCTTGGGGAATGTTTATAAATCCATGAAAGGTTATTTTTCTTCAGACTCCTTTGCCTGAATACTGTTGGACCATGTGGCCTACCTTCTGACCCCATGCTGGGCCAGAAGCTTTGAAGCTTCTCCTGGAAGATAAGAAAAGGGTGAAAAACCCATTCTCTTGTCGGGGGTAGGAGAAGGGTGTGAATGGTACCGTGGTTTGTCTGTTGGCTCTGCATTACACCTTGTTAATACACACAGACACAGTTCTGTCTGCCAAATATATATTCACGAGTTCAGTAATCACACCATAGATTGAATAGATAGCTTTTATTGAAGCAGAGCTGGTAGCAGAGCCAAGCTCGATGGTGGAGGAGGCTGGTAGCAGAGCCGAACCTGGAGCGGTTGGTGGAGGCCGGTAGCAGAGCCGGGCCTGGTGTCCGGGCATGGACTCGGGGTGTGGCGGAGAGTCCTAATGGGTCACGGCCGAGCAGCAGCTCAAGCAGATCCCCAAAAGGAACAGACTCACCTACGGGCTGCAGCGAGGCTGATGCGAGCCTGACTGTGGTGAAGGTCGGGGATGTTGGTCCTGACGTATGAGCGGTATGCCTGGGGAGGACCAGCGACCCAGGAGCTGGATGGTGTGGTCGGCAACGCCCTGGCTGGAAGCAGAGGAGGCCGTACCGATCCTGAATGAATGTGCGGAATAGTGTGAAGGGTCAATACCTGATTTGGCTAGGATGATGGTGGAACCAGAAGCGGGAGGCGACGTGTCCTGATTCCGTGAGGAATGGTGGGCTGGAGGGGAGGGCATGGCTTCTTGGTTTGGAGAGAGCCAGATTATCCAGGGACTCATAGGGGCTGAGGGGAGAGTTAAGGCAGAAGAGGAAGACCAGAACAGCTGGCCTTTTCTGATTTGCTGTGTTTTATGGGTGAAGATGAATGTGGCTGGGGAATGTAGCGTGATGCCAGAGACGCATGGGTGAGCGTAGGGGTCGAAGGTGGATGTGAACTCAAGCACCTCAGGGAGCCAAAGAAGGCCAGGAGGAGCATGGCCTCTTGGGTGGAATCGGTGGAAGGGTAGGAGTAGACAGTACGCAGTGTGTGTATGCAGGCAGCTAGCAGGTCGGCAGTGAGGGGGAGCAACTTGCAGAAGAAGTTGATGAAGTTGATGCTGCCAAGGTACAGTGTAGCGGGGTTTGCTTGTTTAAAGATAGAAATACTTAATTTATCATAAAGTCTCGGGGCACCACCCTAATATTGGTTTAGGACATTAGGGAATCCTATGTTTAATATGTAATAATCAGTCTCATCTTTAGGAATGAATTTGTGTGTAGAGCCAATCGTAACATCAGTGAACACGCACGTCAAAATATCTTTACAATGAATTTATTCAAGTAAGGTAAACAGATCTTATGAACAAGTTAGATTATGGGTTTGATATGAGAGATTGGTTTCAATGAACAGAATGAAATGGTCTAACTTAAAGAAAAACAGAAATTGTACAGTCAACGATTACATCCTTACAAATCATAAACAGAGCTCACGCCAATGCCATGTCGGGGAGGAAAGAGCATTAGCCATCGTTACCTTTGATCAGGGGTTGAGGGCGGTTTGCACCAAAGGTCCATTTGAAGAATCTGTAGTCAAAGCGCGGCTGCGCTGGGTCATGTGACTGAGTCTGCGGGATCTCAGTGAAGTCGCAATTAGAATTGCGTTTTTGGTTCTTCTGTTGAAACGTCCAGATAGTGTCGCGATCACTATAAAAGTTGAATCTCAGGAGAAGCTTGGCGACGTCCTTGGAACGCCAATCCTGATGGCGTTCATGCCATGGTCGTTCGCTGGAGTCAGAGATTGATGGTCATCTTAGGGCTTTATACAGTTCAGAGTTCGAGGGAGGACCCGTTTGGGGTCAGATGTGGATTGGGGGAAGCTGGGTTCTCAATTCCCCCCTCCTTCCTTCACACCTACCAAAGGTGTGATCTGATCTCTGGCTGGTTCATTCGATTGTTCAAATATTGTTCTGGACATCTTGGTACAGTTACAAAATATAGTTGAATGATTGTTTTATTATGATAGCTTTGTGTAGATACCAAGAATGACGTGGTTATCTTTCAGGAAGAAGTTGTTACTAGAATCAAGATTTCAGTGAACACAACATTAAAACAAAGTAACAAACATGACACAAATATCCCTCATAATTCTCCACCTTGTTCTATTGTGGTAAAGGTGAAGTCTCAAGAACTTTCCTCAAAAGTTCTGATCAAGGTATGTTCTTTGTTCAAATCGCCGCCGAAACGGATAGCAAATGGTTGCCGGAGACGTGTTGTCTGAATCAGCCCTTTGAAGCTTGCAAGCTAGCAGGAGGGCTGATTAGGTAGATTGGGGAGGTCCTCCCCCAATTCTATAGTTCCTTTGCATTGGCGTTTGGTGGGTAATCAGCATACTGAGGGTGTCACGAGGGCTGATTAGGTTTGTCTGATGTGATTGAATCACATTCCAGGTGTGGCAAGATGTTGGCTCCGTGTGGTCTTGCTGACCTCACTACAACAGGATAGTGGAAGTGCGGATGGAGAGGTGTATGTGTGTGTAGAATGAAGCTTGGAGGATGGTGCCGTCATGGGAAGATGGTACACGAAAACGGAGGATCCGGAAATAGGAAGTGGTCCGCCTCTTGTGCCAAGAGGCAATTTCTGGATGGAGAGACGGGAGAGGGAGTTACTTTAACAGCGAGGAGGGGCTGGTAGCAGAGCCAAGCCTGATGGTGGAGGAGGCTGGTAGCAGAGCCGAACATGATGCAGTGTGGTAGAGGCTGGTAGCAGAGCCAAGCCCGATGCAGTGTGGTAGAGGCTGGTAGCAGAGCTGAGCCCGATGCAGTAAGGTAGAGGCTGGTAGCAGAGCCGAGCCCGATGCAGTGTGGTAGAGGCTGGTAGCAGAGCCAAGCCTGAGGCTGGTAGCAGAGCCAAGCCTAATGCAGTGTGGAGGCTGGTAGCAGAGGCAAGCCCGATGCAGTGTGGTAGAGGCTGGTAGCAGAGCTGAGCCCGATGCAGTAAGGTAGAGGCTGGTAGCAGAGCCGAGCCCGATGCAGTGTGGTAGAGGCTGGTAGCAGAGCCAAGCCTGAGGCTGGTAGCAGAGCCAAGCCTAATGCAGTGTGGAGGCTGGTAGCAGAGGCACGCCTGTTGTGGTTCATTGAGGATGGTAGCAGAGCCAAGCCTGAAGCAGTGTGGTAGAGGCTGGTTGCAGAGCCAAGCCTGTTGTGGTTCATAAAGGCTGGTAGCAGAGCCAAGCCCGATGCAGTGTGGTAGAGGCTGGTAGCAGAGCCAAGCCTGATGCAGTGTGGTAGAGGCTGGTAGCAGATCCAAGCCTAATGCGGTGTGAAGGAGGCTGGTAGCGGAACCAAGCCTGAGGCTGATAGCAGAGCCAAGCCTAATTCAGTGTGGTGGAGGCCGGTAGCAGAGCCGAGCCTAATGCAGTGTGGTGGAGGCTGGTAGCAGAGCCAAGCCTGTTGTGGTTCGTGGAGGCTGGTAGCAGAGCCAAGCCTGAGGCTGATAGAGCCAAGCCTAATTCAGTGTGGTGGAGGCCGGTTGCAGAGCCGAGCCTAATGCAGTGTGGTAGAGGCTGGTTGCAGAGCCATGCCTGATGTGGTTGGTGGAGGCTGGTAGCAGAGCCAAGCCTGATGCGGTGTGGGGGCCTTGCGCCAGTGGAGATGAAGGGGGGCCAGTAGTGAGGAAGTCGTCCAGGAGATGGAGGAGGAGGGGACTTCTGGACTCGTTGAGGAGGATCCAGCGGAGTGCTTCAAGAAACACGAAGATGCACGGCCTGCTTTTGCATCCAATGCCAGGCGGATGGCAAAAAGTTTGAGTCCTGCCAGTGAACCCCAAGAAAACCCAGAAAGGCGGGCGGATGGGAGGGCCACCAACGCGGTCCCAAGGCCCGCAGGCTGGCTGGGACGAGGGAGCAGGAGGAGTGAGAGCGGGTCCCGCCGCAGAAAGAGCATCCACGGAGGCTCTGGCAGGCAGACAAGGAGCAGCCATCAAAATCGCGATGGACCACCAGGGTCGGTGCCCGCGGGGCCGGACAGGAGGGGCTGCAGGGAGGGGCAGGGGAGGAGGGCCAGCGGAAGCGAAAGGGGGCCAGACGGGAGCCAGGGGTCATGTGTGGGGGCCAGGACCGGACACCCCAGGGCCGGACGGAAGAAGGAGAGCGGGGCAGGGCGGACAGCGAAACCCAACAACAGAGGAGGACAGGGCAACGGTGCAGGGGGCAGCAACCCGGGACGGGAGGAGAAGGACGGCCAGGACCACGTAATCACCCTGGGGGACGGCCGCCCGGAGGGAGGCAGACACGGGGGGGGAGGGGGGGGGGGGGCAGAGGGGGGCCACGGAGCGGGCAGCGAGAGGCGCCGCTGGCAGCGCGAAGGCAGGGGCGACAGGGCCCCGACAGTAAAGGCAGCAGCCGGGGCGGACAGGATGGCCGGAGCGGAGCCACCTGCAGGAGGGAAGGCACAGGGCAAGGGCAGAGGGGCGCAGCCCGGAGGAGGCAGGGCCAGTCCAGAGCAAGCAGGGGCAGGGCCAGGCGGCGGGGCCAGGCGCAGGGCAGAGGGGCGGTGGGGAGCCCATGGAGGCCACGAACGCCGCGAACAGGGCAGGAAGGTCAACGAGGGCAAGAGCCGGAACAGGGGCCGGGGGCGAGGCAGCAATCCGCCAGGCACGGCCCAGAGCCCGGCAGCGGGAGAGGCGGGGCGGGAGCAGGAGGCGGGAGCAGGCAGGGTGCCTGGGGTGACCTGGACCACTTTTGCTTCCTGGCCCGGAGCGGAGCCGCCCATGAGGATAGCGGCCCAGAGGGAGGGAGACACAGGGAAAGGCCAGGAGGCAGGAGCGGGTGGGGGGAGGCGCCGTGGCCAGCGTGAAGACAGAGGCAGGAGCGGGCAGGGACCCGATGGGGGCCAGGGTGGGGGGGGCCACCTGCAGGGGAAAAAGCACAGGACACGGACAGGGAGGCGTGAAGAACGCCGTGAACAGGGCAGGAAGGTCAGCGAGGGCGGGAGCCGAAGCCGGGGCAGGGAGAGGCGGGCGAGGGTGCGGGAACCCGTGGGGCGCGGCCCAGTGCCCGGCAGCAGTAGAGGGGCAGTGCGGGGGGGAGCGGGGAGGTACGCCGGCCCCCGGACTCCCCGAAGCAGAGGGAGAACAGCCTGGCCTGAAACTGATCCCG
This sequence comes from Thaleichthys pacificus, assembly GCA_023658055.1. Classification (NCBI taxonomy): domain Eukaryota; kingdom Metazoa; phylum Chordata; class Actinopteri; order Osmeriformes; family Osmeridae; genus Thaleichthys; species Thaleichthys pacificus. The sequence goes on from CM042855.1 coordinate 1,417,842, forward strand.
AGCCCAGAGGAGGCGCTGCAGGCCAGCGACGGTCCAATCTAAAGGCAGCACCGGAAGGCCCGAGGTGTAAGGACCGCGGGGCGGGCGGAGGCAGGCGCCGCGGAGCAGGAGACGGGGGGCCATCCGGAGAAGCAGCCAGGGTGGGGGCCCTGGCTGCTGCTCCACTCCGGCTGCGGGCAGCGGGAGTGGAGCCACCTGCAGGGAGAAAAGCACAGGACACGGGCAGGGGGGCGTGGCCTGGAGCAAGCAGGCGGGCCCGGGACAGAGCACGCAGGGGCAGGTGCGGGGCACCAAGAAGGCGAGGAACGCCGCAAACAGGGCAGGAAGGACAGCGAGGGCAAGAGCCGAAGCTGGGGCAGGAGTGGCAGGGGGAGGCAGGCGAGGCAGGCGACGGGAACCCACGGGGCTTGGCCCAGCGCCCGGCAGCAGGAGAGGGGCGGAGCGGGTAGGCGCGCCACCCCCCCGGACTCCCGGGAGCAGAGGGCGAACAGCCTGGCCTTCAGACAGACCGGCGGAACGGATCCCCCGAGCCCGGAGGAGGCGCTACAGGCCAGCAACGGTCCAAACCGAAGGCAGCGGCGGGAGGCCCGAGGCGTGGAGCGGGCGAAGCCAGGCGCCGCAAAGCAGAAGACGGAGAGTGTCGTGAAGAGCCGGCGGAGGAGGCGAGGCCGGGAAGGCCGAGGAGAGGCCAAGGAGGAGAATCCGAGCCAGCACGGGCAGCCGTCCGGCCCGGGAGCAACACCCGGAGCGATTCCAGGTAGAAGGCCCGGTGGGCGGAGACCACGGGGACGGCCAGGCCGAGGCCCAGGACCAGGAGGTGGAACCGTGGGACCCAAGGAAGCAGAGGAGCCCAGAGCAGCACCACTTGGGGAGCGGCCGGGGGTCCCGAGGACGCAGCCAGAACGCCGTGGGCGGGACCGTCACACCAGCCGGGAGGCGAACAGCGGGAGCCGGGGCGAGCAGAACAGCAGCGAAGCGGGAGCAGCAGACACGAAGCAGCAACCACAAGCAGGGAGGGAGGCAGGCAGCGTGATAGTAGTGATGTTACGCTCGATACCGTGCTCACGAAGCGGTATCGACCTTTCGAAACAATTGGTACCGACACAAACGTGTCGAGCGTGGCTTCAAATGGGAAAAAACCACGTGATCACCTGTCGAAGTGTCGAAGTGACGTCCGAAGCTTCGGACGTCACACGAGCAGCTGAGACAAACGGCGTTTTGTTCAAACGCTTAAAAATACATCAGAAATCACTCATATTCATAGGTTATAGAGAGGAGACATATGCCTATTTACGGACGCTATAGAATATATTCATTGACAGAGCCAGAGATACAGATAGATTGCCAGAGCTAGATAGACAGAGATAGATGCAGATGTGAGATAGTAGGTGTACACAAGCACATATAGCCTACATCTTTCTCTAGTTTTACCAGCCTTCAAATGTGGCCATCCCTTTCCCGGTTGCAAAAGCATGTTCCAAAACCTTAACTGCTAGCCTACATTTTCATATAATAATGTATTCATTTAGCATATACTTCCACTAAAAAGGGGTGCGCGGATGCGATCTCACAATGTTTGAGAGAGGGGCAGCGCTCTTACCACAAGCCCATACTCAGTTGGGCTATTGGTGTAATTAATATTAAAAGTAACCAAAAATAAATGTTATGAACGTAAGGTAGTAAAGACGTTACGTTGTTAATAATACAACAAGATATATGATGACATATTTTTGACACTTGCAAATCGAAACATTTGTCACATAACCTTTATTTATCAAGTTGTCAATGACGATTGTGAGACTGACGTCTCGAGGACTTGACGTCACTTGATTCCTTCCATCGCTCGATACAGTCGCCATACCATAAACTGACCAGCAGATGTCCCTATGGAGAAGATGTATCGAACGCTTCGAAAAAGCGATACTTTTTCGACACAATTGTGTCAAATAGCTCGTTGCTTCGGAAAGCTTCGTTTCCCCCATCACTACGTAATAGCAACAACAGGGTGCACGGAAGGTCGAAGTGACAACAACATGCTAGCACAGGGACCAGAGGAATGGAAGATACTTTATACAGAACAATTGACCAAGGGGAGTTTGGTCGCATTCTTCCGTGCTTTACTGGGCTGATGCGTATTAGTTTGATTGGAGAACGAGGAGTCTTGGTGTGCCACCTTCCTCTCGAACTTTAGTTAACCCTTTCAGGCCTAACTCCATTATGAGAGAGAATATAGGTTGTGCCAACAATGTGTTTTATCATGGGATAAAAGGTTACATAAACCAGGCTGTGACTCACCTTGTTTGTCACAAAGGCCAGACTGGCACTGATGCTACCATTCCAGATTGGGTAAAGACAAAAAGCGATGAGAAGCTGCTTAAAGGTATTTAATGGCATATTGATACACTATACAATTATATCTGCACATGCAATCCATATGTATAAAACATTCAGTACAAGAAGAAAACAGGATATACAAAAGAAACAACTAGGAATACGAAAAATACAACATTTTTTGTAAGATTAGATTCACATGTGTTGAGTAAATGTGAATTTTAGAGGTTGGGAAGGTGGGGTCAGAAAGGGGCTTGGGGTGTAGAAAGCTTTAATAGCCTCCCTGAAACCGATGATTGTCTAGAGGAAGCACAGGTGAGGAAGCACAGGCACATAGATATGGGGGAAGCATTACTGAAAAATACAGAATTTTGCACCAGTCACACCGGAATCCGAGTACAGACATACTGCCTTTTTGAATATGCTGTATAGAAGCCTAGCTTACTTCAATTTAGATAAGGATCCAGTTTACTGGGTCTCTAATATGGCACTGGACATCTCAGTTGCATAGGCTAATACAATTCTCCTAATTCTTTCTAGGCAGTAGAAACATTATTTTACTAAATAACCTAAGTTCTGAGAAGATATAGCTAGGTAACAGATGTGTAGAAAAGCACGTATCCGAACATGTCATTCCTGTGTTCAGGAAGGATTTAGAGATAGACTTTATTAGTGTTTTGGCAAAAAGTAAGCAGCATACCAGACACCTACATACAAATCACAGACCAAAAGAAAGACTAGCCATATCTGTAATCACAAGAATACAAAGCAGACTGAATAAACTGAAATATTTGTTTGGCATGAATTGCACTCCAGTATTCTTAAACAGAATAGTTTCTTCCTTCCATCTACCATCCTGAGGGGCTATCTGGGATATCTAAATGGCTTGTCATGGGAATCTGCAAACACCCCCTCTCTCCCCATCACTTCCCTTAGTACAGACTGGTCTTCTTCATGATACGTAGGAACTCCTGCTGGTTGACCTCCCCATCTCCATCTCTGTCTGCCTCCTCAATCATCTCCTGGAGGTGGATAAAATAAGCATCCAATGAACAAAGTTGTGTAGATGTGTGTGTTTATGCAGTATATATGTGTGAATGAGCTGTGTTTGTGTTTGCACACGTGTATCTGTTTGTGCCAGTGTATATGCACTTCATGTGTGCCTTGTGTGCCACCTGCAGCTCCTCATCAGTCAGGTTCTCTCCCAGCTCCTTGGCAACTCTCTTTAGATTTCTGAAGGAGATCTTCCCCGTCTCATCATCGTCGAACAGACGAAAGGCCTTCAGAATCTCTTCCTTGGAGTCTTTTTCTGCCTGGGTGGAGGGACAGGGGTCAACTAACTTAAATCTCAAATCACCTCATCTAGAGCAAACAACCTCACCATCTTCTGCGTCATCACTGAGAGGAAGTCAGCAAAGGAAATCTTTCCTGTGCCATCCTTATCCACCTCAGTGATCATCTTCTTGATCTCTTCCTTTTTGGGCTCAAAGCCCAAAGCTCTCATGGCTACCTGCCATGTGAAGAGAGACAAGAAAACAAGAGACAGGATGTTTTAGGACAGCAAAAGACTTTAAGGAGAGGGAGACATGCTATAACAGGAGAGAGCAAGGGATGAGGTAAGGATGAGACTAGATTTGGGACCTGGAGATTGATTAGTCTAGATCAGTGGTTCTCAATCCTGGTCCTCGGGGACCCCTGCCCTGCATGTTTTAGACGTTTCCCTGCTCCAACACACCTGATTCAAATGAATGGGTCGTTATCAGGCCCATTTATTTGAATCAGGTGTGTTGGAGCAGGGAAATGTCTAAAACATGCAGGGCAGGGGTCCCCGAGGACCAGGATTGAGAACCACTGGTCTAGATCAATGACAAAGTAAACATGGTGAATGGTAGAGCCTACTACTGTTGACTTCTGACCTTGAGCTCCTTGATGTCGATGTGTCCAGAGCCATCGGTGTCAAACAACTCAAAGGCCTCCCTGATCTCCAGTTTCAGCTCCTCTGTTAACTCTGGCTTGGGACTTGTCTTCTTACGGGGGGGCGGGACAGGACCCTGCAAGGACGGCCTCTTCACGCTGGTCGCCTGGTAATGACAACATCAAGGTGAGGGGGGAGAGTAACACTGAAAGTGTCTGGGATGAAGAACAGAATTTATTCTGTCCTGTTTCTGAAACACTAGTCCATTTGAATTATCCACTGTGTTTAATGTAATATCCCACCTCAAAAAGGTTGAAAGTGCTAACATAAAATATGAAGAAGACTACTCAGGGATTCAGGCAATACAAAATCTAGATAATCAACTGTTGCAGGATCAGTGTTGTGCATGCACGAGTTCAAAAGAACGCGTTCATTGAACACGTTAATTTTTATGAGCACGATGAACTAACTGAACGCAACTTAATGACAAATAATTAATTTGAACGGTGAACACGTTCATATTATTTGAGGTCTAGCTAAAACGTTAAGGAATGTTTTCGTTCTCCTGAGAGACGCTGTCTAAATCGAATGCTTGCACCATGTCGTTGCTCAGTTCCCGTCAAATGTTCGCTATGTAGCCTAACCTAAACCAACTAACTCGACTTCGCAATACGTTACCCATGACTCATTGCACACACGTAGACCAAACAAGCAACGTATTCCAAGACAACAGCTCTCCGTCTCATAAAAATGGCAAGTGAAAGCAGAGACGCAGACTCAGCGACTAGCTGCATCTGATCTGATGCACTTTATTATTTTTTGCGGGATTTTTACACACAGTTTTAAGGTGTGTGTTTACTATGAATTACTTGAATTGAACTGAACTTTGAACTAGTTCATGAGAGGTATGAACGTGCACAACACTGTGCAGGATACGCTAACATGATACTCTGCATCTGGGAGTAATGTCGTAGGCTGCTGCTGGGATGTGGTTTGTTAGCTCCATCCTTATCTCTTCGTGAGAACAAAGCTGTGAATTAATCTGTCATATCATAGTAATAAAATGAAAACTACAGTTTTTTCGGCAACATTTTCCAATTGACCTTTCAGAATACTTATTTTGATTCCACCGATTATCTGAGCTGTGCACACACTGAAAGTTGTCGACAACAGAAACGTTGCTTACCATCGCTGACACAAGACCGGAAAACACAGACAGTTCGTTTGTCTTCTCTGGTTTTCTACAGCTCACCTCTTCTCCAGTATTTAGAGAGGGTGAGACTGAAAGCAGAAAATGGATTCGTTTAGAAAATGAGGCTGGATTATCAAAACACACAAAGAATGTATTTTCTCTGTGAAACAAGTATTTTCTATTGATTCCATATAAATAAGGCGTATAATAAAATGTCCACGCACATGCGCAGTGTACACTTTTTTTTTATCTCTGTCACAGCGAAGAATAAAACGTCATACGATTTATTTTACTCCGCGTGCCCGTGAACATTCAACAGCGGATTTTTTTTTTTAACCAGTCAGTTACTAAATCGAGTAGCCTGTCATGAGCATTTTTGTAGACTAGGAAGAGCAGCCAATAGATTGTCCAGAAAACCTCGAACCCAATTGGTCGAACTGGTGGCATTCTTTAACGTCACAACCACCCGATTGGCTGTTTGGTGTGTCACCTTTGCTTCCGAGCCGCGGTTAAGCCAACCACTTGTCTCTCATGCTCAGCTGATTTTTGCTCTATAGATTGTGCGCTGATCCACTCTCATTTCGTTACTGTTTCAAACCCTGTTTGGACCTCAGGTGAGGTGAACATTTTCTTTTTGCGACAATTGCATTCTCTTTTAAGTTCAGCTAATTATCTGAATGTTTGTATTGACAGTTCACCACTGTGTTCCAGGACTTACGACTTAACTGTATTTAGTCATGGTTACCCGAGTCAGACCGGTAAGTTGTACAATAACCAGGCAGTGGCAAAACAAAATATTTATTGTTTCATGTCCTTAAAAGTGAAATGGTTGTCACGTGGTAGATAAAAGTTTATATTTGTGTGCTTGTGCTGCACGCTTGCGTGCATATTCCACGCAGAGCCGTAAGCGTTGTGCAGTCATCGGGGGCTCAGGGTTCCTAGGCAGACACCTGGTGGAGAAGCTTCTGGAGAAAGGCTATGCTGTGACTGTTTTTGACATCCGCCAGACCTACGACCTTCCCAGCGTCACCTTCCATCAGGGGGACCTATGTGACAAGCAGGTGGGTTGAGGAAAGGATCGAGGACAGGAAAGTAGTAGGGGAGAAGACAGGAGAGTCGACGACTAAAGGACACAGGCGAGAGGAGAGAAAGAAGAGAGATGACTGGACAATATAGAGGACAGTAGATGGTAGAGAAGGGGCAGCCATTTATTAGTATGGCCTTGTAATGGTGAGACTGAACACAATATTACTTTAAGAAAACTGTGCAAGAATTGTCAAGTGCTTTTATGAGCTGTACCTCTTTCCCTGTGAAGTATGACTGACTTTGTGTGTATATATGTGTTTGCACCCTGTCCATAGGCTCTACTGACAGCCCTGCAGGATGTGTCTCTGGTGTTCCATTGTGCGTCCCCTGCTCCAGCCAGTGATGACAGGGAGCTGTTCCAGAGAGTCAACATCCAGGGTACACGTACTGTCTTGCAGGCCTGCACCGAGGCTGGCATACAGGTAGGGGGCGACACTAAGAGATGTCGAATGGACTGTTTTGTATTACAGTATAAAACTGCTTAAACGCAGTCCTTAGTGTGCATATTTCACTGTTTCTGTTTAAAAGTATAATACTCTGATTTGGATAATTCATAATTTATCAGCCAACAAATTGAACATAGGCACATACCTTAATTTGATAGGAGAAGTGATAACTTGAGATTCTTCACATACGCTCCCTTCAATCCAGGCCTGTCAGGTTTAGAATGATCTCTGTCATCAGAGACCTGGAATCAGATATAGACCATGGATCGGAGTTAGAGCTGCATAATCCAGGCTTCAGATAAATAGTTATGTGTTGCATTGTGACAACATGATGGTGCCAGCAGTGCCAAGGATGAGTTTGGTCAAACTACTGTAGTGCCATTTTTCTCCAGAACCTGAATGGAATTTGTGCTCTCTTTCTGTAGAACGTAAATTAACTTTGTCTTGTTGACAACTTGTAGGGTTGCAGAGCAGCAAACTGGCTAGAGCTTTTGCTTATGACGTGTTAGTGAATATTTCAACCTGTGACTTAAACTAACATTTGTGACTCACTCTGTGTTAGAAATGCTGTGATTGTGATTCTGTGTGTTGTCCTCTTCCTGCAGAAAGTGGTTCTGACCAGCAGTGCCAGTGTAGTGTTTGAGGGCACAGACATCAAGGATGGCAAAGAGGACCTTCCCTATGCCAGCAAACCCTTAGACTACTACACCCAGACCAAGATCCAGCAGGAGAAGGTAGGTGCACAGAAGATTGAGACACTCAACTGAGATGAAGTGTTGTTTTTGATATTATGTATGTAAACGTAATCTCAGTACCCTCTCTCTCTCTCAACACAAACTTCTAAAGAGAGATCACACAATCTCTTGGCCATAATCAAGGGGAAGTGTTGAAGGGTTTACACTACACACATGCTCTGCAGATCCCTTACAGCAGCAGCATGATTAATCAAAAAATACTGGGAGAGAGAAAAAGTGTGACACAGTTTCAGACATGCAGTTTACGCACAAATCAGCATCCTTCCCATTTGTGAGACCAGGGTTGCTAATGTGCATTAATAAGATTGATAGTTTATAGGTCCTTAAACAGCCATTTAAAAACGTGGATGTGCATGAGGAAAATTTGATTTGCATAGAGCAAGATATATTGAATTAAAATACAAATGTGACATGAAACAAAGTAATTGGGTGTGCTCAAGCCTTCGGCGAGAGCACAACCTTTGTTCTCTCACATATATATTATTATTATTTCTTTTTGCCCCCCTAAATCTTCGTCAATATTTGGCCTACATAGACAACCTAGGTGTCAAAAGTTTCGTCTTGGTAGCGATTGAGTTGCTTGTATTTTATTTACGTTCCGTTGCATGGTTTAAGGAGAAATTGCGTTTTTGTGGTGAAAAGTGAAGCTAACGGTGGCTAATTTGCTAGCCACAGTCACTGACGTTACTAACGTCACCACGTCACTAACGTCACGAAAACACGCGTGACTACCTGTAGCAGAACATTCGTTTCGCATCTGTTAACTTGGGGGATATCTAGGCTAACTATAGTTTTACTGCAAGGCAGCTGCAGAAACGCCACACGCAAAGAGGCCAGGGTGATAACTATTTACTAATTTTACTTTGTGATGTGAAACACAATTGTGAAATGTACAATATTAGCTGATATTATTAAGGAAGTAGGCCCACATCTACTTTCGGAAACGGTAGTCTACTATTTCACTGAAGCATTAGCATGACATTAGCCTCTGTTGCCCGGGCAACACATACTACAGATGAGATACTACATACTACTATGATGCATCTGTTTTCAATCGTTAAAATAACCATTCCTCACAAATATATTTTCGTTGTAGGATTTATTATGACATTACATTACAAGTAAACAATTTGTTGGTGAAATTATCAATACCTGTGGTTTCAAACCAGTGTTGCTCACTGCAACGCTGTAGCCTACGCGAGACACACTACAAAAACAACTACTGTACACAGCTGTTTAGGAAGTCAAACGGCGACAGAACATGTTCGGCACTCCCCTTACTTAAATCAAAAGACTTTCAATAGGTGAAACTATCTGACTACTAACCTGAACTTCATTGCCACAGCCTAAACTTTGTCAATCTGTTCATGAAAATAATTAATTTCAGCCTAAACCGTACAACGGAACGTTACATCGAATTCAACCAACGCAATCGCTACCAAGACGAACACAGCAGTAGTCTAGTACTGTACTGGTACCGGGGCAGCTTCTCCACACAGGGCTATATCGCATTTTGCGTTGTTACTGACAATGATCGATACCAGTGAGCTTTTTATTAATGAGCGATTTTCCACTAAATAAATGTCAAGCTTATTTACGTTTTTGGGGGCATATTTTCAGTTAGCAGATGGTACTGTTTGAATCGCGATTCCATCTTCTACTGCCGGGTAACGTCGTAGAATAATCTTCAGAGGGGGTTCTTTATTAATGAATGAATGCAATATGAGTAGGCTAAATGCCTGAAAATATCACGAGAAGGGAAAACTTAAAAGGACGTTTAAGTCATAGAGATTAGGTCCATTTTTACACCGGTCTGCCAAATGTATTCGTTGATTCAGCTATGCAGCTGCCTCTTGCAGGGGAAATGAGAAGACATCATATTTCATTCTACACTTCACTCGTATTTTGAGTTGTAAATGAGCAGCAAAGAAAAGATGCTTCTAAATCTATGTAATCTTTATAAATAATAAGTAGGCCCTATGCATTTTTATATAAAATATACAGAAATATCAGTTGTAAAAATGTCATTAAAAAACGGACCCCTGTGCAACCGACGCAAGCAAGCACACCCTACAATTTCCCCAGAAATTGTACCCTCTCTAGTTGGGTGTGCTTTGCCTTCGGCAAGGGCACAACCTTTGTTCTCTCACATATATATTATTATTATTATTTTTCTTCTTTTTGCCCCCCTAAAACTCAGTCAATATTTGGCCTACATAGACAACCTAGGTGTCAAAAGTTTCGTCTTGGTAGCGATTGAGTTGCTTGTATTTTTATTTACACTCTGTTGCACAGTTTAGGAGGTTACAACGTTTTTGTGGCAAAAAGTGTCTTCTGTCAACGAAGGGTACCAGTGCTAGCCTACGTCACTACGTCAGCACACGTTAGCAACGACGCATGGATACAACGTGATAGAGACGTTCTAGCACGCAAATTGGAGCTTGGATTATGAGTGAAAAATGCCAACCCCCAAAATTACCAACCATTGGGTTTTGTTGAGAAAGCAATTTCGAGTGGAACTGCCATCTCGGATTTTTGATTTAGGTCGTGAAAGTCTTTGTAATTTGAGCGAGTGCGGGTCGCCCGTGAGACTACCTAGCGGCAGCCATGCAAGCCTCATAGTAGTTTAGTATTTTCGTAATTTTATAGTTCAATTCTACACCAATTCTACACCAAAAAACAGAAGGAGGGCAATGTTATGACGATATGACTATTGTGAAGATAGCCAGATGGTGAGATTTTAATGTAGGTTGCTGTAAAAATGTTGATTGCTTTGCTACGTGAGAGCCCCGTCAGCCTCCGTTGACGATTGCGTCAGCTGTTGTCGATCTCTGATGAGTATTTTCTTAATTTCATACCAGGGTCAATTCTACATCAAAAATCAGAAGGAGGTCAGTGTTTTAAAGATATGGCGATTGCGAAGACAGCCAGCGGGTCAGCATATTTTTGTGATTTGTGTAAAACTTGGAATTTGAGTGACACCGCGGCATGTTTTGACGTTAGCCTCAGTCAGACTCGGCTCGCCCACTGGCAGTGTGTACTGTAGTACAGTACTGTCTTCAATGCCACAGGTAAACTTAATGTCAAAAGAAACTTTCTAATTTCCGGCGCTTTCAAACAATCAGTGAAATGTGGAGCAACAGCAGCTAGCTTGCCTTTTAGCAAACTTATTTTGAATTAGCCATTTCCCCGTACATTAATGTCAAACTTATTTACGTTTTGGGGGGCATATTTTCAGTTAGCAGACGGTACTGTTTGAATCGCGATTCCATACTGCCAGTGACAACGTTGTTACAGTAGCTTGTTTCAAAGGGGGTTCGCAGCTGTTTCAAAGGGGGTTCGCAGCTGTTTCAAAGGGGGTTCGCAGCTGTTTCAAAGGGTGTTCTTACTGAAATATGCAATATGAGTAGGCTAAATGCTTGACAATATCACTAGAAGGGAAAAACTTAGAGGACGGACCCACCTGCAACCGACGCAAGCAAGCAAGCACACCCTACAATTTCCCCAGAAATTGTACCCTCTCTAGTTGATTTTGAGTTACTGTTTATACCATTTTGGATCAGTTTATTTAAATCAGGGTCTAAGACTAAATAAATATATGTGAATCTGAAAAATGTCTGGGATCATTTATTTTAGCTTATAAAATATGGGACCTAAACATGTTCTATTTATATTTTTGTTCAGTAAACGTAAGCAACACATCTCCTCCCATCCCTTACCCCTGTAGATTGTGCTGGAGGCATGTGATAAAGAGAAGGGTCTGCTCACTGTGGCCATCCGCCCTCACGGGATCTTCGGACCCCGAGACCCTCAACTGGTGCCAATCCTAGTGGACACAGCGCGCAGGGGCAAGATGAAGTTCATCATCGGGTCAGTACATACAAATAAACACATACAGCCAAGTAGCAGGTGCAACACGAAGGTTATCATTGGGTCAGTACGCACACTTACACACACAGCAGAGGAAAGATTGTCATTCTTCACACATTCACAGGTAAGTAAAGCAGGACATGGACTGATTATGTTAAATTTAATTGGGAAAAAAAGATAGTTATGATTAAAAATCCCCTTTGTCCTTCTCCTTATTCCTGTCTTCTTTACTCTCCCTCCCTCCTACAGTGATGGTTCCAATCTGGTGGACTTCACCTATGTAGAGAATGTGGTTCATGGTCACATCTTGGCAGCCGAGCGACTCAGCCCAGACTCGACCATCTGTGGCAAGGTGAGTGAGATGGACCCAGCTGTTCCGCAGCTAGACCACTCCCTCCCTTCTGTTTATTTATTTAAGCATACTGTATGTAGTTGCACAGGTAAACATAATGAAGTATATAAATATACTAGTGTTAATTGTTTATTTTAAATGTTTCCACCTCACCCCCCACATCGCTTTTGCCACCCCCAATTTCCCAGGCGTACCACATCACCAATGACGAGCCAGTGCGATTTTGGGACTTCATGTCGGAGGTTCTGGTGGGTCTGGGCTATGCTGCCCCTCAATACCACCTTCCCTACTGGCTGGTCTACGGTCTTGCCCTCCTCCTTTGGCTGCTCGCCCTGCTGATACACCCCCTGCTGGCCTTCAAACCCACCTTCACCCCCATGAGAGTGGCACTGGCGGGCACACACCACTACTATAGCTGCGTCCGTGCCAAGCAAGATATGGGGTACCAGCCGCTGGTGGGTCTGAAGGAGGGCATCGCTCGTACTGTGGCCAGCTACCCCCACCTCAGAAACGGAGCCTGATGTGTATATGTTTGTAGAAGTGTTTATGCGTGTGTGAATATGAAACCTCTCTTTTTGCCTTGGAGCCTTGGCTTACAGCACTCTATCCACACAGGTGATGGTACGGAATGGAATTAGCATATCCTTAGAAACTGTTCATTTGTTATGTAATTTTTTGTTGTTTATAGCCACTACTGCTACCAATTATGACATACAGCGATACAAATAGTAGTTTAAGAATTAAGTTCAACATAATGTGTTTTGTTTTTCTGAAAATACATGGTATATTTCTTATTGATATAACATCTGTTGAAACCACGTATAATTGCAGTAACATTGTAAAATCTAACCTTTTGAGATTAAATTGTCAGTTGACTCATTTTGAGACAAGCAGTTTTGTCAAACAACTTCATTAGAATGGTCTTTCTATTTCCCTTTCCTTCTTTCTTTATACCACATTTACCTTTCTCTTCCTCTTTTAATATGTTTCTATCCTTCCCTCTTCCACATTACATCAGTTTGTGTGACAGTGATTTGGTCATTACATCTGGCCCATTACACCTAGCGAGCATCACCATGGTTGATAACTGTTACTAAAATCCATCGCTGTGAGCTTTTAGCGTTATACCATTTCAGGCCCTCAGCAACTCTGTATCCAGGTGGCTGTCACATTGTGTGACAGGCCCAGTTGGCTGCAGGTATGTCCCTGTCATTCCAGCACTCAGTGTGGTCATGGAGGGAAGTGAAGGAGAGTTGAGTTGAGATACCTGGCATTTGTTTTCGATTAGGCAATACCTACTGTAAGGAGCCTGGTGAGAGACAACACAGATTTAGGCAACTGGTTAATTTTAAGGAAACTAAAAGATAGATAGGAAAATGTGAATGTACAATAGACCACACAGCTTCTAAAACACACTCATGTAGTACTGATCACCAAGAATGTTGAATGTTCCAGAGAGTTGCGAAATCTCTCCCCACCCTGTTCTATGTGTAATGGGTGGCTGAATGTATGCTTAGTATGTTTGTGATTGTTTTAATAGGAATAGGGGTAGGGTGTGGCAGGGTTTCTCCCTAGTTATGTGACGAAGGTTGTTAAGGAAGTTTATTCAGTTGCTAATGACAACCATTTTTAGGGGAAGATTAGAACAGCCGGGGATGCACTTTACAGGGAATTAACCCCACACATGGTAGTTAGAATTTGTGTCCTTATGAATGAATTAATGAATCCCACCCTATGCAGGACACCGTCTCTGCATTGAACAGCTCCTTCGGCGACCGGCTCCTTCACCCTAACCCTGCGTGTCCACTACAGCGGAGCGGGCGGCGCGTCGGCTTCCAATTCATTTTCAATGGAACCGGGCGTTGATGCTCGCGTAGGGCATTGTGGGTGCATCAACTCCCGGTTTCATTGAAAATGAATTGGAAGCCGAAGCCGACGCGCCGCCTGCTCCGCTGTAGTGGATACGCAGGCTAAGTGTGTGAAGGAGCGGTACCGCAGGTCCTTCCTTCCTGCTGCTGTGAGACTATACAACCAGCACTGCTCTACACACACAAACACACACAGGACTCAACCACAATAACTCATGGACACACTTAAAGTGCCAACTATTGTGCAATATTTATATTTGTTTATTTATATTTGGTCTCCATATGCAACTGGTGTTATCTTTATTATATCTTTTTTTATAATATCTCATACTTACTTTGTAAATTGTATGTATACTTCTGTCCACTTTGCTGCTGCAATGCCCACATTTCCCCATTGTGGGACGAATAAAGGTATATCTTATCTTAAGTTTGGCAGGAAGAGACCCGTGTGGCTGTTTTCACTCCAAAGTAAAAATCCCAGTTATTTGTTGTGGCGCTACAGAAAAAGTTAGGTGTAGTTGACTGTGACTTTGTGAAGAATAGACACATTTGACATTTTGCTAGCATTATTCCATAATATTGGATCTGTGGATATGGTGTTGAGATGTTGCTGTTGATGTGTCGCTGACTCGTTATGATGATGCTTACATTGTGTGTCCTCTCCCGGCCCAGTGAGCATGAAAGGGGCAGTTTCCTAGGAGATAAAACTGCTGCTGTAAGTGCTGGACTCATTCACCACCATCCTCCTCTCCCCTCCTATCTCTTCTTTGAGACTTCTTTCAGGGGGTGCGGTCTGGCTATGACAGGTATGTGCTTGCTCACTTGAAATTCATTTCAATGAGTAGTAAACATAAACTAGCTTGTTTTAGTAAGCACTACTTACACACCCTCTCTCTTTTTCTCTCTCTCACACACTCACTCCCTCTCTCACACACACAGAGGGCTGACCAGCCCAGCCTCCTTGACTGGCTCAGCTAGTTAGAATCAGTCCACACCCGTACCTGTTCCCTAGAGAGAGAATCACCTGTCTGCCACAGAAACCACTTTCTCCACACACATACATACCCACCCACACCCACAGATACCTACCATAGTCTACTGTACAACAGCAATCAGTTCATTAGTGCTCTTAGCTCATCTGGTGGATTTTAGGAGATTATCTGGACACCAACCCAAGGTAGGTTTAATTCCTGACTTTCTCTGTGCGTTGAAGGCTGTAGTTGAAATGGTCACTTATAGTCAGTTCTTGGTGGCTTCAGTGCATAGTAAATTCTAGAGGTGATCAGTCATACTGAATGTCTGCTGTAAATGGGTTGTAGTTTGTTTCATTTTCATCTCAGCACTGCACACTCGCTTTTGATGTCACTGTGTGTTTGCCCTGTCAGAGCCATTTGTGTGTTTGTCTGTCAGTCTGTTTGCTTGTAATGAACACCTGTCTATCAGGGCCTTTCACCATATTACTTCTCCACTGCCTGGTCATATATGTTTATCATACCATTTATCAGCTCTGAGTGCATGATGATAGATACTTTCACTCTCTAAGCCCTTGGCATTTATTTGCTTAGCCCATCAGCTCCGCCTGTGTGGAAAATTTGCTTTAATTTCCCTTCCTTGGGGATGTCATCAGTTCATAGATATAATAGCTACTTTATGATTTTATTGTATTTCATTATGGTACGAGGTCACTAGTTTGCATTGTTATGCATGTTTTGTAAACTCCACTCCTTGTAGATTGTGTCTGTGCGAGTGTGTTAAAGCAAGCAGATGTAGGCTTACCCCCACTGACAACCACATTTTGTACCTCATGCTCTCCCCTATTATCTATCTGTAACTGTGTGTGTGTGTTTGTATGTTACCATGCCCATGTAAGTAATGGTGCATGTGGTAGAAAGTGGTAGGACTGGATCTCCGGCATGTCTTAAGGATGAGTCTAAGGAATTCTACTGACACAGAGAAAGACACAAACATAGACACACACTCAAGGTGGGAACCTACATCAGCCCTACCCAACCTTATACCAGAGACAGTGAATCACACTCCCTAGAGCAATTGAGGGTGTTCAGTTGTGACTGTGAACAAGATCCCCAGAATCTATTTGCTATCCATTCACATATCACAAGCATCCATTTTATGATTGCTATCCAATCACATTGTTTAATGACACTTTACACCCCCAAGCAATAAATAAAATGTTATGCAAATTGTTTTTCAGCTAAGCGTTGGAGTCAACAGAAAAAAGAAATAAGAGAGACAGAAGAAACAGACAAAGAAGAGATATTCTGACCAAGCATGTCAAAAGGTGATCTGTCTGGTCTGTTTGTTGAAAATCAGTGTGACTTGGAGATAATCTGTTCTTCCTCCCAATAAACAAGTGAGAAGACTCCACACCCAAAACCAAACGGTTACTTAACTTCATGTCTGTATGCGTTGTGCGTGTGTGTCCCTGCCTGCCTGTATGTGTGTGTGTTCCAGAGGGGGACAGAGCGTCCGTGTTCAGGACCACCAAGGTGCGTACCAAGCTGAAGGGGGACAGCAGCTGGCTGCAAAGATGCAGTGAGGGGGCTCAGATACAAGAGGCAGAAGAGGAGAAACCATGGTGAGAGAGCCCATCTCAATATCTCTATGCCTATCTGAGTCTTCTACTCTTTGTCATCCACCATTACCCTCTATACTAGGGGTTCTCAAACTTTTCAGCCCACGACCCCTAAAATAATGTTGCCAGTGACTCGCGACCCTCGCATCCACGGAGGTGGTTTACGTATATGTGGGAGTAAAAATAGGCCCTGGACTTTGATCCAGACCAGCCCACCAGAAGCGGCCCCCGCCACCACAGCTAACCTGCTAATGAATGCACATTCTGAGTTTGATGTGATGCTAGTTCGGGAGTTCGATACTTAATGCGAGCGCGCATAGCTCGCAAGCCAAATTTTTGGGCGCACAACTCAGCCAGTGTCTTGGCTGTGAACGCTGCCTTTAACGTTCGGTCGCTTGACAGTTCAACTAATGCGTCCTCCTGGTTGGATGTCAGATGGTTTGCCGTAATTACAGTGAATGGAAAATCAAAAGGCTGATGGCTTTTTTATTTGCATGCATTAATTTAACTACTATTTTTAACTTGTTAAAATTTTGGCTAAAATATGCTATTTCTAATTGTTTTAAAATGTTCCTTGATTTCTGGAAATCATCTCGCGACCCCCCCACGCTATCTCGCTTAGAGTATCAGTAGTGTACCCCCCCTCCCCTGGGAGGGGGGGGTACTCTACGGGTACTCTACTGATGATGAATCTGGTTTTATGGATTGATTATATCATTTGGACCTGCATGTCTCTGTCCTGTTCCCTCATCTCCCTTCATCCTTCTCTCTACCCTCCCTTCATCCCTCTCTTCCCCTCGGCAGGATGGCAGAAGTAAGGGCCAGTCGTCTCAATGGAGCTCCCCTGGAGACCAGTCCAGTTTCCTACCCCACCACTGAAGCCCAGCCTCCCCCCACACACAACAATGACAGGTAAAAACTGAAACACGCACCAGCTCAGGACTAAACAGCTAATGTTTGCTCAGAAATAATTTTGACATTCTAGAACGTAATTGTAGATTGTCTCTAAATTCTCAATTCAATGTTTTCAAAGACAATCTTGTGTTACAATTGTGTATACCACAGCTGTCAAGTCCAGGCATTTGATATTTTTCATGCCACATCAGGTGTGTTTGCGTGGATTCTGCTAAATTGGCCACACCTGATTCAAATGAATGGGTCTTTATCCAGCTATGCAGAAGCCTGCTTATGACCATTCATTTGAATCAGGTGTGTTGGAGCAGGGAAACATCTAAAACAGGCAGGACAGGGTGCCCTGAGGATCAGGGTTGGGAACCACTGGCCTAGCAGTTTAGAGTTCAAAATACCTTCTACCTCAACTAATACCGTGTACAATACGTCTTCGGAGACAACCTGGCTCCCGACTGCAGAGCATTCTTTATTAAACGGACCTCCCTTTCCCACAAACCACCGAAGTGGGGGGCTCCTGGGCGGGTTGAACTTGAAGAGGATTTGGTATTCTGCCAACTGCGGTTTTAGTTGTGGCTCCAGAGCCTCAAAGGCTACCTGAAGTTCCCGATTTGCCCCACGGAAGTTTGTGCCACAGTCCGATAATGTCTTCTTTGGTCAACCTCTTCTAGCAATGAATCTACGTAAGGCGAGCAGGAAGGCATCTGAGTCCATGGAGTTGAGGAGTTCAATGTGGACGGCGCGAGTGGTGAGACATTTAGGACACCCCAGCGCTTCTCGTTCCTCCTGCCAATCTTGACCAAGTAGGGCCCAAAACAATCAACACCTGTTGAATAAAAGGGCGGCAGCCACTTCTTCAGGGAAACTTTGGGCTTGGCACTCTCTTAGCAGTAAAGACTCTGTATCTTGATGACCAATGGGCTGTTGGTCGGCAGGATTCTTTGCTCTCTCCTGACATGTTCGAGTTGTTCCAACCAGCTCCTTCCATGTGTTGAACCCGTTGGCATCAGGGATTGTAGAGCCGGTGTCTACTGCTGTCAAGCAGCAGAAGGTAACACTTTTCCATTCAGATGAGCCCACTGCAGGGGTCGGGTCAGGTCTCTTAGGCTAGTATTCAGTGCCCTGTTTAAGGAAGGGTAGCCCTAGTCCCCTTCGACCAAACTCAGCGAGAGCTAGGAGTGATTATGTTGTCAGCTGGGTTGTTCTGTGCGTCGACATAACGCCAAGCGCGTATATCCGACAACTCCTGGATTTCTAACACGCATGTTCCAACAAACACCTTAAAACGGCAGGAATCTGATTGGAGCCAATCAAGGACTGTCGTGGAATCAGTCCACAGTGTAGTCCGGCGTAGGCTAAGCGTCATCTCCGTCTCCACAAGCTTGGCCAGCTGAAATCCAGCTAGCGCAGCACAGAGCTCCAGGCGGGGGATTGACTGCTGTCGTTTTGGGGCGACCCTTGACCTAGCCATCACGAATTATGTGTCGACGGCGTCTTCCCTTTGTACTGTCAGGTAGGCTACTGCGCCATAGGCCCATTCTGATCCGTCCCAGAATACGTGGAGGTCATACTCACCGTCATCAGGAGCAGGTAAGTAGCAGCGTGAGATGGATATTGTACTGTGGTGCCCTAGCTCAGACTCCCAGGCGCTCCATGCATTTCGGAGATCCAGAGGCAAGTCAGGATCATCCCAGTCTCTTCTCTTTGACCATAGCTGCTGAATGAGCACCTTAGCCCGTGTGGTAAATGGCACCATAAACCCCAAAGGATCACACTGACTGGCTAAAATCTGGTAGGCCTTTCTCATTGTCAGTGCTGAAGGCTCCATGGGCCGGTGATGATAACTAAGAGTGTCTTCTGCGCAGTTCCACCTGAGGCCAAGAACACGTTCCAGTGGGTCGGTTCTGTTCTGAACTAGCCATTGGTCTGTAGCGACTGACCTTGCCTCTGTAGGTAGATGAGCTACTAGCTCTGTTCGGTTACTGGCCCACTGCCTTAGCTCAAAACCTCCCTGTGCCAGTAGGCTGCGCAGTTGGTCCACTTGATCCTTAGCGGCAGGTATGTTGGGAAAACTCTCGAGGCAGTTGTCCACGTAGAAGCCTTGTTCCACTGATGGTGGAATGTCAGGATTACTGTCCTGGTAATGACGAGCATGCATCTGCAAAGCGAAAATGGCACAGCAGGGACTACACGTTGTACCAAATGGCAACACCCGCCATTCATACACATCAGGTGGGTCCTCGCTACACAGGTCTCTCCAGATGAATCTGAGAAGGGGTTTGTCCTCAGGCCACAGACGGACCTGGTGAAACATTCCCCGGATATCCCCACTGATAGCAACCTGGTGCTGTCGGAATCGCAGGAGGACTCCTAGCAGGGATGGCCCCAAGGTGGGCCCCGGCAGCAGTTGCTCATTTAGCGACATTCCCTGGTGTTGGAATGAGCAGTTGAAGACCAGTCTTGGTTTGCTTGGTTATAGCCTCTTGATCCTCTCTAGAGCGTGTAACCACCTTCTCGCTTCGATAAGGGAGGACATTGAGCTGCCACAATTTCTCGACGTTTCGGTAAAGGAGATCCTCCGGACTGGCTACAGAAAAGAAGAGGCACTGAGGCTCAGAGGTTTGGTTTGGGTCACACCCCTAAGCACATTGTAGAGCCCACCTGACGGCGGTGTGGATGGCTATGGAGCTGCCTTTGGCCCCTTGGCGCACCGGCTCAATGGCAGTGATGTGGTGAACGTGATCTGACCCTATTAGCACTAGAGGTTGTGCATTGTTCTGCAGATGAGCGTGCCGTCTCTGTAGTGTCTGGACTGGGTAGTTCTGCTCCACCAAGTCCAGGCCTGAAGCGGTGAAGGCTCCCTGGACCTTATAGCGCTTCCCTGGATTATCTTTGGGGGAGATCTCAAAGGTAACTCTGGATCCACTGAGGTGAGTAATACCAGGTCGTACGGTACGGAGGGCAAGGCTCTCCCGCATGCCAGCTAACTGGAGCTGCTGTACAGCAGTAGGTAGGATCATGGTCCCCTGAGCCCCGTCATCCAGGACTGCAAAGGTTTCCATTGACTTGGAGTTGTTATGTAGTAGGACTGGCACAACTTTCAGAAGCACTCGGCCTGACGGGATGGAGGGTGTCAGATAGATCCGACTCTCAGAGGTGCCAGATGGAGGGTTGATTGAACCATGTTGGGCTACACCATGGAGGACTCGAAGATGAATGCCCCCACAGTCACTACAGGGTTTCTTGAGGTTGCATGTCTCAGGTGGATGGGAACGGCACACTTCCAGCAGCGCTTCCCTCCAGTTATCCATCCGATAAGTTCCTTTGTAGGTTGCTCTTTAATCAGTTTAACCAGTTAAGGAGTAGCGTCGCACATATGTGATCGTTCAAAAGGGGGCCCCACAGCGTAGCGTCGCACATGTGTGATTTCGAACATTCCAACTGACTATTTTCCGATAGACAAAAACTATATGACAAACGCTATAGTATGGCTTCAAAATGTACAGTGAGGAAGCTAACAAGTAACCCTAGCAGGTAGTAGCATTGCTACGAGTATTATGCTAGGTTGCTAGCTAATGGAAGCTAACTAAAGCTGGCTAGCTTCCGTTTCGGAAAAATAACTCACTCTGGTGGGAGCGTCGGAAATATTTAGAACTCACGCATCTAAGGGTTAATGCTGTCACAGCGAGTAATATAGTGCTCATTGCTGTTACAAAAAAGACCATGAATGGTTTCTTGAGTTTAGACTGCATAGGGAAGCCGGATACCTTGGGCTTTACTGGTTCTCTATCTGATAGATGGTCGCACTTTGATTCCTGTTCTTGGCTGGAGCATTCTCCCTATAATTGCTTGGGGGCTTCTCTTGTTGGTGGCGTTGTAGTAACCGGCTGGACAGCCGGTGCTGTTGGGCCTTGGATTGGAGCCATCCAGCAAAGTCCTGCAGATTGTAGGGGTTCAGACTTGCAGAGTTGAGCTTCCCCTGCATCTGTAGGGACTCAATACTGTAAATCCATCCCAGAGATATTTTGGTAGCTTTCTTAGTAGACGGTCCAAGTGTGAGCAGCAGTTAAGCTCGAGACCTTGGGGTCCTTCCAGTGAAAGCAGCATGCTGACTAGGAGGTGGACCTGTAGTGAGAAGCTCTGGAAGCTACGGACGTCATTTGCTTTCACCTCAGGTGATGTGAGGATCGCCGCTATTTCACTCTACGTGTATGGGTATGGATGGTGGCGGCAAGACTGACCTATCATCTGAGCCTCTGGGAGTTTAAGATGTTCCAGCAATACATGGTACTTGTATTTCTCAGTCAATCCCAGGTGGGGTTTGAGGAGGTTATCCAACGGCAGTTTCAGATTGGCGAACTCTCTCGCTGTCGGATGAGAGATCTGGAATAGTGGGTTTCGGTGCACCATACAATGAGGGAGGTGGTGTGCCAAAGCCAGGTGTAGCTACAGTCTGGGCTAAGAGCAGTTGAGAAGGGACCACTGGCGCTGAGCCATGCACTAGTGGAGCAGAGGTAAGGGTTTGAGGCAATGAGGCTAACGGATATGTAGGAGGACAGTGGGCGGGAATGTAGTCCGCTGAAATGGGGCCGGCCTGTTGTTGCGGCTGTGGTTGTAGCACAGTCTGATAACCTTGAGGCAGGTTAGCCTGCAGACATAAAGGATCTGAAGCGGGTAACTGTCGTTGCACTGGGGGCGGGGTAGACTGGTCAGGAGCAGCATAGGGATAGGACGGTCTAGTGGGCTGTGATGGTACAGGTCCTGGACTGGCGGGGTGCTGCTGCTTGATGGGTAGCGGAGTTATTGTGCCAGAGCAGATTGGTGAAAAGAGGGAGCCCCGCTGGTGCTGTGGGGTTGGATGAATTGGTTGGAATCCAATATTATAAAATGAAGGGCTGGAGGACTGTGTGTCCCTTCCTGTTTGACCACTCCATTCTTCTGCCTCTTCACCTGGAACCTGATGTATCGTCTTTGGATTCTTCCTTTGATGACATCTTCTGAAGTAGCCAATATATCTGGCTCGAAGGACCAATGTTGGGATTTTAACCCTGTGAATGCTGGATGTTGTGCATTAGCCACTTCAGGGTTCCTGTCAGAGAGCACGAGTCACCAGGTGGAGTTTAAGGTTTTACTTGAATGAATGAATTCATGAATGAATGAAGTTTCTGAAAATAAACCCAAAAAAGGTACATTAAAATCACAGCTGTTATATCTACTATGATCTGACATTAATCAATAGGTTAATAATCACTTAACAAATACTGAAATAAAGTGTACAATTATCACACTGCAAGTAAAATAAGCATCCTCTCTAGCACAGTTACGATTAGGACCACAACAAACGTATCACACACTAGCTAAGAACGTGTGTGATGTACAGTGAAAAGTTAGCAAGCTAGCAAAATAAATATTAACTTGCAGCTTCGCATCGCCGGGTAAAACGGCTAACATTGAGTTGTTAGACTCATTTTAGACTGAAACAACTCAGGCAGTACTGGTATCAGACTGAAACAACTGAAGAATAGCTTGATCTGCTGTAACAAAAGCTAGACATAAGGAGTACAAACATAGGCCGAATCCCAATACTCTGTCTTACCCCCTTACCCCTAGCCCTTAGTTTTGCGCGTTCCCGTGAGAGTAAGTGGTGTCCCAATACTCTTTTTGATCGAGGGCTACGGCTAAGACGAAGGGGTATACACCCCTTAAAACCAAGTAAGCTCGGGAGCTTACTTGAAACCAAGGGGTATGTTAATACAGCACTACCTTCAACAATGGCGGACAGATCATCCAGAGAGTCCCATAAATGTAAGATTTTAGGCTTAAATAATTGATAAAAGAATTATGACAGTCTTGTTTTGTATTCTACACAGTCCTGTACATATGTATTTGCAACCATGTTCTTAACTGAAACTTTTTTACAAACTGCTAGTTTGCTACGCTAACGTTACATTGCTGATTTGCACAACAGTCCCGCATTTCTCTGATTATTTCTCATTTATTTCAGGGACAATGCACACTAATCAACAGCAAAACTGTAAGTGCACTAGAGTTAGCGAGAGAGGCTAATTTTCATCTGCTGTCCCCAGCCAGATGTTTAAAGGCAGCCTAAAATTACAAAATATCAAATAACATACTAAGGTTAACATAAGTCAATAAACATACAGTAACGTAGACACACCCAGTTCACATATAAGCAACAGAAAAGTACTTGCAGTAAAAGCGCATATATATTAGCCTTGAATGGACTCCATGCATGTCTACAGTTTTAATTAGACTCCATTAGCAGCGAATTTCATACGAATTTTGTTTGATATCAGTGCATAACACTACTTGCTTTGGAGACATCGATATAGGTAACCGTAACCAAGTGGTGTCTCATTTCATAGGGCTATCTGTAGCCCTTACCCCTCAGTTTCAAGACACAAGGGCTAGGGGTAAACTAAGGGCTAGGGGTAGGGGTAAGACAGAGTATTGGGATTCGGCCTTACATCATCTCTGACTTCTGTACAGGCAACCGCTGTAATAAAAGAAAAAACACAAGACGTTCTTGTGGAACTGACATCATTATCATACGTCACTAACTTAGCTACTCACACTACAACCTACACAGTCTCCATAGTGTGAGGAATTCACAACACCAGGCGTAAGCGTCGCAAGTTATGGATGAATCAGGAGTGTCGGGATGAAAAGACACAAGGGCCGCGGAGGGGGCACGAAGGGGGCACGTCGGCCCATTTTTTTTTTTACAAATACCACCATAATGTATTCCGATTTATATGGGAAAATGTATTGGTAATATATGCAACAATATAGTGTCACAGGTATGTTTAATATATGGTAGAATATATTTTAAATATATGTAAAAATATAGCTGCAAGAAGCATTGGCGGATTCCTCCTTCAAAATGGCGAAATGTTGTAAAATTTACATAATAGATAGTTACACTGGGATTACACAGAAGACTGGAAACCGTTCTGTCAACAACAACTAAAATACCTACGACTAAATTTGAACCTACAACCCTTCGTTTACCAGCACATCTCATCCAATTGAGCCATTCCCAGACTTGGGGCCTCATGTATAAACGTTGCGTACGCACAAAAAGCTTACGTACGCTGGTTTTCACACACACTTTGTGATGTATAAAGATTTACTTGACGTGAGAATGTGCGGGCCGTCACGGAAAGTTTTGAGCAGACGTGAGAATGTGCGGACCGTCCGCAAAGTCTTGTCTGGCTCTGTAACGTGGCGAATTCTAACTGAAAAGTGCCGAAACTCACCAACATTACAAAATAAAGTTTCCACTACTACGTTTATGACTTTGACAATTCAAAAAACATAAAATAAAAGTCTGATCATTAATGTGGATGATCACATCAAAATGCCAAAACCCAAAACGGGAAATGCTATATAGCCTTCTGTTTAATCCACCACCACTTAATAACTTCTGTTAAACTTGAGGGTGTCAAACGAACAACAAAATCACTCAGGAAATGCATGTCACGCTAACCCTATAGCTGCCATGCTGTTACGATGCGCCACCACTCGTTTCTTCATTTAAAGTTTTACATCGGACCATTTCTTCTTAATTTCTGCCATGGTCCGGTTCTCTGAACCCACAGCATTTATGGCCCTATAATAATAATAATGACTTTATTTGTAATGCACTGTACATTTAGCTAAATCTCAAAGTGCTACAGGTTAAAAACAAGAAAAGGTGCAAATAGTGACAGTTTTCCACTCCGCCGACTTTCTTTTGTCGCTAATACCTGATGACAGGCTGCCAAACAGGACACATTTTCTCGCCTCCACCTCTGTTGTCAGAACCTCGATCTCACAGTCACCGTATTTCGAATAAATGCCGCGGCGTTTAACGTTCATTTTTGGTGCGGCGTTTATTCGAGGGCGGCGTTTATTCGAAGAAATACGGTA
This sequence comes from Thaleichthys pacificus, assembly GCA_023658055.1. Classification (NCBI taxonomy): domain Eukaryota; kingdom Metazoa; phylum Chordata; class Actinopteri; order Osmeriformes; family Osmeridae; genus Thaleichthys; species Thaleichthys pacificus. The sequence continues at coordinate 1,443,091 of CM042855.1, forward strand.
ATTCAGACAAAGAAATGACCTAAGTAGCGCATTTATAGCCTATCTGCATATTAATTTATGGGAGGAGGCAAGGCGGGGTCAGTGGCTCGTTCACGTGCGGTCCATCTCACATCCATCCTTTATACATGTAACATGAGGCCCCTGGACTTTGGCGTTTTAGGTAACTGAATAATAAAACTAGAGAGGGTACAATTTCTGGGGAAATTGTAGGGTGTGCTTGCTTGCGTCGGTTGCACAGGGGTCCGTTTTTTAATGCCATTTTTACAACTGATATTTCTGTATATTTTATATAAAATTGCATACTTATTATTTATAAAGATGACATAGATTTAAAAGCATTTTTTTTTTGCTGCTCATTTACAACTCAAAATACGAGTAAAGTGTAGAATGAAATAGACGTCTTCTCTTTTCCCCTGCAAGAGGCAGCCTCATAGTTGAATCAAAACAAATACATTTGGCAGACCGGTGTAAAAATGTACCTAATCTCTTTGATTTAAACGTCCTTTTAAGTTTTTCCCTTCTCGTGATATTTTCAGGCATTTAGCATAGCTACTCATATTGCATTAATTAATTAAGAAAGAACCCCCTTTGAAGCTTATTCTACGACATTAGCCGGCAGTAGAAGATGGAATCGCAATTCAAACAGTACCATCTGCTAACTGAAAATATGCCCCCAAAAACGTAAATAAGCTAGACATTTATTCAGTGGAAAATCGCTCATTCATAAAAACTGGTAGTTATCATTGTCAGTAACAACGCAAAATGCGATATAGCCGGGTGGAGAAGCTGCCCCGGTAAATTGTACTACTACAGTACAGTACTAGACTACTACTGTGTTCGTCTTGGTACTGTAGCTATTGCGTTGGTTGAATTGGATTTAACGTTCCGTTGTACGGTTTACGCCTGGGACACACTGCCTGCGATAGGCTGCGATCTGCTGCGACGCGCCTGGAAGCACCTCCTTTTTTCTTTCGGCGCCCATGTTATCAAATGGGACCGACCACACTGGCTGCGAAGAGCTGCGATTGCCTGCGATCGCCTGCGATCTGCAGCGATCGTTTCGGCAGCTGGTCGAATTGTTTCGCGAGACGCTTCCGAAATCGGCTGCAGGATGATGAAATACACCATATTAGTTGATATATTTGAATAAAAAAACATGTTATTAAGAGTTTACTCCATTAATTGTAGACTACGGTGAACATTTGTAAAGTTGTAGACTTTATAATTACACAATGTTGTAAACGAACGTCCTTTACATGTGGTTACCCTGATGAAAATGAATGAAAATAAACGGATTGATCCGTTGAGCTAGCATGCCCGTAGTTGTTTTGTCAGATTGACAAAGTTTAGGCTGTGGCAATGAAGTTCAGTTTAGTAGTTAGATAGACTTTTGATTTAAGTAAGGGGAGTGCCGAACATGTTCTGTCGCCGTTTGACTTCCTAAACAGCTGCTGTGGAGATGTTTTTGTTAGCTACTCACTAGTGTCTCGGGTAGGCTACAGCGTTGCAGTGAGCTACACTGGTTTGAAACCACAGGTAATGATAATTTCACCCACAAATCGTTTACTTGTAATCTAATGTCATAATAAATCCTACAACAAAAATGTATTTGTGAGGAATGTTTATTTTAACGATTGAAAACAGATGCATAGACCGCTGCAGTATGTGTTGCCCGGGCAACAGAGGCTAATGTCATGATGCTAATGCTTCAGTGAAATAGACTACTGTTTCCGAAAGTAGATGTACTTCCTCAATAATATCAGCTTATATTGTACGTTACACATCACAATTGTGTGTCATATCACAAAGTAAAATGAGCAAATAGTTATCACTAGGGATACGTATGGCACTGACGCATCGATGCTTGTGTCGCAAAACCAATACGCACAGTTTCGAAAGTGAGCTTGTATCAAATTACGAAACCACGTGATAGATGACGTTCAATGCTTCAAACGTCACAAACTGGTTCGAAGTTTTGCCGCTCTTCTGAACCAGAGCCATAGAAGGAACGAAGCCACCGCTTCTTGTTAAAGACAAATCTCACATTGCCAGAGAAGCAGCACCAGGCATTGCTTGAGTTTCTTCCATCAGTCATTATTATTTAGCCAAATCCGTATTGTAATAATTATAAATCCGTGCACTTGAGTGTTGTGTTATTTTATTGAAATGAAACGTAACATGATAGGACTAGGTAGGTCTATACAGTGCCCAGAAAACAAATGATGATTCGTCAACATTGTCAACAGTAATAATAATTAGTAAAAGTCCCCCCAGTTCACAATAGGCCTACATATCACAAATGTTAAGAATAAGAACAAATCAGTGTAATCTAGTTTAATTGATATAAAAACCGTATCGTATAAAGGCCGTCCACCCGCATCGACAAGAAACGGCTTTTTCGGTGGTGTAGCTGGTTAAAGCGTTGTACGACAATGTATTGATAATGCGAGTCTGGATACCTGAGTTCGCGCCCCAGTGCAGGGAACCTCGGAAGATATTCTTTAACTTTTACTGTGAGAAAATGACATAATTCTAACGGCCTACAGATGTATCACAACATTTTAATGTGTGAGCACTAATATCAGATAAAAATTAACACATAGCCTTAATTAAAATATTAAATAAGGTAGGGTAGTCTACCGTCAGAGACAACCACTACGCCTCATTCAGCCAGTTTAAACAGGCTGCTAGATGACGCTGTTCATTTTCAATGCGCCGATAGTTCGGCTCTTTGGGCCGGCACAATCCGGAAGAAACCACCAAAGCTTCACAAGGCATCGTTCGCCCATCCCTAGTTATCACCAAGGCCTCTTTGCTTGTGGCGTTTCTGCAGCTGCCTTGCAGTTAGCCTAGCAATCTCCCAGAAGTTAACGAGCTGCTAAACTAATGTTCTGCTACAGATAGTCACGCGAGTTTTCGTGACGTTAGTGACGTTAGTAGCGTCAGTGACTGTGGCTAGCAAGTTAGCCACCGTTAGCTTCACTTTTCGCCACAAAAACTTAATTTCTACCGTGCAACGGAATGTAAATACAAATACAAGCAACTCAATCGCTACCAAGACGAACCTTTTGACACCTAGGTTGTGTATGTAGTCCAAATATTGACTGAGACTTAGGGGTGGGAAAATAAACAATAATAATAAATAAAGAAATATATATGTGAGAGAACAAAGGTTGTGCCCTTGCCGAAGGCAAAGCACACCCAATAAGACGTTTCTCCTATGGAAAGCATTGTCAGATTTGATCCAAGCTCAAACAGCTGTAATTCAGTCATATTTTCACATATCAAGGTTTAACTTTGCAGGGTACTTCAGGGGGGTGTCACCTTAAAGCCTATTCCTGACGGAGGAATCCTAATTATATGGAAAGATATTGGAAATATATACTGACAATGATCGCTTCCAGCAAACTTCTTTTGAATTAGCCATTTCCCCCTAAATAAATGTCAGTCTTATTTATGTTTTTGGGGGCATATTTACAGTTAGCAGATGGTACTGTTTGAATCGCGATTCCATTTGAAATACTTCCGGTGACAACATTATTAGAATACCTTCTAGATGGCTGAGCGGTTGGGGAATCAGGCTATTAATCAGAAGGTTGTCGGTTAGATTCTTGGCAGTGCTAAAATAACGCTGTGTCCTTGGTCAAGGCACTTCACCCTACTCCCCTCGGGGAATGTACCTGTACTTACTGTAAGTCGCTCTGGATAAGATCGTCTGCTAAATGACTAAATGTAAATGTATATATCACCATATATGTACATACATTGTATGTGCATGTTCTCATATATGTACATTATATATATTATACATTGTACATTATATATGTACATATATTTCATGTATACATCCCTACATCTTTTAGGTTGTTTGGAAGTTGCGATTTCCCATCTTCCTTCTAATTATCGATCACGTAGTGAATCAATGGATATGGTCCCTCAAGTTCCCATCAACGTATAGTCTACTCAAGTCTACCATCAACATTCCACAGCTCTTTCACCACCTCAAGAATAGGCCTATATTTCCTTTAGCTTTCTATGTTGTAGAATACTCATTTACTCATTTATTGTAACTCACTTGAATCATTTATTCCTCTTGATATTTCAGAAATGCATTTATTTGTTATGTGTATCCGCTTTACAAAAAATTCCTATTACCATTACAATTATTGTTGCTGCTAATCATAACATAAGAATTGGCTTACCTGTCACACACAAACGACTATTTAGTGAAGAAAATGCATATCATAGAATTCAATTAAATTGTTGTCATAATTTTGCATAGGTTATAGGCCAACATATTTGCTATTCAAAAAGAAAAGCAAATCGCAGCCTTGTATGGCAGGTAAAATTGCTGGATGCGCAGCCGGCAGCAATTTAACAGAAACAGGAAGAAAATAGCTTTAAACTAGCATTTTCCTGAGTGATTTTGAAACCCCAAAAATACACGGTGATAAAACACCCATATCTAAGATAAGTCAAGAAAGAAGGATCCTGGATTTGAACGAGTGCAAAGATATCTTTTTTTTTTCTCTTCACTCCGAACGGCGCTTAGTGCTTCCAATGATTAACAACCACACCCTGTCTGAAGGCGTGAAAAGGTCTAGAATCTTTCAAGGGGGCTTTCTCTGCTAGAGCATTCCAGGTTTCAGTATCAGAATGGGTTTTAATCGCCATGAAAGTTTGCACAGACAAGGAATTTGCTTTGGCTGGAAGGTGCATACATTAAACATATAGGGATCTTAAAAATGTCATAGTGCAAAATGCAATGTGTTTAAGACATTAAAGTCAATTGAAGATAATGGACGCTATGTCAAGCCGAACAAAACCGTATAGAATTAGAATTTATTTGTTCAATGAGTGAAACATACAGATGCATATAAATGAAATGTTCCCCTGAGCTGTAACAGTAAAAATGGACACCAGAGACAGCGAGCTCTCCAACTAGGCTACTTCTAACACATTAGCTACCGGAGCCAAAGAGCCAAAGCGGTGGATTGTCCAGGTGCGACCGGAGGAGGAACGGCTGGGAGGGCGATGCTCGGTACGGCTCCGTGCTGTAAGAGAAGCCGTGTGTCCGCGAACCCCGTCTGTCTCTGGTCCATGTGGCAGTGGCATACCGACATCTCTGACGTTGATAACAAACCAAACCGTTTCAAAATCGGTTGAAAATTGAGCAAGTTATGGTCATTTAAAAAGTACATGTAGTATCAACACAATGTTATGGGTGAGCCAGTTGACTGTAGCAAGATGGCCGCCATGTGCGGACGTTCGACTCCGTTGTCCGGCAACACGGACGAGACATCTAGTTTATCTATGCTTGCAACTAGCTGTACACGTCATACTTTGCGACAACCAGTCGCGAGCTTGTGAGCTGGAGCTAAGGCATTGCAGAAAACTGTCAGAATGTGGTACAAGTCCGATCAAGAAGCAGATACATGTGAACTTTACGAAAATCAATACTATTAGTACTGTAGTATTATACGTGCAGGGCCTATACGTTGTTCTTTTTGCTTCGTGTTTTAGTTTGACTGCTTAAGTATTGTGTCGGATTAAAGAAACTGTAAACTTGAATATCTGGCTCCGGCGTTGTTCTAGCTCGGCAAAGCAAGCTAAACTAGAGAGGGTACAATTTCTGGGGAAATTGTAGGGTGTGCTTGCTTTCGTCGGTTGCAGGTGGGTCCGTCCCTTTAAGTTTTTCTAGTGAAATCTTTCAAGCCTTTAGCCTACTCATATTGCGTAATTCATTAAAAAAAAACGACTGTAACAACGCTGTCACCGGCAGTATTTCAGATGGAATCGCGATTCAAACAGTACCATCTGCCTACTGAAAATATGCCCCCAAAAACGTAAATAAGCTTGACATCTATTTAGGGAGAATTATAATTCAAAAGAGGTTTGCTACGAGCAAGCTAGTTGTGGTGGCTAGCCAAACTGTGAGGGATTGTTTGAAAGCGCCGGAAATGAGAATGTTTCTTTTGACATAAAGTTTAGGCTGTGGCACTGAAGCCAGCGACGCACCACACAAGCTTGAGTTTAATACATTATTTAATGTTACATTACTTACTGTACATGCAAGTCTTGATTAGCTTAAATGTACATGTATTATGCTGTTAGTACACGACGGCACGATACTCGCTGTATCGTGCAACATCTATGCACGTTGTATCCATGCGTCGTTGCTAACGTGTGCTGACGTTGTGACGTAGGCTAGCACTGAGTACCCTTTGTTGACACAAGGCACTTTTTGCCACAAAAACTTAAGTTAAGCCTAAACCGTGCAACGGAACGTAAATCCCAATAGAAGCAACGCAATCGAGACCAAGACGAACATTTTGACACCGCCGTTTTCTATGTAGTCCAAATATTGACTGATCCTTAGGGGTGGGAAAATAATAATAACTAGAAACGGCTGTTCCTGCGAAACAGCAGTGAGAATGCTGAAAACCTGAATGGGGATAGCTGACCATGCTAAAAAAGCGGAAAATAGTGAAAATGTAGTAGAAAGTAATAAGCTGAAGCGCCTGAAAGGTATTTTTGAAAGGGGCTGGAGCTGGACGAAGGTATAAAACTACAGAAAAGAGAAGAAAAATGCAAAAAGAGAAATAATTCGAAAATTTAGCAGAAAATTATTTGCTGGAGAAAGGACCTGCAGCAAGATGAAGGCAGAAAAGTACAGAAAAGAGAAGAAAAATGCAAAAGTACTGGCAGTTGGAAGGTACTGCTGTGAAAGGTATTTTTGAAAGGACCTGGAGCAAGATGAAGGCAGAAAAGAGAAGAAACGAGAAGAAGAAAAATGCAAAACAATAAGGGCAAAAATTCAGAAAGATGAGCTGCAGGAAAATGTGAAAATTTAGCAGAAAACAGTTGCTGAAGTCTGGGTTGAACGAATTTGAAGGTAAAAGGACAACACTGGAATGACTTGAACTTGCTGGAAAAACGTAGCAACTGTTGGTCATTGGCAACAGACTGGCAACATTTCTAACTTAGAATCTAGGTTTCAGGTTCAAGACGGAGGAGAAACTAATCATGTGTGCCTGCACACCCAGTCCTGTTCAGACACTGAATTCAAAGATGACATAAAAACTAGAAAGGCATTTCCTGCTGAAAATGCGTTGGAATGCTGAAAGATGAAATTATTTTTCTTAAATTGCAGAAAATACAGAAATGAGAAAATACCCGCAAGCTGAAATGAATTTCAAAAATGTGTGAGTCACACAATAGAGGCAGTGTGGAAACTGAACTGCATCATCTAACAACGCTAAGAGCTGAAATACAATGCGGGAGAAGCTGAAAGCTGAACTGTTAAACAGAAGAAGAAGTAGGCCTAGGCTAGCTAGTCATAAAAAGAATATTATAGTCTTAACAGCTGACATTATAGTTGGGATAGTAATAGCAGTAGCAGATGTGTGCATTGAGTGCGTTTACTCTAGCCTGGCTGCCAGACCATCTTATCCCCGCCCACAAAATTATTTGGTCGGGAAGATGGGTCTGGGGAATCTCCGTTGGGGAACAACTAATGTCCGAACAGAAGCTGTTCGGACCAATGAAATGGTCAGGGCGGGCTTTATACGATGATGGACAGATGATCAACAGTAACGTAATCAACCACGTCACCAAAGAGCGCTTTGGTTGAATTCGTTTTCAACAAACATGGCTACCGCTGGAGAGCTGGGATGTTATGATTCTGCCATCGAGTCTGTTTTAGAAGACATCGACAGCGCATTAGTTTTGAAAGAGGAACAGAGAAACGCAATCAAGGCATTTGTCGATGGAAAATATGTTTTTGCCGTCCTTCCTACGGGGTTTGGTAAAAGTTAACATACTACGTAGCTCTGATTGGTTGTAGGTCTATCCAATTGAGCGAAGAGGCATTTGTTTTCCGAGTTCGGTTGAAACACGCCCCATAGTCACAGCCCAATGGAGAGTCCTCAGACTCATATTCTGACAAGAATTATGAGTCTGACATCGTCAGGCTACGTTTACTCGGCTTTCTTAGTAGGATTCAATGTGTTGATTGAATGAAACATACAGCAGTAGGGCCGATACAGGAAGACACGGCGACACTTTGTTGCAGAAGGATGATGGTGCAAGTTTTGTCCGTGGAGCATACAACGATTAATAAAAAGAATCATGTAGACGTGCTTATTGAGTAATCGCATAACTAATTACACATGTAAATGGAGTAATCGTATGGCATAAACCGACAATTGCTAGTAATCGGGTTTTTCATGGTCAAGTAAACGCACTCAGTGGCGTAGTAGAACAAAACAGTTCCATTAGCGAAGTAGTTAGTAAAAGAGATATTAGCAGCATCTGCAGAATTAGTAGTTGTAGTAGTGGCATAAAATATAGCAGTATCAGTAGTGGTAGTAGTTGTGTTGTGGTGCTCTTAGTCTTTTAATGAGACGAGTTGACTGAATAGCTTGTCCTGTGTCTCCACTAATCAGCTAATAACAATCACCTGTGTAATAGACTGAGTGGCGCTTGTTTGTGTGGTTGCCACGGTGATGGTGCAGCTATGAATGCTAACGCGCTGAGGGCAGAGAATAACAGAAATTTAGCTAGAATCCACACCTCAAACAAGTTAACCTAGACGCAAAACTATACTTCCAATCCAAAAAATAAGCATATTTTCCGAGACCCAAGACTCTGCCGAAACCAGAGATGTCCTTTATATTTCTGTGCGGTCAGAAATACGACTCTACCGGCAGTTTCAATATCTTGTTCTTTTTGCTTTCTCTGACGATTTTGTCACCAGATTTGCATTGGTCTCTATGGGGCGAGAGTTGGACTTTGTCTCGCTTTCGTGGGGCTCTGAACAAACGTGTACGTCTGTTGGATTCAACAGACAACTGTCTACGACCAGCACAAAATTAGCTATCTATTGATCCAAAAACGAAGCATGAAGAGCGAAAATTGTGGCAATGCTGGCAAACTAGAAATATTTTTTCAACGACATCCGAAGCTCCCCTCCACTCTAAGCGTTTCAGTCTGCACTCTAGGCTTTCACGTACACACCCATGTAAATCTCAGAAACGGCTTGAAAAAGTCATGAAACATATTCAGTGATATTGAAAAAAGTTGAATAGATATCAAAAAGCTGAATTATTCAAAAATAGTTTAGGGTTTTGTCAACATTTTAAAGTTTAAATGGTGGCTCTAGCTGAAAGATTGAGGAAGAAGAAGGATTTGGAAGTTGAAGAAGTTTAAAGAAGTTTGAGAGGATTTGAAAGAAAACTCCATTGGAAACCCATGTTAAAAATATGATGAATATTGATTTATATTAATTCAAGCATAAGAGGTACAAAGCTGAAAAGTCATAGCACCCATGGCCTGAAACTGCTGAATTTTTTGATAGCTGAAAGGTTTTAATAGCTGAAGTTTTGAAGGCGCTGAAAGGTGCCACGGAAGAAATAGAATAATAAGTTGAACTAGAAACGGCTGTTCCTGCGAAACAGCAGTGAGAATGCTGAAAACCTGAATGGGGATAGCTGACCATGCAAAAAAAGCGGAAAATTGTGAACATTTAGTAGAAAGTTATAAGCTGAAGTGCCTGAAAGGTATTTTTTGAAAGGGGCTGGAGTTGGACGAAGGTATAAAACTACAGAAAAGAGAAGAAAAATGCAAAAAGAGAAATAATTCTGAAGAATTTGAAAATTTAGCAGAAAATTATTTGCTGGAGTTTCAAAAGGCCTGAAATGTATGTTAGAAAGGACCTGCAGCAAGATGAAGGCAGAAAAGTACAGAAAAGAGAAGAAAAATGTAAAAGTACTGGCAGTTGGAAGGTACTGCTGTGAAATGTATTTTTGAAAGGACCTGGAGCAAGATGAAGGCAGAAAACAGAAGAAAAGAAGAAGAAAATGCAAAACAATAAGGGCAAAAATTCAGAAAGATGAGCTGCAGGATAATGTGAAAATTTAGCAGAAAACCAGTTGCTGAAGTCTGGGTTGAACGAATTTGAAGGTAAAAGGACAACACTGGAATGACTTGAACTTGCTGGAAAAACGTAGCAACCGTTGGTCATTGGCAACAGACTGGCAACATTTCTAACCTAGAATCTAGGTTTCAGGTTCAAGGTGGAGGAGAAACTAATCATGTGTGCCTGCACACCCAGTCCTGTTCAGACACTGAATTCAAAGATGACATAAAAATAAAAACTTTTAAATTCAATCACGTCACATTACGTGACTTTGTTGGTTGTGCAACTGCAAAAGCTACTTGAACTCAGATTAAAATGCTGCTGCAAAAAAAGATGAACTACAGTATTGTGGGTATTAAATAAGATCATGCTACATCTAACCAGCGGATCATTTCTTGCAAGTGTCAAAGTGGTATTTGTACAGACTGTATTAACACCGTAGGCGTGAACAATGCATGCATCGTCATCCATCTGACTTTAGCCTAAGCGAAGCTAGAGAGGATGCATTGGGAGATTTCCTACAGTAAGCTAGATACTGAAAACGGTGAAGATATTTGAGTAACGACAAGTTACTTAACATGTGTTCAATATCGTCAATTAAAAGTCAAACTTTCCAGTTACGAAGCGTTTGTTCGTAGGATTAACGCCAGCTGCAGCAAACACTTGAAACTTGCTAAAATAAAAACGATCTGGCTACATTATGTACACTTTAAGATCAATGTACATACCTTGTTTGGCCAATTTGGTCGATTGTGGAAAAGAAGTCGAACCGTTTTTAGTTATGGAGAGCCATCGCGCTAGCTCGACTATAGGAGAGAATAACAGACAGCTAGAATCCACACCTCAAACAAGTTAACCTAGACGCAAAACTATACGTCCAATCCAAAAAATAAGGATATTTTCCGAGACCCGAGACTCTGCCGAAACCATAGATATCATTTATATGTCTGTGCGGTCAGAAATACAACTCTTGGCAGTTTCGAAAACGTGTACCCAATTCTGCTTTCATGGTGCTTGTTTGCTTGGTTGCCACGGTGATGGCGCAGCTGTGATAGCTAACGAGCTAGGCAGAGAGAAAAACGAACATTTACCTAGAATCCACACCTCAAACAAGTTGACCTAGACGCAAAACTACAGGTCCAATCCAAAAAATAAGGATATTTTCCGAGACCCAAGACTCTGCCGAAACTAGATATGTCATTTATATGTCTGTGCGGTCAGAAATATGTCTCTACCGGCAGTTTCGAAATCGTCTTCCTTCTTGCTTTCTCTGACGGATTTTACCCACCTCTCCATTGAAGTTAGTGAGAGAATTTGAAAGGCTGCTCTCGCTTCAAGGCTCATAGCTGAAAATCTGTAAATGTGAGCTCTTTAGTAGTTACATTGGCTGAAAGAGGACAATTTTTCCTACATTTTAAGGTATAACTTGTTTCTGTAAGTTAAACTATATGAACGTTAGAGGAATTTGTTTGACGATTTAGTTGAGTATCAGAAAAAGAACAGCAAGCAGTGTGCCACTCTGCTTGCTGCTCATTCAAAAAATCAAGAAGGAGCAAACATTTTCATGTATTTCAAACTGTCATAATTCAAAATTGGCTGAATATTTGAGAAAGCTGAATCATTTGGGAATAGCTGAATGTCTTGTGAACATTTTAAAGGTTGAATGGTGTCTCTAGCTGAAAGTATGCTGAAGTAGTTACGTTTGAAAGAGGAGGAAGCTTTTTAATGATTTGAAAGGATTTACCATTACTTTTAATGGGAGAATAATTTGCACAAAAACCTTAATGTCTTAAAAAGTATAAAAGTGAGAAATACCAAAAGTCATACCCATCATCTCCTGAAGGAGCTGAATGTTTTGATACAAAAATTGTAGGAATCGGTGAAAGTATGCAGGACGAGTTAAAGGCCAAAAAACGGCGGAAGAACTAAGAAGTTGATATAATAATAATAACTAGAGAGGGTACAATTTCTGGGGAAATTGTAGGGTGTGCTCGCTTGCGTCGGTTGTAAGTTTTTCCCTTCTAGTGATATTTTCAAGCATTTAGCCTACTCATATTGCATATTTCATTAAGAACACCCTTTGAAACAGCTGCAAAACCCCCTTTGAAACAAGCTACTGTAACAACGTTGTCACTGGCAGTATGGAATCGCGATTCAAACAGTACCGTCTGCTAACTGAAAATATGCCCCCCAAAACGTAAATAAGTTTGACATTAATGTAGGGGGAAATGGCTAATTCAAAATAAGTTTGCTAGAGGCAAGCTAGCTGCTGTTGCTCCACATTTCACTGATTGTTTGAAAGCGCCGGAAATGAGAACGTTTCTTTTGACATAAAGTTTAGCTGTGGCATTGAAGACAGTACTACACACTGCCAGTGGGTGAGCCGAGTCTGACTGAGGCTAACGTCAAAACAAGCCGTGGTGTCACTCAAATTCCAAGTTTTACACAAATCACAAAAATATGCTGACGCGCTGGCTGTCTTCGCAATCGCCATATCTTTCTAACACTGCCCTCCTTCTGATTTTTGATGTAGAATTGACCCTGGTACGAAATTAAGAAAATACTCATCAAAGATCGACAACAGCTGACGCAATCGTCAACGGAGGCTGACGGGGCTCTCACGTAGCAAACCAATCAAAGTTTTTACAGCAACCTACATTAAAATCTCACCATCTGGCTGTCTTCACAATAGTCATATCGTCATAACATTGCCCTCCTTCTGTTTTGTGGTGTAGAATTGACCGAACTATAAAAATACGAAAATACTAAACTACTATGACGCTTGCATGGCTGCCGCCTAGGCAGTCTCACGGGCGACCCGCACTCGCTGAAATTACAAAGACTTTCAGAACCTAAATAAAAAATCCGAGATGGCAGTTCCACTCGAAATTGCTTTCTCAACAAAACCCAATGGTTGGTAATTTTGGGGGTTGGCATTTTTCACTCATAATCCAAGCTCCAATTTGCGTGCTAGAACGTCTCTATCACGTTGTATCCATGCGTCGTAGCTAACGTGTGCTGACGTAGTGACGTAGGCTAGCACTGCTACCCTTCGTTGACAGAAGACACTTTTCGCCCCAAAAACTTTAGCTCAGCCTAAACCGTGCAACGGAACGTAAATCCCAATAGAAGCAACGCAATCGAGACCAAGACGAAACTTTTGACACCTAGGTTGTCTATGTAGGCCAAATATTGACTGAGTTTTAGGGGTGGGAAAATAATAATAATAATAAGATATATGTGAGAGAACAAAGGTTGTGCCATTGCCGAAGGCAAAGCACACCCAACTAGAGAGGGTACAATTTCTGGGGAAATTGTAGGGTGTGCTCGCTTGCGTCGGTTGTAAGTTTTTCCCTTCTAGTGATATTTTCAAGCATTTAGCCTACTCATATTGCATATTTCATTAAGAACACCCTTTGAAACAGCTGCAAAACCCCCTTTGAAACAAGCTACTGTAACAACGTTGTCACTGGCAGTATGGAATCGCGATTCAAACAGTACCGTCTGCTAACTGAAAATATGCCCCCCAAAACGTAAATAAGTTTGACATTAATGTAGGGGGAAATGGCTAATTCAAAATAAGTTTGCTAGAGGCAAGCTAGCTGCTGTTGCTCCACATTTCACTGATTGTTTGAAAGCGCCGGAAATGAGAACGTTTCTTTTGACATAAAGTTTAGCTGTGGCATTGAAGACAGTACTACACACTGCCAGTGGGTGAGCCGAGTCTGACTGAGGCTAACGTCAAAACAAGCCGTGGTGTCACTCAAATTCCAAGTTTTACACAAATCACAAAAATATGCTGACGCGCTGGCTGTCTTCGCAATCGCCATATCTTTATAACACTGCCCTCCTTCTGATTTTTGATGTAGAATTGACCCTGGTACGAAATTAAGAAAATACTCATCAAAGATCGACAACAGCTGACGCAAGTCGTCAACGGAGGCTGACGGGGCTCTCACGTAGCAAACCAATCAAAGTTTTTACAGCAACCTACATTAAAATCTCACCATCTGGCTGTCTTCACAATAGTCATATCGTCATAACATTGCCCTCCTTCTGTTTTGTGGTGTAGAATTGACCGAACTATAAATAAAATACTAAACTACTATGACGCTTGCATGGCTGCCGCCTAGGCAGTCTCACGGGCGACCCGCACTCGCTCAAATTACAAAGACTTTCACAACCTAAATAAAAAATCCGAGATGGCAGTTCCACTCGAAATTGCTTTCTCAACAAAACCCAATGGTTGGTAATTTTGGGGGTTGGCATTTTTCACTCATAATCCAAGCTCCAATTTGCGTGCTAGAACGTCTCTATCACGTTGTATCCATGCGTCGTTGCTAACGTGTGCTGACGTAGTGACGTAGGCTAGCACTGCTACCCTTCGTTGACAGAAGACACTTTTCGCCCCAAAAACTTGAGCTCAGCCTAAACCGTGCAACGGAACGTAAATCCCAATAGAAGCAACGCAATCGAGACCAAGACGAAACTTTTGACACCTAGGTTGTCTATGTAGGCCAAATATTGACTGAGTTTTAGGGGTGGGAAAATAATAATAATAAGAAGAAGATATATGTGAGAGAACAAAGGTTGTGCCCTTGCCGAAGGCAAAGCACACCCAATAAAGAGAAACAGGAAAACAATAGTGAGAATGCTTAACAGCATTCTCACAATAAAGAGAAACAGGAAAACAATAGTGAGAATGCTTAACAGCATTCTCACAATAAAGATTCAAAGAACAATACTTGGAATGCTGAAGCAGCATTCCAACAATTAAGCATATGTTACTATTATAATGATGATGAGTGTTGCTTACTATTAATAGCTTATTGTTAATGCCATCGTTGTGGTGTTAACTGACATAAAGTTCTAAGAATATAACGACCATAACAATATTGTGGTTATCAGACATGATTTATACATCTTCGTCTTTGCTCCAGAATAACATGTCAACAATCTATAATGACGCCGTAACATACCACGATATTATAACTAATTATATTAGGCTATAATTACGTTCGTCATGCCATGAGCATAATAGTGTTCATTACAAAATGGTTAAATCTGCATTAAAATAACGGAAATAAACTCTACAAACAACCGTCATGTATGTGTGCAAACATTTGTAAAACTTGCTATAAAGGCAGGCATTTACATTTAGTCATTTAGCAGATGCTCTTATCCAGAGCGATTTACAGTAAGTACAGGGACATTCCCCCCGAGGCAAGTAGGGTGAAGTGCCTTGCCCAAGGACACATCATTTGACACAGTCGGAATCGAACCAGCGACCTTCTGATTACTAGCCCGATTCTCTAACCGCTCAGCCACCTGACTCCCAACTGTAGATTATCAAGCCATTTCTCCTTGTTCTCATTCAGCTCAGGTAAATCAGCGATTTGCTGTATCCCTTTTGTGTTCGTCCCCTGTTCATATCCGCGAGCATGTTTACAGGCAACTTTTCTTGACGTAAACAAAAAATGGGGTGCTAGTTTACCCATTTCGGATTGGTTTCGAACTTAGCAAAAATCTGGAAAAATGATTCTAATAAAAAGCTAGTCGTATGAGTCAGGTTCAAGAATCAAACAAAAATTATTGGGGGATATAGTTTTAGATGTTGACTGGAGTTGAATAAAAAGTCAGGTAGCAAATCGGAAATGCAATACCACCTACATCCACCGGGGCGTTGCCTCAAGTCGAGGGGCGAGGGGTGGGGGTCTGATAGGTCTCACAGCGTAACATCGTTAGACATCAGGTGCGTTCGACATGGACTGACTTGAAACAGTGAAATCTGGTTAGACTTTTTGTCCGACTTGAGACGGTGCCAAGGCTAGGTCACTGTGACGTAGCCATCAAAGTACCGTGAGATCGATTCGAGAACTGCTGGCTGTGTAGCCGAGCCAGAGCCTGTTTAAGGAGAGCCTGGCCACTCCCTATTAAGCCCCATTGTACTGAATTTTGTTGCAGTTCCACCAGAGTTCCACTGGGAGTGATTGTGGTCGAGTGCAGAATGAATGGGAGTCTATGGAGCTAAACGGCTAAATTTGTCTCTTTCACCTGATTGTCGTTGAGAAATCTCTGATTTGATTGTAGTTTTTGCATGTTCAACATGGATTACAGGTCGAAAGTTGAATGAACGAGTACTTATGTCCTTTCGATTTCTTGCAGGGTAAGTCGTTGTTGCCCATAACACGCTAGCATTCTGCTAACGAATGCTGATTGGTTAGTGAAGGACTGACTACGACCAGAGATCCCGCTTGATGGCATCCGAAGCAGAACCAGGGCTGTGTTCGAAATCTTAGATAGCTGTCTTAATCCTTGATCTCTTACTGGACAGGTGTCTGACGAGACAGGTCCTTTTGGGGGAAGGTATCTCCAAAACCGTTGATTTCGAACAGTCTATTAAGATAGGATGTACGTCATCGCGCTGCGTGTACTTATGTGCTTGCAGACATACCAGAGCTAACGTTAGCAAGCCCGTTAACAATCTTCAGCTACCGATAGCGACCTGGCTAACGGATACCTCGCTAACAAATTCAGACTATTTTTTGTTAATCAATCATGGCATAATTACATAGTACACTATTTATTTCTCGGCTTTTAAAAAAAATAAGCAAAAAAAGCAAAGAAACATACATTTATGAATACTTTTGGCCAGCACTTCAGTGGTTTGTTCCGCCATCTTATTAGTATTTTTTCTCTGGTTTGGGTTCTGGCGCACAGAGTTATGGGTAATACCTGCCGCCATTGAGACAGCAAGGCAGCTCATATGCTCTCTTGAAAAATGACCGTTATGTGACGTATTTCAAGGTATCTTATTAAAGCGGAAGAGAAGGTTTAAGACATTTCGAACAATCCATGCTCTCTTAATAGGAAGGAAGGAGGCATTTTAAGACATTTCGAACAGAGCCCAGAATGTCAGAGCATTAGCAACATTAGCAAACCAAAACTTTTTCTAGCATGTGTATTGACAGGGAGAGCTTAACCTGTCAGCTGTGTTGTCGATGCCTCGAGAGAAAAGTGGAAGTAACCAGAGCTTGCCGTCAAGCAGTATCTCGGGCCGTACAATGTGTATGACGTCAATGACATTTTAAAAGGCTTTTTAGAACAGAAAGGCGACTTTAAAAAAATCTATCACCCAGCGGTGTGTATTTTTTTTGCCTCCCCTTTCGATTTCAGAATTCAAATTACTAGACAAAAAATGTTATCCTGAGAAAAGTCGATTTTGAGGGGTATAGCTCCATAGACCTCCATTCATTCTGCACTCGACCGTTAGCACCCTCATATGGAACTAGAGTGGAACTGCAACCAGTTCAGAACCCGGAAGTTTCCCGTGAGTGGCAGTTCTCTCTATATTACGGTGCGTGTCCACTACAGCGGCGCGGAGCGTCGGCTTCCAATTCATTTTCAATTAAATCGGGCGTTGACGCTCGCGTATGGCATTGTGGGAAGGCGAGCGGAGCGTTGAAAGTTGGATTTTCTTTATTGTCAACTTTATTGCCAACTTTATGTAAATGAGGAGCGTGAAAACGCTAGCGTTGGCCAATTGGATTGGTTTCTTGTGTGTCTGCACACCCAGTTCTGTTTAGAACAAAGTTATGTAATGTGACGACGAGCCTGAGTTTAAAGAATACATTAAACTACTAATGCATGGTGCAGGGTTGCCGACGTTGTCAGTGTCCCTAGTGTGTTTTTATACTTTTAAATTCAGTCTCGTCACATTACGTGACTGTTCTGTGCCACTGCTAGCTTGCTAGCCCAGCCTACAAACGACTGGTTGAGTGACCGGTGGCGTAACATGTATTCTACTGTAATCTTGCACTAGTAAAAATTCTGTATTAATGTTGTGTAAAAGTGGTATTTTGATCGATATTGTGAGTACATGAACCCAAGTCTGCACGCTTGGTCATGACTACAACAGTGATCTTAGACAGAGAACTACAACTCTGTATTAACTTTTCTAACACGCCCCCGAGCGTGGTGTACTGTGGGAAGGCGAGCGGTGCAGAGCGTTAAAAAAACGCTGTAGTGGACACGCACCGTGAGACATTCTCTGGCCGAGCGCATTTTCTCAAAAGCAACTGCACGGGTTCTAATGACGACACAGCTATTTCATGATTGGCCAGACTCACACACGACAACTTTGACACGTGTTTTGTAATTATTACACCTTAAGTTTCACCAATGCTCAAATACGGACCAAACTGTTTAATTGAATAAAAAAATTGTTGAAGAAAGGGTTTTTGTCCGCCTCTTCACTAACGGAAAGACTAAGTTTAATTATAAATAAAGTAAAGTAAGCAAACAGCGTTTGATCGGCCATGACTAACGTCAACGCAGCAAACCACGAGAAGCTGGAATGTCCGACTTCACAGAGCCGTTTTTTAACTCCTCCCCGACTGCAAGCGGCTACTCTCGCCGGTCGTTTCATGCAGCTGCAGTCCATGTCGAACGAACCTATTCTCTGGTAACGTTGCATAAAATGCGTATCTGGTGAAGCCACCTCCCTGAAATTCGTTTTTGCAGGTTGGGATGCCTGCTAGCATGGTATTATGAGTATTATGCTAGCTAACGTTAATTTAGCTCACGCGTCTAAAGGTACTCACGCGTCTAAAGGTAAATATGGGTTAATTCCCGGGAAATAGAAAACATACATTACGCACTTACTTACTTTGTTTTCGAAGTGTTACACAATGGCATGCTGTACTGCCTATATTAGTGCATTGCTTGGTAGCAATTACACAAGCTAAGGAACACTAGCTAGAGTAGTTTAACTAACCACTGTGTCCAATCCCGACCGGTTTTTAGCTAACATTCTGATAAAATGCCACTTCAAATATTGATAAAAATGATCGTATCACGTTTTCAGCTGATTTACTGATTTCACGTTAAGCTTTAACTTCTTACCTTTCGAGCTAAATATTGTTAAAACATTTAGAGTTAGCTTAGCCTTTACTAGAGCCGGTAAAAAGACGCTGGCGCCGGTAAATTAGCTGTGCGCTACCCTTGTCCAAACCCGACCGCACTTCTATCCTCGTAGTAAACACTCGCCGATGCTGTTTTTACGGGGATATTAACTTGATCCAGGGTCACCAAACTGACCATCAATGCTGTCAACATATCCGGGGACGTAGTTATGTCCTCCACAATAAGATATCACGCTTCAACATCTTCAAACTATGCGATAAAATCTCAATTTGACTGTATACCACCACCTGCTGGATGTTTTGTTGAACTCTTCTCAAAGTTTGCTAGCCCCCAACCCTTCCTCCCCTGGACTACAGATCTCGTCACACATGATCGTGTATTTTTATTGGCTAGACAAAGTAGTGTTAAGCTAGCGTTGAAATACACTCATATGCTAACCCATATAGTAGCAGTATGATGACAACACAGACACACTTGTCAGAGTAAAGATCGTCGCCCAAGCGTCGCCCGAGTGTCACGAGTGATCTTTCGGCCAAAGTAACTATATTATTATTTAGACATGTAAACATCCATATATGTTCATGAAATTTGACACGTAGATTGTTTGGTATGCCTAAAATAATACTACTTACACTTTGCTGGCGTTAGCAAAAGAAAATGCTGGCAAAAAGACCGGAAACTGAGTGTCCAAACCCCATTCGGGTTTGGACAATAGTAGCTTACAGCGGTCGGGATTGGACACAGTGACGTTAGCTAACTACAGTACACTAGCAGAGTGGACTTCTGTTCTAAAGGAATCTTTACACAATTACATAATTTTCTAGTGATGCTGTGTCTCTGTTAACTTAATTATGTTTCTACAGTGGATCAACAATCTTCACCAAGAAACCTTCGGACAGTTACAAGAAAATGTGAGTGGTCTGTTTGTTCTATTTATACTTGTACGTCCATATATACAGTATGTGTGCTATAAGTCCTGATAAACCTTTGTGTGTGCGTGTGTGTTTTTCTTCAGAGCCCCTCACACAGTGCGAACCATAGTAGACACCCCAGCAATCGAGAGTGAGGAGAAACTGTCGGCTGAGGAACAGGAAAGAAGGTGATAATTATCTCACACATTCACCTGAAAGTATCATATCTTGTAGTGCAAATATATTAAATAAATGACAATATACAACGTTTTACCATCCCCTTCCTACTCTGTTTCTTAACCCCCTCTCCTAATAGCTTTATCTATTTCACCAGGAGGGAGGCAGCTAGCAGTGTCCTGATGACCTCTTCAGTCAGACAACGCTCCTATGTACTCTCAGCTGCCAAGAAATATGAGTATGTGTGGGTGGATAACCCAGGAAACAGTTTCACTAACGTGAAGGATTATTATACATGTCTCTTCATTTCCATCTCTTTCTTTTTACTCATTTTACATGCATACGACAGCTATGTATTTACAAGGTTTTTCTCCTGCAGGTCTGCAGAACAGCCACCAGACATCATATCCTTTGTGGCTAAAAGGTAACCGTGATGGATGGAAAGACTAAGAGATACATTGCAGTGTATTGTATTTAAACTAGCTCTATAATTCCTTGTAATTTGTTTTTTGTACTTTTGTGGCTGTGTGTTTCTGTATGTTTGTGTGTGTGCTTGGTTGCTTGTGTGTTATAGGGTGGAGATTACAGATGATGAGGACACAGGGAGTTCTCAAAAGTCAGCTTCCCTTCCTGCCCCCTCTGGCCCTGCCCCTGTTTCTGCCCAAACTACCCCTAACCCTACTCCCAACCCTGTGTCTACCACTGCTCCCTCCCCAGCATCTACTCCTACCAATGACTCTGCCCAACCTCCTGCCCCTGCTTCTACTCCTACTCATGTCTTTGCCCCAACTCCTGCCCCATCCTCTAATCTTATCCCTGTCTCTGGCCCAGCTCCTGCTCCTGCCTCAAAACCTACACCTGTCTCTGCCCCTACCTCTATTCCTCTCTCTGCCCCAGCTGCTGCCCCTGCCTCTAATCCTACACCTCTTTCTGCCCCAGCTCCTGCTTCTAATCTTACCCCTGTCTATGCCCAAGCTCCTGCCCCTAACCCTACTCCTGTCTCTGCCCCAGCTCCTGCCCTTGCCTCTACTCCTACCCCCATCTCTGTCCCAGTTCCTGCCCCTACCTCTAAACCTTCCTTTGTTTCTGCCTCTACCCCAACTCTTGCCCCTATCTCTGCCTCATCCCTTGTCCCTACTCATACCCCTGTTTCTTCCCCAGTCCTTGTCCCTACCCATACCCCTGTCTCTGTCCCAGCTCCGGCACCTGCCTCTACTCCTACCCCCATCCCTGCCCCAGTTCCTGACCCTACCTCTAAACTTACCTCTGTCTCTACCTCTACCCCAACTCTTGCCCCTGTTTCTGCCACAGCCCCTGCCTCTACTGCTACCCCTGTGTCTGCCCCAGCTCCTGCCCCTACCTCTACTCCTGTCTCTGCCCCAGCTCCTGCCTCTGCTTATACTCCTACCCCTCTTTCTGCCCCAGCTCCTGCTTCTAATCTTACCCCTGTCGATGCCCTAGCTCCGGGACCTGCCTCTACTCCTACCCCCATCCCTTCCCCAGTTCCTGCCCCTACCTCTAAACCTTCCTTTGTTTCTGCCTCTACCCCAACTCTTGCCCCTATCTCTGCCTCATCCCTTGTCCCTACTCATACCCATGTTTCTTCCCCAGTCCTTGTCCCTACCCATACCCCTGTCTCTGTCCCAGCTCCGGCACCTGCCTCTACTCCTACCCCCATCCCTGCCCCAGTTCCTGACCCTACCTCTAAACTTACCTCTGTCTCTACCTCTACCCCAACTCTTGCCCCTGTTTCTGCCACAGCCCCTGCCTCTACTGCTACCCCTGTGTCTGCCCCAGCTCCTGCCCCTACCTCTACTCCTGTCTCTGCCCCAGCTCCTGCCTCTGCTTATACTCCTACCCCTCTTTCTGCCCCAGCTCCTGCTTCTAATCTTACCCCTGTCGATGCCCTAGCTCCGGGACCTGCCTCTACTCCTACCCCCATCCCTTCCCCAGTTCCTGCCCCTACCTCTAAACCTACCTCTGTTTCTGCGTCTACCCCTACTTCTCTCTCTACCCCTACTCCTACCTGTGATTCTGCCCTAGCACCTGTCCGTACTCTTACTTCTACCCCTGTTTGTGCCCTAGCTCCTGTCCCTACCCATACCCCTGTCTCTGTCCCAGCTCCGGCACCTGCCTCTACTCCTACTCCCATCCCTGCCCCAGTTCCTGACCCTACCTCTGCCTCTACCCCAACTCTTGCCCCTGTCTCTGCCACAGCCCCTGCCTCTACTCCTACCCCTGTGTCTGCCCCAGCTCCTGCCCCTACTCCTTTCTCTGCCCCAGCTCCTGTCCCTGCTTCTACTCCTACCCCTCTTTCTGCCCCAGCTCTTGCTTCTAATCTTACCCCTGTCTCTTCCCTAGCTCCGGCACCTGCCTCTACTTCTACCCCCATCCCTTCCCCAGTTCCTGCCCCTACCTCTAAACCTACCTCTGTTTCTGCCTCTACCCCTACTTCTCTCTCTACCCTTACCTGTGATTCTGCCCTAGCACCTGTCTTTACCCTTACTTCTAACCCTGTTTGTGCCCTAGCTCCTGTCCCTACTCATACCCCTGTGTCTGCCCCAACTCCAGCTACTGCCCCTACCCCCACTCTTACCCCTGTCCCAGCTCCTGCCCCTAACCCTGTCTCTGCCCCAGCTCCTGCCCCTACTCCAGTTTCTGCAACTATTTCTGCTCTTACCCCTACCCCAGTCACAGCTCCCACCCCTTTTCTTACCCCTGTCCCTGCTCCTGTCTCTACCCCAAGCCCTGCTCTTACTCCTGTTCTTGCACCTAGTCCTGCCCCTAGACGTGTGTCTGCCCTAGCCCCTACCCCTTCCTCCACCCCTGCCTCTGCCCCTATCCTTAACCCCGTCTCTGCCCCAGCCCCTACCTCTGCCCCTACCCCTGCCTCTGCCCCTGCCACCACTCCTTCTCCTGTGCCTACTCCACAAATGTGAGTCCTTCTACTCTCCTCTTAACTCCTGACTTTGATTAGATATTTGAAGCGATCCCCTTCATCGCAGAGTGAAAACATGACTGTGATTCTGCGGTTTTGTTGTTCTGCACTCTTAAGAGCGAAGTCCACTGTCCAGACGAGTGTCAATCAGCCAGCTGACGTGAGCGTGAGGGATGAGACCTCAGTCTTGCATCCAGAGAACAAGAAGGAGAAATATAATCTGTTTTTGCAGTCTTCCAACAGGTATGGTTTCCCTCATCAGCACGACAGCAGATAGTACAGTACTCATTCCAAGACTCACAAATGCTAATCAATGCAACATGTTTTCCCGCCATTTTAAATGTGATGAGGACTCTCGGACAATAAAAATAAAGTGTGAAGGGCAATAATTCAGCACATGGTGCCTCAACAATGTGACATTTTGTATGGTAACATTTTGGGATTGTAAATGGAATATGACTTAGTTGGCGCATGCATGTTTGGTCGGCAAACTGTTGAGGAACATTTGTGTTGGTTTGGTTGGACCTTATACTGTCCCTCCCTATCGCTGTCTTCCTATCTCTCACTGTCTATCTCTATCCCCCCTCTCTCTTTCTCAATAGGGGTAGTGTTGACACGCTGGCTACATTATCAGATATCCTCATATCCTTTGACAGGAGATCATCGAGGTAGGAAAACATGGAGAGAAACTAAGTAGGATGTCAATGACAAAGCAAAATATTTATGTTTTTGTTTATATGGTCTGTTTGGTATTTTCTGTCCTTGCCAGCCTGCCGTGTAAAGAGGAGGAGGGCTTCTGGCAGGAAGCAGAAAAAAACATTCCTGACAACAGGTGAGTCTTCCTGCGTTGTTCTGGAGAGAGTAGGGAAAGCCTGGACTAAGACAGAAGCCATTGTCTTCTCAAAACCAGCCCAACCACATCCTTGATTTCTTTGGAACTCTCAGACTAGGAAGTGTGGTAAACATGAAAAATGTCAAATAAAATGTGGTCAGACAGGATGTTAAGTAGTTATTTTGTATAAGCCAGATATAGGGTGAAGATTCAGCCACTTAAGACACACGTCATACAGATAAAGACCATTACATAACTAACAAACAAGACCCACAGCAAGACCAAGGTCACCCATTTTAAACATATACATTATTAAATATATATTGATTTACAGCATACAATGCTTCAATATAAAATAATAATGCAAAATACCATTGTAATTTACATTTAGTCATATAGCAGACGCTCTTATCCAGAGCTGTACTTACTGTCCCTGTACAGTAAGTACAGGGACAGTAATTGACTCATAGATGGTAACAAAAACATTTTTTTTAAAGACTTGAAGAGGTCTTGGTCTTGTCTGGGAGTAATGAACCCGACCAAGACCCAGATTTCAAGGCAGCATCTCTGGCATGAGCTGATGTGAGCTCTCCAGCTGCCTGCTTAGTGTCAGCTGACTGGACTGATGAGTGTTGTCCATAACGGATTACAATTATTTTGATCCCCTCTTGATCTGCTTCGCAGCGGCATTGACCCAGTTCCAGAATACAGTGACTGCGTCATAATGACGGACGATCTCCTTGCTTTCACTAACAGGTAGGGTCAGAATGGCCATTATTGTTCATTGAAAGACTAACTTTTTGAAAGTGACGGGATGTTATTCACAAAATGGCCACATTGTCGCTGTTTGCCTTTTTCATGATGGTACCCTTCTCCCCTGTCCTCTCCAGCTCAGAGGACTTGATGGAGCCCATACCATCCAGTCAAGGCACTTGGAATCATGACCTCCTGAGTGGACCAGACAGGTAGAAACCCTCTACTTTCTAAGTGACAGCATCACCTGTTGGGAAAAGGGGAAAGGATTCACAGGCCTTTGGCATGGCAGGCACCCACAGTAGTGAGTTTCCTTAAGTAAATTGTGTTTTTTGCCCATAATAATAAATAGAGAGGGTACAATTTCTGGGGAGATTGTGAGGTGTGCTTGTGTCCGCTGCAGCAATTTATTTTACTATATCATCTCCAAACCTATTAATTAAACTAATATCAAACATCCAAACATTTGGAGAAAGTGTACTTCAATTTTAAGTATGCATACTTACTATCAAAGATTGCATATATTAAAAAGCATACAACATACATTAGTTGATGCTTATTTACTCTTCAAAATACAAACCGTGAAAGTGTAGAATTAAACAGGGTTCTCTTTTCTTTTTTTTTTACTTTGTGCAAGAGGTAAGCTAATGGTGATGTGGGAACCCTCACATAGCCTGCTGTACCCTTTGAGCTGCTGTACCATAATATACACATGCAATATATCGTTGGAAAGCTACGATTCTTGTGATTCTATTGATGTAAATCAAGATCGAGTTGCAACAGCAGGTTCAATCAATGTATTTGTCCAACCACGAACATGTAAACACACTGAAAGAAAACAGACTACTCACCTAACAAGGCTCACAGTTGTCCAGTTATGCATAACATCCCAATACAAATGGTCTGGTTACATTCCCAAAGGTCCAAAAGATCCAACCAAGTAAAATATTTTGTCCAAAACAATGTACTACATCCATAAATAGCCATGAACTCCTGTTGCATCATTCTAAATTTGAAGCGTCCAGTCACTCACTAAACATGGTCATAACTTTGGTTCCCTTGTGAATATTACTGATTTCTTGTCAAACTGCACTCTGACCTTTCGATTGACGCATCATTTGACTCTGTCTTTGAGCTTCCATGTCCTGTCCATAGCCATCTATAGCTAACCAGGTGGCTCCCAAAATCTGTGCGTTCTGCCCATAGACTTATATTAAGTAGACCAAGCAAACCGGCTCTTTAAAGATGGCGTCCCCGTTCATTTCTATGGAAAGTGCTCAGTGGCGCAGTGAGGCCAGACCCCCACTCCTCTGCTTGAGGCAACGGCCCCGGTGGATGTTGGTGGTATTGCATTTCCGATTCGGTACCCGACTCGTCCGGTCAATTTTATCTCTTAACTCAAATCAACATATCCAAAACTATCTCCCCAATAATTTTTGCTGCACGAGTTCTAATGACGACACAGCTATTGCATGATTGGCCAGACTCACACACGACAACTTTGACGCGTGTTTTGTATTTATTCTGACACCTTCAGTTTTGCCAATTATCAAATCTGGACTAAACAGTACAATTGAATTAAATGTTTGCCTTTATTGACAGACTGTGATAGCCTATTATTGTTGAAGAAAGGGTTTTAGTCCGCCTCTTCACTAACGGAAGTTTAATTGAGTTCTGGTTGTATTATCAATCTGCAGATTGGAGAAAGAGTTTAACATAGCCTAATACATAAAATGACTCATTTCAGTGCACTGGTTCGTGCAAGTTCTAATGCGAAAACAATTAAATTCACGACTATGCAGTTCGTCAACGATAAAGTAAGCAAACAGCGCTTGATCGGCCATGACTGACGTCAACGCAGCAAACCACGAGAAGCTGGAATGTCCGACTTTACGGAGCTGTTTTTAACTCCTCCCCGACTGCAATCGGCAACTCTCGACGGTCGTTTAATGCAGCTGCAGTTGATGTAGAACGCACCTAATGAGTGAGGCAAGCGAGAGCGCGAAACGGACCGCGCCATCTTTCCAGTTCCAGCTTGTCCGGACTTGACGGCTCCGTTTCCAACTCCTCCCCCGGCTGCAAGCGGCAACTCTCGCAAATCGGTGCAGCCAGCCACAGCTGATGTTGAACACACCTATCAACATAATCGGCGTGGCCGAAGTGAAATGCCGACTGTTCAGTAGGTGTGTTCGACATCGGCTGCATGAAACAGCCGGCGAGAGTTGCCGCTTGCAGTCGTGAGGAGTTAAAAATTGCTCCGTAAAGTCAGACATTCCTGCTTCTCGTGGTTTGCTGCGTTGACGTCAGTCATGGCTGATCAAGCGCTGTTTGCTTACTTTATTGTTGACGAACTGCATGGTTGCATTTGAATTGTTTTCGCACTAGAACTTGCACAAACCAGTGCACTGAAATTGGTCATTTTATGTATTGGGCTGTTAAACTCTCCAATCTGCAGATTGATAATACAACCAGAACTACAATCAAACGTAGTCTTTCCGTTAGTGAAGAGGTGGACTAAAACACTTTCTTCAACAATAGTAGGCTATTGCAGTCTGTCGATAAAGGCTAATATTTAATTCAATTTCACTGTTTGGTCTGGATTTTACCATTAGTGGAACTAAAGGTGTCAGAATAAACAAGCAACACACTTGATGGTTGTGTGTGAGTCTGGCAAATCATGAAATCGCTGTGTCGTCCTAGCCTCGGCCTAGCCTCAGAGCCGTCTCAAGTCGGACAAAAAGTCTAACCAGCATTCACTGCTTCAAGTCATCCAGCTGCAGCCGGCTGTCGGGGCAGCATGAAGTCAAACACACCTAATGTTATCCAAGTCACTGAAATGAGGAAGTGACGTCCAAACGGAGACGGGCCTTGACAACTCACTGACATTGCATTTCCGTTAGAATTTTGCACCAAAAAGAGCGTGGTGACAAGTAAATGCTAATGCAATTGACTGAAAACTATCTCCCCAATAATTCTTGCTGCACGAGTTCTAATGACGACACAGCTATTTCATGATTGGCCAGACTCACACACGACAACTTTGACGCGTGTCTCCCTTACACATTGAATTTCCATTTGAATAAAGAGTTTTAAAAAAAACTTGACAATATGAAATGCAATGTAGCCTATTTAGGCTTTCATTAAAACAAAAATCAAAATAATTCAAACTGAATTGAGGATTGCATTGTAATTTGCACACTGAATTGCCATTTGACAAATACTTTGCCATTGGAATTGTGGATAGCATTGCCACTTTGCACATTGAATTGCTATTTGAAAAATGCATTACCATTTGAATAAAACAACCGTGTCAAAACAACCTTGTCAATATGATATTCTTTCTCCTTGTGCTCATTCAGCTCAGGTAAATCAGCGATCAGCTAATATTCCTTTTTGTGCACGTGCCCTGTTCGTACCCGCGACCACAGTTCCAGGCAACTTTTCTTGACGTAAGCAAATAAATGCGGACACACTTTAGCGCATCATACATTTAAGGCATTTAGCTAAGACTTGCATGTACAGTACGTAATGTCAAATTAAATAATGTATTTAAACTCAAGCTTGCGCTCCTAAAATTTTCAGTCGGGGCTACTGTGCTCCTAGTAAAAAAAGTTAGTCTGGAGTAGTGATGTGTCGTGAACGATTCGTTCATTTTGAACGAATCATTAGTATGACTCAGGAGTAACGAGTAGCCTCAGAGAGTGATTCGTTCATTTTCTCGTGGCGAGATTAAAAAAAAAGTAAAAATAACAAAACCTGTAATTATCACTTATGAACAAATCTCATTCACGTCTTCCTATACTAAACCTAGCAGTCACGCGAAAGTGAATGAGGTAAACAAATCCTTTCTGTTTCCTCTTCTGAGCCTATGCAGGTCACATGAAAAATGACACAAAGACTCGTACCCACAAACCCAGTCGGGAAATGAACAAATAATTTATGTTTTCTCTAGCTACCAGTACTGAGCCTATGCAGGCCACATGAAAAATTATCCAAAGACTAGTACCCGAAAGAAGGAACGAATCGTTCACCTCCCGACCGTGTCTTCGGATCAATGTTTCGTTCTTCCAGAAACCAGAAAGTCAGCCAAGCTCTCCAGCTGGTCAACCACTGAGGTGCATCACAGCTGCAGCCACTGAGGAGGGGGGGGGAGCGGAGTCCTGATCAGGGGATTCGACCAATCAGCCACTGCAACTGGTTTCAGAAGCCATCTACCCAAGATGACAAACCTAAGGGAAAAAACCCCCCCCACACAAACCACAAACAAACAGACATACGGACACAGAACCATACTGGAGCACTGGGGACGTAACACATGGTTTATTGCTTTAATAATCTATCAGTCCCACCTCAATACTAGCTCAACTGCACAAATACAGGGAAAATAAAGCTGTTGAAGATAAGCTAACTAGTTGGTATCTAGTACTGTTGCTGGCTACCAGCTGGCACATCCAGTGCTTTGTAGAACTGCTTATCAGCTACAGAAGAGCACAGGCTAGCAGGCATAATGTAGCCTACCATTTTGCTCACCATAAGCAGCCGTCTGTGCTCTGTTTTGGTCCTAGCTTCAGACGTGACTCCCGAACCGGTAAGTAACTTATTCTGCTGAGTTAACTACTGCTGTGTGGGATTTCTAGAGCTAACCAGTAAAAAAATACAGGGTGTTGATATCACAACATGTAAACATAGCTAGCTACATAAGATGTTATCACCCTGGCCTGTGTGCGTGGAGTTTCTGCAGCTGTCTTTTTGCAGTTTTAGCTAGCTATCTCCCAGAAGCTAACAAGCTACTGAACTGATGTTCTACTGTAGGTAGAATAGCGCACATGTTTGTGCCGTTGACTGTGGCTAGCTAATTAACTACAGTTAGCTTCACTTTTCGACCACAAAAAATTCTGCCTAAAACGAGCAACGGAATCTTCCAGCCAATATAAGCAATGCTTTCTGGAACAAGATGCACATTTTGACATTGACTGTCTATCTAGTGCAAAAATATAGGGACTAGTTAGTTTGGGGAAATGAATAAATAAATAATGTGCGAATATAGGTTGTGCCTTGCCACAGGCAGAGGCACACCCAATAAACATATAGGGGAGAGTGGGGTGAGTTGTGCCAGTTTTTACTTAAAGTGACTTTAAAGCGAGGCCATAACAGTAATGCTTCCAACTAAAATATGTACATATATTTAAGGATGTGGTGCATCCCTGGGAACAATCACTTTGGATCTGAAATATAGTATTTAAGAAATGTAGCTTGGTCTCGTGACACAACTTGCCCCCGGTGCGGGGTAAGTTGTGCCTTTAGAGAGAATACATTGGGGTAAATTGTGCCATTGATTATTGAAGTAAAACAGTATATTTTCATTTCAGAAACTGTGATGCTATATAAAAGCTAGACAAATTCAATACAAAATTACTAATTTAAGGTTAATTTAAAGTTATTTTACAACATCAAAGGCCGATTTTCTACAAGCCTATTGCGCCACATGAGCACATCAAAGACTTGATTGGCAAGTCCAGTTCTTTTATATCGTGGCCTTATTTCTTTTCCATCTCTTTTTCTTCTCCATGTATTGTTTTAATGACATTCTGCATATGTTCATCTGCCTCGCCATGTGACGAATGGACTTCCCCTTCTCCACCTCTTCCACTGCTTTGTCCATGTCCTCTAGAGCAGTGGTCCCCAACCTTTTTTGCGCCACGGACCGGTTTCATGTAAGACATATTATCACGGACTGGGAGGAAAGATAGGCCATGGATCCAAACTGGCCAACCAGAACCGGCCCCCGTATAGGCCTACGCCACCACAGTTGCCCTGCTAATGCATGCACATTCTGGGTTTGATATGATCATAGATAGAGACTTTCACATCTAATGCGAGCGCGTGGAGCGCGCGAGAATTCTTTTTTTTGCTGATTTGAGCCAGAAATAGTTTTTGGAGCTTTATGTAAAATAAACATAACCGTTTTTCAATTGATAAAACCTTGTCTAATGAATGTGATGTCTTTTTGTCTCTTAATCTTTCAGCCCCATCTTTACGTTTCTTAGCCTGGTTTTCCATCGTTATATTGTTACTAGCTAGCTTTCGATCTGTCAGTCCCACTTTTGTGTGTAAACGAGACGACAGTGACACCCGAAGTGCGTTCCTTATATCCAGTTTATTCCGTGATTTTGTTTGATTGCTGTCACGGCAGAAAATCCCATTTCACAAAGGATGTTGGAAATGGAAGCAGGGTTTTCAGTGCTTTTGTGGCGATATTCAGCCTTCATCCAAAACACCGGCAGAGTTGTTGTCTCAAACAGGCTTCATTGAGTGGTAACTATCACGTGTCGTGTCAAGAGGAAGAGACGCGCGTGTTAGTTACCGCTCAATGAAGCCCACAAACTTGCTAAAAAATGAGTAAACAAATGTCTTTGCAGAGCTTTTTTGCTCAGGGGAAAAGGTCCGCAGAGAAGGAGAGAATCCGGTAATTTTTTCAGAATAAAACGTCTTTCAGACTGATAATCAATTAAAAGGATATAATATTGTTGTTTCTGTGCGGCCCGGTACCAAATGACCCATGGACCGGTACCGGTCCGCGGACTGGTGGTTGGGGAACGCTGCTCTAGAGGAGTGGAAGCCCTGCCTGTCTTCCTCTTATAACTCCATGACATGATGGTCTATTTCTATTTTCTGTCTAAAATTAAGAATGTCACATAGTTTTTGTGATAAAATTTAAGAATACAATGTACAATAAAATATGTTTAAAATAGTCATAAGTGGCACAACTCACCCCAGGCCCTTTGGCACAAATCACCCCAATCCCACGTTTTTGGAAAAAATGCATCATCCAGCAGTTTTGAGCTAAAAACATGCTAGCTTTATAGACTCATTGTGTAGCTTACCAAAGCACTAAAACATGTGAAATGTTTTCAAACTTGTCTATAACTGTTCAGACACAACAATCAAAAAACCTTGAGCCTAGAAAATGTTCTTTGGAAGGCAAAAAACTGTTTTTTGAACTTTTTGAAGAGAGCCTCGTTGCATGAGAGATAAGCACATTATTATTGCTTATCTCTCATGCAACGAGGCTCTCTTCTTTGCAGGATGAGTAAATTGGCTGACTCTTCAAAAATGTGCGGTCACTTGACCAATTTCTTCTATGGTTCCCTAGAAACAGGGGGTGGCACAACTTCCTTGCTGGCACAAATCACCCCACTCTCCCCTATGAGAGAGAATATAGGTTGAGTCTCTCTGGATAAGAGCGTCTGCTAAATGACTAAATGTTGAGCCTTGCCACTGGCTTTGTTTGTATACAGTGTGTGTATGTATCAGTTCACTGACATTCCCAGCACAGAACACACGCATGACACAGTTTAAGGTATTCTATGTTTATTAATTCTTAGCATTGTAGTAATTTTCTCTCACAGACGAATGGGCACTCTACTGGGTGTGTATTATGTCAGGCAGGGGATGGTCCTGTCAGTGTTAATGGTAGCAGTGTGTCATCCTGTCTTGTTAAGACTGCTGCTGTCTGCCCCAATGAACTACTCTGGTGAATACTGCATGAGAGGCGCTCTACTAACCACTTCCACTCACTGTCTCATCTTCACCCTCTTTCCTTTTCTCTTTCTTTGTCTTCCCTTACCTCTCCACTCCACCATGGGCCCTCTCTTAACAACTGAGTGAAACCAGTGTGAAATTGTTGGATCCATTGCTCATAAACAACACCTCCTCTCACAGGTATCACAGTGGCCTGGTCCAACACTGCCTCTACTCTTTCAGACACTGATGACTACATAATGTCTGATTAGAGAGTGTGGTAAAAAAAAAGTGTCACTTTCTCTCCTACTTTTTCTCTCCTTCCTCTTCTCCTCTGGCCCATTCAAAGTTGATGTTTAAACACACAGATTTCTGCCTCCAACTCAGCTCTACGAGACAAACATCAGTTTACTTAAGGGCTCCAGACTAACTTTTTGCCTTGGTTGCACTCTGGTGCGCCTAACTTTTTTTATTTAGGTGCATCAGCACAAAATGTAGACGCACCCAATTTTTTCCTTGCTTCGCCTTTAACGCCACAATTTCAAGGTCACCTTTTTATCACGCTCCATATACATTCATATATATTATGTAAAGGATTTTAAACAAGAATAAGTTGTAGGTAAATACTTTAAAAAAAATAGAACATGTTTCAAGATCCCATGACATGCTGTTTTTGGATGCTTTTATTTAGGCCTTAGTGGTCCCCTAATACTGTATCTGAAGTCTCTTTCCCGAAATTCAGCCTTGGTGCAGAATTACAGCCACTACGAGCAGTCCCACAATGAGCTTTCCTCAGGACGTGCCGTTTCTGTGTCTGTAGCTTTAAATGCTATGAGGAAGAAAGAGGCGTGGCTAACTGCTTAGGTCGTTTGCAAGCCATGATGTCTCAAGGAAAAATCAATGTCGCGCTCGTACGGTCTTAGCTAATTTTTTCATTGGTGGGCCAAATTCTCTGTGCGGGCAAAGCAGAGAAAGGGGAGGTAACCCCCTATTGTGACATCACAAAAGGGGGATTTTCAAATCTGAGTGTTTGAGCTCTCATTTTCTCAAAGGCGGAGAAGAATACCCAGGGCTTGGTTTACACCTATCAAAATTTCTAGCCACTGGGGGGAACCAAAGGCAGGCTAGGGGAACTCGTATTAATGTTAACTTCACTTTAGGAGATTATTTTTCATGTCATGGGACCTTTTAAAGTACTTCACTGAGCTGCCAAACTAAAACATTTTAAGCAAAATAAAACATTTATTGGGCTATTACCCAAATAAATTAGGCACAGGCAACATCATAGATGTACGTCGTGTTCCTGTCTAATCAATTTTTCTTCATCAGAATAATTTTCGATCTAAATTTTGTGAATGGCAGCTCTTCTTTCTTCTTTTGCGATGTTATAGGCAACGTTGAATTTTATTATCATCTCTGATTGTTCTGATGACCTGATAGCTGCTGTTTACCGCTGAAATGCAGTCGGGAGAGGGGTCACTTTAGTCACACACTTATCGCGGCATGAAGTGTGTTTTTTTTATAGTGTGCTTTTTCAGCGTTTCAATTCTAAACGTTGTTGATCCGCTTACAAATGCACTGTTCCCTGCCATGTTCTGGCCACATTCTTTACAATAAATGCAGTGCATTACGTTCTCTTTCTTATTAAATCTTAATCAGGGAAACTGGTCTAACCAGTCTTTGGTTAGACCAGTCTTGAACAGGCCTGCCTACTTTTCTTAAAGAAAAAACTCTGGGTCTATTTCTTTTCATTGTACGTTGTCTGTTTTTTCTTGCGTTTATTTTGCTGATGCTGATTGCCGTAGCTGATTCTCTGGTGCTCAGGTCGCAATTTCAATCACACAGCACGGAGCGGTGTAGGCCTACAGGAATATCTGGACTACAGCCAATCAGAGACAAAGACCCGCCCCATCTCTGTCTCTGATTGGTTTAGACCACGATATGATCCAACCATGAGTGTGAGTTCCGTCAAAGGAGAACAAATGCTTCACTCGTGGAGAGGCAGCGGATGCGAGGACGTTGGGCGCACTGGTGCTACCTAAGAACATTTTAGTCGCACCCTTACAAATGTTGTCGCAAATTGGTCGCACTCAGGAGTCAGGTGGCTGAGCGGTTAGAGAATCGTGCTAGTAATCAGAAGGTCGCTGGTTCAATTCCCGGCCGTGTCAAATTACGTTGTGTCCTTGGGCAAGGCACTTCACCCAACTTGCCTCGGGGGAATGTCCCTGTACTTACTGTAAGTCGCTCTGGATAAGAGCGTCTGCTAAATGTAAATGCACTCTAGAGCCTTGGTTTACATGGTTACGCACAGCCTGTTGCAATGTATGTCTGTCTAGAATGATCTAGGACTATGCTTGACCTCTCTCCTGCTCTTCTCTTTGTGGCCTCAGTCAAAGCACAGACAACGAAACATGGGAGACCACCTGGAAAGTCAACCCATCTCCTCCTCCGTCTTACATGCCTGAAAGGTGCTTTCATCCCACCACTATCTGCACCCACACTCACACACGTCCTCAAAAGCGTACACACAGATACTCACACACACTGACACTCCCACCTTCACTAAAAGTATTTTCTGCTGGTATTCTCAGTGTGGATCCTGCTGCTGTGGAGGGGAACACTGAGGAGGAAACTCTGGTGACTTTTGAGAGGAAGTGAGTCACGTCTTTAGTATTTACCCCGGAAAACAGCCCACTCAACCTGGGCTGTGAGTGTGTATGTGTGTGTGTGTGTGTAGGAAGGGAATACAGGTCAGAGATATACCAATTTCTTCTCCTCCCTCTACAATCCCCCTCCTTCCTGTTTTTATATTGCAGTTACAGTGTCAACACTCCTTAGTTATAGTGGAAGCTAAAGACACATCCATCTCATGTCTCATCTCACATCAACCTGTTTTTGTCAATGCAACAATGATCTTGATGTTACTGTTCTTGTTACATAGGTATGTTACTATAGTGTATATATAGCCTACAGTATATGCCGTATACAATAGCATAATGTGTGTGTGTGTTTGTGTGGTGTGCAGGTCGTCTGAGAATGATTCTCCATGGGACAGATGGACCTCACCCACTGTCTATACCACCATCACAGAGGTGGAAAGGTAAGTTATACTGGTAGATTTGGCCTTTAATGGGCGGTGCTAGTTCAGGCACACACTCAGGCTGCAAGTCATCAGCTGACATTGGCAGACTTATGCAGTCACTGCGGGTGTATAGTTTAAGGTAATAGGCCGCCCCCTTTAGGCGACGGATAGTACATGCATTCACAGACCCGGACAAGCAGGCATACACATCATGCATTGCTATGTACCTGCATAATGTGTAATTGCTGCTACCCTCCATCATCCAGCTCATCCATACGGTCTTCTAAATAGTTTCTACATCACGTTGTTAATGCTCTGCAATGCAAACTTCACTGACTATCTATTTGCTAAAGAAATATGTGGCCAAAAGAATGTGGACACCTTACCATCACACGTTTGGATACTTGTTGGACATCCCATTCCAAAGCCATGGGTATTATTATAAAGTTGGCACCCCCTTTGCTGCTAAAGAAGCAAACACACACACACACAGGGGATTCATTTGGGTCACATGACGTCACTTTAACTTTGCGATATGTCATGCAGTTAGCTTCAATTAACAGCGGAAAGAGGAACCCCGGACTGGTATTTCATTCCATACCAAAAGACTAATTCTCCTACTATTGTTGTAATGGATAGCATAATAATAGTTGGAGTCGTAGATCTTCTGTAAACCTTCTGTAGGACAATCCAGGTAGCACTAAAACTGAGCAGCTAAAGCTCTAGGAGAAAGCTGAAGTGCTCACTATAGCAGCACTGACATCAACAATGATCAGAGTAACCCACCACAAACTGTTCACATAAAGTCACAATCGCCTCGTTTCCCTTCCCTTCATTCATGTTCTTTCAATGAGTATAAACACATGGCACAGGGCTCGACATTAAGGCTTGTCCGGGACAAGTGGATTTTTTTGTAGGGCAAGTGGAAATGTACTTTCCCCACTGGACAAGTTAATCCTCAAACAAAATAAAATGCCATGTTACTTCATCTTCTACTTTCATCTCGGTGAATTCTGCACCAAAAAGGTCGAAGAGGACAGCCTTTAAGAGAGAAAGCGATTCCCTATTGATCTGTCGCATCAGAATTTCGATTTGGGTCACGAAAGTCTTGAAATCTGAGTGAGAATGCGTCGCCCTTGGTCCCCTGTGTCACTGTTTTGACGTTAGCCTCATAGTCAGACTCGGATCGCTCACTGGCAGTGTTCACATTGTTGTATTTCACTCCATTCTACACCAAAAACTTCAGGGAGTGCTGCTTTTCGTAGATACGAGCCTGCTGAAGATAGCCAGAATCTCGGATTTCTTTAACCGAGCCTGTTTCATTCGTCATTTGCCTGAGAAAGCGACCTCAGTTAGCCAGACTAGTTTTTCCCGTTTCACTAGGTCAGGCTATTTAACCCTTGTGTTATCTTCGGGTCATTCTGACCCATCAGTCATTGTGACCCACCGTCGTATTGCGACAACTTTACCGCATACAAAAACAAAGTGAAGCATTTTCTTTTAACAGTCGGGCTGTCTCAGACCCCCCACATTGCGAAGGTTAAAATAAAATGCTTTTTATTTGTTTTTGTATTGGGTAAAGTTGTCGCAACACAACGATGGGTCATGTGACCCGAAGGCAGCACAAGGGTTAAAGGTCTCCGACAAGTGACTTTTGTGCATGGAACGTAAATGTACTTGTCCAAAGGACAAGTGCCTCAAAAAGTTAATGTCAAGCCCTGCATCTGACATTAAAGAACATTATCCAGATTAATGACAACTAGCCGTGAGCTACAGTAAGTGGCACTAAGATGAGTGCTAGCTAGCTGTTAGCCACTTAGCTAACAACTCGCTACCTAGTCGTCTGAGTAAACTACCACCAAAATCATACTTTTTAAAAATTTTTATAATACTTACATTTCCCATGATTAAATATAAATCCTTGGTGGCCAGGTGCCGCACTTCCACGTCTTTCACCCATCCAGCCACAGCATATTGATAAGCATCCGTACTCTTGAAAGCCTTCAAGCTATCCCCACTGTATGGGGAGGGGTTATGCACAAGATGTTTATAGCTCTGTCATGGAAAGCCAATTGGGGCAGATAATAAGGGATGTTGAGGGAATCAAGAGGTTCGTAGAAGGTAGTAGGAAAAAGGAGTCGAAGACAAAATATCTTTCAATCAGCTCAAGGTAGCTAGCTCGATGGTTTATTTCGGCAAGGTAGATGCACAAAAAAGACAAACCAAAAAGACAAAGTCCAATGCCCCAGACCTCATGTTTTATAGGCTAAATGAGAATAATCCCCCCGCCCTGGATGATTATGACCGCACTATCTTGGAACTTCCCTAGATTTCTTGGTATTCTAACTTCCTCCCGTCTTTGCGTTTTAGGCGCTGTTTTGGCTAGTAAAGATGTTGATGAACTTTTCCTACAGCTGAATCCCCCATCTTTCGAGCCCCCCCTTCAATGTCCCAGGCCTGTCCTTGTATCCTATCATAATAGACTCTGCTTCTCCTCTCTATCTCTCCTAATTCGGGCCCAGTTCAGCACAACCGATCACTATTGGCAATGAGAGTGGTCCCCTGTTATTGACCTTTATTGACCTTTACGCCCACTCCCTGCTTCCCATCATCTTTTCTTGACAGGCCCTCCTTAACCTGCCAACCTCTCTACTGGTTGTTGCGCAATGACTATCTTCCTAGGCTGACGACCTCACTGCTGGATGTTGCACAATGATGGTCTTCCTAAGGACACCATGTTCTTTCCCAGACACCATGTTCTTTCTCTGACTTAGTTTGACCAAATCAATTCTCCACACTCAGTCATTCCTTCCTGCTTGGCGAAAACCGGTTTCAAGCAGAGTTTATCAACTGCGTAGTGTTTTCTCCCTACGCAGTTAAGAGTCAGCCATTTTAGGCCCAAGACCCTAGCCTGGAGTGACCTTTTCTAGTTTGCCTTGCCATTCCATAATCAATCTCCCACGACAGGGACAAGAGAAAACTGGGAGTAACAAATAAGGATCGGAGCCTAAAATTTAAATGTTCTCGAGATATCTCATTCAAATGGGCAGTGTGGGCGGCCATACAGGGCGAGATCGGTCGTGAATATGGCGGCGTTCTCTTTGGAAGTGATGTAGGTGGCATCTATGGATAGGTAATGGTTAACAGTATGAATGTAGGGAGGGCTCAGACTCCACATAGCATCTCTTCTTCTGGCCTCATAGTCCTTTAGAATGTTTGCCCGGTCTTGGAGAAGTGGCAGTTATTTAAAGACTGTGTGTATGTGTAGAGTTCTAACAATTATTCAAAGTAAAGGAAGCTGCAGGAACACCTAGTAAAATCTGGCCATGATGATCAATTGCTTTAAGGTCAGGTCGACTTGTCCTACCTGTTTATTTGCTAAGGGGTGCTAGAGAGTGCTAGGGTTACTTCTGCTCCAGCAACCTTCGTTCTTCTGCTCAGCCCAACCCTCTCTACTTTCAGTCTTTCATTACCTTTTGTTTGTACAATTATGTTGATCCCAACCATCTCATCATCCAACCAGAACGCTACCTTGATCCAATTAGAACACCCTTGTAGAAACTTCACCTACACCAAGAACTGATTGGAACCCACAATAAGTCCAACTAGAACCAATTCGAACCTTCAGAAAAACTTGACCAAAACCTCTAGATTTCCATCAGAATTCTTTCCACTGACCCACATGCTTCTCTTACAGATCTTCTGACCAGACACCTGACACCAAGAAGTGAGTATGACACATTTTTGTTAAATTGGCATCATATAGGTTAGAGTAGGGAGTGACTTTGTTTTCTCCCTACCTCTGCCTCACTCTTCTTTCCCTTTTTGTTTCTTTCTGTATTTCTATCTCTCTCCTTTACTAGGGGTTTTGTGTTTGTGAAGGAGTATGTCAACGCCAGCAACGGAAAGTGAGATCTAATCAAATATCTGTGAAATGTTGATCTGTTGTGTGTGTTTGTGTGCACAGTATGTGTATGTCTGTGTGTGGTTAATAAGTAACGCTTTGGCCTTGTGTTTCCAGTGGCTCTGATTACATAACATCGGAATCCTTAAGCTACTCCTACAGCAGCCCCACCACTTACTCAAGGTAACATACACACCACATGACATAAACACACAAGTAAACGCACAAACTCTCACCTTTCCCATCCTGCATCGACTCCTCTGAGGGAATCAGATATGTGTAAGCCAATGAGGCGGATGCTTCTCATGCCCCCTAATCAGTGTATTGTTTACACCTATCCCTTTCCCTCGCTCTCACCAGCAACGACAGGGTTAGGGCAAAGGGTTGTTATCCATCTAACTGTGGTGGAATGGAGCCCAACCCCAAAGTCTGTATGCATAGATGCAATCGAGAAACACAATGGAAATAAGTTATCAGACCTTTTGTCTATCATTCACAAAAAACATATGTAGTGCATCTAGTTGTGTTGTAGATGTGATCAGTAAATTAGTCCATTCATCCATCATCAATATTCTATGCCTTCCCAGGGGTTCCACCTCATCCCCATGTACCTACTGTGGCGAACTGGTGGGTGACGATGCCAAAATCACAATCGATCACCTCAACATCTCCTGCCATCCTAGCTGCTTCAAGGTATTGCAGGCTGTCACATATCTTTATTATAGCAGCAGTCTACTTTTACTTTATGTAATAGACTGTATATACTTATTCATGGTTTATACACATTTTAGGTCTGTAAAATGAAATATTACATGAAACTATATACAGTAGAAGCATTTTCAATCAGAAAGAATATTCAAAAACTGAAACAGTTTCACAAGAAGCTGTATGCTGACACATAGTACATGCAAGGTTTAGCTTTATTTAGAAAATGTAAGTAGCAGTATTATCCTGTACTACTCCGCTAACGTTTTGCTGATTTTGCTGGTTTCAGTGTGGCGTGTGTGGTTGTGCAATGGGAGACCTGATTTACAATATGTTCCTGCATGGTAAAAAGGTTCATTGTGAGACCTGCTACTCCAAAGTCACTGGCTGAGTCTGAACACTCGTATCCTGCTTCCTTCCCTCGATTCCTTCCATCACCTCCTTTTCTCAATGGGCACTAACAGCTGAAAAGGATTCAATTGGGTTACAATGTTGAATATATGCATCATTGTTTGGTTTAAAGGGGTTTTCAAAGTCAGGTTATATTACAGTATACATCAGGGGTGTCAAACTCATTTTAGTTAAGGGGCCACATACTGCCCACTCTGATCTCAAGTGGGCCAGACCAGTAAAATCATAGCATAATAACGCATACATAACAACACTATTTCTTAATGTTTAAATCTTCGTTGAAGTTTTTTGATGATAAACCCTATTTTAAGGTCTTTCTACAATAAACTAGAAACATAAAGACCAAAAACTCAGACATCAGCCCACTGTTTATCTGCATGGGCTCTCCTCTGCTGATTCCCTTGCTTTGTGACGCGTTTGATCGCAAAGCGTGCAGCAAGCGCTGCTGCCTGTGGCAATGAGCGCTTCTGCCTCCGGAGCAGACATCGCATTTTTTAAGCAAATAGGCCTACTGGATCGATTAAAAAAATTACACAACGTTTGTACTCATAAACCTCCATATTCTTAATAGACATTTGGATTTGGAATAGCAGTTACTTTTATAGAAATGCAATTTATGTATTTCTGTAATTTTCAAACTTAGCAAAGACATCCGACGGGCCGAGCTGGACGCCCTGGCGGGCTCGCGTATCCGGCCCGCGGGCCGTATGTTTGACACCCCTGGTAAACATAGATATGAATGACATTTTTATTCTTACATCTGTTATAATTTTCTTTACATGTTTGACTAACTGCCTTCAGTGATGAATGTCTTGCAGTCCTGCTCTGGTAAAACTATGAAGGAAAGAACGTATCTGTCATGCGCCACAAGTAAAGAACTGTGAACTGACTGTATAATGTGTGGGTAGTTGGGAGCACTCTTTTAGTCTTCTCTTATACAAAAGTACCTATTGTAACTACTAAACTGTTTAAAAGTTTCCTTTTTATTTCTTACAAAACCAATAAAATGATTTTTACAAAAATAAATATGAATACGCTGTCATGTTTGATCAAATAGATTTGGTAATACACGGGTTTAAATGATTGTCAACATCTTCAACGTATTTGTTTGTATTGCACAATGGGATCTATGCACGTTAGGAGAACGTTCACGACAATGCCAAATAATACGGTTCACTTACTTCCGGCGCTCCCACTACTTTGAAACAATGGCGCTGTTTTATACCAGATGCCTGACGGAGCTGCCAAAACTGACAATTAATGACGTCCATCGCCTGACTAAATCATCATCAAAGGCACCCAGTAGCAAACTGGAGAAGGGGTTTAGTCTGTCATTCTTGTATTTTTGTATCGTCACGGTTCATTAGCTAGCTAGTTGTAGGCTAATAATGTAAACATTGCGTTACCACAGCGATAGTATCGTTAGTATCTGTGAAGTGTGAATATTTTTTCAGCCAAGTTAAGAATTTATGATTTAACATGTTTAAGTATATAATTCGATATAGCCTATACATTATGTAACGTTACTTTGTTGAAGTACTCTGCTGTAATAATGTAAATAGTGTCAAAATAGTGTCAAATAAAGACAGGGCGACAGGAGAGGTAGCTGTGCGGGCTTCGTGCTTCAGGTCGATGAGAAAGCACGAAAAACCTCATACAGTGAAAGTAGGGTGTCATTGGTAGTATATTGGTTCGAGTTCAACTGTTCTGAGACGTTCAAGCTCAACTGTTCGTAGAGGTTTAAGTTAGGGTGACCAGATAACAAATATCCGACGAGGCAAAACACACTGGGTCTCGATGGGGGGACTTCAAAGTTGTTCCATTTAAATAATAATGAGCCGTCTCTTCCCACCTTCTGACTTTGCGTCTGATAAATCATGAGGAGTAAAATGCAGGCTGTATACCTTACTGTGTGAAGTCACTTGATAACGTTCGCGACGTTAAAACTCAAACAAAATGCCATGTTACTTCACGTTATGTTCCACTCATTTATTTTACCGATTTTATTTGACTGAATTCTGCATTAGCAAAACACAAAAGAAGTGGCTTCGTCCCAATATCTCTACAGACCATGCATCTAATTTCATGCTAAACACTTGAACGGGGGCTTATTACTTGAAAGAGGAATTATTTACTGTGTCGTCTCAGTTACACTATCAGGGTAACTGAGTAAGCAAATGGCTAGTAGAACATAACATTTCATCATAATTCCAGTAAATCAAGCAGCGCTATAAGAGCCAGTGAAATGTTATACAGATAACAAACTAACATTAGCTAGCATCGCTACGACATTGGCTAACTCTACTTCGGTAGGCTATCCTCAGTATTTGCAAGCTAGCAAAATTTATACTGTATCTAAAATAAGATAAATAGCCCCGAGACGAGCTTTCACAGGTGTTCGCGCGTCTATGTTGCTTCACTCCTTGTGCCTGTGCCTCATCCATTACTGTTTACAACTTAAGCAGGACTACTTGGTTGGCGTTGCCTTCTTAGCGTGAGAAGTACAAGGTTTGGCGTGAGAGCGTGTGAACTGGTTGAATTGCGTGTCTCACGGCCAATGCGTGAGCGTTTGCAGTCCTGTATTAAAAGGTGCCTACTTTACAGTTGAATATGAGCTGATATTTAACTATGTACATTTAACCGATACAAATGCTGCTAATGCTTGCTAGGCTGCCGACGCTAGCTAGCTAGCTAGAAACGTCAACACAATGTTTTAAAAAAAATAAAATGATAAATCTTTAACCCGGACAAGTGACTTTTGTGCATGGACAAGTGAAACGTTAATGTACTTGTCCAAAGGACAAGTGCCTCAAAAAGTTAATGTCGAGCCCTGGGTATACACTTTTATTTTTAATCATGGCTGCTACGACGCTATCTGGCTATCAACTAACAGTAACTAGGAAGTAAACCGGAAGACTCTGAACCGTATTATTTGGCTTTTCGAAAGACGGACGTGACGTAACATTCTGGCGTGCATAGAGCCCATTGTTGACGTGTTACGTGTGAACGTAACAATGTCTATTTTGCACATAAACTCCTTGACCAATATGTTCCATAAACATCCAGCCAGTGTTTGAATTGAGGGAGGCTGGGGAGGTCCCATAATTGGCATGGAGGAGATCCTGTGGATAAGTGTTACAACATTTGAACACTGGGTCCAACCAAGCCCCCACCCCTCACCCCTCGGCTTGAAGCAACGGCCCCGGTGGATGTAGGTGGTATTGCATTTACGGTTAGGTTTCCGACTCTTCCGGTCGTTTTTATTCTATTAACTCCAGTCAACATTTGCAAAACTATCTCCCCCAATAATTTTTGTTCGATTCTCGAACCTGGCTCATACTACTAGCTTTTTCATAGAATGTTTCCCGATTTTTGCTAAGTTTGAAACCAATCCGAAATGGGTAAACTAGCATTTATTTGCTTACGTCAATAAAAGTTGCCTGCAAATGTGCTCGCGGATACTAACAGGGCACGAGCACAAAAGTTCACATTGGCCAATAGCCGATTTACATGGAGCTGAATGAGCCATAGACTTATATTGAATGAGCACGGGGAGTTGCCTGCCCTGTTCTAGCAAGTTTAGCAAATGGTTGTCACACATACATTAAATGTGGTTAATATAGTTTATTCCCGTTATTTTAAAACAGATAAACTGATTTTTGATGGCAAATATTATATTATGTTAAGCGTGAGCATAGATTGTTGACATGTCTATCTGGAGCAAAGACGTTCAATAAAATATATTTTAGACACACTTCTCGAGCTTTTATTTATTACATTATTAACACGTCTTGTTAGATCACGTTATATCCATTAACCCTTGTGCTACCTTCGGGTCATTATGACCCACCGTCGTGTTGCGACAACTTTAGCTTACCCTTGTGCTACCTTCGGATCATTGTGACCCACCTTTACCTAATAAGGGAGTCAGGTGGCTGAGCGGTTAGACAATCGGTCTAGTAATCAGAAGGTCGCTGGTTCGACTCCCGGCCGTGCCAAATGAAGTTGTGTCCTTGGGCAAGGCACTTC
The DNA here is from genome assembly GCA_023658055.1 of Thaleichthys pacificus. NCBI lineage: Eukaryota > Metazoa > Chordata > Actinopteri > Osmeriformes > Osmeridae > Thaleichthys > Thaleichthys pacificus. The sequence goes on from CM042855.1 coordinate 1,487,198, forward strand.
ACCCTACTTGCCTTGGGGGGATGTCCCAGTATTTACTGTAAGTTGTTCTGGATAAGAGCGTCTGCTAAATGTAATGTACATGACCACTAAGACCACTTCCTTTCAGACTCCGTCCAACAACAAGTTCTTCTCCTCTTTGTCTTTCACCTCGAACATAGCTTGCACTTTTCCCCCGCGGGAAACCGCGGTCGGACGCGTCTGCCAAGTGGCAGCCCGGGCCTCTGAGGGAGACGGACGCGACGTCACGTCTGGCGTCGGAGAAACCGCGGTCGGACGCGTGTGCCAAGTGGCAGCCCGGGCCTCGGCGTCAGACCGGGCCTCGGCATCAGACGGGCGACGTTGACCCAGATTAAATTGATAAGGTCGGAACGACGGTTACACAAATGAAATCGATGCGTGTCGCCGATTTCGTCTCGTCCACTTTGTTTGTTTGTTCGTTCGTTTTTGTCCAACCGCGGCTTTTTGCGATCTTACAATCGGCGATCCCTCTCGGCGGGAGATTTAGGCTGGCGTCGGAGAAACCACGGTCGGACGTGTCTGCCAAGTGGCAGCCCGGGCCTCTGAGCGAGACGGACGCAACGCCACGTCTGGCGTCGGAGAAACCGCGGTCGGACGCGTGTGCCAAGTGGCAGCCCGGGCCTCGGCATCAGACGGGCGACGTTGACCCAGATTAAATTGATAAAGTTGGAACGACGGTTAGACAAATGAAATCGATGCGTGTCGCCGACCTCGTCTCGTCCACTTTGTTTGTTTGTTTGTTTGTTTTTGTCCAACCGCGGCCTTTTGCGATCTGACAATCGGCGATCTCTCTCGGCGGGAGATTTAGGCTGGCGTCGGAGAAACCGCGGTCGGACGCGTCTGCCAAGTGGCAGCCCGGGCCTCTGAGCGAGACGGACGCGACGTCACGTCTGGCGTCGGAGAAACCGTGGTCGGACGCGTGTGCCAAGTGGCAGAGCGGGCCTTGGCGTCAGACCGGGCCTCGGCATCAGACGGGCGACGTTGACCCAGATTAAATTGATAAGGTCGGAACGACGGTTAGACAAATGAAATCGATGCGTGTCGCCGACCTCGTCTCGTCCACTTTGTTTGTTTGTTTGTTCGTTCGTTTGTTTTTGTCCAAGCCATTAGGGTTAGGGTTAGCCATTTTATATTTTATTTCATTCTAAACCCCTTTACATTTTTAAACCCTTAGTATTAGTTAGACTTGTACACTTCTTATTTAAGATTCTTATATGTTTAATGTGTGCACCTTCCTGCCACAGTAAATTCCTTGTCTGTGTGATGTTTCTTGGCGAATAAAACCCATTCTGAAAAGTATTAATAATTGAAAGATGTAGAAACAGAAAAAAGTTTGAACAGTGGAACAGTGAAGAGCGTTGGCCAATCGGATTGGTTCCTTGTTTCTTGTAACGTAGCAACAGTTGGTCATTGTCAACATTTCTAACCTAGAATCTAGGTTTTAGGTTCAAGATGAAGGAGAAACTAATCATGTGTGCCTGCACAACCAGTCCTGTTCAGACACTTAATTTAAAGATGACATCAAAATAGTAATCCATAGTGCAGTGTTGCCGATGTTGTCGTTGTCCCTGGTGAGTTTTTAAAATTAAATCTCGTCACATTATGTGACTTTGTTGTGCAACTGGAAAAGCTAGCTAGCTACTCTAACTCAGAATGCTGCTGCAAAAAAAGCTGAACTATTGTGGGTGGTAAATAAGATCATGCTACATCTAACCAGCGGATCATTTCTTGCAAGTGTGTCAAAGTGGTATTTTTACAGACTGTATTAACACCGTAGGCGTGAATAATGCATGCATCGTCATTGTCGTCCATCTTTAGCCGAAGAAGCTAGAGAGAGGATGCAATGGGAGATTTCCTACAGTAAGCTAGATACCCCAGCTAACACATGACGTTGCGGCAACGTTGCCAGTAAGTGCTCAGTTGGTAACCCGCGACGTTACCTTCTGGCAACGTCGTGGCAACGTTATAAAGGGAATGTTGCCAGTTGGTCCCCTGGACAACGTTGCCACGACGTCGTACCTTGGTCGGCTGGTTACGTTATTTTTAGACCCGTGGACAACGTTGCCGCGACGTCGTACCTTGGTCGGCTGGTTACGTTATTTTTTGGTCCCCTGGACAACGTTGCCGCGACGTTGTACCTTGGTCGGCTGGTTACATTATTTTTTGGTCCCATGGACAACGTTGCCGCGACGTTGTACCTTGGTTGGCTGGTTACCTTATTTTTAGACCCGTGAACAACGTTGCCGTGACGTTGTACCTTGGTCGGCTGGATACATTACGTTACCATGGGTTAAGTTGCGGTTAAGTTGCTCTGGTCGCAGGACAATGGATCTCGAGTGCAATATAGTGGTTTATCCAGAGATGGAGAGATCACACTGGACTGCTCTCAGTTCTGACACTTTTGCAACGTAGCCAGTCTACATGAATTTCAATCACACACAATATTAAATGTTGCACCCAGCACGTAGACGTAAATGTAGACAATGCATGTAATTCATGTGCAGCTCAGCCCCAGCATGTCATTGGTCATCAATTTTCTCATATGCAGAAACATAGCTTTAATAAATAAGAGACTGAATTTGGAATATAATTTAGTCTTTCATTCTTTACTATAAACATGTACAAAAGCAATCAATGTGTGATGTGTAACACACCAAAGCTGTATGACACACAATGCAAATTTGTGCTCCAATAATTTTGTAATACAAAATTGTTAAATGTGACCAAAAGGTAAGCGACTCTTAAGAGTTTCATTTCCAAAGACAAGTCATCACAGAATATTACAATTCTTCCTTAGCAAACCTGCCCCTCAGTCTGCCCCTGAGCAACAACTTTGCTCATGCCCATTTCAACGCATCGCTGAAACTGGGGTTTCAGAAGAGATTTTGCAGGGGTTCAACACCGTCTTGTACGTACGCATTGGATTTCAACTGGAAATTAGCTACTTCAAAGGTGAGTTTCTTTACAGAAATTGTTTTAAATATATAAACATATTTTCAGAAATTGGATGGGGCATGCTATTACGTATATGTTTGAAATTTAGGCTATTTAGCCTGTTTATGTGCTATCAGATTCACGTTGTTTACGTTAGGATTTTGCTAGCTACAGTACAGTTGAGGTTAAACCCTCCAGAAAGTTAGCTTATGTTGAAATACTGAAAATGCATAGGCCTACATGTTATCAAAGTTTAGCGTCTCACAAATCACCCACAAAAGAATCAGTGAAAATAAACGTTCAGAACCGTTAAGACTGTGGAGCTAGCGTGGCTGATCACGTTTTAATCACAGTCGGTCATGGCATGCACAGCAATGGCGTCTATAAAAGTATCATGTCACTAATTTTTCCAATTTGTACATGACATCTGTTTTTGGATAAGTTTATTCGTTTTAACCTTTAGATGCGTGAGTTCTAAATATTTCCGACGCTTCCACCAGTTATTTTTCCAAAACGGCAGCTAGGTAGCTTTTAATTAGCTTCCGTTACCTAGCAACCTAGCATAATACTCGTAGCAATGCTACTACCTGCTAGTGTTACTTGTTAGCCTACTAATTGTAAATTTTGAAGCCATACTATAGCGTTTGTCATATAGTTTGTCTATCGGAAAATAGTCGGTTGGAATGTTCAGAATCACACATGTGCGACGCTACGCTGTGCGGCCCTGCTTTCGAACGATCACATATGGGTTAGCAATGCTACTCCTTAAATATCAATATGCTAAAGCTATGTACATAAACTACATTCCACTTTCATTTCTGTACAGATTATCCTACCACCGTCACACGGCCTAGCACTGTGTCCCTGGGAAATGATGGTAAGTAATGAATGACCGTTTATAACAGTGACAATAATTGTAGGAGCCATGGCAACCCTAAAGGCTATGTTTTGAAGCAAAAGCATGACTTAAAACTTTTGCATCACCAGATGCCATACCCCTAGATGTCAACTCTGGTCTGGTGGAGGTGAACCCATTGGGGGCCCAGGAAAACAGCTGGCAGCCAGGCGAGTGCAAATATAAGACACTCAAAAATATATATGCTTTGTATACAACCATTCAAGGTAACATTTGTTATTTGCATCAATGTTACAGCTAATCTAGAAGAACCACAGTGTATGCCAATCATGCTAACTCTTGTAAACTTGTTTTACTTGTCTTTAATGACAGACACATTACAGGTTATGCTCCGGAAGATGGAGACATTGGAGGAGAACCAGCTAGAGGCTTTCCTATTCAGGCGACACACTGAAGAGGTGCCAGTGATGGACCTACAGGTGGCCCAAACACAGGCTGAACTCCAAGACCTTGAGGAGCGCCTTAAGGTGCTGGAGTTGCGAAAGAGAGTGGTAAGTGTTTGGAGATGCCATAAACTATGGCTTACACGCAGCGTTCAACGTTCACATTGGTGCTGACAATAAGTTCATGACTTCTAATTGCAGACGCTGTGATGAAGTGGAAGACGGGACTGGGAGAGAAAGCTGTGGAGCTCCTGATAGAGGAGACACTCAAACACACCCCGGCAGCCCATTCAAAAGCCAGGTGAATGCCAGGTGAATGAATCATGATTGCCATGATTCCCGGCCATGCCAAATGACGTTGTGTCCTTAGGCAAGACACTTCACCCTACTTGCTTCGGGGAGAATGTCCCTGTACTTACTGTAAGTCGCTCTGGAGAAGAGCGTCTGCTAAATGACTACATGTAAATGTAATGATTGCAGCTTCCATATCCAACCTTTCACATGGCTATGTGACAAAAATCTAGAATCACATTTTTTTAATGATGTATATTATTTTAGATGTGATTTTTTTATGACTTGTATAGCCCCTTTTTACATGTGCAATTATGTTGATAGAACACTAACTTATTTTGTGCTTCATTGTCAGGGCCAACAGACAGGACCTGTAGCGGGGACTGGCAGAAGATTTTAATTCACTGTTTGGCACTTTGTTTGAAATAAAATGTTACATGGAAATGCTGCCTTGTTTATGATTAGCTTGAGTTAGGCTACACATCACACAAACATAGTCCTCCTAAAGTTGGCTACCATGTAAACATATTAGCAAGCATATTACAACAAATAGCCTATTATACAAGAACAAGTAGCATTTTGGGCAAATGAGGTCTGCATATGAACCGCCCCAATATAAGCAGTAGAATTGAGAAATATAGGTTACTTAGTTAACGTTGCAGTTACGGACTGGCAACGTCACTAAATGACGTTGCTAGGAGGTCGCGGTTACGGACTGGCAACGTCGGAAAATAACGTTGCCACGACGTCGCGGTTACGGACTGGCAACGTCACAAGATTACGTTGCGGTTACCTTCTGGCGTCCCACAGATGCACGGTCCCGCAACGTCGCCAAAGACGTTGCGGCAATGTATGTTTGGTCATCGAGTGACGTTGCGGCAACGTAAGGGCAACGTAACTGTGTTAGCTGGGACTGCTTCAAATTGAAAACGGAGACGATCTTTTGATTAAAGACAAGTTCCTTAACCTCTGTTGTCAATATCGCAGATAAAAAGTAAATACTGTTACGAAGCATTTGTTTGTAGGTAACGAACGATAGACGTAGCTAGCTAGTTTCGCCGTTCTATGGCAGCTACAGTACTGTATGATGACAGTCGTAGCTAGCGTTGTAAGAACTCGTCACTAGAATGGCCATAAGTTTAAAACAAAAGATCATATTTCAAATCTGTCTGCTGTTCTACATTGCCCACACAATTATGTGTATATATCAACTCTAACATGGCCTGTATCTTGTATTGAAAGTGCTCGAAAATTAGCTCGTCTAAGGTATGGTGGACTGAGAAAACATATTTGTCAGCGGAGCGAGCGGATGTCGTGAGAGAATTCCTACTGTTAGATTTACTGCTTCAAATTGAAAACGGAGAAGATATTTAGAGTAAAGACAAGTTTCTTAACATATGTGTTCAATATCGTCAACTAAAAGTAAAAACGTTTCAGTTACGAAGCCTTTGTTCGTAGTAACGCCAGCTGCAGTAAACCTTTCGTGACACCAGTTTGGCTGTTTGTGACGGTCGGCTATGACAGTGTTGAGCCTCGATTTTTGCTGCTTTTTGTGAAACTTGCTTAAAGAAAAATGATCTAGCTAGATTATGTACACTTTAAGCTCAATACCTTGTTTGGCCAATTTGGTCGATTGTGGAAAAAAGTTGAACCGTTTTTAGTTATGGAGAGCCATCGCGCTAGATTGGAATTGCGTTATCCCACTCATCACTTCAGTGGTCATAACATTTCATACACTCTAACCTGTCCTCTAGCTTGTATTTAAAGTGGTTAAAAATGAGGTTTTCTAAAAATGTATTGACGACGGAGAAGATTTTTGTCAGAATGGCTCCGTGAAATCGTCTTGATAAAGGATGATTTGCCTAACATAATCATACAAATATTTATATCATTAGAAAGCCCTACTTCCTGTCTTCAAAATGGTATAAACAGTTCAGGTCTATTATTTGAAAAACTCTGCATATTCAGGCAGGAAAGTGTTAAACAGTGTCAAAATTTGACGCGGTGAGAAACAGTTCTGTCAGTGCATGACGTCACAATTGAATTTGACTTGAACATTCTGAACCATTGAAACCCATTCATTCATATTTAGCACTTTAAACTTTAATATCTTAAAAACTTTTAAAGTTATCAGTGAGAAAAGTAATAGCACACTAGAGCAGTTCAGACTTTATCAAGTGAAGTTTGAACGGTGTTTCTAGCTTAAACGGTGTGAAAGGAGTAGGCGACGGAAAAAAGTGGGAGGAAAAATTAAAAAAACTAGAGAGGGTACAATTTCTGGGGAAATTGTAGGGTGTGCTTGCTTGCGTCGTTTGCAGGTGGGTCCGTCCTCTAAGTTTTTCCCTTCTAGTGATATTGTCAAGCATTTAGCCTACTCATATTGCATATTTCAGTAAGAACACCCTTTGAAACAGCTGCGAACCCCCTTTGAAACAAGCTACTGTAACAACGTTGTCACTGGCAGTATGGAATCACGATTCAAACAGTACCGTCTGCTAACTGAAAATATGCCCCCCAAAACGTAAATAAGTTTGACATTAATGTACGGGGAAATGGCTAATTCAAAATAAGTTTGCTAAAAGGCAAGCTAGCTGCTGTTGCTCCACATTTCACTGTTTGTTTGAAAGCGCCGGAAATGAGAAAGTTTCTTTTGACATTAAGTTTACCTGTGGCATTGAAGACAGTACTGTACTACAGTACACACTGCCAGTGGGCGAGCCGAGTCTGACTGAGGCTAACGTCAAAACATGCCGCGGTGTCACTCAAATTCCAAGTTTTACACAAATCACAAAAATATGCTGACCCGCTGGCTGTCTTCGCAATCGCCATATCTTTAAAACACTGCCCTCCTTCTGATTTTTTATGTAGAATTGACCCTGGTACGAAATTAAGAAAATACTCATCAGAGATCGACAACAACTGACGCAATCGTCAACGGAGGCTGACGGGGCTCTCACGTAGCAAAGCAATCAACATTTTTACAGCAACCTACATTAAAATCTCACCATCTGGCTGTCTTCACAATAGTCATATCGTCATAACATTGCCCTCCTTCTGTTTTTTGGTGTAGAATTTGTGTAGAATTGAACTATAAAATTACGAAAATACTAAACTACTATGAGGCTTGCATGGCTGCCGCTAGGTAGTCTCACGGGCGACCCGCACTCGCTCAAATTACAAAGACTTTCACGACCTAAATCAAAAATCCGAGATGGTAGTTCCACTCGAAATTGCTTTCTCAACAAAACCCAATGGTTGGTAATTTTGGGGGTTGGCATTTTTCACTCATAATCCAAGCTCCAATTTGCGTGCTAGAACGTCTCTATCACGTTGTATCCATGCGTCGTTGCTAACGTGTGCTGACGTAGTGACGTAGGCTAGCACTGGTACCCTTCGTTGACAGAAGACACTTTTTGCCACAAAAACATTGTAACCTCCTAAACTGTGCAACAGAGTGTAAATAAAAATACAAGCAACTCAATCGCTACTAAGACGAAACTTTTGACACCTAGGTTGTCTATGTAGGCCAAATATTGACTGAGTTTTAGGGGGGCAAAAAGAAGAAAAATAATAATAATAATATATATGTGAGAGAACAAAGGTTGTGCCCTTGCCGAAGGCAAAGCACACCCAATAATAAGTATGCAGAATAACAATAGTGTTTTTGCTTGCAGCAAACACACTAACTAGAAACGGCTGTTCGTGCGAAACAGCAGTGAGAATGCTGAAAACCTGAATGGGGATAGCTGACCATGCTAAAAAAGCTGAAAATAGTGAAAATTTAGTAGAAAGTTATAAACTGAAGCTTCAAAGCGCCCGAAAGGTATTTTTGAAAGGGGCTGGAGCTAGACGAAGGCATAAAACTACAGAAAATATAAGAAAAATGCAAAAAGAGAAATAATTCAGAATAATTAGAACATTTTGTAGAAAGTCATTTGCTCAGGTTTCAAAAGGCCTGAAATGTATGTTAGAAAGGACCTGCAGCGAGATGAAGGCAGAAAAGTACAGAAAAGAGAAGAAAAATGCAAAACAAAAAGTGAAAAAAATCAGAAAGAAGAGAAACAATGCATAACAATGAGAAACTTTAGCAGAAAATTATTTGCTGGAGTTTCAAAAGGCCTGAAATGTATGTTAGAAAGGACCTGCAGCAAGATGAAGGCAGAAAAGTACAGAAAAGAGAAGAAAAATGCAAAAGTACTGGCAGTTGGAAGGTACTGCTGTGAAAGGTATTTTTGAAAGGACCTGGAGCAAGATGAAGGCAGAAAACAGAGGAAAGGAGAAGAAGAAAAATGCAAAACAATAAGGGCAAAAATTCAGAAAGATGAGCTGCAGGAAAATTTGAAAATTTAGCAGAAAACCAGTTTCTGAAGTCCGGGTTGAACGAATTTCAAGGTAAAAGGACAACACTGGAATGACTTGAACTTGCTGGAAAAACGTAGCAACCGTTGGTCATTGGCAACAGACTGGCAACATTTCTAACCTAGAATCTAGGTTTCAGGTTCAAGACGGAGGAGAAACTAATCATCTGTGCCTGCACACCCAGTCCTGTTCAGACACTGAATTCAAAGATGACAAAAAATATAAACTTTTAAATTCAATCACGTCACATTACGTGACTTTGTTGGTTGTGCAACTGCAAAAGCTACTTGAACTCAGATTAAAATGCTGCTGCAAAAAAAGCTGAACTACAGTATTGTGGGTATTAAATAAGATCATGCTACATCTAACCAGCGGATCATTTCTTGCAAGTGTGTCAAAGTGGTATTTGTACAGACTGCATTAACACCGTAGGCGTGAACAATGCATGCATCGTCATCGTTGTCCATCTGACTTTAGCCGAAGCGAAGCTAGAGAGAGGATGCATTGGGAGATTTCCTACAGTAAGCTAGATACTGCTTCAAATTGAAAACGGAGAAGATATTTGAGTAAAGACAAGTTACTTAACATCTGTGTTCAATATCGTCAATTAAAAGTAAAAACTTTCCAGTTACGAAGCGTTTGTTACCCCAGCCCCGGTTTGGCTGTTCGTGACGGTCAGCTATGACAGTCTTGAGCCTCGATTTTTGCAGATTTCTGTGAAACTTGCTCAAATAAAAACGATCTAGCTAGATTATGTACACTTTAAGCTCTATACATACCTTGTTTGGCCAATTTGGTCGATTGTGGAAAAGAAGTCGAACCGTTTTTAGTTATGGAGAGCCATCGCGCTAGATTGGAGAGAATAACAGAAATTTAGCTAGAATCCACACCTCAAACAAGTTAACCTAGACGCAAAACTATACGTCCAATCCAAAAAATACGGATATTTTCCGAGACCTGAGACTCTGCCGAAACCATAGATATCCTTTATATGTCTGTGCGGTCAGAAATACAACTCTTGGCAGTTTCGAAAACGTGTACCCAATTCTGCTTTCATGGTGCGTGTCTGTTTGGTTGCCACGGTGATGGCGCAGCTGTGATAGCTAACGAGCTAGGCAGAGAGAAAAACGAACATTTACCTAGAATCCACACCTCAAACAAGTTAACCTAGACGCAAAACTATACGTCCAATCCAAAAAATAAGGATATTTTCCGAGACTTAAGACTCTGCCGAAACTAGAGATGTCCTTTATATGTCTGTGCGGTCATAAATATGTCTCTGCCGGCAGTTTCGAAATCGTCTTCCTTCTTGCTTTCTCTGACGAATTTTACCCACCTCTCCATTGAAGTTAGTGAGAGAATTTGAAAGGCTGCTCTCGCTTCAAGGCTCATAGCTGAAAATCTGTCAATGTGAGCTCTTTAGTAGTTACATCGGCTGAAAGAGGACACTTTTTCCTACATTTTAAGGTATAACTTGTTTCTGTAAGTTAAACTATATGAAAGTTAGAGGAATTTGTTTGACAATTTAGTTGAATATCAGAAAAAGAGCAGCAAGCAGTGTGCCACTCTGCTTGCTGCTCATTCATAAAAATCAAGAAGGAGCAAACATTTTAATGTATTTCAAACTGTCATAATTCAAAATTGGCTGAATATTTGAAAAGGCTGAATCATTTGGGAATAGCTGAATGTCTTGTGAACATTTTAAAGGTTGAATGGTGTCTCTAGCTGAAAGTATGCAGAAGTAGTTACGTTTGAAAGAAGAGGAAGCTTTTTAATGATTTGAAAGGATTTACCATTACTTTTAATGGGAGAATAATTTGCACAAAAACCTAATGTCTTAAAAAGTATAAAAGTGAGAAATACCAAAAGTCATAGCCATCATCTCCTGAAGGAGCTGAACGTTTTGATACAAAAATTGTAGGAATCGGTGAAAGTATGCAGGACGAGTTAAAGGCCAAAATAACGGCGGAAGAACTAAGAAGTTGGAACTAGAAAGGCATTTCCTGCTGAAAATGCGTTGGAATGCTGAAAGATGAAATTATTTTTCTTAAATTGCAGAAAATACAGAAATGAGAAAATACCCGCAAGCTGAAATGAATTTCAAAAATGTGTGAGTCAAACAAAAGAGGCAGTGTGGAAACTGAACTGCATCATCTAACAAAACTAAGAGCTGAAATACAATGCAGGAGAAGCTGAAAGCTGAACTGTTAAACAGAAGAAGAAGCCTAGGCTAGCTCGTCATAAAAAGAATATTATAGTCTTAACAGCTGAAATTATAGTTGGGATAGTAATAGCAGTAGCAGATGTGTGCATTGAGTGCGTTTACTCGGCTTTCTTAGAAGGATTCAAAGTGTTGATTGAATGAAACATACAGCAGTAGGGCCGATACAGGAAGGCACGGCGACACTTTGTTGCAGAAGGATGATGGTGCAAGTTTTGTCCGTGGAGCATACAACGATTAATAAAAAGAATCATGTAGACGCGCTTATTGAGTAATCGCATAACTAATTACACATGTAAACGGAGTAATCGTATTATTGGCATAAATCGAAATTCGGGTTTCTCATGGTCAAGTGAACGCACTCAGTGGCGTAGTAGAACAAAAAAGTTCCATTAGCGAAGTAGTTAGTAAAAGAGATATTAGCAGCATCTGCAGAATTAGTAGTTGTAGTAGTGGCATAAAATATAGCAGTATCAGTAGTAGTTGTGTTGTGGTGCTCTTAGTCTTTTAATGAGACGAGTTGACTGAGTTGTCTTGTGTCTCCACTAATCAGATAATAACAATCACCTGTGTAAGAGACTGAGTGGCGCTTGTTTGTGTGGTTGCCACGGTGATGGTGCAGCTAACGCGCTGAGGCAGTAGCGGTTAGAACCGAAACTGTACTGTACTGTAGCGAGTGGTACGTGACAGTGGAGCGAGTGGTACGTGACAGTAGCTAGTGGTACATGCCAGTGCCTCTACTGGCACCTAGTGGTACGTGCCAGTGGAGCTAGTGGTACGTGACAGTGGCTAGTGGTACATGCCAGTGCCTCTACTGGCACCTAGTGGTACGTGCCAGTGGAGCTAGTGGTACATGCCAGTGCCTCCACTGGCACGTGACAGTGGCTAGTGGTACATGCCAGTGCCTCTACTGGCACCTAGTGGTACGTGCCAGTGGAGCTAGTGGTACGTGACAGTGGCTAGTGGTACATGCCAGCATAGATATATATAAACACTAGATGTCTCGTCCGCGTTGCCGGACAACGGAGTCGAACGTCCGCATATGGCGGCCATCTTGCTACAGGCAACTCGCTCACACATAACATTGTGTTGATGCTATATTTACTTTTTAAATGACCATAACTTGCTCAATTTTCAACCGATTTTGAAACGGTTTGGTTTGTTATCAACGTCAGAGATGTCGGTATGCCACTGCATACTTGTGAATAATTACGTTCTTTTTTTAAAAACAGAATAGAAGTATGCAGTGGCATAACGACATCTCTGACATTGATAACAAACCAAACCGTTTCAAAATCGGTTGAAAATTGAGCAAGTTATGGTCATTTAAAAAGTACATGTAGCATCAACACAATGTTATGGGTGAGCAAGTTGCCTGTAGCAAGATGGCCGCCATGTGCGGACGTTCTAGACTCCGCCGTAAGACATCTAGTGTTTATATATATCTATGCATGCCAGTGCCTCCACTGGTACATGACAGTAGCTAGTGGTACGTGACAGCGCCTCCACTGGTACATGACAGTTACTGTTCTGTTGATAGTGGTACCAGAGCCTGTTTAATTAATCTATATTAGACATTCTCTGGTGGTACGCAAGTGTCTCGTGGCAGTTGCATTGGGTGTCTTGCAGCTTTTGTTTACTGTCGTGTAACTGCCCCGCGGCCATTTTAGAATAGGATAACTTTTATTTAAAAAAATAAGTTAAACTGTTCGTGCTAATAGACTCTAAACCATACTTTTGATGTCTCACTACAAGCTCACCATACAAAGTAGTCGATTTAGACATTATATTGCATATAGTGTAATGGTGTGACTGTAATGTAAAGCAGACTTGTACACAAGTAATGAATTAGTAACAAATTATTTTACTCAGAGTAACTGAATTTAAGCGTGCACATGAGCCACCGTTGTAGACTCTCCTACGTCTCTAATGCGCATCGTTGTGTTGTTATCAGCGCCTCCTAGTGGCGTATATCATTAATTGTAATAACTGAAGTCAATAGCCTACATTTGCATTTCGATACTCTTGAGTAAATAGTTGTTAATAATAGTTCATTATTTTCATATGAAGTACCATGTCAATAAATGACACCCTATGATTGCAAATGTACTTTCTGGGTATTATACATATTGGAAACTACAAACTCTCCTGGATATAATATATCTACTGAAGTTACGTCTTTTTAAAGTCGACCTGTGTCAAAAAGGGATATGGGAGAAAATCCTTTAGTTCGTAATGACGTTGTGAATGTAAATGTCAGTTTAAGTATAGGCTACATGAATAACTTCTCAGCAAGTTATTTCATTGATCAGTTGTGCTGCTGCAGCACTCAAAAGAGCAGGCAAACTAAGCATTTGATTTGACATGGCTTGAAAATCTTGCTAGCTGACATGTCCAAAAACCGTTGAAATTAACAGTTTTTCATAAGTAATAATATACTTTTTGTACATTACAATGAAGTTTAGGGTGTTAACTATACAAAACATCAAAAATCTCAATTTTGACAGAAAACGATTTTCGATCTTTTATGGCGTATAGCCAACAATGAGCCTGCCGCGACATCCACGGGTTTCCGCAGGCCGCCACACATATTTAAAAAATAAAAGTTTAGCCTGTTCTCCTATTCTAAAATGGCCGCGGGGCAGTTAGGCTACATGACAGTAAACAGAAGCTGCAAGACACCCAATGCAACTGCCACGAGACACTTGAGTACCACTATCAACAGAACAGTAACTGTCATGTACCAGTGGAGGCGCTGTCACGTACCACTAGCTACTGTCATGTACCACTAGCTACTGTCACGTACCACTAGCTCCACTGGCACGTACCACTTGGTGCCAGTAGAGGCACTGGCACGTACCACTAGCCACCGTCACGTACCACTCGCTCCACTGGCATGTACCACTAGCCACTGTCACGTACCACTCGCTCCACTGGCACGTACCACTAGCTACAGTACAGTACAGTTTCGGTTCTAACTGCCTCTCCGCTGAGGGCAGAGAATAACAGAAATTTAGCTAGAATCCACACCTCAAACAAGTTAACCTAGACGCAAAACTATACTTCCAATCCAAGAAATAAGGATATTTTCAGAGACCCAAGACTCTGCCGAAACCAGAGATGTCTTTTATATTTCTGTGCGGTCAGAAATACGACTCTACCGGCAGTTTCAAAATATTGTTCTTTTTGCTTTCTCTGACGATTTTGTCACCAGATTTGCATTGGTCTCTATGGGGCGAGAGTTGGACTTTGTCTCGCTTTCGTGGGGCTCTGAACAAATGTGTACGTCTGTTGGATTCAACAGACAACTGTCTACGACCAGCACAAAATTAGCTATCTATTGATCCAAAAACGAAGCATGAAGAGCGAAAATTGTGGCAATGCTGGCAAACTAGAAATATTTTTTCTACGACATCCGAAGCTCCCCTCCACTCTAAGCGTTTCAGTCTGCACTCTAGGCTTTCACGTACACACCCATGTAAATCTCAGAAACGGCTTGAAAAAGTCATGAAACATAATCAGTGATATTGAAAAAAAGTTGATTATATATCAAAAAGCTGAATTTTTTAAAAATAGTTTAGGGTTTTGTCAACATTTTAAAGTTTAAATGGTGGCTGTAGCTGAAGGATTGAGGAAGAAGAAGGATTTGAAAGTTGAAGACGTTTAAGAGGATTGAGAGGATTTGAAAAAAAACTCCATTGGAAAATCATGTTAAAAATATTATGAATATTGATTTATATTAATTCAAGCATAAGAGGTACAAAGCTGAAAAGCCATAGCAGTCATGGCCTGAAACGGCTGAATTATTTGATATCTGAACGGTTTTAATAGCTGAAGATTTGAAGGCGCTGAAAGGTGTCGCAGAAGAAATAGAAGAAGATGCTTGAACTAGAAAGGCATTTCCTGCTGAAAATGCGTTGGAATGCTGAAAGATGAAATTATTTTTCTTAAATTGCAGAAAATACAGAAATGAGAAAATACCCGCAAGCTGAAATGAATTTCAAAAATGTGTGAGTCACACAAAAGAGGCAGTGTGGAAACTGAACTGCATCATCTAACAACGGTAAGAGCTGACATACAATGCGGGAGAAGCTGAAAGCTGAACTGTTAAACAGAAGAAGAAGTAGGCCTAGGCTAGCTAGTCATAAAAATAATATTATAGTCTTAACAGCTGAAATTATAGTTGGGATAATAATAGTAGTAGCAGATGTGTGCATTGAGTGCGTTTACTCGGCTTTCTTAGAAGGATTCAATGTGTTGATTGAATGAAACATACAGCAGTAGGGCCGATACAGGAAGACACGGCGACACTTTGTTGCAGAAGGATGATGGTGCAATTTTGTCCGTGGAGCATACAACGATTAATAAAAAGAATCATGTAGACGCGCTTATTGAGTATTCGCATAACTAATTACACATGTAAACGGAGTAATATTGGCATAAATCGACAATTGCTAGTAGGCTAATCGTGTTTCTCATGGTCAAGTGAACGCACTCAGTGGCGTAGTAGAACAAAACAGTTCCATTAGCGAAGTAGTTAGTAAAAGAGATATTAGCAGCATCTGCAGAATTAGTAGTTGTAGTAGTGGCATAAAATATAGCAGTATCAGTAGTGGTAGTAGTTGTGTTGTGGTGCTCTTAGTCTTTTAATGAGACGAGTTGACTGAATAGCTTGTCTTGTGTCTCCACTAATCAGCTAATAACAATCACCTGTGTAAGAGTGGCGCTTGTTTGTGTGGTTGCCACGGTGATGGTGCAGCTATGAATGCTAACGCGCTGAGGGCAGAGAATAACAGAAATCCACACCTCAAACAAGTTAACCTAAACGCAAAACTATACTTCCAATCCAAAAAATAAGGATATTTTCAGAGACCCAAGACTCTGCCGAAACCAGAGATGTATTTTATATTTCTGTGCGGTCAGAAATACAACTCTTGGCAGTTTCGAAAACGTGTACCCAATTCTGCTTTCATGGTGCGTGTCTGTTTGGTTGCCACGGTGATGGCGCAGCTGTGATAGCTAACGAGCAAGGCAGAGAGAAAAACGAACATTTACCTAGCATCCACACCTCAAACAAGTTGACCTAGACGCAAAACTACACGTCCAATCCAAAAAATGAGGATATTTTCCGAGACCCAAGACTCTGCCGAAACTAGAGATGTCCTTTATATGTCTGTGCGGTCAGAAATACGACTCTATCGGCAGTTTCAAAATATTGTTCCTTCTTGCTTTCTCTGACTGATTTTACCCACCTCTCCATTGAAGTTAGTGAGAGAATTTGAAAGGCTGCTCTCGCTTCAAGGCTCATAGCTGAAAATCTGTAAATGTGAGCTCTTAAGTAATTACATTGGCTGAAAGAGGACACGTTTTCCTACATTTTAAGGTATAATTTGTTTCTGTAAGTTAAACTATATGAAAGTCAGAGGAATTTGTTTGACAATTTAGTTGAATATCGGAAAAAGAGCAGGCAGCAGAGTGTGCCACTCTGCTGGCTGCTCATTCATAAAACTCAAGAAGGAGCAAACATTTTAATGTATTTAAAACTTGTCATAATTCAAAATTGGCTGAATATTTGAAAAAGCTGAATCATTTGGGAATAGCTGAATGTCTTGTGAACATTTTAAAGGTTGAATGGTGTCTCTAGCTGAAAGTATGCTGAAGTAGTTACGTTTGAAAGAGGAGGAATCGTTTTAATGATTTGAAAGGATTTACCATTACTTTTAATGGGAGATTGATTTGCACAAAAACCTTAATATTTTAAAAAGTATACAAGTGAGAAATACCAAAAGCACAAATCTTCTGAAGGAGCTGAACGTTTTGATACCAAAATTGTAGGAATCGGTGAAAGTATGCAGGACGAGTTAAAGCGAACGGAAGAACTAAGAAGTTGGAATAATAAAGAGAAACATGAAAACAATATTGAGAATGCTTAACAGCATTCTCACAATAAAGAGAAACAGGAAAACAATAGTGAGAATGCTTAACAGCATTCTCACAATAATAACTAGAAACGGCTGTTCCTGCGAAACAGCAGTGAGAATGCTGAAAACCTGAATGGGGATAGCTGACCATGCAAAAAAAGCGGAAAATTGTGAACATTTAGTAGAAAGTTATAAGCTGAAGCGCCTGAAAGGTATTTTTGAAAGGGGCTGGAGCTGGACGAAGGTATAAAACTACAGAAAAGAGAAGAAAAATGCAAAAAGAGAAATAATTCTGAAGAATTTGAAAATTTAGCAGAAAATGATTTGCTGGAATTTCAAAAGGCCTGAAATGTATGTTAGAAAGGACCTGCTGCAAGATAAGGCAGAAAAGTACAGAAAAGAGAAGAAAAATGCACTGGCAGTTGGAAGGTACTGCTGTGAAAGGTATTTTTGAAAGGACCTGGAGCAAGATGAAGGCAGAAAAGAGAAGAAAAGAAGAAGAAAAATGCAAAACAATAAGGGCAAAAATTCAGAAAGATGAGCTGCAGGAAAATATGAAAATTTAGCAGAAAACCAGTTGCTGAAGTCTGGGTTGAACGAATTTGAAGGTAAAAGGACAACACTGGAATGACTTGAACTTGCTGGAAAAACGTCCCACGTAGGAGGGGACGTTATTGGGACTTTGCATAACGTTCCCTAAAAGTTATCTAAATGTGACGAACGTCCCGAACCTTTACAGAACATTGGGGACGTTTTTAAAACGTTCTCATTTGGTTCTGAACGTACTTTTTTGAAAGTTTCCAGTATGACTTTATGGAGACGTTCCATGTTCGTTATTTTGTGGTCACACCGCAAACATTACAAATATGACATTTGGGACTTTTAAAGAACGTCCCCATATAGTTCCCTGATAGTCACATGGGGACGTTCTGTGTATGACATTGGGGGAACGTTGTTTTGGTTATTTTATGGTCACATACAACTTTCGCTATATTCACGTGCGTCGTACAATTTTAAACCAAAACGAGGCTATTACGAGAAGATCTTGGTTGCTTTTTTATGGTAAGATGTGAAAGCTTACGGTAAATAGATACACTAATAACATGTGTCATCGGAACACATACTAAAATCAAAATAAGCATCGGCAAATGATTAATCTCTGTGCTCTATTTCAAACGTCGCAGATACGTCGGCTCATCACTGTTCCATAATGAGCAGCCAGAGACTCGCGAGTCAGAGGCGCTCACTTTATAAACCGTCATTTATCTTCACATTAGAAGGAGCAGTATTATTCGTTGTTAGGTAAGTAAATGGAAGTAGAAAAATATCAAAGCGTTTTGCAATAAGTATTGCTTGTAGCCTATGCCTACAACAATGTGTAAATTTACTGTAATGAGCTTGGTTTGAGTGAACTCTAGGCTATAGCTAGAGCTAGCGGAAGGGACCCCAACCGGCTACAGTACAGTAGGCTAGCTCTCGACACACTGGTCAGAAATGTTAAAGGGATATAGCTAGCTAATAGAGCAAAATAAACATATACATGTTATGTCAAAGCGTTGTATTGTAATAAGTAACTAGGCATACATACACATAGGCTAACACATTCTGGTTTAACAGTGATGTCTGAATTTTTTTCTTCTAATTTCGGCAGTCGGAGGGCGGCGGAGACCAATGGAAGACGCGGAACTGTAGGCAAAACTTATGTTTCTCTGTTCCGTTGTTCTCTCTTTTCTGTGTTGGAGTTCTTTTAAGAGCTTGATGGCATCAACATCCAGTCTGATAATAAAAGATCATTAACTTGAATTGTGTCTCTTCATTTTAATACCCACACACGAAAATCCAGGGGCCTCATTTATCAACCGTTCGTACGCACTAAAATGTGCGTAAACCGTGCGTACGAATGAATCCACGCAAAAGTTGCGATTTATCATGCCAAGAGATTTCTTGGAAGTGTGCGTAAATCTAAGAATGGTCAATACTATGCGTAGCTGAGTACGAACAATTCCAAGTGGTGAAACAAATCAATTGCATCGTAAACACGGGAACTCTATGTAGGCCTATACGATTGAAATCAATAATGAAAGCATTTTGCAAGGATTGTTGTTAATATTGGCGAATTGATGTAATGTAGTGTAATGTTACGATACGCTTGTGGACCACTATAAAAGACAGTCAATTAACACGGAATATCTAAGAGAAGATGGCAGAACTAGCTTTGTTGGAAGATTTAGCACACGCCGCATTTCGCCGAGAGCGCATTTTCAGAGACAGATATGACTTCTTTGCAGAAAGTAATGAGTGGCTCATTAGTAGATATCGTTTCCCTAAACCCATTTTAGTGGAATTATGCGAGGATCTAAGACCAACAAGGAGAACGAATGCCATTCCAGTGCACATTCAGGTGCTATCCACCTTGGGTATCTTGGCGACGGGCACTTTTCAGCGTGAGCTTGCTGATCGGTCTGGCATCTCACAACCTTCCATCAGCCTAACGATGCCTGCTGTTTTAAATGCAATAATCAGTAGATCCCGTCAGTACATACTTTTCCCATATACAGTAGCACAACAGGTAGAAGTCAAACAAGGCTTCTTTGCGGTCGACGGCTTCCCAAACACAATTGGAGCGGTGGACTGCACCCACGTTGCAATTAAAGCACCATCCCTGAATGAGTTCAATTACGTGAACAGAAAAGGCTTCCACTCAATTAATGTGCAAATCATCTCGGATGCGCAAAAGAACTTGTTGAATGTGGTGGCGAGATGGCCGGGGGGAACGCACGACTCATTCATTTTGCAGAACAGCAACGTTGGCCTTCGCTTACAGGAGGGAGCTGTTCAGGATGGATGGCTTATTGGTATGTATTGCCCAGGCATCAAGTACTTTCCATTAGTGTATTCTATTTACCTATTATTGGTTTCCCTGTAGGAGACAGAGGTTATCCATTGAAACCGTGGCTGATGACACCTTTGACCAATCCTGTGACGGCACAGGAGAGAGCCTATAATGCTGCACACAGTCGCACAAGGTCGATCGTGGAGCGCACAATAGGAACTCTGAAAGGCCGGTGGCTCTGTTTGTCATCTGCTGGGGGTGCTTTGCAGTATACACCGGAAAAGGCTTGCAACATAGTCATGGCCTGTTGTGTACTACATAACATGGCCATCAAGCATGGCATTCCACTTGTTCAGGAAGACCAACCTGACGAAGCGATGCCAGATGCACCACCTTTCCAACCTCCAAATGCCTTGGCAGTTCAAAGGAGGATGGAGATTATTCAACGTTTTCGAGTAAGTACCTCCCCAAGAAAAGAACAGCCCACATGCCTTTAGCTCATTTATTTAACATTTGACTGGCACAGTTAACCAGTTGTTGTAAGGATTTGTTGATGTCATTGAGTGCAGTGCAGATGGCAGTTAATTTCTCATTGATATCTTTGATGGAGTTGATGATTTCGTCTTGTTTCTGTAGGACTGAGTCTGTCAGGACCCTTGGTTCACGGCTTGATGTGGCGCGGGAGCGTGGTGCCTCACTGTGGGTCGCAGCGGGGGGAAGACTTGCCTCTCCCATGATGACTCCGGAACTGTCTCCACTCACTGCAATTTATGGAATTATTTGATTACTGCATCAGAGCAGATTATAATTTCCTGTCAAATAAAGTGGTGACCACAATATTGACAACACTGTTGAAAATCAAATTATTCTACTTACCTTCAACCTGACCACGAGTAGACACCGGTGAATTGGACACGGTAGGACCTGCGACTAGGTCACTGTCTCCACCTGATACAATTCCAGACAGCGATGTTTCACCAATAATTGCTGCAATTCTTAATTGCATGGGAGAAACGCTTGTCTCAACTTGTCCACCTCCAGTTGCAGCAATGTCTCGCCTGTGTGCGGCTACGGCCTTTTTTGCACTTGATTTTAAATCAAACCATTTTTTTTTTATATCTGCCAATGAGCGCCTCTGAGAAGATGCTGCGTTAACAGCAATCGCTACCTTTTCCCAAATCATATTCTTTTTTTTGTTGGTCAAAACACCGCTAAGTGTTCCAAATAAAACTTTGTGGTTGCACTCAACCTCCGACACTAAAACCTCAATTTCATTTTGCGAAAAATTCTTTTTCTTTCCTTTCTTTTCTTGCTCCATTTTCATTACCAATTTCTAATTGAACTTGATAGCTCCCTTTTTATTGGTGGTGATTCAACTAATTTAGATAATTTGGGGCGTTTCGTATGCAAATGCTTGTGTTCGTGCACGAGTTTATAGACTAAGAACAGGTGAGATTTATCAAGGATAATCTCCTAGAAGTGTGCGTACGGCGCTCGTACGAATGTTTGATGAATCCCACCTTCAACTGTTCGTGGGAATATTCCAAACCTCCACGTAAGAACAATTTCTACGCACGTTTGATAAATGAGGCCCCAGGTTGAATCAAGTAGCTACAGTACTGCTAATAGCCCATTGTGGTCTCCTTACATTTCTTTCAAAGTTGATGTAGCCTATACGTGTTCATTTTCTATAAAGATTAAGCAATATTGTTCCAATAGTGGTTCAGGTAACGGGATAAGGACCAAAAACACATTATAGGTTGGTCCCCTGAAGGTTTGATATGTCACTAAAAGGTTCTGCAAAGGTTAGCATTGATACAGAGGAAAGGTCCTATAATGGTTCCCTAAACGTTCCCAGAACATCCTGAAAGGCCCTGAAATAACGTCCTCCTACCCTTTAAAGAACTCCACATTGAGACCAATATGGGACGTTCTGGGAACGTTATACGGCGACATCCTTTACACCAACGGGAACGTTCTGGGAACGTTCTTGGAACGTACAATTTCTAGCTGGGGTAGCAACCATTGGTCATTGGCAACAGACTGGCAACATTTCTAACCTAGAATCTAGGTTTCAGGTTCAAGGTGGAGGAGAAACTAATCATGTGTGCCTGCACACCCAGTCCTGTTCAGACACTTAATTTAAGATTACATCAAAATAAAAACTTTTAAATTCAATCTCGTCACATTACGTGACTTTGTTGTGCAACTGCAAAAGCTACTTGAACTCAGATTAAAATGCTGCTGCAAAAAAAGCTGAACTACAGTATTGTGGGTATTAAATAAGATCATGCTACATCTAACCAGCGGATCATTTCTTGCAAGTGTGTCAAAGTGGTATTTGTACAGACTGTATTAACACCGTACACTGTAAAAAATGATTTGACCAATAAGTCATGGTAACTTGTTTATTTAATTTACTTCAACTTAACATGATGCTTTATGCAATTTCAACTGTTTTGTATGAGTTATCAGTATTCAAATTCAGGTTTGTAAGTCAGTTCAATGAAATGCAAAAAAACTTGATATTGTGAGTGCACTCCCAATGTGGGGGGCTGCTCTTTGCGCATGTGCGAAAACACATTTTAGCAGACGCCTTACTGAAGGAAGGAGCCGAATCGACTTACTTAATATCAAGGTAAATGATTGTAACTATTAGATTTGTGTAGTAGTTATAATTATAATATACCTTGCTGTAATAACAAAATAACGTTGGAATAACGTAAGCCAACTGGTTAGTTAGACATGTCCAGGCATGTGCTCTTTGCTCGCTAGCTAGCAAAGCACCTCTGGTGATCTATTTAACCGCGCTAGCTAGCACCTCTGTAGGTGGTCTATTTTAACCGCGCTAGCTAGCACCTCTGTAGGTGGTCTATTTAACCGGGCCGCGTGAGCCGGGCTGGCTGCAGACCGTTGATTAGTCACTTTAGCCAGGCGGGAAAAAATGGACAGCCGGTTAAACTATCCAACATAAAAAAGACACAGAGTAAGTTCGTCTTTTGTTCACAGTTTTGGTTGTATAAGTTGGTATTATGATAGACTGAAGTAGTTTCTCACACAAAAGTTTTTAGAACACCGTTAGAAACGAACCATTGTGACCGTGCGGTTAGCATTGAGATATTTTCAATTGGTAGCTAGCTAGCCTTGCCTAATTGTTACTGAGACAACTCGGTTGCTAATGCAAAAACGTTGTTCGAGTTTAATCGGGCATTGTTTTTTGTTAGTTTGTAGATGGTAGAAATTCAGTTTTATTACTTCAGTTTAGTTTGTGATAGAGTAATTTCACATAGAACGAGTTCATAGGAAAGGTGTCAGCAGTGGCGGTCGTAGCACATTAGGTGCCCAGGGCCCCTCCCCCGCCCGGCACGAACACAATCGCAATACCTTTTTTTATGCCAGCAGAGGGCGACACTCACAAAAACTATTATATAGCTATTGGATCCAACCAAAGCGTGACGGTGCTTGAGACATCGTAATTAATAAACGGGTTATTTTGGCCCCATTTTGGTAATACTTTACTTTCTCACCTGAAAACATTATAAAATGACATGTTAACACTTGTAGAGATATTACTGTTGGGTGTAATGGCGGATACAACACAACAAGCAGTGGTTTACTCCTACTTTCAAATGACCGTCCCGGTCTGAACCGGTCTAGTCAATGGAAAAGCGCCAATAACCTTGCTTAGAATCTAACTACCGACACTAGTTAACAACATTTACTGAGAAATGGACGAGGTAATAACTAGCTAGATAGTGCTAGCAGCTAGCTAGGTGAGATATTTCAAGCGGATTTAATTGCATCATGATAAATATTGTGGTCTAGTCCCATTTAATAAAATTGAGGTCATACAAGCTTGTAAATTAAATGGAAAATTGTATTTTCAGTGGTATATTCAGTGCCAACATCGACCCACTGAATTCTGTAATGCGTGTGCGCTGGATTGGTTTCCTGGGGCACATTATAAGTTGTAGTTTACTCTCTTCATCATGTTTGCAGTTCATGTGACTAATGGTTTGCTGTACTTATGTCTTTTTGTGTTCCAAGATTTGTGTTCCAGGATTCAGAAGTACAGCAAACCATTAGTCACATGAACTGCAAACATGATGGAGTGTAAACTACAACTTATAATGTGCCCCAGGAAACCAATTAATTGAAGTTAGGCTACAACTGTAGATGAAGTGGAGGTGTACATTTTGCAGTTTTGTCTCATATATTGAAAACACAATAGTGAGTCATTACAAAGACAAGCATGGACGTGGAAGAAAAGGCTTCAGCTGCATTTACTCAAACTGCCTAAAGGTCCTTCGATCCCATGTAGAATTTGCACAACATCTAAAGGACCACAAAAAAGTAACCAGTCTAGTTGCTAAACTTCGCTGTGAACTTTGTACTTTTTCAGCACCAACCAATATCACAAAGTATTTTATTCATTTAAAGAGACATTTGATTAATAGAGAGACTGTGAATTGCCCATTTGTCGGGTGCTCTTTTAAATCTAGGGTAGTCTCAACTTTTACTGCTCATAGAAGTCGTCATCATCACTCTTCTACTTTAACTGATTTCAGACCTGACCTTGTTAATTGTCACAGTCAAGCCTCTGTAAATGATGAACAGGATCACTTGGACGATTTAGCATCATCAGATGTATTAGTGCCTGAACCTGAATTTCAGCCTGCACAGAAGTCCATTGAGCGGCGAATTGCATCCCTTTCCTTCGACTGCAAGCCGTCCTTCATGTGTCAAAGTCAGCCATTCAAGAACTTGTGGATGAATTATTTGGTATTGGTGAATGTGCTCGACAAATAACTAAACAGTCAATTGAGAATATTTTGAAGGTGCATAATTACACATCTGAGGAATGTTTGACATTATTGACTGAAGCATTACAGAGTGCTAGCCCACTTAATTTGCTTTCGAGAGAAGGATCTCTAGGCACAGAGTATAAAAGGCAATTATTTTATAGACAGAACTTTACTGTCATTGAACCTGTAGAATATGTTTTGAGTGCACAAGAAAGCACTCATACTGTTGTTTATGTCCCCATTCCAAGTTTACTTTCTGAGATTCTGAAAAGAGAGGAGGTACTGCAAGCATTGGGAGAAACAAATCCAGCTGAACAGTCTGGCCACTACAAATCATTTCTGGATGGTGACTATTTTAAAGAAAATCCACTTCTCTCAGGTCAAGATGTTGGTGTATCCATTACCTTGTACATAGATGATTTCGAAGTTTGCAATCCTTTAGGCACATCCAAAAAGAAACACAAAGTCTGCGGTGTGTATTGGAGTCTTGCCAATTTGCCATCAAGATACAAGTCATCACTGTCATCAATCTACCTAGCTTTACTGTGCAAGACTGAACATTTATGGTTTTGAAAGAGTTCTGAAGCCACTGATTGAAGATATTAAACATCTGGAAACAGTTGGTGTGTTTGTAGAGAAACGTGCTTGTAATGTAAAAGGGACCATCTTGTATGTGGCTGCCGACAACTTGGCCGCACACTCCTTAGGTGGATTCCAAGAGTCCTTTAATGTGGATAAGTTGTCGGTTTTGTCTTGCTAGTCATCGAGACATACAGACTTCTGATGTTCGAACTGGGAACTTTGTTTTAAGGTCACCAGAATCGTTTGATGAAGCTGTAAATGTGTTGAATCAGAGTGAACTTGTGACTGTTGATGGTGTGAAACGAGACTGTCCTCTTAACACATTGACAGGTTTTCACACGTGCAAAGGCTTTCCACCTGATTTCTTACACGATGTGCTGGAAGGCATCGTATCCGTAGAATTAAGTCTGTGCCTTGCAGATTTGATTTCTAAGAAATATTTCACATTAGAATAGTTTAATACTGAACTACAAGCCTTTCCATTCAAATTCTCAGATAAGACAAACTGTCCTCAGAAAATTCCACAAACTTTGACAGAAAAGGACTGTAGGTGGTAACGGACATGAAAATTGGAGCCTTGTGCGTTTTCTTCCTCTCATCATCGGTCACCGTGTTCCAGAAGGGGATCAAACATGGGAATTAGTTCTTGAGCTCAAAGACTTGGTGGAGCTATTGTTGACCTCATCTTTCACTTCAGATTTACTTTGTTATGTACAATCAAAAATATCAGATCACAGACAGTTGCTGCAGACAGTTTTCCCAGACCACAAGTTGCGTCCCAAACATCACTTTCTTGAGCATTATCCGTGTCTCATTCAGAGGTTTGGACCCTAATTGAGTGTTGGACAATCAGGTTTGAGGCAAAACATTCATTCTTTAAAAAGGTTGTTCGTGATGCCAACAATTTCAAAAACATTCTGCTTACCCTGGCCTCAAGACATCAACTTATGTTGGCATATTATTTTGAAATGCCAAGCCTGAGACTGCTACGATGTCTAATGTGTGTCTGGAAGTCTTAGACAGTGGTGTCAGACAAGCTATCTTGAATAGATTCAGTGATGTTGACACCGTTGGGCTGACCCCTAATGCCTTCTTAAATGGAACAAAGTATTCAAAGGGAATGATTCTCTCTGTTGGGAGTACAAGTGGACTACCGGACTTTGGTAGAATTTTGGAAATATGCATTGTTCTGGCTGGTCAAATTAGCTTCATCATTGAACCTTTTACAGCTTACTACGTGGAGCATCTGCGGAGTTACTACCTTGTGAAGAAAAGCCCTGCTGAATGTCTGTTGGTAAAACCAGAGGATCTCAATGACTACATGCCACTCGTGTCATACCTTGTTCAGGGGCGCCTCTTAGTCACTCCCAGGACCTTCTTGCTGAATTAAACGTGCTGTAAGTATTATTTTTGTTCTGTTGTTACAATGGCCATATACTTTGACAGAATCACAGATGTAGGTGTCCTGAGACGTGACATTTGTCACCCTGATCCCGAAGAACTAACCCTCTTGCAGCATTTCCCAAACCTGTCCTGGAGTACCCTTTGTTTTGAGTTTATATAATTCTTTTTTTTTTTACTTACAGTGCATTATTCTCCCATTTCAGGTCAGTCAACAGTGGTCTACAATGCTGCTGCGAGTCATCATATCCGAAACCGAAATCAGACGCCTTTCAATTGAAAACATCCCCAATGATGTTAAGGAGCTGTGCGAGGTGTTACGAACAAACCTTGGCTTGAGAGGTGGATTTATTTTACAATTTGAGGATCCTGAATTCAATAATCAGCTGTGCAACCTGACAGACATCAAAGATCTTCCTGCCGTGCCAGCAACATTGAAAGTGTTGTTCAGAGCTGATCTCTCAGATTCTCCATTGGATACATGCAGCCTACCATCAGTCAGTAGTGGGGAATCTGAGCCCCAGGCATGGCCCGAACCCTTCCTGATTCCACAGTTCTCACATGATGTGGAACTCCAGCTGAACGAAGCAAATAGTAGGTATGCTAAGGATGGATCTGTGATGGTGATTCCTAAAGGTTTGAAGACTGATATCCTTGACACACTTGCAGACAGTATGTCAAAGATTACTGCCTATCCTGAAAGGTCTCACTACGAGAGTGTAGCCAAAGCGCTCGTGGAGAAGCATCCCAGTCTTAAGGAGCCCGGGGTCTGGAAAGGGATGGTACTCATGGTTTCACAGGCTGAAATTTAAGCTTGGAAATTATCGTCAAAAGTTAAGTGCAGCTGGATGCCCTGCAGTGGTAATCAATAAAAGAAGTGGAGGAAATGCAAAGGGAACACGTGTAAATAAGTCAAAGAAGGGTGAGGTCAACTACTGTCCAGATCCACCTGAAGGACAGACTCCTGAAAACACGGAGGAAAAGCGGATGATGATGGAGATGGAAATGCTGAAAAAAGACCCTGATCACCAGCTGGTAGAAGACCTGATGACTTCTACATTTTCCGAGCGCAGAAAAGAGATTGTTGGAGATCAGCCACTTGTCGCAGAGGCCATGTCCAGATGGCCAGCTATGTTCTATGAGAGACAGGTAACACAAGTGTACATTAATTCCACAACAGTGTTTCCCCTAGGTTTGCAATCCTGGAGCGTCGCTCCGTGCCTAACCAATTTGTTTAGCGACTAGTGACTACAAATGTCAACCTCCAATAAAACTTGTCGGGGGTGGGGGGGTATTTACTGTTTGTGTCTCCTCAGATTAGGGCAGAGTTCAAGAGAGTCGTCAGCACAGACCTTCTTGAATCATTTCTCGGCGGACTTGATGGCCTGGTCCCAAGACTGCTGGAGTTGTATGAAGCAGCAACTAAGTCTGGAAAGAAGCAGGCACTCAAAGACATTTTGGACTGTCTTAAGAAAGTGGTAAGTGGAGGAGCTGATGATCATGAAAGTGGCACTCTTTGTTATGTTTGCTATAACATCTTTAACTCACTGGGGAAGTGGTGGTCTAGTGGATAGTAAGTTGGACTGATGATTGGAAAGTTGTGAGTTCAAATCCCACATGGAACACCACCACTAATGTGCCCTTGAGTAAGGCACTTAGCCCTCAGTTACTCCAGGGGGAATGTGGCATTTTAGCATTTGCTAAATGGCAAATTCTAAATTTACTGCATATTTCTTTTGTCTTGTAGGACACAAATGAGAGAAGGACTGCTGCTTTGCTTGGTCTGCCACACTACCTGTCTGAAGATCCATCAGACGTCATCAGGATGTGTGACGTAAGATCATATATATTTCTGCAATGCAAAACTGCAGTTGTACATTTGAACATAATTGTGTTGTCAGATAAACTGTAGGTCCTGTGATATACTAAGGAATCTGACAGTTTGTCTTCAATGCTCTATATAGTGTTTTCACAGACCGTTATCAATCAGGAAGTTGGCCATGTCGGAGATACTGAATGTAGATAGATAGATCTATCCATTTGTCTATTGATCTATCTACATCCAGTACCTCCAACATGGCTGACTTCCTGATTGATGATGGGCCATGAAAACAACTATTTCTGTATGATGACTGAAATTTGAATTAGCCTTGTAAAGCATATGTACTTGTAGATGGAAAGACTCACACACTCTTTTTGCTTTTCAAGGCTCATGGTGAGAATCTGGATGCAGCCATGAAGGGGATGCAAATTGGCCTACTGATAGGCTATGAGGGTGAGAAACAGGATGCCTTTCCATGCGAGATCTTCAATGTGGCAGTTGTGGTCGAGGAGACCATTGTGCTACACAACATCAACGATGTGCCATGCAGCTTTGCCATGCTTCTGGGTATTATCTGTGTGAATCTTGAGTACCCACGAGCCATGAAGTATTCCTTTGAGTTTCTACAGAGAGTGGTTATGGAGATCAAACCAGACCAAGCCACTGCCAGAGTACACGGCTTAAGAAACAAACTCCTGAGGTATAAACTGTAAATAGCCGCTTTCAAATTGTTTTTTGTTTTGTTCTTTGTTGAAAGAGTACCTGTTAATAATATATAATAATATATTTTTCAGACACTTAAGCAAATGTAAAGTAAAACACTGATATTGACCCACTTTAATTTGTTGGAATGTTGAGGGGTCACAGAAGTGTACATAATTTTTTTAAGCCAATTTTGTGTTTCCTTTTAAAATGTTTTCTTGTAGAAAACCAGTGAATTATTGCTTTGTATACAGTAATTGTATGAGATTTGTCTCAAATTGTTTAAAATAAAGACTCAAAATAACGAGTTGAAACAATTCTTAAGTCCAATTTGATTTTACTTGAGACTTTAAGGCAGCTGCTGAACTTACGTTTTTAAGTTGAACCCAGTGGATATTAAGTTAAAACAATACTTTTAGGTAATGCTAACTAGAAAAGTAATGTCATGTGTCCTTGTATTCAAATAATTAAGTTGGAACCACTAATTAGGACAAATGAACAGGATGCATGGTAATAAGTTATAACATAATCTTATTCAAGAGTTTAATAAAATAAGTGCCATAAGTCCAAGTGCATATATTAACTGTGCTTTTGGATTTTCACTGTTAATAGTGACAGATGTTACTGTTCAAAACACACATAATTTCAGATTGACCAAGAAACAGATAACTTGCTGACACTAATGAGAAGGGTGATACTGAGATCTGGATTTCAGTAAACAGGCCAGGTCGGGTTTGACGGCACTGGTTGAGATGCGTAAAATGTCGCGGAAGTGGGAGTCACTTAGTTTTGACCTCAATCGGCTCTTGTTTAAATTCATGACAGAGAATGTCTGCTCACACAAATATGTGTAGCCGAATAAGCTCAGCATTTTCTTTGCAAGTGTTCGCATTTCTGGAAACCTGCCTTTATCCAGCTGCCGGTAAAAGTCAACAAGAGAAAGCTGCTGGTGTCTGCCGCGCCACTCGTCGTCACACTGCAGCTCAATGAGCTCCAGCTGCAGCGGTGGCGGAGCATCATCAGGGTCCACGGACCTCTTTCAAAGCTGGGAAATGTGCAGTGCAGGGTTCTGATTGTGACAAGTGTCTTCGGAAAAGTTGCAGCTTGCTTCCAAAGGCCTTGATGTGTGCATAAAGCTGGCTCACCACTGCGTCTCGTCCTTGAAGATTAACATTCAGTGCATTCAGATGCTTCGTTATGTCAACCAAAAAAGCCAAATCTGCCAGCCATACAGGATCTGACAGTTCTTGCATTGGTTGCCCCTTTTCATCCAAAACATTTCCGATTTCCCCTCTGAGAAAAATCGCTGCAATGCAGACCCCCGACTGAGCCACCTCACATCGTTGTGATATATTACGTCTCCGTATTCAGCCTGGATGTCAAGCAAGAACTGCTGAAACTGGCGGTGGTATAGAGCTTTAGATCTAATGGAATTGATTGCCTTTACCGCCGGTTTCATAACGTGATCAAATTTGAGAATTTTTGCGCAGAGAGCCTGCTAGTGTTGTTTTTGGCGGCCTAGCTGTTTTAATTTTAGTTTTAGTCTAGTCTTTGTGTCAAGCTGTCATTTTAGTTTTTATTAGTTTTAGTCACGTTCATACTCTTTTTAGTCTAGTCAAGTTTTAGTCGACTAAAAGTCTGAGCATTTTAGTCTTATTTTAGTCAGACTTATCCATGACTATTTTCGTCTAGTTTTAGTTGACGAAAACTGATGAAATTTTTGTCTAGTTTTAGTCGACGAAAACTGATGACATTTAGTCTAGTTTAAGTCAATGAAAATTGTATTTTAGTGTATTTTTAATCAAAACATAAGTAGTCTAAGCAGAGGCATGTTAATGCCAAAACCATTTGTTTAATGTATTGGTCTAGATTGAATAAGGTATTCAAAGTAATGTTGTTGATGCCAAATTCAGTTCAGTGTGATTGCTATGTGAATGACAAAACTAGCTACAGTATTTGGCCAACAAGGGATGCTTAGTACACATGCAGTCAGTCAGGTAGGAACTAAGAACCCACTTTACACTGTCTCATAAAAATACACACACACAGTACACATTCTAGTCACACATGATAACCCACTTTACACTCTCTCACAAACAAACACACATACGCTAGTCACACACGTTTGTCTCAGACTCTCAGTCGGTTTCAGCTCAGTAGCTAACGTCTAAAGCTAACGTTAAAATGAGACACATTAAGCACAGCCTCATGAGTTAGCTAATAATAATAACGCGACTAAACGAGATGAAATAACGTTATAACATTTCGTCTCGTTTTTATTTGTAAACTACATTTCGTCTTGTTTTTATTCGTCAACGATATTGCATTATACATTTAATTATAGTCATCAACACATGACCTGCATTTACGTTGCGTCTCGTTTTCGTCACTTGATAAAGGTTCGTTGACGACGATATTTAGTCATCATTTTCGTTGACGAAAGCAACACTAGAGCCTGCTGGTGAATTATACAGTGGAGTTTTATAGCGTTACCTCCTTCTTCGCTGACTTTATTGCAGATCAGTGTGGAGTCTGTGGACAATCCACTTCGTTCACCAGTCATGGCAGGCGCACCATCGGTAATAATCCCACAAACTTTACTCCATGGTAGTTTCATATCCTCAACAGCTGCACAAACAGCAGCGAATAAATCCGTTCCTCTTGTTTGGCCTTTGAGGCTTTGGAGGTCAAGCAGCTCCTCTGTTACGTTCATGTCGTCATCAACTCCTCTTAAAAAAATCAGTAGCTGTGCCGTGTCAGATGCATCTGTGCTTTCATCGCAGGCTAATGAAAAATAATCAAAGGTCACTCCCCTGTCCCCCAATTGTCTATGAATATCTGACGATATGTCCTCAATTCTCCGTGCCACAGTGTTACGAGCCAGGCAAACGTTCAGAAATTATTGCTTCTTCTCGGGGCAAATGTTCTCCACCATTGTCATGACACAGTCTTTGATAAACATACCCTCTGTAAAAGGTTTGCCATGTTTAGCTATTAACATGGCCACTTCGTAGCTTGCGTTGGTAATGTTTTCATTTGAATCATTGGCCCGCGCGTGAAGAATCGCTGTTGTGAAGCCAGAGCAGCTTTGAGTTGCTTCACTTTTTCAGAACGGTCACTCGCCGTTAGCTTGTCAAAGCTAATGTTTTGTCTGGTAGTGTCTCTTTACATTGAATTCCTTAAACAAGGCAACCGTCTCTTGACAAATTAGGCAAACACAATTGCCTCGAGTGTCAGTGAAGAAATATTGTAATTCCCATTTCTCCTGAAAGCGGCGGCCCTCAGTGTCAACTTTCCTCTTTTTACTTGCCATGGTAGAAATGATCGGAGAACGGTTCGCGGCAACGTGTGTTTGAAAGTAGGTTGGACAAGTGTGTGCAACAGTAAAGCTGTACTAATTATCACACTGTTGCCTTGTTCTCGCGAGACGAACATTTGAACAATGCCAAAGTAAAAGTCCAATACCCTAGCGGTTGAAGGAGGAATTGCATTTGAAAGTTTTATTATTTATTTAACAGTGCTGGCCGGCCATAGATAGTACATTATAAGACCGAAGCTGAGGGCCGTATGAAATCTGACCGCGTGCCGCGATTGGCTCGCGGGCCGGACTTTGGACACCCCTGCTCTAGCTGAAAGTATGCTGAAGTAGTTAAGTTTGAAAGAGGAGGAAGCTTTTTTAATGATTTGAAAGGATTTACCATTACTTTTAAAGGGAGAATAATTTGCACAAAAACCTAATACATAAAATAGTATAAAAGTGAGAAATTAGAAAAGTCATAGCACACATCTCCTGAAAGAGCTTAACGTTTTGATACAAAAATTGTAGGAATCGGTAAAAGTATGCAGGACTAGTTAAAGGACAAAAAAAGGCGGAAGAACTAAGAAGTTGGAAAAACAATAGTGAGAATGCTGAACAGCATTCTTTTCTAGCTTATAAACTATACCCTCTTTCTCTTGATAACTCTCTGGTGGATTGATGTAGATCTCATAGCCTTTGCTCTACTATCAGGGTCCCTATTTCTGGTTTGGCCAAATTTCCCTGAATACACACTTCACACTCTTGTTCAGTTCTACCCGTTTTGCCCTTGATCTGCATACCTTCAACAACATTCTGTAACTTAAGAACATCGTCATAGTTACAGTGGCCTAATATCTCATGCCATGTCTGTATGTCGTGAAATGCATTACACTTATCATTAGACTCAGCTTCAGTATGCAAATAATACAGCCTGCCATATACATGAATGTTAAATCTTGTACCGTTTCTGGTTATCAGGGTGTCTTTATCTTCTTTAAAGACAACCGTAGACCCCGAGAGGTAGCCCCCGTGTCCACCATCAGACCCCTCTCCTGGATGCTGGCTGCCGCTGGTTACTGATCCCTCCGTCTCTCAACTTGAACACGTAGTCCTCATCGGCATCTTCTTAGACTTTACTCGCACCATCCTTTTTGTCCTTACTGTACTTGTCCTTATGCCTACACGTGGTGTCTTTGTGTGTGTCACTTCTGCTAAAACTACACCGTCTTTTCTGTCGACATCCTTTCGCTCGGTGGCCTCTGGTGCCGCACTTGAAGCACACCATCTCTGTGTCGTCTTTGTTCCAGCCACGTGTGCTCGTCTTGGCTGGCCACCGTCCGCTTTTCCCTTGAGTCTTCATCCCACTGTCGCTGTCGGCTGCTTTTATCTTTGTCTCTTCAAAATTACGTAATTTTGTCTTGAATACTGCAAACGTGGTGTTATCGTCTGTATGTGCCACATGTATTGCGAATGGCTTAAAACTCTCAGGCAATCCCTTTAAAACCATAGCCACTAGCAGGCCGTCGCCTAACGTTTCACCTGCGTTCCGCAGTACTGTGATGGCGGTTTCTGCTCTGATTATATAGTTCATTACACTTTCATCGTTTGCCTTCTGAAGCGATGTCAACGTGGTGTACAAGTTCATAATACAGGGCTTTCCCCTCCCTGCATAATACTCTCAATATTTTCAGAGCTCCTCTTCCATTGTTGGGTGCATCCCTCATAACTAATGAGAGGCTTTTGTCATCCAACAGTAAAATCAACTCTGCATATGCGTCAGCGTTTTTCTTTGCATCTACTGCTATCTCGGCTTCTGTCTCCGGTTCTTTTAGCACCGTGTTCTTTAGCCCTGATAAATGAAAATGTCCCAACATTTTGGTCTTCCAAAGCTCATACTTAGTCTCATCTCCGTTGAATGTCAGTCGAGGCAACCTGCACGTCCTTCGTTGTTCCGCCATGTTAGCTTGCTCTTTTTTTTTCTTAGCTAGCAGTCCGTTAGCACGCGGTCCGTTGCGACTTTCTAAACGGTGGAAAACGATAAACGTATCTTCCGAACAACTCCTGGGCCCATAACCCGTTGAGTTATACTGTTGTTGCAGCTAACGTTGTATTCGGAGGAAAAGAGTGGACGATAGGTTGATCACCTTTTAGCCGTTCTTGGCATATTTATTGTATGAGCTGCAGACACATCAGTCTCACGGTCAGACAGCTTCTGATTGAACAAATCAACTGGAACAAAAACGATGCCGACGCGCCCTCCACAACACACGCTACAGAGGTAGCGCCTCCCCGTGGCACAAACATACATCCAACCACAGAACAGCACAGCACCACATCACATACAATTGAGGACATAATGAATGCATTTCAACAAGTGTCCTGGTGGTCCATCTGAAAATAATTAGATAATTATGTAGATATTAAGCCTCAAAGATCCATAGATTTGGGGGGGTGGATGGCTTGATTGACAGGTCTACTAGCCAGGGGCATAGAGGAAAAAGGCTGTTAGCGAGGTGGGCGTGCATTGTGTCCTCGGCTTCTCCCGCCCTTCGCCAACTCCCCCAACTCCGCCCTCTCGTCCAAATTTGGTCACTTCTGGCTCCAAAAAACAAAAATCGAGGCTTCAAAACAGGCTTTTTTCTCGACTGGCGAGAGTTGCCGCTTGCAGTCGGGGAGGAGTTAAAAACGCCTCCTTAAAGTCTGACATTCCTGCTTCTCGTGGTTTGCTGCGTTGACGTCAGTCATGGCCGAACAAGAGTTGTTTGCTTACTTTATCGCTGATGAACTGCATGGTTGCGAATGTAATTGTTTTCACATTAGAACTTGCTACGAACCAGTGCACTGAAATTTGTAATTTTATGTATTCATAGTTTTCACGTGACGTCACGTTCCAAGGGGCACGCCCCCTTGGAGGGCAAAAAATACTTTACTCTGCCCGACACCCATTATAAAGTCATACATTTTCCAAATATACACGTATTTGCAGCTAACACTTCATCAAGTTCAAGTAAAGTTAAACACAAGAATATACAGGTATATTAATTATGGTATTGCCATAAAACACATCTTTATGTAATCGGTTTGACATAGTTTGTGGTGTATCGAGGCGACCAACTGTAGTGGTCGTAGTGAGTTAAAGATAGCTAGTTAGCTAAATAGTTGGGTTGCTGTGTTACACACAACTTAACTCAAAATGCATTTGGAATTAAATGATTGGGAAATCCCTTTACACCGATATTCAACTGAATGTAAAACAAAGACAATGTGTGAGGCTTGTGTTAAGACTGATTGGTTTTTCATACTCATTTGGTCCTTTGTTTTTATTTAGGTTTTTCACAGCCTCCCAACTTTTTGGGAATTGAGGTTGTAATAAGTAAAAATTAAAAGGAAAAGTTTACTTTCCGTTTGAATAGTTAGCAGTTTTTTGAGAGAGGGGTTAGCTAGTTTACAGTAATGATATCCCAGTCATCACATATATAAAACCTTGCGGTTTTTAGGGGCAGAAATACGGCAGCGGGTGCTGTATATGGATTGTAAGTGCCCAACACTTGCAGTTTGTGTCCATGTCTTTCCTTTTGTTTAGCTAAGACGTGATCCAAAGAAACGTGGGAAGGTACATTTGCCAGCTTTTGCTGCGTCTCAACGGTGTGAGACGCCATCACCAGCAGCTTTCTGCCCTCCAGGTCATCACGGATGTCACGTGACTGAAAACTATGAATTGGGCTATGTTAAACTCTTTCTCCAACCTACAGATTGATAATACAACCAGAACTCAATTAAACTTAGTCTTTCCATTAGTGAAGAGGCGGACTAAAACCCGTCAAAGTTGCTGTGTGTTAGTCTGGCCAATCATGAAATAGCTGTGTCGTCATTAGAACCTGTGCAGTTGCTCTTGAGAAAATGTGCTCGGCTACACAGCCGGCTGTTCTCAAATCGATCTCACGGTACTTTGATGGATACGTCACAGTGACCTAGCCTCATCGCCGTCTCAAGTCAAGACAAAAAGTCTAACCAGAATTCACTGCTTCAAGTCAGCCGGCTGCGGCTACAGTCTATGGTAGGAGCCAATCTAGCGCATTCAAAAGTTTCAATTATCGCAGCAGATTTAATTAGATTCACTACATAAAATTAGGTTTTCATTATTTTACTTTAGTCTTCTAAATGACATAAACGCCATAAGGTCAGCGAAAAAGTAGTATTGCCTGGAAATACTTGATTGAGAAGTATAATTGGCATGGCAACAGTGGCAATACTGACAGCGGTGGCCATGGTAGTCATTTCGGACATGGTTGACAACGAAAAAAAACGGTAAGCTCCTGAAGAGAAAGGCGAATCGCGCATATAAATGTGCAAGTAACGCAAAGCGAAAATAGCCTATATCTCGCAGCGCAAAAAAATTGCTTTTGGTGGTAACACAGCATTAGGCATGATGTACTTGTTTTTTACTTGACTTCGCCTAACCTGTATGACAAAACAGTCCTGAACAGTGCAAACTCTGTGGTACATTGAAGGCACTCCAGGTGCTAAGCATCCCCAGTCATGGTCAGTGTTGGCCCGTAGCCATCCTTGTGGAAATCTCCTGGATGTGGTGCCATAGCAGCTCGGGGTTTGACTCATTGTGTCTGATCAGTGACTCCAACCCTTCAGCCTGCTCTAGGCTCTGCCAGTAGTCCTGTGGCCACATCTGCAGCCAGCTGCACACACACAAACACATACAGGTTAACTGCTAAAATTAGGAATACTATGAAATCTAATGGACAATTCACAAGATGCTAATTATTGGCTCAAAGGCCAGTGGTTCCACATACCTGTCATTGACAGGGATATCCTGGAGGTCGCCGTACCCCGGGCAGGGGAGAGGGCACCCCATATGCCTGTTATTGGCCATCTTTGGCTTAGGGGGCTGGTTCTGCTTGGGAGCCTTTCGATTGGCCCGTTCGGCTGCCAATCGAGCGTTCTCCTGGTCACACACATAGCACTCAAACCCGTTAAGATAGTTGGGCCTGCTCATGTCATTCACGCCCCACTCCCTGCTTTCTATTGCCTCCAGAAGACGAGAGTTGGTAACATGGCTGGGGTGTTTAAACTCTAGATATTTCATGTATTCCTTGTCGTTCTCATCAAGGTCTATCAGATAGTCAGCCAGGTCCTTGGGTGAGGGGAAGTCATCGATGAGGATGACGGAGCAGGAGTTGGGCATCCAGTCCTCCACGGAGGGTGAGCCACGGTACACAGGCACGCTGCCCTGGTGCAGCGGACGCCACAGCTTCTCCGTCATGTAGTCGTGGCAGAGGCCGTTCTCCAGTGCCAAGTGGAACTTATAGCGCGCCACAAAGCCCATGAAGCGGGCGTCCTCACCTGTGGCTGTGGCTGTGTCCTCTAGGCTCTCTGGGAGGGCCTTGTTGTTTAAACACTTACCGTATGAGTCCACCTGGGTGGGATGGACCGTAAGCGAAAGGAGAGACGTGGAAGTGGAGAGAGAAGTGGAAGAAGATTGGGTGAAGAGAACAACAAAAGAGTGTTGTAAGAGGAGAGAAAGGACAGGAGTAAAAAAAAAAAGAATATTCAGAAAAAGACACAAATTTGCAAGAAATGAGTTATACGCACAGCTTTGACATGAACCTTGCACAACATGTCTACTAACACACCAAATGTCAATTATCTTGCTGAGCTCTCTTTCTAGATTTTGCGCAATCCACGCTCCTTAACGAGAAACCTACCTTGATATACTTCATGAGTTCCTGTACGTATCTGTCCCTGTCAGAGGGAACATCACAGTGGGACTGCATGTAGAGCACTGGAGCCAGACCCTGCTTCCTCCAACGGTTCTTCTCCTCCAGAGACACGGCCACCGGCTGCAGCAGGTACTCTAGCGAGGGGAGCCACTGCAAGGTCAGGGGGTAGTCCGAGCCCCGCCGGAAGGTGGCAGTGTAGTTGAAAAGGCGGATTCCCGGTGCATGAGACAGGAAGTAGTTGTTC
The DNA here is from genome assembly GCA_023658055.1 of Thaleichthys pacificus. NCBI lineage: Eukaryota > Metazoa > Chordata > Actinopteri > Osmeriformes > Osmeridae > Thaleichthys > Thaleichthys pacificus. The sequence continues at coordinate 1,525,663 of CM042855.1, forward strand.
ATGGGCGACTCCTCGTGGAACAGTGCCCAGGTCTGGTGGCGGAGGCGGGGGAGGGGTGCCTCGTACGCTCGGAAGTCCGTCCCGTAGAAGATAACTGAAGCTGTGCGCTTATACAACTTGACCTTCCACGCATAAGAAGTTCAATATTAAGATTGCTATAAACTGACACTTCAATTCAAGTGTACACAAGAGTAACTGTTTTTCTGTAAGAAATAATATAGTTGTCATATTACATTTTGTGAAAGTCAGTCACTGACCTCTGTCGAGAAAATTTAACTTTGTTTAAAGGCATGGTAGGTAAGTTTTGCAAACCTAGCAATTTCAAACCTAGCAATTTTATCTAGAGTTTGAAAATATCCCACCCCTCCAAAACACATGAACGTGCTGCCTGACTACTGCCGGGAAGACAAACAAGTAGCCAGTCCAATCATTGCATTTGGTCTGAAGTTGTCCTACCTTTCTGTTGCGTGTGACCAGGCAGGAGGAGGTGGCACAGTCTATGCGCTCCGTGTCACCTGGAAAGTGAGGGAAAAGGCCAGAGCTCCACCAAAGGATGATTGGCAACTCCTTGTTGCCACGGGAGTCATTGTTGCCGGGGCCACGGAAGGAACTGACTGAAGCAAACCCTATATCAGAGAGGGTGCTCTGTGGCTTAAAAGCACTCTGCTCGCCTAGGGAGTCCAGAAGGTCTAAGGCGGGTTCTTGGAGGTCCTGAGCACCCGAACCGGGCAGGGTGCCCAGGACACACAGCATCCCCAAACAAACACTAGCCGCTAACCTGCCCTCAACCATCTGAAACAGACAAAGTCGAGCAGTGAGCAAAATATTGTAGCGTTGTACCGCACAGCATTTTCACCCCTTGTACGTCGCATATTGAGACAATGTCCCGCATTTGTCAGTCTGTTGGTTTTAATGATCATATTAAGAAACATACATGCACTCTTTTGCCTTTTTAAGAAAGCATTTATTTATTATTTTGCGGTGTAGTTTTTCCCATTTTTAACAGCGCTTCGTCAGAAGTAAATAGCCTACAACAGCCGTTTTTAAATCATATCCAATGGTTGAAAAGAAGGTACTAAACACGGTCTGACGGCTGTCAGAATGTGGAGCGGAGATTCGTGTTCCCTGACATGTTATGTTACAACAAAGCGTAATACATGGTTTTAAGTTAGATAGAGCTAGACATTATATAACAGTTTCAGGTTATGTTTTAGTTTTGGTAACATGGCACACATTGTCCCGCACAAACTTCGAATCGTACGTCCCACATTTGTTTTGTTTGATGGTGGTCACCCTAGTTGTAAGCTAGCCTGTCTAGTATTGTGTTTTCCGTTTCTAAACTCAGCAGGCGATTATATTTAAGATGCAAAGTATCTAAGTATCGTAACTCGTAGTGTAACTTGATATCGGTACAGCTGATACATGGTGTCACACTTCAGAACGATAACGGATGTGGTATTTTATCCTACCATGATCAACAATGTAGAAACCGTAAGAAGTGTTTTGATTGAGCCGACCGTCTGAGGTCGGACAGGAATTTTTGGTACCAGCTTCTTCTTTTTCTTTGCATTTGCTACAGGCAAGACGTCGAATTGCATATTGCTGCCCTCTGCAGTTTGGGTAGACTCACTGCACTTCAGGCTTAAACCTCGACTACATTTTTGGCAACCACCATCCTCGGTTCCCTGTGCTAATATAATAAACTTGTACAATATTAGCCCACCGACAACAGAACTGTAGGCTATTGTCAGATCAGTGCACTGCACAATAGCACGTGTCACAGTCCTCATTTCCCCTTGGTACTGGCACTAACTTTCCTTGGAAATTCACATCTGATCCTGGAATCGACATTATCTAGCTAAATATTTACCAATTATGGACAAATCATCATTAATAATTTTTCATGCACGTATGTACAGCTAGTGATATGTCGGTTTGTTTACTAGAATTAGCCCCGCGGACTTTAGGACCCTGATGAGACCTTGCTTGGTCGTGGAACACGCTTCGCAAACCTAGCAAGAAGACTGCCAGAGCTATAAAACTGGCAGAGCAAGCCACGAAAGTAAGTGGTTAGATGATGAGGTAAGGAAAAACGTAGTGAACCATATTTCACTGTTTATGATTCACGTCTGTTGCATTTTTTAGGTTTTGGTCAAAATATTTCAGAGCATTTATCTAGACCATCTAGTAATAGCTAGCTACTTATACACACACTGCTGGGCTGGCTGGTTGTCTACAAAATGTATGTCAGTCTGGAAAGCTTGCTACTGTAGCTTTAAATGTTACAAATTTAGTAGTAGTTAGCTGCCATGGACTGCCTTGCAAATAAATAATAGCTATACATTAAGTGTAGTTTAAAGTCTTTTTTCTTAGCGTTTTTGGATATAGCTGGCTAGCTTTGACAGCAAACTGGTGTGTTTGGGATTGCCTGCGCATGTGCACTGCGAAGTACATGTTCAGTCCCGTCTACTCATAGTCCACTCCTGACTCATCGTTTTTCTGTTGTTGGTTTGTCTTGTCTTTTGGGGTTTTAGACTGGTACATACGATTCGAGTGATTCATATGCCCAATACAGGTTTTAATTCTCGAAAGCTGTTACCTAGGCTTAATTAGTTATTAGATCTCAATACAGTACTTTGTGGATGAGCACAGACAGTGCCAATGGCAGGTCTACTGTTGTGACTGTTCGTTTCAGCACTGTCACAGTTATAGTTCCACCAATCGTAGTCTGTATTGAGAGGGGGAGTTTCTCAGGGTCTCTGTCATTCATCTCAGTATGAGAGGTGTCCTTGAAGGCAAGTAAACATGCTAGTCAATCTGGACCACAGCACATCTGGGCTGGAGAGGGATATGAAAGCACTCCAAATAACAGAGATTTTTTTACATTTTTATTTTGAGTCATAGTCTGCTACTGCATCTAGATTTCTTAGTATAATGGTTAGAAATCTTTATTGGTACACACATGCTCCAGTGTCCACCGAAGAAATGTGTCCTCTGCTTTTACCCATCCCAGTGTCCTTCCTCCCAGGGCAGCCAGGAGCAGTGGGCTCCTAGTACTCCTAGTATTAGCGGCACAAGTACAAGTGCTCACCCATGTCACCTTGCTGGCCTCATCAACAAGGCCTCCAACTGACACACATAAAGTACTTAGTGTTAAATTAACGCTCCTCTATCACTTTACTGCATACAGCCCTACTGCACTCTTTTTTATTTTTTACTTTTACATTTTATATTGTACATTGTCCAGTTTTGTCAGTATTTTGTTGTAAATATTTTTAATGTTTACATTATATATTTAAGGACTGCATGCACATAAAAAAAAATATTATGTTTATTATAGGTTTACTGTATGCAACTGGCCTGCCCACCAAAGTAAATTCCTTTTTTCTGTACACTTACTTGGCGATTAAACTTTGTGCTGATTCTGATGTCCGGGCCAGGGACATGGTCAATCTGTTCTGCATGTTTTTGTTCTTTGCGGAGGGACCCATGTGAACACGGGAAAACAGGCAAACTCCACACAGAGAGGCACCGGAGAGAACCCCCCTGAGCACCGATAGGACTCAAGCGTGAATTTAACCCAAAACTTTCTTGCTGTGAGGCGACAGTATTAAACCCCTGCCACCATGCCAGATAATGCCAACAATCTCTCTGTCCGTCCGTCCAGCTAAAACAATTTCTCATAACACAATACCAACCGTCCAAAAGACACTCAGAACAACACTCAACATGTTAATCACGATATTCCAAACACAGTCAGTCAATCACTACAACAATGTTACCAAATGTCTAGCATCTTCTGATCGTTGCATAAAAACTGACACTCAAAATTCAAGGATTTTCATCAAAAGTGGACAGACTGTGTACAGACGTTGTTGTCAATGTTAAAGATTGCCTGGGCACACGAATATGAGAAACATGCTTTCTATAGTATTCATCACGAGATATTACGGTCTCATTGAGCATCCAGTCTCTCTTCCCTGATAGGCCACAGCACTTCATCAAAATCACACCAGGGGCCAAATGTATCAAACTCTGTAAACTCATCCGTAAAAGTATGCATACGGAGAAAACAGGGAAACTCGTTTTTCTCATATTTATGAACTCTGAGCAAGCGATATCTTAAATTGTGATTGTGCGCACATGAACAAGCTTGTTGTCCACCCCCCCCCCCCCCCAACTCCCATATTTTACCTTACATGGTTGTTGAAACGCCCATATTTTGTCAAGTTTCTCAATAAACTTCTCAATGTTCCCATTGTGAACAATGAATGATTCAATGAATAATGGCTAAGGCAACAAACTTTACTGAATGTGAAATGGAGACCTTAATTTGCAAAATAGGAGGACCATCTTGTTCGATGGCATTAGGGTGGCAGTTGTTTAAACGTTGATGGAGTAAAAATGCTTTCGATTCACAAAAAAATAATTAATCATTGTCATTTTTATTTTTTTTTTCTCAATCAACCCATTGTGCTCTTATAGTGACGTGTGCAGTCCGCGGCTGGATACAGGGGGGTTTAAAGGTTACGCCTCCCCCCCCCAGAATTCTGCCACACCTTCTGACTTTTTCTGCCGTGGCCCCCCCAGCTCCTTCTGCCAAACATTTTCAAAAATTGGCGAGTTGTTGCTTGCCGTCGGGGGAGGAGTTGAAAACGGCTCCATCAAGTCGGACATTACCGAAGGCCTGTTCCATAAAGTGTCCCAAACCTGACTTGAATTAGCTTAACAAGTCAAGCGGGGATAAAGCGGTTCCATAAAGGCCAATTTTAGCTCATGCACTCCTACTAATTTGAGCCCGATTTAAGTAGTCAAGCTAATTGCGCGTAGCCTGGCTCTGCCCTCCTACGTACGTCTGCTCAATTTTCATTGTGCTTCTGTACTGCGTCTGGGCTTGAGGTATATTGGTCAGATGTCTCCAGTAAACTTTTTACCAGTCCAATCAGCAAACAGAGGGAGTGGCTGAGAACGACATTGATGTTGTGTGCTAGTTTGAGTTGTAGTTACGTAATGGCGGCGGAGAAAGATGTGCGGGAAGCCTTTCAGTCCGTTGTGGCAACGTTGCCGAATATCCAGAAGTTAAAGCCGGAGCAATAACAATCTTTGATCTCCACGGAGTTTGTTTGATTTTCCAGCTAGCTCAGTTAGTGGTGAAGGAGTTGGCTAAGGCAAACGCTGGCGATTGGTTATGCCAGATCCAGAGTGGCTCTGGGCAGATCCAATAGTTTTAAACTTCAACAGAGTACCTAGCCTGGTCCTAACCAGACTCTCGTACATTTCATTTGTACAGAGAGTCTGGCCTCGCTCCATTGACAAGCATTGACTTCCTTGTAGGCGGGTACTCTGTTGAAGTTTAAAACTATTGGATCTGCCCAGAGCCACTCTGATCTGCCATAACCAATCGCTAGCGTTCACCTTAGCCAATTCCTTCACCACTACTGTAACAGAGCTAGCTGCCGTAGCTGTAAAATCTAACTTTTCCCGAACCCTGTGGGGAGGAGGGCCACAACATCATGGCCACCAACAAAACTCAGTAAAACTTGTTCTTGCTCCGGCTTTAGCTGTTGGATATTCGGCAGCGTTGCCACAACGGACCGAATGGCTTACTCGCATCTTTCTCCGCCGCCATTACGGAACTACAACACAAACTAGCACACGACACCAACGTCATCGTTCTCAGCCACTCCCGCTATTCGCTGATTGGCCCTACAAAAAGTTGATTTGAGAAAATCGACTTATGTGCCGAATTCCCAGACCTAGTACAGAAGCAAAATCAAAATTGAGCGGAAGTACATAGGAGGGCAGAGCCAGGCTAGGCCTATATGCCTGATGCCTAAACATTTGAAATCACAAACAAGCTATGTTTGTATCATTCTGAAATCAGTGTTCATCATTGTTTAATCATTAGGCTAAAGGTTGTAGCCTTAGGCTAAAGGTTGTAGCCTATGTATTTAAGTTGATTTTCTATAAATGTAGCCTACATATTGAACTGATGAGAATGAGAAAATGAGAATGTCCGTGGTAAATCATTGTTTTCCCTTTGGGTCAGTGTTACAGGAACGTCTGGTTAAGCAAGAACACAGGCTAAGCCTGACAGTTAGCCTGGCCCCGACCAGGCTAGTTTCGAAGCATAAGCCTTTTCAAAATGGTGTCAAAAAATCTCAAATATACACCAGATTATTCTAATAAAGTCTGGCCTACTTCTACACCCTTTACATTTTCAATTACATTTCAAACAGAATGATAGAAAATTGCTCATCTCTGAAAATAACATCCTCGCTAATCTTAATTACTTTTTCAGAATTGTACTGAAAAATCTCAAATTTGCGCAAGCTTTCATTGTTATGCATTATTGGTTATGATTGTTGACAAGTTAGTCCTTAGCATTGACACCATGGCGGGTGGTTGGCTTCTGGGGTTTGAGCCCCGAATGTTTTCTCAAAAGCCCAGAATCTTTTAGGTAAAAATTTGGGTTGTCATTTTCAGCAAATATACAAATATGAGTCCAACGTAATATTTATATTAGGCTACATAAAGCTCAAACTATTTTGCGCTCAAATGAATGCCCCAAAAATGTGAACACTCGGATCGTTAAGCAGTCCCTAAAATGATATAAATGTAAGAAATGATATGATCCCTTTCCGGAATCATGACCCCAGAAATGTTCACTGCACCCCCAGTCAAAGCAGGCTGCATCCGGTGTTATCGCCCAACTGGTTACCACTCTAACTGGTTCCCCAGCTGTGCGTTCACCTATCAGTCTTCCTCTATCACCTGATTCGTCACAAATTCACAAACAATGAATTTCAAGTCGGATCTCATATTTGCTGCGGCGAATATGAAAGTATAGACTACGTGCGCACTACATTACATCCATTCACAACAAAATAAATGGAGACAAAATAAAACATTTGCAGGCTCGCATGAAGTGGGATTCGATCGCACTAGAGCAAAAACACGTATTACACCAAAGCCCATTGCTTTACACTGCAAGCTATTCTAGCTCATAAAAGATTTGCTAAATCGTTACGTATTTATTAACTACGTTGGCCTTCAGGTAACATCTTGTTTTGGCTTCTTCTGAAACAACTGGTTCCCATAGACACTATCCGAAAGTAGGCTACTAATCACGTATTTGGGGTTGTTTCGAGGCAATAGCCGTAGTTACCACGACATCACTGCTCCTTCTGACACCACATATAAAAAATTCATACGAAGAACGGCGCTGCTAACCCAGACAATACGATCAAAATAGCCTACACAACATGGGTCTATTAGTTTCCTATGCGATGAAGTCGCATGAAGTGGCATTTGATCGCACAAGAGCAAAAGAGAGAGAGAGAGAGAGATGTAACTTTTTTATTCTGTATAAAATGATACTGTGTTCAGCATTCCTTGTGTGCAAAGAGAGGCCTACCCCCAAATCTGAACTCTGGGTACACACACAAGACCCTTATCTTGGGGCTGAGGACTAAGGGGGGGTTTGTTTGTTTTAAAGAGATACTGTTTGACAAGGGCTAGATGGAGACGCAAACTCTGGTGACCATTTGCTTGACACCTATATGGTTGAGTTTTTACGCCACCAGAACCAGAGATTCAACTAGGGTTGATGACGCAAACACACACGCGCGTGCCAGGTATATGCAAGTGAGCCAATGAAAGAAGAGTGTGGAAGAAATTGGGATTTCCTATGTGCTTACATTATTCACTTATCAATAGAACAAGTCATTGGATACTAGTTAGTACGTTCTCATGTAAGCTTGCTATTAATAAGAGTAGATTGTGTCTATGTGTCAGGGTTAATGGATGTTCGGGGTCAGGAGAAAGTACTGGCTAAACGTTCCTTGTCATGACTACAAGGAGAGCTCCAACTATGAACTCTCTAGTCTGAGAGTTGTCATGTGTTGGGAGCAGTGAATCTCTTTCTCTGAGACGGTTGTAACGTCATTACTGCCTGACTGTCACGATCTATGTTTACATTCTTGTGCCCTATAAAAGATGGTCCTCCGGCTTTCAGAGCTGAGAGAGACATGATTGAGACCTAAGCCTGGTGTTGTGTTGTCATTTATTGTCAGAGATATGGTTTTCTTTGTTTGGCAAAACTCATTGCCACAACTTGTGCCACTGTGTTTAAATGCACACTTAAGATAAAAAATTAAAAACAACAGGCAATGAGAATAAGCCAAGGCCCTAATGCAAATGTAAAGGGTGTGGAAGTAGGCCAGACATTATTAGAATAATCTGGTGTATATTTGAGATTTTCTGACCCAAATTTGAAAAAGATATTGAGATTAGCAAGGATTTCATGCTATTTTCAGAGATTATCGATTTTCTATCATTTTTTAAAAACATTATTGAAAAAGTAAAGTGTGTGGAAGTAGGCCAGACATTATTAGAATAATCTGGTGTATATTTGAGATTTTCTGACACAAATTTTAAAAAGATATTGAGATTAGCAAGGATTTCATGCTATTTTCAGAGATTAGCGATTTTCTATATTTTTTTTAAAATATAATTGAAAACGTAAAGGGTGTGGAAGTAGGCCAGACATTATTAGAATAATCTGGTGTGTATTTGAGATTTTTTGAAACAAGTTTGAAAAAGATATTGAGATTAGCAAGAATTTCATGCTATTTTCAGAGTTTAGCGATTTTCTATCATTTTATAAAAAGTTGTATTGAAAAAGTAAAGGGTGTGGAAGTAGGCCAGACATTATTAGAATAATCTGGTGTGCATTTGAGATTTTTTGAAACAAGTCTGAAAAAGATATTGAGATTAGCAAGGATTTCATGCTATTTTCAGAGATGAGCGATTTTCTATCATTTAAAAAAAGTTTTAGTGAAAAAGTAAAGGGTTTGGAAGTAGGCCAGACATTATTAGAATCATCTGGTGTATATTTGAGATTTTTTGACACAAATTTGAAAAAGATATTGAGATTAGCAAAGATTTCATGCTATTTTCAGAGATTAGCGATTTTCTATCATTTTTTTAAAACATAATTGAAAAAGTAAAGGGTGTGGAAGTAGGCTAGACATTATTAGAATAATCTGGTGTATATTTGAGATTTTCTGACACAAGTTTGAAAAAGATATTGAGATTAGCAAGGATTTCATGCTATTTTCAGAGATGAGCGATTTTCTATCATTTTTTTAAAAAGTTTTATTGAAAAGGTAAAGGGTGTGGAAGTAGGCCAGACATTATTAGAATAATCTGGTGTGCATTTGAGATTTTTTGAAACAAGTCTGAAAAAAATATTGAGATTAGCAAGGATTTCATGCTATTTTCAGAGATTAGCGATCTTCTATCATTTTTTAAAAACATAATTGAAAAAGTAAAGGGTGTGGAAGTAGGCCAGACATTATTAGAATAATCTGGTGTATATTTGAGATTTTTTGACACAAGTTTGAAAAAGATATTGAGATTAGCAAGGATGTCATGCTATTTTCAGAGATTAGCGATTTTCTATCATTTTTTAAAAAGTGTTATTGAAAAAGTAAAGGGTGTGGAAGTAGGCCAGACATTATTAGAATAATCTGGTGTATATTTGAGATTTTTTGACACAAGTTTGAAAAAGATATTGAGATTAGCGAGGATTTCATGCTATTTTCATAGATTAGCGATTAATTGGAATTTTATTCAAAACTTTATTGATAAAATAAAGGGTGTGGAAGTAGGCCAGACATTATTAGCGTAATCTGGTAACAGTTTGGTTTTTATATCCATAACAATATTATAAAAGTCATAATTTTTCAAAATTGTATGGGTAATTTTCACCCGGTCCCTAACTCGACGCTGCAAAGTAGCGTTTTCCGAATGTGAGACGAATGTCGAATATGAAACTAACTTCACCTCGCTGTGTTTCAAAGGGTTACGTGTAGACCATTGATCGTATTGTCTGGGTTAGCAGCAACGTTCTTAGTATGAATTTTATATATGTGGTGTCAGAAGGAACTGTGATGTCGTGGTAAATACGGCTATTGCCTCGAAACAACCCCAAATACGTGATTAGTAGCCTACTTTCGGGTAGTGTCTATGGGAACCAGTTGTTTCAGAAGAAGCCAAAACAAGATGTTACCTGAAGGCCAACGTAGTTAATAAATACGTAATAATTTGGTAAATCTTTTATGAGCTAGAATAGGTCACAGTGTAAAGCAATGGGCGTTGGTGTAATACGTGTTTTGCTCTAGTGCGATCGAATCCCACTTTATGCGAGCCTGCAAATGTTTTATTTTGTCTCCATTTATTTTGTTGTGAATGGATGTAATGTGCACGTAGCCTATACTTTCATATTCGCCGCAGCAAATATGAGATCCGACTTGAAAATCGCCAGTAATATGTTTGTGAATTTGTGACGAATCAGGTGATAGAGGAAGACTACGGTGGCCCTGAAGTGCAAATCACACCCACTAATATGAGTGCATCCCCCAAATAAAAACACTCCCCCCAAATACGAATCATCTTCGCATCCCAAACAGGATGACGTGCTCACCTCCCCCCAATACAAAGACACGCTCCCCCAAATGGGAAACGACATTACATTAACTAAAAAACACATTACATTAACTCAAAACGGAAAGGGTAGGTACAACACTTCGTCGCTGAATGGATGCAGTAACTAACAAGAAATTGATCGACAGAAGTACAAAATGCAATAGCCTGACAGAGTTACGTGCAGGACATTTGTTTGGCTATCGAAGCATGTAGCAAATAGTAGGCTACTTATGCAAAAGTATATATTGCATGTTAAACGTAAAAATCGATAGCCAAACAATTATCCTGGTCCATGTAACTCTGTCATTGTGGCATTTCGTTCTTCTGTTGTGGAGTATTAGTTTTTTTTTCTGAAAAGTCCTGCTTCCTTCAACTGTGTTTTTAGCGTGCGCATAGGCTACTTATTTTAATGTTGTGAAACGTTAACAGCATATCTAAGATTATTTTATAGGAATGTCCCTGATTAAAATAAAGTGTAGTGCAAGTCATGACTCTGAATTGTTAACACAATGTTTCTTCTTTTATTCCAACCAAAACGATCAACTTCATGGTAATGACAGAGTTACGTGGACCAGGATGGTTGTTTCGCTATCGATTTTGACGTTTAACACGCAATTTATACTTTTGCATAAGTAGCCTACTACTTGCTACATGCTTCGATAGCCAAACAAATGTCCTGGTGCACGTAACTCTGTCAGGCTATTGCATTTTGTACTTATGTCGATCAATTTATTGTTAGTTACTGCATCCATTCAGCAACGAAGTGTAGTACCAACCCTTTCCATTTTGAGTTAATGTAATGTGTTTTTGAGTTAATGTAATGTCGTTTCCCATTTGGGGGAGCGTGTCCTTGTATTGGGGGGAGGTGAGCAAGTCATCCTATTTCGGGGGAGTTGACTCGTATTTGGGGGGAGTGTTTTCATTTGGGGGATGCACTCATGTTAGTGGGTGTGATTTGCACTTCAGGGCCACCGTAGAAGAACCAGTTAGCGTGGAAACCAGTTGGGCGATAACACCGGCCATGGTGCAGTCGATAGCACTGATTACATTAGGAAAAACGCTTTAATGTTGGCCTGTTCACCCGCAGTGTAAGGGAATCTCATGTACCTTGGGGACATGCGGATCATGTCATTCCACACCCCTGCCTCACACGACTGAGGGTGGGCTGGCTTATCCCCGACCTGTCTGCCAGCTCTCGCTGAAATGGCCCACATTCACGTTCGCATAATTTTTTGATAACCTACAGAATTTACTCACAATGTAGATCAAGTAAAACTGTCATTTGTTATGCATGCACTTTATTTTTGCCTTTTGGTCATTCTGTGTCACCGTATCACATGTCAAATAATGGTGTAGGCATGGGTTCTAAAGTGCGCAGAAGGTACGCAGATTCCCATGACACGTGTTTTTTCATAAATATGAATCTGTGTTGAAACACCCGTACATGTTTCAGCGCAATTTTCATGCGTACGTGTCTTTGTACATTTGGCCCCAGGTGTAACCTAATCAATGAAAGAAAAACGTTTTAAAGAAGCTGATTCACACTGTATGTTATGGATGAGATGCTAGCTAGCTAACAGCAAGACAATATAAAGGGGACACTTTATTTTCTGTATAATTCAGGTAACAAAATCAATCAATCTAATGTGTTTACTGATAATCCATGTGGATGCACAGTAATATCTGTATTGTGAATTGGGTTTACCCATGCACAAACTCCAATTAAGTTAACACTGAATCAACTACAGTAACTGACATCTTTATCACCGGCTGCATCAAGGGGCAGGGGCATCACGAGCACAGGCACTGCACTAGTCTATTCATAATGTCAGCATAATCCTTTTGCTTAAATACCGATCTCTGAATTGATGTAATAGGGCAACACAGACTAGCTTGGATCGAGGCTGATTGCAGTACTCCTCAGACCCCAGAGAAAAGGGCTGATGACAGTGGGTCCATCTAGCAGTGAAGCGGCCGTGATGCAGACCTTGGTCAAAAGCACCAATCTAAACACATGAATTGTTTGAAAGGGTGAGTTTGACGTTTTCAAACTTTGTAATGTTACATTGATGTCATTACACTGGTTGAGCTAAATCAATTGCACCTAAAGCGGATGGTTTAATTGCTACTATAATAATACATTTACCCCAGGCGAGTAGTGATGAGTGGAAAGAGCTTACTGCTGAAGGTGATTCTACTGGGAGATGGAGGAGTGGGGAAGTCCTCCCTAATGAATCGATATGTGACGGACCGATTTGACTCCCAGTCCTTCCACACCATCGGGGTTGAGTTCCTGAACAGAGACCTGGAAGTCGATGGGCGCTTTGTCACTCTGCAGGTAGACACCTGTGCATACTGTAAGTAGTTAAGCATAGCCCCATAATGAATGGAACCATAGCTGAAGGTTGTAAGTTCAAGTCCCTAATCGGGCTGAGGGAAAAGAGAACATTGAGTAGTGGTTGGTTCAGACTTCCAAGTTGTGCCCTTGAGCAAGGGGGTTAAACCTCCAAAAAAACGCATAACAACTCTGTCATCTTTTAGATCTGGGACACAGCAGGGCAGGAGCGTTTCAAGTCACTGCGGACTCCATTCTACAGAGGCGCCGACTGCTGCCTTCTCACCTTTGCTGTGGACGATCTCCACAGCTTCCAGAACCTTCCAGCCTGGAAGAAGGAGTTTATGTACTACTCTGACGTTCGAGACCCCGACAGATTTCCCTTTGTAGTGCTCGGGAACAAGGTATGGTGAACACAGAATTGGGATCAAATACAGAAATCAGTTACTTTTACATTTAGTCATTTAGCAGACGCTCTTATCCAGAGCGACTTACAGTAAGTACAGGGACATTCCCCCCGAGGCAAGTAGGGTGAAGCTTCAGATTACTAGCCCGACTCCCTCACCGCTCAGCCACCTGACTCCCTAACATAACATGTAGAATGATTTATCACAGTTTGATTAGCCTCAGAGGTTGCTCTTTTGGAGTGATCCATTGGTTTACTGTAGTGGATGAGACAAATCAAGCACTCCCAAGTATCCCAAACATTCCCGGTCTGGTTGAACATCAACTTAATTGATAGGCAGAGGTAAAACACTGCATTGCTGTAAATCAACAGATGCTGTATGTGAGACTATTATTGGCTTCTGACTTTCTTACTCTTAGGTCGATTTCCTAAATTAAAATGTAATCATTCTATCCAGGTGGACAAGGAGGAGGAACGTGAGGTGGGCGAGGACGAGGCTAGGGCATGGTGCGAGGAGACCGGCTGCTGTCCGTACTTTGAGACCAGCGCCAAGGATGACACCAATGTGGGCGCGGCCTTCGAGGCGGCAGTGAGGGAGGTGCTGGCCACCGAGGACCAGATCGATCACGCGCTGCTAAGCAGCACCATTGATCTCCACGGCAACCGCAAAGCACAACGGTACTCTTGCTGCTGATTGGGTACTATTGGAGGACTGTTGACCCGCCCTACTTGCTTCCTGCCTGTCTGTGTGTCTCTCTCTTGTCTCTCTTGCTGTACCTGGACTGTAGCTCAATAGAGAGCATGAGAGGAGCTGTATTTCCACGCAGCCCATTGGTTTCTGAAAATGGTATGTTCTGGAATTGTCTGTTAAGAGGCACACTCGGCCAACCATAAGGACTATGGATAATGCTCTCCTGTAAGTTACTGATGGTACTGACTGACAGAGCTCCTCTGAGGAGTAGTATGTCAATGATCAATGCAGCTGGTTTTATAACTTTCAGGTGAGAAGTTATCAATGCTTAATTTTTACAATTACAGATTTTTCCCAACACTTAACTCACAAAAAAAATCAGCCTCTCGATTTATGTCTTCCGTATCCAGTTTTATTTTAGTGTTTCGTCAGACTTTTAATGTAGTCCGTAGCCCTGCTACTAACGAACCCCTCTGTCTCCTCACCCCTCTGTCTCCTCACCCCTCTTAAGAGCCCAGTATGCATGTGGCACAGAATCATGGTACGGATTCATTTGGAACTCGTATTTTCTCCCAGTCACCTGATGCTGTTTTGCCTGACAAGTGGCTTGACAGAGCAGTTATGTTCCATGTGATGCACATTTGTCAGGTCACTCACTTCCGTGTTTAAATATCCCTTTACACAAGGCCTATTGACTAGACCTTATACTTTTTAAGTGGAGTAAAAAACAAAGGTGGACTAAATGGCAATTTACAGAAGCACATTTCCTTACATACAAAGGTGTCGGTAGGCAGGTCAGTTGTTCTTTGGGCGCTGATTTGTGGCTCTGTATTTGAAGGACTTTCAACCTGACGAGGGTTGATATGATGGTTTGAGCCTCTTTCTATGTAACCAATGAAAAAGGATGATGATGACCGAGAGACATTATATGACGTATGTCAGCCATACTGCCTTCCTGAACATTATAGTCTTGGAACACTTTTATTACACTGTCATAAGCCATACCATATTTTTCGGAAATAAATTGATACTAGTATTATACTAGCTAATTTAGTCCGGAAGCTAACTAAAGCTAGCTAGCTACCGCTTCGGAAAAATAACTTACACTTTGGGGACCGTCAGAAATATTTTGAACTCACCCGTCTCAAGGTAAATATTTGTTGATTCCCAGGCAATAGAAAACATACATTACGCACTTTAGTTTTCGAAGTGTGTTACACAATGGCATGCCTACTGCCTATATTCGTGCATTGCTTGGTATCATTGTTCCCGTATCAAGTGCGGCATATATTCCAGTGTGGTGTGGATACTCAGATTTACAAACACAAAGCTCCCTTTCTGGTGGGGTGCGGTTTATAGGTTATTTTACGAAAAATATGGCAATTATTCTACTGGTAAAGATTTGTCAATTATAACCAATAATACTGGTTACTCTTTGCTAGTAATACTAACATATTGGCTACTCTACTGTAATAATGGGTACAGTACTGTTAGTTAGTAATATAACACTGGGTAGTACTGTTTAATACGCTATTAAAACTCCAACCAATGCTGGCTTCACTTGGCTAGTATCATTGTAGTCTTAGCTAGCAGTAAGGTTATGGATACTGTTAGTAATACTATTATGCTGGCTACTCTTAGCTTATAACATTGTCATACTAGATACACTTAATCTTAACTGAATGTGAAACAGCTGGAGTACAAAGACAGCTCTGTTTTCTTTAAAACAAAAAACCTGCCTGATATCTGCTCTTGTCCGTACTGAGTCAAACAAGGCTGTAGATATCTGAAAGCCTTTATGGTTTTTCAGTGTTCAGAGGCAGGTTTAAAGGGTACGTAATGATTTGTTCTTTACATTATAGTCTGTAGGGGGCAGCTTTTTAGTGGATGTGTTTGACTGGATTTCAGTAATTATGGGTCCTTCAATTGTCCTTTAACTTAAAAAAACAAATAGTCCAGTGTCCGTCTCTCTATTTTGGCTGTCCACTGTCAGTATAGGTGTAGTATTCATGGTAATTCCTGGGTTGTGTGATTTACCGGTGACATTGTTGCATCAGTTAAATAAAACGTATATATTTATTAGCATGTATAATGCATGCATAATTGACTATGGTTCAGGTTACATTTATCATATTCAGTATTATGTTGATTTATATTGAATAATTTCTTGGTACGTCACTATTGCTTTTCTATAATGATAACATTATCTAGCCTTTGAATAGCTGTTACAGGAGGCTCACGGAAGAAATAATCTATTCAAACAAGCACTGTGTTGAATTTACTTGATATGTATTCTGCAACAGCCCACTGTTCTATTCAGCAGTGAGTCCTGACCCAACACTTCAGATAGTGTTTGTGAAGTTAGTGTTTGCTTCTATTCATGTTTCATAGTTTGTAACAGAACTAATGGGGGGAAAAACATTTTTTTGGGGGGGGACTAATGTCTTATTAATGTCAGTAATTAAACTAGATTGTGTAATGATGTCTGTGAACCATATCCCATGTAGAAAAACATTACCTGACTTGACAAGAGGTGAGATGCAGGGCTGTATGTAGACAGCACTTCCCAACATCCTTCATTGATTGCTTGACTGAAGAAGCTTTTCCTCATCTACACTAATGAATTATAATAAAAACATAGCAGTTTTTTCGATATTGAAACAAGGAATGTTAGTTTTTTCCATAATGCATACAACCATATGATGTAATACGTACATTGAAAAGGACATTCTTAAGTTAACACTTAACAGACAGAATACAAATCCTATCTTTACCTTGGTGCTATCTGGTATGCTTTTAACGATGTGAGAGGATGTTGACCTTTATTACAGTTACACCTGCTTTGCTGTTTGTATATCAAATACAGGTAGTTTCATGTACCCCTCATAACCATGAGGATCCAGACTGAATATGTTTAGACTATTGTGATGGAGAATACTATTCTATCGTATACCGTAGACTCCTAGACTGTACCTCTTAGTCTGTCTATCTTTGAATAAAACACCATTTAACATGTTATGCTTCTGTGATGTTTTGTTTTAGTTCATACAAATAATGAACCACTGCATTGGTCTTTATTTAAATGGAATATAATGTTGGGGACAATATGGACAAACATCTTTTTTTAAATCCAGTCCTCCGAACAAAGACAAAAAGAGGATCAGTACAACAGCTTTCCAAATTAATTTTTCATTTGACATTTTAAATCCTCAAAGAATAACTTAGTGTGGTCAGAATATTCTGAATATAACTTGAGAATGTCTCAAAATAAATTGTTTTACAGCCTTTTAACATTTTATTTTGTACCACAATTTGAGTTGGCACATTGGAGAGGTCGAAATTTTGCGACTTGGCAATGGGATTAGTTTCTTAGTGAAGATGAGGAAGAGGGTGTGTGTGGCGCATAGGGAGAGAACAAGCTCCCCCCTCTGTCTTTGAGCAGTTTCCCATACAGGGTGTAGCTCTTTTCCTCCTCCTTTCTCTCCCTCTGGTCACGCAGAGACCCCCTGCTCACCACCAGCTGGATACTCCAGAGTACCTGTGGAGGAGGGAGAGAGATACCTGATACTTACGGGGTACACTGAACTCACTTTTACATTTTTGGAACTGTACCATTAATCCCATTGAGGTGCACTAAATCTAATGCAATTTTTGTCAGTTTGGTTTGACCTACGTCTGGTCTCTTGGAACACACAACACTGTGGAATATTAAGGATCAGAACCAGGGATATGAAACCACATGATCCCCTACATGCCCTGAGAGTAGATGACCCACAAAACCCCAGAACATTTTTTTACTTTCCTAGTAGTTTCCGAGCAAGTCACAGGACAACGGATGGTAAATATCATAACAAATATACCTTAGGAGCAAGCCAAGGAACCAGACATCTCTTATACACACACACACACACACACACACACACACTACCAGACGTAGGCTTACTAAGGAACAATTTACAGTTTGTCTTGAAATGTAGGACCATATTTTTATTACCAAATATTACCAACATGGCATCATAAAACAAACACTGAGCAAACAGAGCCAGCCACTAACTATATGACTCATCTAAATAACATGGCTTGTTAGTACACAGTGGTTTCGTTTTTGCAGGGTTGTTAAGATTAGTACATTTATCTACAGTACATAATATGCACATGTATTATACAATAACTACATGTTATCCTATAAAATTACTGATTATATTATAATGTCTGTTTCACCCACACTTTACAGCAGGGCAGTGGACCACTTACAGATCACATATGTGAAAGCAAATTAAGGTAACCCAGTCTGATGTGCCTCACAGTTAGCACTGTTGGAGTAAAGATCAAACAAGAATTTGACAATTTCCCTAGCTCTGGTGGTATCAGTCCTTTTACAGTCCTCTAAATAAATCCAGGTGGAAATGTATAGCATGCTTTCCATTTCCCTAAAATGTTTTTTTTTTTTTTTTTTTTTACTTCTTCCACTCAGTTCAAAGTGACTGAAGAAAATGTTTTGTTGGGAGATTAACTTTAACCATGCTCAATCTACCCCCTTCTAACCCTGGTCCTTGAGTCATCATCTCTCTGCAATGCCTCTGGCCCCGCTGAACAGGGTCCCAGGAAGCAGGGCGTGTCTTTCAGGGCTGTGAGAAGCCATTCCTTCTCTTTGTCCCTCCCGCCAACCCCCTCACCTACTCTGACACCCAACATGACCCTTTGCTATAAACCCTTGAGCAGGTGGGCCCTGGGGCACATATCTGATTGGCTAGCTTTTTAAGTCAGCCTTGCTGCATTGTGATGTCTTTTCATTTGCTCGTGAGAAAATCCCCAGAGGTCAGTACAAGACCACAAACTCACGCTCTTCTAGCGGCATGACAACAAGATGTGAAGGATAGTATCCATGGAAATGCCTTTTTTTAGATGCCACCATGAGTGTTGCATAACTAACAAAAATAAAAGGATATCAAGGCATCTAGCAATGTTAAGTCAGTTAGGTTTGCAAGTATTGTTCACAATAGCAGAGTCAAATGATGAACACGTCCATTTATACATTTAGGAAGACATTTGTGTGGTGTGAATAGTTTCCCCTAAACCCCAAAATAAGGCTTTGAAGAAACAGGGAAAGGTTGTTTGGGCTGGGATATGGGGGAGACAGTAGAGAACAATGTTCATGGGTCCAAGCAGCCGTCTCCATAGAGGCGGGGAAAGGGAAGAGAGGACGGGGAGTCCCAGTTGTTCCTCTAGCTCTCAGTGTTGTGTTGTAGAGCAGGAAGAAAAGAGACTAACACCTTGTGCCTATGCCCTTTCTCCCGAGGTACCGGAGAACAGCAAAGTTATAGGTGGTGGAGACTATGTAGGTGAGCTGTAGAGAGAGAGAGAGAGAGAGAGAAAGAAAAAGAAACAAAACAGGACTCAAAACAGACCCAATAACCATTTGAACCCTTGTGCTGCCTTCGGGGTCACATGACCCGAAGGTTCGCAACGAACCATCGTTGTGTTTACCCAATTTTACCCAATATAAAAACGAATAAAAAGCATTTTCTTTTAACCTCCACGATGTGGGGGTCTGAGACAGCCCGACGGTTAAAAGAAAATGCTTCACTTTGTTTTTGTATCCAGTAAAGTTGTCGCAATACGACGGTGGGTCACAATGACTGATGGGTCACAATGACCCGAAAATAACACAAGGGTTATACTCCTCCAGTTTTCTGGTATAAGCGCTATAACTATCACTTATCTGTTACCATAGAGGTGATTTGAGATGGTATATGAATGAGGCTATTACAAGACACCATAATTATACAAGCACCTCTAATGAGGCATCAAGCTATAAATGACCGTTTCATCAGCTGGAAAATTGCCAAATAGTATTACAGCACTGTTGAGCTGTTTGGATCAGCTGAGACTGGAGCCTGAACAGAGGGCAGCAGTCAGTTCAGACATGCAGGACTGAGATGCCTGAACTCCTACACAGCATGTCACTGACGGTCACACGGAAACATGGACTACAGACTCCCCACTGTGGACCAACGAGGAGACAGACACATGTCCTGTTTCAATACACTAGAGATGCATCCTTCCTTCCTTAAAGTGATCTCTGGATAGGTGAGAGCCTGCGATTCTTCACACAGGTTCCACATATGTATTCCCCCCCATTTAGTGCAGTGACCTTTAAGGAAGGGAGGGTGAAAGTCAGGATCCATCTGTATTGAAGCGGGGCTGGACAGGTTCTTGACCCTGCCCAGTTGAGACTTACTCACCAGCGCCAGGAGGGTGATGCCAGCTCCAGCAAATGCAGCGATATAGAGGTCATAGGTCATCCGGAACTTTAGAAGGAGCACAGCAAAGTATCAAAACATCGAATACAGTTTATTGCATTTCTACCAAATTTGACAGTACAGTTATCACTGTGTCTGCACAGATGAAGGGTGAATGGATTGATTCAATTCACTTGAAAAATCCCAAAGGAAATTCCACAATGATGGATATTTATCAATTCCTGGTCTACTTCTGGACTTGCATTCAAGCGTGTCCAGTTCTGTGTCTACTCTGCCAGTGTCCCACCAGAAGCGCATTTTTCTGTGCAGGTCACTATAGGATTTCTATAGCAAATTTAAGCTAGTGGCACTCTGTGGCGATTGGAAGCCGGTGGATTCCTGCCTTTAGTCTGTGTGAGAGAGAGTGTGTGGTAAGAGAGAGTGTGTGAGAGAGAAAGTTTTCAAAGAAAGAAAGTTGTTCACATATAGGGTTGCAAAATTCCGGGAATATTCAAAGTTGGAAACTTTCCACGGGAGTTAACGGGAATTAACAGGAATAAACTGGACATTTTGGGGTAATTTAACTGTATTTACCTTGCCATAAGCAGACATGCATGCAAACATTTATAATACAACTTTTGTGTGGACATATACATCCTACTCTCACTGCTGTAAAAAGTTAGTCTACTGTACACAAATAAACTTGGTATTAAAATGAACATGGCTTCAGTTTACCAAGTAATCAATATAATAACAAACAGTGTTGGGAAAGTTCACTTTCTACATGAACTAGTTCAGTTCATAGTTAATTTTTTTTAAACTAAGTTCACAGCTCCAAAAATGTCTTTCAAAATGTTGCAAGCTATAATTGAAATCTGTCTGCAATACCGCTTTTGGCCTCTACGCAATTCGGCGCTCTCACACTTGCCAGGTATAGGGCTGAAATGTTCAGACCATAGAGTTAATATAACTAGAGTAAGCTACTTTTGTCTTCCAAGATGGCGTCCCCATTCATTTCTATGAAAAGTGCTCAGTGGCGCAGTGAGGCAAGCGAGAGCGCGAGACTGGACGCGGCCATCTTTCCACTTCCGTGTCTTCCGGTCTAGCTTTAGACAGTGGGGCTGTGTCCATAGATATATATAAACACTAGATGTCTCGTCCGCGTTGCCATAATTATGAATGATTATGTTTTTTTTGTTTTTTTTACAGAATATAAGTATGCAGTGGCATAACGACATCTCTGACGTTGATAACAAACCAAACCGTTTCAAAATCGGTTGAAAATTGAGCAAGTTATGGTCATTTAAAAAGTACATCTAGCATCAACACAATGTTATGGGTGAGCGAGTTGCCTGTAGCAAGATGGCCGCCATGTGCGGACGTTCTAGACTCCGCCGTAAGACATCTAGTGTTTATATATATCTATGGCTGTGTCTACTACCGCGCACTTGTGCACTTAGAGCACTGACTTTCAGTGCTTAGGGCGCTTACACTGACAGAACCAGCAGAATTCAGTGCACTGAAAGTACCCGGATGACGCACTGCAAACGGTCAAAAAATGCAGTGTACAACGATGGACACTACTCGCCCTAAACGGGCGCCATATTGGCTATGTAGTGGAAGAGGAGGAGCCCTTTCGGCAGCTTTTCATTTCATTTCTAAAATAATGGCGGACGAAATGACTTGCGAGCAGATTCGCCTTAGATTCGCGGGTGTCACAATCAGATTTGCGTCCGTCACTTCCCGCCAAGTGGTTAACTTAAGTGTTCCATTTGAGACAGCACTACTCAGCGACGGAGTGCACTACAGATGTAAGTGCACTGTATTGCAGTGCACTGTATTGCAGTGTACTTAGTAAAGTGCGCGGTAGTAGACACAGCCTGGCTCTTTTTTTCCCTAGCTCCGAGACCTCATGCACGCTTGCAACTAGCTGTACACGTCATACTTTGCGACAACCAGTCGCGAGCATAGATTTATATGGTTACGAGCATAGATATATATATATCTATGGTTACGAGCGTGTGAGCTAACGGGGCGTTCACACTGCAGCGTTTTTTAACGCTCTGCACCGCTCGCCTTCCCACAGTGCCCCACGCTCGGGGGCGTGTTAGACAAGTTAATACAGAGTTGTAGTTCTCTAAGGTCACTGTTGTTGTCATGGCCAAGCGTGCAGATTTGGGTTCATGTACTCACAATATCGATCAAAATAACGAATTTTTACTAGTGCAAGATTACAGTAGAATAACGGTCACTCAACCAGTCGTTTGTAGGCTGGGCTAGCGAGCTAGCAGTGGCACAGAACAGTCACCTAATGTGACGAGCCTGAATTTAAAAGTAGGCTATAAAAACACACTAGGAACACTGACGACATCGGCAACCATGCACTATTAGTTTAATGTAATCTTTAAATTCAGGCTCGTCACATTAGTAACTTTGTTCTGAACAGAACTGGGTGTGCAGACACATACGAAAAGTTTCTCCTCCATCTCGAAATTGTGAAACCTAGAAATGTTTATCATGACCAACGGTTGCTACGTTACAAGAAACAAGAAACCAATCCAATTGGCCAACGCTAGCGTTTTCACGCTCCTCATTTACATAAAGTTGAGAAAATCCAACTTTCAACGCTCTGCTCCGCTCCGCTCGCCTTCCCACAATGCCCTACGCGAGCGTCAACGCCTGGTTTCATTGAAAATGAATTGGAAGCCGACGCCCCGCGCCGCCAACTCCGCTGCAGTGTGAACGCCCCGTTAGGCATTGCAGTTGCAGAATCTATGGGCAGAATGGGGTACAAGTCCGATAAGAATCAGACACATGATGCAAACTTAACGTTAATGTATTTTGTCACTGTATAGTATTCCCTTCACTCGTTTTTTAGAAATAGGCTATAGGGCTAAATATAGGGCTATTCTAGATGGAACTCATCACATATGTTGCTTTTTTTCTTCGTGATATGAGTATGATTTCCAACGCATTGTATCGGATGAAATAAACTGTTAACATGAACAGCTCCGTCGTTGTTCTCGCCAGGCAAAGAAAGCTTAATAGTTATTTTGGTAACCGAAATCTTCCATAATGCAGACTTACCATTGCTTACTGTCAACTTTATATTCAAACGAAATGCCACGAAATTCACACTTCCTTCAATTTCACATCAGTGTCGAAATGTGACCTGTGTTTTATATGTTCAACCTAGAAAACCAAACGTCTATTAATGGATATAACGTGATGTAACAAGACGTGTTAATAATGTAATAAATAAAAGCTCGAGAAGTGTGTCTAAAATATATTTTTATTGAACGTCTTTGCTCCAGATAGACATGTGAACAATCTATGCTCACGCTTAACATAATATAATATTTGCAATCAAAAATCAGTCTATCGGTTTTAAAATAACGGGAATAAACTATATTAACCACATTTAATGTATGTGTGACAACCATTTGCTAAACTTGCTAGAACAGGGCAGACAACTCAAGCCATTTCTCCCTGTGCCAATGTGAACTTTTGTGCTCGTGCTCTGTTAGTATCCGCGAGCACAGTTGCAGGCAATTTATTGACGTAAGCAAATAAATGGGGTGCTTGTTTACCCATTTCGGATTGGTTTCAAACTTAGCAAAAATCGGGAAAAATTATTCTATGAAAAAGCTAGTAGTATGAGCCAGGTTCGAGAATCGAACAAAAATTATTGGGGGAGATAGTTTTGTAAATGTTGACTGGAGTTAATAGAATAAAAACGACCGGAAGAGTCGGAAACCTAACCGTAAATGCAATACCACCTACATCCACCGGGGCCGTTGCTTCAAGCCGAGGGGCGGGGGCTTGGTTCAGACGCAACACTGATGACAAAGACTTTCAAAAACAACAGAACGTTTTACGTTTAGGTTTATGTTTCTGGCAGACAATGTTCCCAACCAGCTGCATTCAGGGTCCAGCTGAGCTAGGCGTGCATAGTCTTGTTCTCCACTACATTGAAGTTCCCTGTTATAAGCTTTTGCAAAAAAACTTGCAAAATTCCTGAGCCAAAATTCCCGTGGAAACTTTCCACCCCTTTGCAACCCTATTCACATACTTATCTATGCACATTAGTTTAGGACATTTATCCATTATATTTCAACTTCATTTGACCCCAGAGGGCAATTGGTTTTGCCACAAGACATATAAAACCGACATAGATTGTACAAGACTATAAAATACAAAAAAGCCTACATATATTATAAAACCATCATCACAATATATCAATGAAGAACACCATCACTACCATCTATCCCCCTGGCCGGGGTCAGAAGGGAAAGTGCGGTGGGAATGAACAAGTGCCTGCATGCTCTTTACAGGGGGATCTGAACCGGGAGCCAGAAGGTGGGATCTCAAACTCTGTTAGTGAAGAGAGGATGGATTTAACCTTCCGCACTACTTGTCTGTTGTACAGGTAAGTGAGGTTACTTTGCTGGACACCAAGGATTTTACAGCTGACCTTCACTATTTTGGAAAGAGTAGATTTGGCCTTTCTGAGATTGCCATTCTAGCAGATTACAGAAAATGTTATACAAACTCAGTGTAGAATTTGTAAAAAGGGTCATGAGGGTCTTATCAACATGGAGTTTACAAAGGCAGAACAGTCCTTGCTGACCCTTTTAATTCTGTGTTGGGGTTGAAATTCAAATTATCGTCACTCAAGATGCTGAGGTACTTGTGTCTCTACAACGTCTACCATGTACGGTATTACCAATCTTACCTCTCTGGTTTTACACACAGTGGATAGTGTCATCCCACAGGCCTTCCCTGGCATGGCGTTCCAGGGAAGCAGCCCTGAAAGAAAAAAACTTTTAATTCGGAACCACAGGGAAGACATATTAGATAAAGCACACATAGAACAGTTCCACGAGGAAGGCTTGTCCTTAAACGAAAATGTCAACATTAATCAACACTGATTTAGAAGCGTATAGGCTTTTCTGCATCTTGTAATGATGTACATAGGACAACTTTGAGAGAGTCTCTAGCCATAATTAAGGATTCCCTGCAAAATAAAGTATACAAATTAAAAGGAAGCAATGTCCTCATATGTAAAATGTACAGAGCCCCTGAAAAAAAAGGAAACTTTCTCGTCCAGGCGAACGTTTAGATTGTTTCAAGTTTACGTGCCATTTATATTTACAGGTATGGCTACATCTGAATTAGCTGGGACTGCTCCTCTACATAACCCTTTATTAAATATAAGTGTTGTCAACGTTGCTAATTGTGTATGTATATATGCCAGCATGTTTAACAATCCCATTTACCAAAACAGGCACGCCTAAATGTACCGTAAATTAAGTGAAACGATAGTCTTTACTCTGCTTTACTAGAGCCTATATTATCGCCTAGTGTTAGGTCTATAACATTTATAAAAATAGGCTACAAGTCAATAATAAAACAGTAGCATACATGTAAACGATACAAGTGTCTTGAATGAAGGCAATGAAGCTATAGGTAATGCTATCCACACACCAGAAACTGTAACGAGAAACTTCTCGCTCGGACAACAAAGTTTCACGTTCCAAAAAGAAAGTGTTCTATTTTCTATTTTCTCAGGTCCCGTCAGTTCCTCCGTAAAAAAGACAATGCATTTGGAGCGTGATAGAAAGGTGCGCGTACCGTACTGGCGAGCATCGATGCAGAGCTGGTTGATGCTGGCTGGCGTCTCGGTCAGTACAGTAATGGTATGACAGGTAGCATCCATGTTGTAACAGAAGTAAACAGGAAGTGCCGAGAAGGCAAACACCAGGAGCCACAAAACAGCCAAGACGTAGGTCACCACAATGAACTGTGATTGGAAAAAAAGGACAGACCGACAGGCAAACATACAAGTTATTGAGACCTTTGTTCCATAAATTCCGTTAAAATCCTGGGATCTATGGCATAAAATATCTATGGTTTAGAATCTAACTTTTTCCCCTCCATTTTTACATAACATCCTAAACACCTCAACCCTGTAATCCTAGAAGGCAGGCATAGGCTGAATCTCCATCCTCCACTATGCCACCTCTCTTCCACCCTTCCACTCCTCCTCTTTCATTGAACCATCCTCAAGTCTCTCCATTTCCCATCCCTCTCTCATCCACTCCTCACACCCTCACCTCTTACTACTGACGAGCAAAGGCACCTACCTCCTCTCCAAAACTAAGTATCTCCCTCCCCTTGGAACTTGGAGCAGCATTCCCATACACACACACACACACACACAGTCTGACCATGGAACTGAGGCAGCGTCCACACATGGTGCTCCTGAACTCTCCGAAGGTCTGGCGTGTGGCACTGGTTGTGTAGAAGCCCTCAGCCAGAAGCACAATGCAGTAGAGGAAGAAGAAGGAGGCCAGGCCATAAATGATATACTGAAAATACTGGATACTGGAGTGCAAGGGAGAGAGAAATGGAGAAGATAAAAGGAAGGAAGAGGGAACATTATTTTGGCCTTCTACTTCTACACCACCTGGACCGGGGGAATCGAACCAGCAACCTTCTGATTACTAGCCTGATTCCCTAACCGCTCAGCCACCTGACTCCCACCTGACACATATGCTTTCAAAATAGAATTCATGATATTGTGAAAGACATGTATTAGAGGTGGAGGACATCCTGACCATGGTGAGTTAATCCCTTCAACTGCAGAAGACTTCAAAAATACCTAAACAAGATTATTGTGTCTGCCTAGAAACCCTGTCTAGGACCAAGCCCTGGAGAAGCAGCCCTGGAGACTCACAGGTAGGCCAGGGTAATGTAGTCCTGGAGGTTACGGGCAAAGTAGGTCTCAATGAGCCTCTCTGTCTCTGTGAGGGCCTGATGGCCACAGCCGCAGAAGAGAGCAATGCCAGAGAAACACAGCAGGGTGGCTACAAGGGAGGTGTAGGGCACCCCACCCAGACAGCGCATACAGCAGTCATAGCAACCTAGAAAACATACAAAGAAACATAATTAATACACACACACACACGTACACCTGAAGCAGGCAGCACTATAAACACAATACATGTCCTCATCTACCTTAACATAAACCCAGTAATTTAATTGAGTTAATTAAATCATATCCAATACAAAACACACACAAAATAAATAATATACACACACACACACACACACGTGTGTTTTGTATGGGCTGTGATTAATATTTTTCACAAAATAAATCATGTTTTACATAAATTAATACACAAGTAAGTTATATAACAAATATATAAATGAATAACAATCATAAGGGGGAGCAAATTACTTCTGTCATTTTCTGTAAACTATGTGACAACATGGCCTCAAAGGCCATATATCCTCAACAATAGTGTAGAACCAGCAGTGCCCATCCACTGTGCTGTCTGGTCCAGCCCGGATGAAATAAACTACAGCTATTCTCTAGCTGACCATTCTTTTCTAAAGTCATGTGCTGCTTGAATAGATGCCAAGGCCATGGACCTACGCCTGCAACGACCCCAGCACTCAAGTCATCCCCCACGCACCCAGACACACTATAGGAGTAAAGTGTGAGAAAAGAGGGAGGGCCGAAAGAGAAAGAAGGAGAAAGAGACTGCTTTTGTGACCAGGGAGACAACAGTCTTTGTTCCCTTGTGTGGTAGGGATACAAGAGCCACCAACAAACAAAGACCAGAGCCACCTCCATCCCACACACACACATGCGCACGCACACACATCATCCTCCATTTACTGCCACATATTCCCCATTAGAGATCCATAGGAGATAGTTGTACATTTACATGTATTCATTTAGCAGACGCTTTTATCCAAAGCGACTTCCAAGAGAGAGCTTTACAAAAGTGCATAGGCTGTTGTAGTTGTAGGCTGTAACCATCTGAAAGCTGTCTAAGTATGTGTGGAAACACAGTCACAGGAAGTGGATAAGCAGTGGCTGGTACCGTTACAGTTGGCACAGATGGTAAGAGGGGGGCTGGTGGGTGATGTGCCAGCCCAAAGGGTGTGTGTGTGTGAGAGAGACATGCTCTGTGTGATTGCAGGCTGCCATCCAGATTGTATAATCATAGAGGCATGGAAATCTGTTCTCAAGGAATTAAAAAGTTTGACTACATCAACACTGACATCACTCAAATCATTCATACACAAACAATATTTGATATCCATAACTACTCCTTTCTAAAGCGAGTACATTGATGTTTTAAGATGCTACTTAAACGTTTACAAAGTATCCCAGGCTAACATCTTGTAGCACAAGTATCAATACCTCCTTTTATCTAGCATGGCACAATTAACTTGAGGGACCTACTTTCCCCTCGAGGGACCTACTTTCCTCTCAAATGACACTAACTTAGTAGGGCTCTCAAATCTCAAGCATTCGGCGTGAGACTCACACATTGTATTTCTCACGCTGAGAAGTAAGGGATAACTTGTCCCGCTGTATAAAATGTATAGGACGATGCGCAGGCTGCATACGGTGCAGGTACATGCAGTTAAGTTTTCTACCGAGTTGAGCGCCTTCTCGAGTTATACACCCCACCGGTCTCCAAGATTTTAGTGGGCTACCCAAAAGTTGACAGGTATGGTAATCACGCGCCAAACTTTTGATTAACTTGAGAGCCCCGACACTAACTTAATTAAACTTAATTAAACTAATTAAACAGAAGTTTAACTTGGTTTATTTAACGTGGAGAGATTAAAGAAAGTAGAGGCGACGAGGGTCAAGAAGCACCTGTTGCCAATTCAAGCAAAAAATCACCACTGCAGCAGATCTCGGACTCTAACTTTGAAGTAGGCTACACTTGAAATCCCTTATTAGTCATTGTCAGTTGCACTGATAAAATGACATACAACGAAAAATGCATTGTTTTGCATCTATGATGAATTGTGTATTTAAAGTCGACTGAAACTCTACTTACCCATGGCTAGAAGATTGTGCGTTTAAGATCTGCCCGTAGCCCGTAGCCTTTCACTGCTCTACCGCAGCTGGTCCACTGATGATATGCGCGTCTTGTCTTCTCAGCCCCCGGATATCATTCTCAACTTGCTCTCTGTTTTACCAACAATGAACACAGTTGCTGACGGCGGAGAGTCGAATCTTACTGACAAAATGTCGCTTTCAATGGACTGCGAGCAACTAGAAAGGCTCCGAGAATAATAGAGAGACCAAGGTTTCTTCTAACGCTTGGGATGAATTACATTTACATTTACAAAATGCATTTAGCAGACGCTTTTATCCAAAGCGACTAACAAGAGAGAGCTTTACAAAAGAGCATAGGTCACTGATCATAACAACGAGATAGCCCCAAACATTGCGAGCAGCCAAAACATGAAGCATACATTGTGAAAAACCAAATAAGTGCCCTATTATGTTTGCATCAATATGCTACAACACTATATACTTATTACTGCATCAATATGCCTTATATTACGATTACTATCATTAGACTATTTGACATCGAGTAGAACCTGTAGTTTCTGTGTCTTTAGTGATCGACAACCGTTGTACCACCCAATCCGCCTGGAGCGTCCTCTAGTGGCAACATGCATTCTGAATAAACATAAATACATTACAACTTCTCCCCTCTTAATCAAATACCAACATCTTTTACAAGGTTATCAAAACACGGGAATTCAACATAACATATGACTATAACGTTAACACTTAATAATGTAACTGAACCCTGTTCGTTGGTGTCACTTCAAATGAATGCAAACTCAGTTAGGAGATATACAACACAGATCAAAGATATTCCAATACATATACGTATTATTATTTTTTATTTTCTTTGGAACCCTAATCGTAATGTCCCCACTCAGGAACACTTTATAAGTTGAGTCTGTTAGGTCGTTTGCGAACCCTAACAGGAAACCTCATAACAGAAGGAGTTATGGATGTTTCCGAGAGCTTTGTGTCACTTTGGTCTGAAGCACACAAGGTTGTTTCACTGACTGGCGAAGACAAGTCCTGTCCAGCATTGTCCGGTGTCTGTGATGGAATATCCACTGATCGAGTTAAGTTTGTGGCCTTGGAAATTTCCGGATGACCGTCTAACATCTGATCAGCATGTCTTTTCCAGATTTGCGAATTTCCCACTTCCACCGTGTAGGACACTGGCCCTGAGTAGAAACAGTACCAGTTTTCCACTTCTCTCCGTGTCGATAATCCCGAACCATCACAGGTTTACCAACAGCAAACTCTCTGCATTTGGAGTGAACAGACCGATAAAAACGCTGGGTGTCCTGTGCTTGGTCAACTACACTAGCCACACTAGGTTTCAGTAAATCCAGGCGTGTTCGCAGTTTGCGATGTAAGAACAACATAGCAGGGGTTTCTCTGGTTGTGCTGTGTGGGGTATTTCTGTACTGTAGCAAGAAGGCATCCAGTCTCTGTTGCAAAGATATTGGCTCTTTGGAGGATTTCAGAGTGTTTAAATGTCTGCACAAACCGCTCCGCTAGCCCATTTGTGGCGGGGTGGAATGGGGCAGACCGCACATGTTTTACTCCATTAGCTCTTAGAAAGGAGCCAAACTCGTCTGATGTGAGTTGTGGCCCATTGTCGCTAACCAGCGTTTCAGGTATGCCATAACGACTGAATAAGCCCCTTAGCACTTGAATGGTCTTAGACGATGTTGTGGACTTCTGGCCATTTCGAGTGAGCATCTACAACCACTAGGAACATCCGCCCCTCAAATGGACCAGCAAAGTCAATGTGGATGCGTTGCCAAGGAGCTCCGGGCCATGTCCAAGGATGTAGAGGTGAGAGACAGGGAGATTTCTGGTTTTGCTGGCACGACAAGCAGGTCTTGGATTTCTCTTCGATTTGTGAGTCAATACCGGGCCACCAGATGTAGCTTCGTGCTAGCGCTTTCATTTTCACTACACCCGGGTGTCCCACATGCAGATCCTCTAAGACTCTTTGTCTTAGGTTAGGTGGAACAACCACTCTCAGTCCCCACATTAAACAGTCCTGCATTAACGAGAGTTCCCCTCTCCTGATGAGGAATGAGTCAAGGCCGTATCAGAGTCCTTTGAGGGTGGAAACCGCCCAGTGGACACCATCTCCACCACACGAGAAAGAACAGGGTCTGCTCTAGTTTCATTGCGGATGTCTGCACTACACACCGGTAGAGCTTCCACGTGGTTGATGAGGTACGCCTCCACTGAATCCTTTTTGTCCTTGTGTAACACAGACAATGGCAAACGGGATAAGCCATCAGCGTTTCCATGGTCGCTGGCTCTTTTATACTGGATTGTGTAGTTGTGTGCAGCAAGTAAAAGAGCCCACCTCTGGAGTCTCGCAGCAGCCATGGATGGTGTGGCCTTACAAGGGCTGAGGATGGTAGTCCGTAGAGGTAAGTATGAAACTTCCTGACCCCAAAAATGATACCTAGTGCTTCACGTTCTAACGGTGCGTAGTTTTGTTCCGCCTTATTCAGCGTTCGAGACGCAAACGCCACCGGTCTCTCCTGACCATCAGGCATCACATGGGAGAGCACCGCTCCTACCCCGTAGGGTGAGGCATCACACGCCAAACGAACTGGAAGTCTTTGATCATAATGAGTGAGTACACTCGGAGACAACAGTTGAGCTTTGGCCTCCTGGAAAGATTTCTCGCACTCTGGAGACCAGTTCCATTTAACGTCCTTATGCAGCATTGCATTTAATGGATGAAGGATTGTAGCCAGGTTCTGAACAAATCTTGCATAGTAACTTATCAGTCCCAGAAAAGATCGAAGTTGGCTAACATTAACTGGAGCTGGAGCCTCAGTGATAGCACACAGCTTGTCTGGGGACTTGTGGAGCCCTGCTGCGTCAATCAGATGTCCCAGATACTCCAGTGAAGTCTTTAAAAACTCACTTTTCTCTGGTTTCACATGAAGGCCCGCCTTCTCCAGCCGACTCAGAACCGCCTCAAGGTTTGCCAGGTGATGAGCATCATCTTTTCCTGTGACCAGGATATCGTCCAGGAAGCAATGCACGTACGGTAGCCCCTGAAGTACTTGCTCCATCACCCTCTGGAATATGGATGGTGCCGATGTTATTCCAAAAGGTAGTCTGTTATATGAAAACATGCCCTTATGAGTAGTTATTGTGAGGTATTTGCAGGAGTTTGCATCTACTGGCACTTGCAGGTAAGCATGTGAGAGATCTAGCTTGCTAAATCGCTGACCTCCAGCCAGTGAAGCAAATAAATCTTCAATCCGTGGTAACGGATAATGTTCAGCACAAAGTGCTGGGTTTACGGTGATCTTGAAGTCTCCGCAAATTCTCACGTTGCCGCCCTTCTTGACTACTGGCACAATGGGGGTTGCCCATTCACTGAACCGAACAGGAGAAACGATCCCTTGCTTCACCAGGCGGTCTAACTCTTCTTCCACCTTAGGTCTGATTGCATATGGCACAACACGTGCTTGGAAGAATTTTGGCTGATGTCCTGGTTTCAGATTTAATGTTGCTTCATATCCATTGAATGTTCCTAAGTCATCACTGAACACTTTTGTATATTTTTTTAGGATACAGTCCAAGGTCTCGTCATTTGTCTGGTATACTGTTCTCACTGTTTTGATTTCATGCCAGTTAAGGCTAATTCTTCTGAGCCATTCGCGCCCAAAAAGTGGTGCTCCATCACCTCTTATTACATACATGGGTAATCGAGCGCTTTGTTTGTTCAGCCTCACGCGCACCTTGATGACACCCTCCGGAGAAATTATTTCACCTGTGTATGTCTTAAGTACAATACTTGAGTGTCGCAGTCTAATATGGCTCAGCCTAGCTCTGTACAATTCACTTGGAATGAGAGAAACAGCTGCTCCCGTATCCACTTCCATGTCTATCGGCAGTCCTTCAACTTTAGGTTTCACCTTCATCACTGATGACAATGAACTACTTGCATTTTGTATTTTACTCACTCGTGAAGTATCATCCCGTACTGCTGTCACTTTGTGCAGTGTCAACTCAGCATCAGTATCTGAGTTTGTGTCATCCTCACTACTAGATTTTCCTTTGGCTGCAGTTTTGGGTCCGTTGTCACCCATTTTCTTACTGTTGCACATCCGTGAAATGTGGCCCCTCCTGCCACAGTTTTGACACTGTTGTTCCTTATAGAAACATGCACTTTCTATGTGGTTGGACTTTCCACACTGGTAACATTTCTCTCTGGACGACGTTGATGGTAAGGACATCGCATTAACTTTCAATGAGTTACTCAGGTTCTGTGATTCTCTAGACACAGCTTCCATTGACATCGCTATTTCCACAGCTTTTTGGTACGTGAGCGCCATTTCTGTCAACAATCTCATGAGATTTTATTGTTGATTGGCCTACTTTTGTATGTAAAAAAAATAAAAAATAAAGGCGTAAATATATAGCCTACACTTAAAAACAATTCATACAAAATAACGTGACGAAAGTTATTGAGTCATCCAAAGTTGCTGTAGTAGTTGCTGTAGCTAGCTACATGCTATGGTAGCTACAGTTCTGACAGTTCTTGGCTTCGCTCAACATGGCCGTCCTTCTCAACCATTCAAGTGCTAGCGCCGTCCATGCTAATCAGAGACGGCACTCTGAACAGCATCGCCGTCCATCGCCGTCCATAATCTATGCTCCCTCTTGCGACGGACTTCCTGCTAATCAGGGATCGCACTCCGTCTATGGACGTCCATAAGGACGTCCATGATCTATGCTCCCCCTAGCGACGGACGTCCCTGCTAATCAGGGACGGCACTCTGAACAGCATCGCCGTCCGTCCATCCATGCAAAGATCAGCAGCCATCGCCGTCCGTCTATGGACGTCCATAGGGACGTCCATGACGCTCTGAGGGATTTAGCCCCTACTGCATGCTAGCCTGTACACTCGATTGCCAGACGCCAGCTTGCTAATGCCGTGGGTACTTTGTTCTCGTCGCCAATTTATATTATGTTTGCATCAATATGCTACAACACTATATACTTATTACTGCATCAATATGCCTTATATTACGATTACTATCATTAGACTATATACGAGACATCGAGTAGAACCAACTGGGTTTCTGTGTCTTTATTGATCGACAACCGTTGTACCACCCAATCCGCCTGGAGCGTCCTCTAGTGGCAACATGCATTCTGAATAAACCTAAATACATCACATGCCCAAAGGGAAGAACCATAAGAGCATGCAGTTAAACAAGTTACAATTAAACAACATGAAAGAGTGTACCTGTAGAAAAGAAGACAAAACAACAATCAACAGTAAAATATTTCACAGCGAGTACAAGAATTTTAAACCGTCACAACTAACCAACGGGAGCAACAAGTCTCTCAATACGAGTCATTGTGATCCTGGAGGAAACTAACATCAGGTCCAGCCAAGCATTCAGCAAGCATTTCAAGCAAGTGCCGTTGTACTCCCGGAACAAGTGCGTCTTGAGCCTTTTCTTGAAGGTGGGGAGACAGTCAGTGTCCCTGATGGAGGTGGGGAGTTGATTCCACCATTGGGGGGCCAGACAGGAGAAGAGCTTGTGTTGGGACCGGGCGCTCTTGAGTGGTGGGACCACCAGACGGTTGTCAGAAGAAGACCGTAGGTGGCGGGTGGGGGTGTAAGGCTGCAGGAGAGACTTGATGTAGTCGGGTGCAGTCCCGTTCACCGCTCGGAAGGTCAGTACCAGAGTCTTGAATCTGATACGGGCCGTGATGGGAAGCCAGTGGAGGGAGATGAGGAGCGGGGTAACATGGGAGCGTCTGGGTAGATTGAAGACCAGGCGGGCCACCGCGTTCTGAATCCTCTGGAGAGGGTGGGTTGCGCATGCTGGGAGACCGGCGAGCAGCGAGTTGCAGTAGTCCAACTTTGAGAGGACAAGTGCTTGGACTAGCAGCTGGGTGGAATGCTCAGACAGGTATCTCCTGATCTTCCGGATGTTGTAGAGGGTGAATCTACACGACCGGGAGACCGCAGCAATGTGGGCTGTGAGGGAGAGCTCGTCATCCATGGTCACCCCGAGGTTCCTGGCAGAGGATGAAGGGGTCACCGTCGCCGATCCCAGGGTGATTGAGAGATCGTGGGAGATGGAGGGTTTGGCCGGGATGATGAGGAGTTCTGTTTTGGCGAGGTTCAGCTGGAGGTGGTGCTCGGTCATCCAGGCGGAGATGTCTGTGAAGCAGGCCTCGATCCTAGCTGAGATCCCCGGATCAGTCGGGGGGAATGACAGGTACAGCTGCATGTCATCAGCATAGCAGTGGTAGGAGAAGCCATGGGAGGTGATGATTGGTCCAAGCGAGATGGTGTAGAGGGAGAAGAGGAGGGGTCCAAGGACGGAGCCCTGTGGGACACCACTGGAGAGCTGGCGGGGGCCTGACACTTTGCCTCCCCAGGAGACCTGGTAGGATCTTCCCGACAGGTAGGATGAGATCCACTGAAGTGCAGTGCCAGTGATGCCCATCTCAGAAAGTCTGGCCAGCAGGATCTGATGGTTAACTGTATCAAACGCTACAGAAAGGTCCAGCAGAATGATGACCTCGAAGCCGCTCTGGCAGACTGAAGGGCAGTGGTGACTGACAGGAGGGCAGTTTCTGTGGAGTGACCAGTCTTGAAGCCCGATTGGTTGGGGTCAAGCAGGTTGTTCTGAGAGAGGAAGTTTGACAGTTGGTTCAAGGGCGTAGGTTTGGTCTCAGCTTTGGTAGGGACACTGAATGCCCGCCCCCCATAAAAAATTTGACTTCTGAGCAATGAAATAATTTATTTATATTTGGGCATCCCAATTTATAGCACCTTTTTACTACCTACAAGTATAAGTGTGAATGATAACATTCATGGGTAACATTGTCTAAACATCCCTTAAAAACAGCAATTTAATGCAATCTTTACCAAAATTGACAAATTCAACTTCTCACCTGAACCCTTGATGCTGATTCATTACCAACCTGCTCTACATCTGTAGCTTCAGAGTGCTGTTTTTCCTGCACAGTAATTAATCAATTTAATACAGACACTAACCATGCTTAGTTGACTGCTGACATTGGTCGAGATTACAGGGATATTACTATCCAAGGGATCATATAGGCCTACTTATTACCAGTTAATATCACTTTTGAGTTGCTAGCCTGCTGGTACTAGGCTAAACTAGCACGGTCCCATTATGTGGGTAGGTTAGCTTTATCCTTCTGGCTTCAACAAGACCAGCTGCTGCTAACACACTGGTCGAAAGATTGCAGACGCTAGGGATACATTTAATACAAGCAAAAGTTACATGCTCTACTACACTAACAACTTTCAAACATAATTAAAAAAAAAACATATTTCCATTGTAGAATGGGTGGCGATGTAAGGCTAGCAGGTTTGCACTGTATGGGTAGTTTTCCTACTAGCTAACTAACAACGACCTTGCTAGCTACAGTACTTACTGTCTGGTTGGTGAAAAAACTTCTGATACATTTCTTCTTTTTGGGTGACATTTTCCTATCTACAAAGCACAAAAGGGTCAAAAATATAAATGCTGAGACCAAACTAAATACTAATGTGGCTTTATTATTTCCTGGCGTATTTAGTAGTTTACCGTGTCAGACTACTGGCAGCTCTCTTTCTGCAGGTCAAGATTCACGAAGTGTTTCTGACTCTGGCACTTCAGACAATTAAATGACATCTTGTCTCGCAGGCTCGAGGGCGCATTGGTTAACTTTTTTCACTTTTCTGGGCGACGGACAATAATAGGAAATGAGTTTTGCAAATATATTGTGCAAAATATTTTTTCGGAATCGAT
Organism: Thaleichthys pacificus; assembly: GCA_023658055.1. Classification (NCBI taxonomy): domain Eukaryota; kingdom Metazoa; phylum Chordata; class Actinopteri; order Osmeriformes; family Osmeridae; genus Thaleichthys; species Thaleichthys pacificus. The sequence continues at coordinate 1,562,517 of CM042855.1, forward strand.
CCAAATTGCGGCACAAAGGAGTTCACAAAAATATTGGTGGGGACAATTTTGTCATTTTCAAATGTTGGTGGGGACAAGTACCTAGCGTCCCCCCCTAAATCTACGCCCATGAGTTGGTTAGTTCAATTGTTTTAGAAAAGAAGGGTAGTAGTGAAAAAAAGTTATGATGGAGGGAGAGATGGATTGAAAGAGAGGGGAGGGGACTGGATCAAGGGGACAGGAGGTGGGGCGATGAGAGAGAATGAGGCCAGAGATCTCTGCCTTGGACAGGGGAGAGAAAGAGTTTAGACATTTAGTTGGGTCAGTCATAGAGGGTGAAGTGGGGTGAAGTGCCTTGCCCAAGGACACACCATCATTTGCACGGCCAGGGAATCGAACCAGCAACCTTCTGATTACAAGCCCGATTCCCTAACCGCTCAGCCAACCGGCTTCCATTATGGTGTTGTATATAGATAAAAAAGTATTCATACGTATAATAAAATGTGGAAAAACTGAAGGGAATGAACAGTTTCCAATGGCACTGTGTTACGGACCCGTGCCCTTCTCTTGATTGTGCCCGGTTTGTGTTTCGTTCTGTTCTCCTCTTTGTTCTCCCTCTCAGCTGCTTGCAGGGTGTAATGGTGGTTGGATATCGGCGTGATCGGCGGCCAGCCCCCAATCGGTCCGCCTCCAATCAGCGGTCCAGCAGCCCATATAAAAGACCGGCGCGGTTCGCTGTTCAAGAGGGCTGTGTGGCGCGAAAGCTACTGTTGGATTGTTTGTGGTGGATTGTTATTAGCGAGGAGTTGTTGTACGGTCTGTGAGGCCTTCGGTTACGGTTTTGTTTGTACTGTTTGTTCTATTACGGAGTCAGTGCGAAAGCCTGTTTTCTTTCTGTTTTTGTTCAGGCCGATACACAGTATCGTGCTTTATGTTCGATTTGTCCTTTGTTCACTCGTACGGGGGGGGGGGCTTTGGAATAGGCAAGCTGCCCATGGGCTTACATACCAGCACGCAGTAACCTCCTGTTTTATACCCTAGGTAAGGAACGGGTGCCACCCCATGTATGTTTAGTTTAGGGACTATATTGGTTTATTTAGATAGGGCTCCTTTTTGTTTTTCTTTGGCACCGTTCGTTGTTCCATTGTGTCTCCCCTGTGACGAAATAAACACCACTGTTTCTGTTACCGCTGCGCTCCGTTTTCTCCGCACCACCCTTCCCTAGGTGTTAGGCCGGTAGGGTCGTAACACACTGTAAACATGCTTACATGTCTGTGATCTAGCTGTAAAATAGTGTAGCTGCTATCACTGAACTGATCGCTCACTGAGGGCCTCATGTACTAACGCTTTTGCGCCCACTTCAGGCGTATTTGTTTCGCAATTTGCGCGTAAAAGCATGGCGAGGTATGTACAAACATGCCGCACTGAGGGAAAAGCGCAGACTGCCTGTCGCGGGAACTGAAAATGGCGAATTGCGCTTTTCCGAGTCATGCATATGCATTCACGGGAGGGTCAAGGGGAAAGTGGGAGTTCCCATGAAGAGAAGAGATGCGTGGGAGTGCGCCTAATTATGTATTCCGCGGTATGTACAGAAACCGCCCGTGAAAGCGTGCTTCCATTTTGCGGTGAAAATGATCCGCCTTTTAAAAGCAGGCGTAAACCAGGATGCGGGTTTACTCGCTTATGCTTCCTGGTGAAATGGCAGCAGTAATCCGAGCCAGACGGCGACATAGGCAAAGGAGACGAGCTGAAAGGATTTTTGGCACAAGGATCACACTTTTTGAGTTGAGTGAACACGAAATAATTACGCGTTACGGATTAAGCAGCCATGCAATATTACAGTTACTGGAACAAATCAAAGATGACATTGAATCTTCGACTCAGCGTTCACATTCCATTCCAGCAGTTGTTAAACTCCTCGCTACATAAACATTTTTGGCATCAGGATCAGGGCCGGTCCTTCCTATAGGCGACATAGGCAACTTTCCGAACGTCATAGGAACCATTGATTGCACCCACATACCAACTGTCACTCCAGGAACACGTTTACAGAAACAGAAAACATACATATTCCATGAATGTGCAAGTTGTATGTGACGCAAACATGCTGATCACAAACATTGTGGCCAAATTCCCTGGGTCTGTCCAGGGCCGGTCCTTCCTATAGGCGACATAGGCAGCCACCTAGGGCGGCATGAAGAGGGGGGCGGCATTTTCCCAAGTGCATCCATTGATTAACGCTCCCGCACAACCTTCAGAGGGCGCCAACAGCGCCACGTCATATCTCGTTGCGTTAGGCCACCCTAAAAATAGCCTTGCCACCCCAGCTGCCACCCCAGTTGGCAGCTTTGAAAACAAAGAAAAGTTGTGGCTCATCGGACATTTGCGAGAGCAAATTTCTAATATCCGAATGCAAGTAAATGCAGCAGGAAAACGACTCCATCCACCCTCCCCAGACCGCCACCGAAGTTGCTTTCATTTGAACACAAGGAAGGCGCAAACTGACCATAGAAGGCTTCAACTCAAGGAAGAAATCGTCGGCACAGACAGCAGACCACACCGGAGGAATGAGGTGTTAAGCAATTATCTATTAATGACTAAGAATAATTACAAAAGTGCAGGGCTATACGGAGTTGCAATGTTACATTTCCTGTTGAATTGAGGTTAATAACATTAACTCGTGAATTCTTTGGGCAACAAAGCAACAACAAAGGTGACTGTGGTAAAGTTAGTTTGAAGTTCGATATTCAACAGATATTCGGACGCCCAGTATTGTGTTATTTTAACCGGTGTTTAGCACTGCTACGACCGGCCGCTTAGCCAATGCTTTTGGCTGCCTAAACAACGCGTACGTTTAGGGACCGTCAACAAATTACACATTTCAAAAGTCAATAGCTTTTCAACAACATGAACTAGGAGCGTCAAAATAATGTTAAACTGTTGAAGATGTATGCATTCATGCTGCAAAGCCTTTATTTTGTTCATTTTCATCTCAGGTTATTAAAAAATATTTAATTCAAAATAAATCTTCAAACTTCAATAGCTTTTTGGTCATGTGACCTATAATCCTCAAATTCATGTCAGTGTTCACTGACTATGCATACATGTTGCAAAGCCTTTAGTTTTTTCATTTTGATCTCACACACATTTGCCACGGGATGCCCCCACTCAAAATCTCCTGCCACCCTCTTGCCACACCATGAATATTTTTCTAGATCCGCCCCTGGGGGGGGGGGGGGGGGGGGGGGGTTGATACAATTTGCCTAGGGCGCCAGATGTACTAGGACCGGTACTGGGTCTGTCCATGACAGCTTCATATTCCGCAATAGTGCCATCTATCAAAGATTGTGCAACCAGGCTTTTGGAGAGACGTGGCTACTTGGTAAGCATTGTTTTTTTGGTTTGGTATGGGGATGTTTCACATGCAGTAAACCTAACATCTATTTATCTAGCCATCTGCAGTATCTGCACACATTATCAAACACCCCATGCATTAATACCACACGTTAATTTATCTTCAATATCTTTTAATTATGTTCTATATTTTGCTGCAGGTGATGGTGGGTATGCCCAACAACCATGGCTAATGACCCCATTACACAACCCAACAACAGCAGCTCAGAGAAATTATAACCGGGCACACATTCAGACGAGGGGGGTGATTGAGCGCACATTTGGGCTCTTGAAAAACCGGATGCGCTGCTTGGACCGTAGAGGTGGAGCGCTTCTGTACACACCAGAAAAAGTGTGCAAAATCGTCGTCGCTTGTTGCATTGTGCACAATATCGCCATTCGCCACGGCATGCCCCTGGACGTTCCAGAGGACATGGAGGAGCCACCAGAAGACATGGATGCATTGGGTGGGGTACACCCACAACATGAGATGGCTGAAGGCAGACGTCTGCGAGAAGATATTGTCCAGAGATATTTCACCTAATGTGAAATAATGCCTTGTTGAAATGAGTTGTATAACCCACTGAACCATGTAAAAATGAAAATGGAGGATAAAAATCTTACAAATAACCCAGACAAACAATTTTGTATTTATTATCTCCTTTTAGTAGCTGCTTTATCTGACTGTGTTTGTTCAGACTTGATTTTTCTTTTTCTCAGACAACGCGTCGGTACAGTTGATGGCACAGGGCTGGGTGGTGCAGGTTGAGATGGCACAGGACTGGGTGGTGCAGGTTGAGATGGCACAGGGCTGGGTAGTGCAGGTTGAGATGGCACAGGGCTGGGTGGTGCAGGTTGAGATGGCACAGGGCAGGGTGGTGCAGGTTGAGATGGCACAGGGCTGGGTGGTGCAGGGTTGGAGGTTACGGTCATGGCTGCTATGATTGCCTTGAGGCAGTTGTTAGTCTCCTGCTGCTGGCGACATAACTTTGTGACAGCTCGCGTCATCCCATTCACTGCAACCACAAGATCTTTTACTTGCCGACTGTCACGCCTCATATCCCTGATGTAAATGCCCATCTGCTGCACATCTAAAGAAATATTTTGTAGCGCCTTCGTTTGGCCCCTTTGCTCAGTCAAGAGCATTTTATCCAGGTCATCCACCATGTGTGCGGGGGCAGAGGGTCGAGACGAGGTTTCACAGGATGCCGCAGTAGCACCAACATTTGAAGATGTGCTTGCTAACGGGGAACAATGACATGTTTGCCTATAGATATCAATCAAAAATATAAAAACAGTCAATTTACAATCACCACTACTTATCTTAATCAGACTTACCTTCATTTTCTAATGTGGTCTCAGCAGTATCAATGCCTTCCACGCCTTCCACCTGTTCAGCAGCCAGGGTTTGCTGTACAACCTCTTCAAACGTGGTCAATTCCTGTACTTCGGGGGGACCTGCACCAGTTTTCCTTGCCTGTGATCTGTTAAAAGCTACTTTTTCTTTAGTTCGACGTTTAATATCTTGCCACCTCTTTTTCACATCTTCCACTTGCCTGCGTGTTGAGGATATTGCATACATTTTGTTTGTAATTTCTGTCCATATGGCATTTTTTTGTGTTGGTGTGGAATTCCGGCCTTGTATGACATTTAAATTTGCTGTTACCTCGTGAACAAGAATATCCACTTCGTTGTCACTGAATTTTTGTTTTCGCTGTTTGGACTTTGGCTGATCCATGACAGAAAGCGAAAAGGAGGCCCATTCAATTGCGCGTTTAAATGCTCGCAATGTACGGTATAGTGGACGGAGAAAGGCGCTGATTACCCGATGACCTGCAGGTTTCGTAAATACGACGTAAACTGAAGTATCACAGCGTGCGCAATCTGCGGGTTGGCCATGGCGCTAATAATGCTACGTTTGCGAATGTACGTACATGAGGCCCTGAGTGTAGATGTCCTTTTTCAAATTCTTAAATGTTGAAAGTATGACATTTTTAACACTTAAGAATTTGACAAACAGAGCAACAAGTCCCTCAATAAGAGTCATTGTGTTTCTGGAGTAAACTAAAATTAGGTCCAGCAAGTCAATCGTAAGTACCGTGGTACTCCCGGTCTTCAGCCTTTTCTTGAAGGTGGGGACTGGGGAGATGTATAATCTGACTTAATTAAATAATGTTGACAGGTTTGTAGACCTGTAAATCCGGAACACTCCTACTGTACTTCACTGCAGCTAGATTATTAACCAAAACTAAAAGGAGAGAACACATTAGTCCTGTCCTAGCTACTTTACACTGGCTCCCTATTACCTTCAGAATTGACTTTAAGGTCCTTTTCCTCACATACAAAGCTCTACATGGACAAGGACCTAGCTACATTGCTAACTCCCTTATAAACTACACACCAGCTAGAACACTGCGATCATCAAATGCAGGCCTATTAGAGGTCACCAGAAGCAGTCATAAGAAGATTGGTGATTCGGTCAATTACGCCCCAAAACTATGGAACAAATTACCCATAAATATTAGGGAAGCAAACACTCTAGACATTTTTAAAAGACAGCTTAAAACCTACCTTTTTACCGAAGCATTTAAGTAATTTTATCTCAAAAGGGTTTGCCGACTTTTATTAGGATTGCTCCGTCAGGAGGAACCCTATTGTAATTGTTGGTATTATTATTACTATTAGGGTTCCTCCGGTAGGAGGGAACCTATTGTTATTGATGGTATTCTTATTAGGGTTCCTCCGGTAGGAGGGAACCTATTGTTATTGTTGGTATTCTTATTATTATTAGGGTTCCTCCGGTAGGAGGGAACCTATTGTTATTGTTGGTATTCTTATTATTATTAGGGTTCCTCCGGTAGGAGAGAACCTATTGTTATTGTTGGTATTCTTATTATTATTAGGGTTCCTCCGGTAGGAGGGAACCTATTGTTGTTGATGGTATTCTTATTATTATTAGGGTATTAGGGTCTTGTAATTTATCTCATGAACACATTGGTAAAATTTTTTGAAATTTGGCATATTGATACAACATGCCACAAATACCGCCCAAACACAGACTGGCCCACATCAGACAATAGGGGGCGCCACAGGCCACGCCCAAATGTCCACTTTTCAAAGTGATGGCATTTCCACCCCATTGCTCCAATTCTTCTGAAACTTGTTGTGCATGCCTCATTTTTCACGAGGAACAAAAAAGCCTCAAGGACCCATAAGGTCCACCATGATGGATTTTCCTGTACAGTGATAATTTGGGAAAACCTTCAAAATCCCTCTTCTCTTAAACCAAAATTCAAATTGACTTGGAATTTTGTACAGATATGTATCATTGATGTATTTCCAGATCAGAATATTTCTCTAAGTTGATTAGTAAGAACAAACACAATACTAAGTTCCTATTTGATACTGTTGCAAAACTCACTAAGAAAAGTACACTCTGTGTTAGTTCAGATTTCTCTCCCAATGAGTTCTTAGATTTCTTTGACCAAAAAATCTATGCAATAAGGGACAAACTACAGACTAGTCCTGGAGTAGTGGCCATCAACACTGAATTTTCCTCTATACCAAGCATGCTGCATGTTGAGGCTCTCACTCACTTTAACCCTATTTCTATGGAAGCGTTCATCGAGCTGATAGACTCCTCGAAACCCACTAGCTGCCTCCTCGATCCCCTCCCTGCCAAACTCTGTAGGGAACTTCTCCCTATTATTGGACCGCCCATGCTTAGTATTATTAATGAATCTATTGTAACTGGCCAAGTCCCCAACGATTTCAAACAAGCTATTATTAAGCCCCTCCTTAAAAAACCAAACCTGGATCCAGGTTGTCTTAGCAACTACAGGCCAATTTCAAATTTGCCATTTCTCTCCAAAATTTTAGAAAGGGCTGTGGCAAAACAGCTCACTGAGCACCTCTCCACAAATCAGCTTTATGAACCTCTCCAGTCTGGATTTCGTCTCCACCACAGCACTGAAACTGCATTAGCCAAGGTAGTTAATGATCTACTGTTAGCCTCTGACGCGGGCTCTATCTCTGTCCTGGTTCTTCTAGACCTAAGTGCAGCTTTTGACACTGTGGATCATGAGATTCTCCTGGAACGTATTGAGAACTATGTTGGGATTTCTGGTACGTCACTTCAGTGGTTTAGATCGTATCTATCTGATAGATCACAATATGTCCACTATGATGGCTGCTCATCCAGGAGCTCCACTGTAAAATACGGAGTACCACAGGGTTCAGTTCTAGGCCCTCTGTTATTCTCGCTCTATATGCTGCCTTTAGGAAACATAATTAGAAGTTCTGGGGTAAATTTTCACTGTTATGCAGATGATACTCAGCTATATATGTCTATAAAGTCTGGAGAATTTCCACATGCTATGGAAAAATGTGTTTCCAGCGTGAGAGCTTGGATGACTGCAAATTTCCTTCTCCTTAATTCGGATAAAACCGAGGTTCAAATTTTCGGTCCTAAGAAATATAGAAATAATTTTTCCAATCTGACCTTAGACCTAGACGGCGTCAAAGTCTCTCAGAGCCAGCTGGTAAAAAATTTAGGAGTCACAATGGACCCAGACCTTTCGTTTGAGTACCATATTAAGCAAATCACCAGAACTGCATTTTTCCATCTACGTAATATTGCCAAAATACGAAAATTCCTCTCAAAGGATGATGCTGAAAAACTAATACATGCATTTGTTACGTCCCGATTGGACTACTGCAATGTTTTATTCTCTGGCCTCCCAATTACCTACCTAAAAAATTTACAGCGGGTGCAGAATGCTGCTGCTAGACTACTGACTAGAACAAGAAAGTTTGATCACATAACATCTACTCTTGTCTCTCTACACTGGCTCCCTATCCAAGCAAGAGCTGACTTCAAAGTTCTACTACTAACCTACAAATCTCTGCATGGATTGGCTCCACTGTACCTCTCCGGTCTCCTTGCACCCTATTGCCCGGCAAGGACACTTAGATCTCAAGATGCCGGCTATCTGGTGGTTCCCAAAATTAAGAAAAAAACAGCTGGAGGTAGGGCGTTCTCATATAGAGCACCTCTTCTCTGGAACAAATTACCTGTCTCAATCAAGGAGTCTGATACTGTTTCGACATTTAAAATTAGGTTAAAAACTTTCCTGTTTAGTCAATTCTACGATTGCTAAAGGTAAGTATGTTGGTTGGAGACAACGGGGGACGGGTTGTTTTCATCCTTATTCGTATAAGTATAACTTATTTTAGAGTTCTCTCTCCTGGAACAGATTTCATGTTCCAACCGAGGGGGGCTGTCGCTGTCTTGGTGTGTGGGGCTGCATCAAATATCCCTCTTTGCTCAGTTAAATTGCTGCACTAGTCCACACTTGACCGGTGGGGATCTCACCTCATTCTATTATGACTGTAACTGTTAGCTGCTCCTGGCATTCTCTAATCCCTGCTCTCCTCTCTGTGTGTGTGTCCCCCTTCCCCCCCCACCACACACATCCCTTGTGGTGTGGGGGGTTTGAGCTGTCAGCACCTGCCTGGTCGTCGGTCGGCCAACGCTGGACCTGGTCGCGAGTCTCCCGGTCCTGTCCTACATCTATAAAGATTGAACAATCGATTTTTGTGTTTAAAAACCCATTGACACTGTATGACTATGTTAAGCCTGTGTTCTGCTCCTCTCTCTCACCAACCGTCTCTGGAGGAGGGGATCCCTCTCTGAATTGCTCCTCCCAAGGTTTCTTCCATTTTTTCTCCTGCTGAGAGTTTTTCTGGGAGTTTTTCCTTGTCTTCCTTGAGGGTTTAGGTTGGTTGAGGGGCAGTTCTAGGGGCGTATGTGAAGCCCTCTGTGACATGCTTGCGTGTAAAAAGGGCTATACAAATACATTTGATTGATTTGATTTATTTAAAAACGTTACTTAAGAAAATTGAATCAAATAGAAAATGGCTGAAAGGGGTGTATTTATGTAAATGTACACATTGTCTCAATATGTTTGTGTCACTAAATCAAATGTATTTTTGAAGGATGGTTCAAACTTAATAGGCTTTAAAGTGACATGCCCCTGAAGTACCAAGCAAAGTTTCACCTTGATATGTCGAAATATGACTGAATTACAGCTGTTTGAACTTCGACCAAATCTGGCAATGCTCGCCATTGGAGAAACAGCTTTTTTTATTATCCAGTTTTGTGTAATCCATGTCTGGGAATGGCTCAATTGGCTGAGATGTTGTGCTGGTAAGCAAAGGGTTTAATGTTCAAAACCAGTCAGAGGCATAGTTTTTAATGTTTTATTCTGACAAAACGGTTTCTAGTCTTCCGATCAATCCTCCGGTTGTAAAAACATAGCAATGCGTGTTTATTTGAGCCCGTCACAACACTCGGATCATCTGTTTAGCGAGACTGTGTAAACCACTGCAAAACAAGCCAGGTTCACCACAGTAGCTAGCTACTTGTAGTCTACGCATGGTAGAGATAACTCTAATGGTTATCTCTAATGAAGTAAATTGATTGTTCAGGTTGATCCCTTGCCTGTTGCACAAATTCATTTCAGTAACCTAAGCCAGGACACATTCCCACTGATGCTAGGCATGATTTAAAATTCCCTTCCATGACAAGTTATGGCACTCCAAACAACCTGTTTAAAAAAACGATGAGAAAGTTATTCTTTACAGCAGCAACCCAGTCATCCCGTGTCCGTTTTATAGGAAATGTACAAGCAGTTTCAACTTAGGCTGAATCTAACAACGCTTACCACAGGAGAAACAGCTTACTTTTTTATACAGTAACTGAACATGACAATATTCAACACTGAGAATAGCTCAATGGGCTGGGATGGTGACCTGTAAAGTATAAGGTCGTAGGTTGGAATCCTGCCAGTCTTTTGGCCTGTCATAATTTTGATTATCTGTTTAGTTCAACAGGATGACATCTTTCTGAAGTACCACAAACAATTTCACCTTGGTATGTCAAAATATGATTGAATTAAAGCTGTTTCAACGTTGGCTGAATCTAACAACGCTTGCCACAGGAGAAACACCTTACTTTTTTATACAGTAACTGAACATGACAATATTCAACACTGAGAATAGCTCAATGGGCTGGCATGGTGACCTGTGAAGTATAAGGTAGTTGGTTGGAATCCAGCCATTATCTTTTGACCTGTCATAATTTTGATTATCTGTTTAGTTAAACAGGATGACATCATTCTGAAATACCATGCACAATTTCATGAAATTTCACCTTGAAATGTCAACCGTTTCTTAACCTTTGTCCCAAAGCTGACCAAAGCTAATACTCTGCCCTTTCTATTCATACAATCTCAACAGTTGGTGTGTAGCAGAGAGGATAGAGAGACTGACTTTTAACCTTATGCTCATGAGTTCAAATCCCCATTCAGCCTATTATTGTTGGCCAAACATTAAGTAGTTTTGCTCTCTTGTTGTCCAACTCTCGACCTTATACAATGTAAATTTCTATAATATTTTGCCATTTTGCGGAGGAACCCGCATCGCTGCTTGCAGCTATATTTAGGGTTCCTCCGGTAGGAGGGAACCTATTGTTATTGTTGGTATTCTTATTCTTATTTTTCTTCTCATTGCTTCTCAATATCTCAAAAAGTCCCTGGTCATAAATTTTCTAATTTGGCACATTGATACTACATCGAAGTGGGTACCCCCACACCAAATATGGGCCACATCGGACCATAGGGGGCGCCACAGGCCACGCCCAAAAGTCCAATTTTCAAAGTGATGGCATTTCCACCCCATTGCTCCAATTCTTCTGAAACTTGGTGTGCATGCCTCATTTTTCATGAGGAACAAAAAAGCCTCAAGGACCCATAAGGTCCGCCATGATGGATTTTCCTGTACAGTGATAATTTTGGAAAACCTTAAAAATTCCTCTTCTCTTGAACCAAAGATCTGATTGACTTGAGATTTTGTACATATATGTATCATTGACGTATTTAAAAACGTTACTTAAGAAAATTGAATCAAATAGAAAATGGCTGAAAGGGGTGTATTTATGTAAATGTACACATTGTCTCAATATGTTTGTGTCACTAAATCAAATGTATTTTTGAAGGATGGTTCAAACTTAATAGGCTTTAAGGTGACGTGCCCCTGAAGTACCATGCAAAGTTTCACCTTGATATGTCGAAATATGACTGAATTACAGCTGTTTGAACTTCGACCAAATCTGTCAATGCTCGCCATTGGAGAAACAGCTTTTTTTTATTATCCAGTTTTGTGTAATCCATGTCTGGGAATGGCTCAATTGGCTGAGATGTTGTGCTGGTAAGCAAAGGGTTTAATGTTCAAAACCAGTCAGAGGCAGTTTTTAATTTTGTATTCTGACAAAACGGTTTCTAGTCTTCCGATCAATCCTCCGGTTGTAAAAACATAGCAATGCATGTTTATTTGAGCCCATCACAACACTCTGATCATCTGTTTAGCGAGACTGTGTAAACCACTGCAAAACAAGCCAAGTTCACCACAGTAGCTAGCTACTTGTAGTCTACGCATGGTAGAGATAACTCTAATGGTTATTTCTAATGAAGTAAATTGATTGTTCAGGTGGATCCCTTGCCTGTTGCACAAATTCATTTCAGTAACCTAAGCCAGGACACATTCCCACTCATGCTAGGCATGATTTAAAATTCCCTTCCATGACAAGTTATGGCACTCCAAACAACCTGTTTAAAAAAACGATGAGGAAGTTATTCTTTACAGCAGCAACCCAGTCATCCCGTTGTCCCGTTTTTATAGGAAATGTACAAGCAGTTGCAACTTAGGCTGAATCTAACAGCGCTTACCACAGGAGAAACAGCTTACTTTTTTATACAGTAACTGAACATGACAATATTCAACACTGAGAATAGCTCAATGGGCTGGGATGGTGACTTGTAAAGTATAAGGTAGTTGGTTGGAATCCTGCCATAGTCTTTTGGCCTGTCATAATTTTGATTATCTGTTTAGTTAAACAGGATGACATCATTCTGAAATACCATGCACAATTTCACCTTGAAATGTCAACCGTTTCTTAACCTTTGTCCCAAAGCTGACCAAAGCTAATACTCTGCCCTTTCTATTCATACAATCTCAACAGTTGGTGTGTAGCAGAGAGGATAGAGAGACTGACTTGTAACCTTATTCTCATGAGTTCAAATCCCCATTCAGCCTGTTGTTGGCCAAACATGAAGTAGTTTTGCTCTCTTGTTGTCCAACTCTCGATCTTCGACAGTGTACATGTTTATAATATTTTGCCATTTTGCGGAGGAACCCGCATCGCTGCTTGCAGCTATATTTATTCTTGTAAGTTATCTCATTAACACATTGGTAAAAAGTTTTGAAATTTGGCATATTGATACAACATGCCACAAATACCGCCCAAACACAGACTGGCCCACATCAGACAATAGGGGGCGCCACAGGCCACGCCCAAATGTCCACTTTTCAAAGTGATGGCATTTCCACCCCATTGCTCCAATTCTTCTGAAACTTGTTGTGCATGCCTCATTTTTCACGAGGAACAAAAAAGCCTCAACCGTCTGGCTTAACTTGCAAAAGTCTCTTGTGTCCACAATACAAGACAAAGTCCATAGTCCATTAGTATTGGAGGGTGAATAGGCCATAGAAGTATTGGTGGTCCCCCAAATCTTCGCAAACGGGAACAGGAAAATACTGTTTACACCCAGACTGTGTGTTCAAACATTTCAAAGCCATGTGTTCAGTAATTATTTTCTGTAAGTGTACACACTACTAATTCTTCCTTTACAGTATGTACCACACTGCTGTCTTAACTCAAAAATACTCACATCGTATCCCCCTATTTTCTGTTCTTATTACTTAAATAAATGTCCAGATAACCTGTTTCTATACTCTGTAATCTGTGTCAGTTAGTTACCACATCACCATGAACTGTAACTCATGTAGGACATTAAAGAAAATCTAACTTTAAATTGTCTGTGTGAATATATGTCTATTCATGACAAAAAGGATACATGAATGATGATCTGCTGGACAGGTCAGGCTGGCTCCAGAGGGGTTTCTCACACTGACAGGGCAGGTTTTCAGCTGTTGGAAGGTCGGCTGGCCTAGCTGGTCATAGGTGTAGATACGCCTGGGCTGTCAGACTCTCTTAGGCCTGTCCCTCCATGTTTCAGCATCACTCTGTTCATTCTCGGATTCCACAGCCGGAGCTTCAGTTTCTTCCTCCACGCTATATCTCTCATCCACATGTTCCTCTTCAGGGTGTTCCTCAGGTGCGAACGCCACCTCAGGCCTGTCTCTGGGTGTCTCACCCCTTGGACAGAACTCTCCTGCCTCTGCGTTTAGGGGTGGATCAGCATGTCTAACGGCTGGCCACAAGTGATACGCCTCTTCACTGGAACTGTCTGTGTCTGTTGGGTAAGTATTGTGCTTGGCTGTATGTTGTCTTCTTGTTCTCCGTCTTGTTTCCACTGTGTATCTCTTTGAGACTGGGTTCACAGACATCTAGCTCTTCAACCAGGTAGGGGCATGGCAGGAGTAGGTTACGATATAATACACGTCTTCTCCCTGTTTCTTGCAATGACTCAACTATGTACACTGGACTATCAGGGCCTTTTCTTCCCTTGACAACATGAATCATGTCTTCCCAGTAGCTACGTAGTTTTCCAGTGCCGCCTCTGGGTGTGAGGTTTCTCACCAGGACATGGTCACCTGGCTCAAGGGTAGAACTCCATGCACGCTGATTATAGTTTTTCTGTCCTCTTCTTGCACTTTTCTCCATATTCTGCATTGCAATGGCATAGGCTTCATGCATAACCTCTCTCCACTTCTCTGCATAGCCAGTCTGTGACTGGTTTCTCTCTTCTCCTGTCCTGGGGAACATCAGGTCAACTGGTAATGTTGGTTCTCGACCAAAGAGAATGAAAAATTGCGAAAATCCTGTTGCTTCATGCACTGTTGAGTTATAGGCATGGACCACTTTGTTAAGGTGCTCTTTCCACCTGGACTTCTGAGACTCCTCAAGTGTGCGCAGCATACCCAACAGCGTTCTATTGAAGTGCTCTGCGGGATTGGCTTGAGGATGATAGGGGGAAGTCCGGGAGTGACGAATACCACAGTAGTCTTGGAGCTTGCGGAAGAGATTATTTTCGAACTCTTTGCCCTGGTCGTGGTGTATCTTGGATGGGAAACCGAAACGCATGATATAGTCATCAAAAAGCTTTCTGGCGGCGATCTTCCCAGACTTGTCTCGTCGCATATGCCTGTGCATATTTAATAAAATGATCTACAGCTGTCTGACGACTTTGTCCTCTGGCAACTTGTCTTTATGTTTCAGGTAGGTATGTGTCTTTTTCAAGGCCACAACTCTGCTTATGACCAGGTCTGCATTTTGAGCGGTTCTTATGTCCCCTACTGCAAGAGACTGAATTGGCTCAGAGATTTTGCATCCTTCTGGCAGTGCATCTTCATTACAGGTAACAGCAAAGATCCAATTCAGCTCTCCAGCTTTGTCCAGAGCTTTCCCAATGCATTCAATAGCTTCCTGTTGGCATTCCCCTGTGCATTCTTGGATGACCTCTTCAATGGGCCTTTGTCTGCGTGACAAGAAGTCTGCATCTGTATTTGCTGTTGTAAGGCTGGTTGTCAAACCTGCACCCACCTCTCATATGCTAAAGTCTGGAGTTTCTGGACGGTCTCAACTTGATGGCCCTCACACCCCATTCAAGATTTGGTCTGATTGGTTGGTCTTGTGTATGTAGCACCTCTAACCTGTATTAGAATGATAGCTATATATCTATTAACTAGGCTCTGAGCAGTAATTGATAACACTCACAAGGAGACTGTACTTTTTTTTTTAACAAAACAGCTGGCAGGTTTATTCCACAATCATCATCACAAAGTGCTTTATCTTGCATTAGAAAATCCCCTAAATAAAATAGAGCTCTTTGATTAGAAACATTTATGAAAACAAAATAGATTGTCCTTGGGCAAATGGAAAATCACTCTACCCGGGTAGTAAACCAAAATCACATTCATTACATTTACATTTAGCAGACGCTCTTATGCAGAGCGACTTACAGTAAGTACAGGGACATTCCCCCTGAGGCAAGTAGGGTGAAGTGCCTTGCCCAAGGACACAACGTCAGTTGGCATGACCGGGAATCGAACTGGCAACCTTCGGATTACTAGCCCGATTCCCTCACCGCTCAGCTACTTGACTCCCCACGACTCCCCAAGTGTTCCTTATCTGGAATCCAGAATTCGGTACCCGAGATCTGGATACAAATCTGTTCAGTCACTATAGGAAAGGATCCGACACAGCTGGCCACACTGTGTCCAAACGCTCCTCCTGTAGAATGTCGTTCACTGGGAAAGGCTCGCCATCTAAGTCGTTATGGTTTGAAACCAACCTAAATCCAGGTTCAAATAAAAACCAATCTGTACGTATGTTACGCCTCCCGATGGCTCGGAGTGGAAGTGCGCAACAGGGCTACAGGTAAAGCCAGTGAGGGTGCAGTCACACAAACCAGATGCTCACAATGTGAATAATGTAACGTTTATTCGTTATACACGTTTTACACAGCAACACCGGGATCAAAGAGGACAATCAGTGGCACCAAAGAAAAGAACATAAACAAACCCGCCCGCCCCTTAGACCGGTGCTAAGCACCTAAAAAAGACCGTGGGTGGTGCTCACTGCAACCTGGGGAAGTAACAAATTGTACTACTACGTGGGTGTGAAACGTAGACCCCGGGGTATCTTACCTATCCCTGTTTGTCCCGGTGCGCGCAACAAAACAAACAGGAACAAGAGAAACTGAAGACATGACACAAGCTGGCCTCTAAACCAAAGTAAACGGTAAAGACAAACGCATAAACAGACATAAACCAGAAGAGGAAAACAAATACCAAACGTACCAGAGCTCTGCCACAGCTCAACACACAACCTATCCTCTCTCCTCCAAAACATATAGAAACAAAGGGCTTATAAAGGGAACTGGTTGATGGGGATCCGGAACAGGTGTGGCGAGGAACTGATGACCAATTGGACCCAGGTGTGCACATCTGATGACCGATGACTGATGACATGGGAAGATGAGCCAGTAGGAGGAGACAGAACACAAAACAACAACACAAAACAGAACACAGGACATGCAGGGCCCACACAACGTGCAGGCACGTAACAACGTAGTAGTACAGAATGAATAAAATAATTACAATCATTTCTATTTGGGTGTGCTTTGCCTTCGGCAAGGGCACAACCTTTGTTCTCTCACATATATCTTCTTCTTATTATTATTATTTTCCCACCCCTAAAACTCAGTCAATATTTGGCCTACATAGACAACCTAGGTGTCAAAAGTTTCGTCTTGGTCTCGATTGCGTTGCTTCTATTGGGATTTACGTTCCGTTGCACGGTTTAGGCTGAGCTCAAGTTTTTGGGGCGAAAAGTGTCTTCTGTCAACGAAGGGTAGCAGTGCTAGCCTACGTCACTACGTCAGCACACGTTAGCAACGACGCATGGATACAACGTGATAGAGACGTTCTAGCACGCAAATTGGAGCTTGGATTATGAGTGAAAAATGCCAACCCCCAAAATTACCAACCATTGGGTTTTGTTGAGAAAGCAATTTCGAGTGGAACTGCCATCTCGGATTTTTTATTTAGGTTGTGAAAGTCTTTGTAATTTGAGCGAGTGCGGGTCGCCCGTGAGACTGCCTAGGCGGCAGCCATGCAAGCGTCATAGTAGTTTAGTATTTTCGTATTTTTATAGTTCGGTCAATTCTACACCACAAAACAGAAGGAGGGCAATGTTATGACGATATGACTATTGTGAAGACAGCCAGATGGTGAGATTTTAATGTAGGTTGCTGTAAAAACTTTGATTGGTTTGCTACGTGAGAGCCCCGTCAGCCTCCGTTGACGATTGCGTCAGCTGTTGTCGATCTTTGATGAGTATTTTCTTAATTTCGTACCAGGGTCAATTCTACATCAAAAATCAGAAGGAGGGCAGTGTTATAACAGGGTATCTGCAGGTTTCAGCAAGTCAAATTTAAGACTTTTTAAGACCTTTTTAATACCACCTTGAATGAAATTTAAGACCTTAAACCCGCGATGGTGGGGGGGATCCCGCTGTATTAAAACTCAAGCATAGCATGTGTGTCATTCAATGAGACTCATTCAAGTTGACTTTTTGTCTGTTTATTGAACATAAAGACATTTTGAATGTCTTTGAATTTCCAATTTACATTGGGTCCATCCATGGAGATAGACACCATGTTCCTCAGATTCAGCTCCTCCACACACTCCTGAGAAAGACATGACTATGATTATAATGACATGATTGCCAATGATTCAGTGTAATTTAACATTATGTCTGCACCCATCCTCAGTTAACCTTCCCTCTTCCATCTATCCACTCCCTCTCCCTTCCCTTATGTCCCCATCTCTGTGCGTCTAAATAATGGGGTAGAAATGACTAGCCTACACAGCATCAACACACACACATGTATGAACTTAACTCATTTACTCACACACATGTATAAACACACAAACATAACACTCAAAGCTGCAAGCACTTTATATTCATCTTACAGCCACATTATACCTTATAATATGTATTTGCATTAAACATATGCAAGCACACACATGCCGACACACGCACACACACAAACAGTATGTACGGCCCCCAAGCACACACACATCATCATTCCCTATTTTAGGCCTACCATTATACTGAATAGGCCTGCATAATGAAATTGCCCAAATAGGCTAGATATAAAGTTAACAATTAGTCATTGAAAAAAAAAAGTATATTACTTACTTTGAAGTGGTGCAGTAAATCTCGGGCTGTTGCGTGTCCCATGAATTGCGAGCCCAAGTACCGGGAATGCACTTGATCTCCGACCCAATATCGGACGTGCACGTCAAGTTGCTTGCTTTTAGTGGCGTGGTTCAACGTCTCATCAAACATCAAAACAAAATCAGCCTTGTTGACGCTGCAGATTAGCTCGTTTCGGATGAAAGGCGCTAGTCCGAAGCGAGTTATATACGCCGTTTTGTCCTTTCCAGCAGTAAAGGTGCTCGCGATTTGAGAGTCAGGGAACATCAAACCGAAGAGAGGACTGGTGCTTGACCACTGTGTTTAGAATCCACAACACCTCCGCGTTGTCTGCGGCGGTGGCCCCGGGGCAGAGATGCAAAATGTAGAAATGGCTGGGGTCTGTGTGTGGCTCCTGGTAGAGGTTTTGTGTTTTTGGCTCTGCATATGGCTGACGAGAGCCTTAGTCCCCATGGAGCCGATCTTGAATGTATTTTTGCACGAAATGCATCTGGCCTGTTCTGGGTTGGCAACGGACGCCAGCCAACCTCGGAAACGGACGTCGTCCAGCCAACTGACGTTGAATTTGCACTTACCCATTGTTGCAGACTAGCTAGCAAGCGCGCAGACATCCGTTTATATATGCAGCTAGCAAGAAAGTAGCCTCTCTACATCTCCTTACCGAAAAGTCCCGCGAGAAAAAATAAAATAAAAATAGTCCTGCCCCGACAAATTTAAGACCTCCGAGTTATTTATTTAAGACCAGAATATGACATTTTTGACGAATTTAAGACTTTTTAAGGCCTTAAATTTAGAAAAATGAATTTAAGACTTTTTAAGACTCCGCGGACACCCTGTATAAAGATATGGCGATTGCGAAG
The DNA here is from genome assembly GCA_023658055.1 of Thaleichthys pacificus. NCBI lineage: Eukaryota > Metazoa > Chordata > Actinopteri > Osmeriformes > Osmeridae > Thaleichthys > Thaleichthys pacificus. The sequence continues at coordinate 1,581,555 of CM042855.1, forward strand.
ACAGCCAGCGCGTCAGCATATTTTTGTGATTTGTGTAAAACTTGGAATTTGAGTGACACCACGGCTTGTTTTGACGTTAGCCTCAGTCAGACTTGGCTCACCCACTGGCAGTGTGTAGTACTGTCTTCAATGCCACAGCTAAACTTTATGTCAAAAGAAACATTCTCATTTCCGGCACTTTCAAACAATCAGTGAAATGTGGAGCAACAGCAGCTAGCTTGCCTCTAGCAAACTTATTTTGAATTATCCATTTCCCCCTACATTAATGTCAAACTTATTTACGTTTTGGGGGGCATATTTTCAGTTAGCAGACGGTACTGTTTGAATCGCGATTCCATACTGCCAGTGACAACGTTGTTACAGTAGCTTGTTTCAAAGGGGGTTTGCAGCTGTTTCAAAGGGTGTTCTTAATGAAATATGCAATATGAGTAGGCTAAATGCTTGAAAATATCACTAGATGGGAAAAACTTAGAGGACGGACCCACCTGCAACCGACGCAAGCAAGCACACCCTACAATTTCCCCAGAAATTGTACCCTCTCTAGTTCCTTTTCCATATATCGTTATTTTCTTTTCTCAATAAACAGTTACACATTTAAAACCATTTGCTATGGTTATACAAGAACGGTTCAGCTCACCCTACAACTATGCGCCAAGTCTGTTTGACTAGAGACCATAGTTTGCATTGGCAAAGCTAAAACATGGTACAAAATTAAACAATAACATTTCCACATTTCTTATCCTTAATAAATGATATTCCTTGCAGGATTAATGCATTTTCCTATCATAACATAATTAACTGTATGCTAGTTAACTATTAAACAACATGAAATAACTACTCTATTTCTCCAATAGTAATTTTCCTTCCGTAACACATTTAGAAAAATAGTATTTAGCTGAATGCTCAGTTCAGCAAAACACAAAACTCACACATTATGAACTAAATGCGATTTAACCATCTTACTATACTCTCATGGGACTCCGATTGGTTTTATTAAAATATCATGAGTTCTTAAAATCTACCATTTTCCACAGGTAGCATTACATTGTGTTAGCTAGCAATATGGTAAGCTAATGAGCACGTTGAAACAACTGAAACTCACCGGAGGTTTCGGCAAGGAAACACGGCAAAGAAACAACACAAACGTGTCTCCCACAATGCAGTCCTCGGATTACTAATAGATTATCTTATCCACACAATTCTTGATTAGAATTTACTAGATATTACACTGTTTTCTAATTGATTTTCGCCACATGAACTCGAGCTTCGTTCTAATGCAACTTGCTATAACGGAGAATCCCTCATCAAAGAAAATAAGAACCGCGCGCGCCCTCTACTGGTATCATATAATTTGACACTTGGCTAATTAACCATTTAGTGACAGCATATTCTACGTGGGTTACATGTATAAAGGGAATTGTAATGCATTGTTCTGTGGATTCTTCATCTCCTGAGACCTTCTCCTCAGTTCTGGCTTGTCCTACTGTCCTACTCCTTGCTCACCTCTTGCTTTCTCTCTGATTTACAATGATCATGGTAGAGTAGGTAAGATTTAAAGCTTTCATATTGTAATATGTTTGCCTTGTAATTGATTTCATTCATTTGCAATGTTATTAAAGGCGTATTTCATTTAACCGTACTTGACCATTCTTGCTCTGATTTAACCCATAGAGTCAAATAACTGTAATTGTATTTGTATTGGCATTATTTGGTTCATGGTAATACACTGTTCCCATCTTACTTTAAACCATAGGGGAATTTGTTTTGGTTGTTTAGCCAATATTTAACCCCCTACAGTTTTGGTGACCCCGACTACGTGATATGTTTCGAGCAATTCAGTTACAGTTTGGTATACCGGCGTTTCAAACCATGGTGCGGTGAGTAAGCATTTACAAATGTACATTAATTGTGTTCCGCCTGGTTCTGTTGGTAGAAGCCTATTACTAGTTTCTGATATTAGCTCCTGCATAAAAAGAACAAAAAATGGAATGGGAAACTGAAGTTAACAAATTACTTAACCTATGGGAAGAAGTTAACGTTAACCGAACGTTATCTGAATTGAACAAGAAAGACAAGAACGGTCTTAATTTTACGCTAGCTGAAATAATTGAACATTGGCGAACTGTAGGAGTCCATAAAAAGAAAGCAGAAAAGAAACAAACATTGAAGATTACTGTACATTTAATTGGCAAATGTCTTCTCAACTCTGTCCTCAAAGCAGCGACCCCTTTTTGTGCCACAAAGCAACAGACCGCTAACAAAAGCAGTGAAGAGACCAGCCATGCTGGCTCACATTCTACTACTGAGTGTTCACAGACAGTGGAATTGGTGCGCAAATTCCCAAACCGCGTTCTACAAAGAATCCGTCGTGCTCCTGATCCGCCACGCATTGCTGCCATAAAAATGGTGACAGAGGTAAAACCCAAGCCCCAGCGGCCCCCTCATATACAGTGTAACTTCTGTAAAAGACAAGAACACACCGAAATGCGATGTTGGGTTCTTGGCAGAAAAATGCCAATTCCACCCACACGCTTGTTTTATGCTAACAACAATGTTAGATTTTGTTGTGCTTGTCTAAGAAGTGGTCACACTGAGTCCAAATGTTGGGATCTGGGAAAGGGTAGGCCTCCCCCATTTTTCATGCAGCATAAGCTGAGCCTTTATCAAGACAAACAAACCTTAAACTTTTTAACGTGATTACATGCAATTCCAACTATCTTTTACATTTACTTAATTCAGGTCCAAATTGTGATATTGCTACATTCCTGTGTTTAGTCTTTGTTGTAGTTCAAAGATTCGTTGGGGACAGTTTATTTGTTGCTGCTCCAGTTCCTTTAGCTGCATATGCATAGTGCATATGGTTTGTCCATCCATGAGTTCCTATGTTGGTTTGTGTGGATGAGTATTGGGTATTGTGGATCAGCATGTACCTTTGTGTGTTTTATAGAGTTGGTGGTAAATGTTCTAGGTTTTAGCTAAACTCACAATGGTTCCTGACCTGTAAATGTAGATTGGTATAACTTGTATTTTACTTTATTATTGCTGTGTAATTTGCGTTTTGTTTATTTTGGACCCAAGAACACTGTTTTGCTTTAAAGGTCACATGACATGCTGTTTTTGGATGCTTTTATATAGGCCTTAGTGGTCCCCTAATACTGTATCAGAAGTCTCTTTCCCGAAATTCAGCCTTGGTGCAGAATTACAGCCACTACTAGCAGTCTCACAAGGAGCTTTCCTCAGAACGCGCTGTTTTGGTGTCTGTAGCTTTAAATGCTAATGAGGAGCGGAGGGGCGGCACCATGCGCTAATGTTTACAACGGATGTATCGCAATGGCTGTAACCCCGTTGCTGTAAAATACCTAGAATTTGCCCATTCTCATCTGATAACCCTGGTTTGCAGAGGTACACACTCAGTCATTTCAATGAGGGGAAAGGTGGATATCGCGCGCGCCATAACACCAACAGCAGAACGTTTATCCAAATAACAAAGAAGTGTACAACACTCACGTACAGCATATGTATTCACACTTGTACTTGATGCTATCTACCTTTCCATAGCGACAGTAACTCAGCTGTTAGCTGCAGAGCTAATGTTACAGCCACATTCTAAGGGTAGCAAGCTAGGTAACCATATACAGTAAAGCTACAAAATGATATAGCGTTAGTTAACTTACTTGTCCGAGGTTAGTAGCTGGACGAAGGAGAGTTAGTACTGATCCAGAATTTAATTTCAGCAAGGCCAGTTTTGTATTAGCTCAAGTTGAGGAAACAGTCGTGGCTGAAGTGTTTGGCGCAGACATACAAAACAAATGCGCCTACAACAGAAGTTGTGTAGGCGAATTTTCAGCGAAAATAAAATTAAGATACTGATTGTTTAGAGGCTCGGATGACGGAACTACAAAACGACTTGTGTGTTGATTTGTACATCCAAGCACTGAGCAACTGTTATGCTTCGTTCGTTTGCTAGCCATGGCATGATGTCTCTGCAGGAAAACACAATATTGCACTCGCCCTTGCACAATCGTAGCTCAATTCCTCATTGGCGGGCCAGATTATCTGGGCGGGCACAGCAGAGAGAAGGGCGGTAGCCTGGCTCCTTGTTACGTCAATAAGAGGAGATTTTCAAACCGAGCGTTTGAGCCTTCATTTTCTCAAAGGCGGAGAAGAACACCCAGGGCTTGGTTTACACCTATCGAAAATTCTAGCCACTGGGGGACCAAAGGCAGGCTAGGGGAACTCATATTAATGTTAAATAACCTCCTAAAGTGAAGTTTTCATGTCATGTGACCTTTAATTGCCATTTTCATCTATGCTAGATGATATGTTTGTGTACCTCTCATCTATCAAAAGGGAGGACTGTTCACCTATTTTTTCCATTTGAGTTTTAAGACACTGTCTCACTAATTTCCATTTGTATCCAATCCGACTCTCTCAGACCCCATACCACTCCAAACGTCACTCCAAACTTGACCATTTTCATTGTTAACCAAGTGCTGTGCTCCAATTGTGTTCTGCTGTAACAGGACAATAACTTAAGTAGCAGGAATATGCTAACCAATACAAAGGTTCTTCCAAGTGATACTCTGAGCAATAGCCATGATCCAAAAGTGGTCCTCTGAGCAATAGCCATGATCCAAAAGTGATCCTCTGAGCAAACAGCCATGACCATTAGAATCTCAACGCTGACCTGTCTGCAATCAAGTTCCTTTTTCCTATGGGTGCAGGTTATCACACGATGAACACTGCAGCTTTTGCCTGTGCTTTTGTGTCCAAGAGGGAGGATTGTAAGGCTGGGTGTCAAACCTGCCCCCACCTCTCATATGCTAAAGTCTGGAGTTTCTGGACGGTCTCAACTTGATGGCCCTCACACCCCATTCAAGATTTGGTCTGATTGGTTGGTCTTGTGTATAAAGGGAATTGTAATGCATTGTTCTGTGGATTCTTCATCTCCTGAGACCTTCTCAGTTCTCCCTTGTCCTACTGTCCTACTCCTTGCTCAACTCATGCTTTCTCTCTGATTTACAATGATCATGGTAGAGTAGGTAAGATTTAAAGCTTTCATATTGTAACACGTTTGCCTTGTAATTGATTTCATTCATTTGCAATGTTATTAAATGCGTATTTCATTTAACTGTACTTTGACCATTCTTGCTCTGATTCAACCCATAGAGTCAAATACCTGGAATTGTATTGGCATTATTTGGTTCATGCTAATACACTGTTCAGTTTCCCATCTTCCTTTAAACCATAGGGGAATTTGTTTTGGTTGTTTAGCCAATATTTAACCCCCTACACTGTTCCAGGCCTGTATTTTAATGTGAACCTATAATCCGTTAACTCTGCCACCCAGCGGTGTCCAGCTGCATTGAGTTTTGCTGACTTTGTGACATATGTCAGAGGATTATTGTCACTGTACACAGTGAAGTGAGGTGCGTGGAAAAGATAGTCACGAAACCGCTCTGGCCCATTTAGGCGCCAGGAATTTTAATTTGCCAGAATGTAACTTGTAATTCCTCTCTGCTGCTGTCAAGGTCCTTGATCCATATGCTATCACTCTGAGAACGCCCTCTTGACGCTGGTACAACACTGCACCTAGGCCATCTTCAGAGGCATCCACGTGAAGCACAAAGGGTTTCTCTAGGTCGGGGTATGCCATTACTGGTGGGTTTGTCAGCTGATCGACAATTCTGTTCACTATCTCTCTGTGAATGGCTGTGAACTGGGTGAGAAGGTGGCAACAGAGCAGACTTGCGGCTAATCCCCTTTTTCTTTTGACTTTGTTTCACTTCAGACTTGGGATTTGCTAACAGTTCATAGAGGGGCTTGGCGATCCTAGAGAAGTCTGGTATATAGGATCTGTAATAACCGAGGAATCCCATTAACTTTCTCATCTATCGCACCGTGGTGGGTGTCTCGTGCTTCAGTTCTTTAACTGCTTCCACGTCTTTGGGATTCATCTTGTATCCCTCTGCAGAAACTACTCGACCCACATAACAGACCTCACTTTTGAAAAAGTCAAATTTCTTTGGTCTTAGCTTTATGCCACACTCTCGCTGTCGTTGGAGCACCTGTCTCACATTTTGGATGTGCTGATCGAAGCTGGAGCTAAATACCAAAACATCATCTAAGTACGGGACACATATTTAATCTCTGAGGTCTCCCAGGCATCCCTCCATGTAGCGCTGAAAGGACCCAGGTGCGTTTGTAAGCCCAAATGGAATTCTGACCCATTCATGAAGTCCCCATGGTGTTATGAATGCGGTGTAGGGTATGCTTTTCTCACTTATGAAGCCCTGGTGATAAGCCTTCCCTTGATCCAGCACCGTGAACCAGGAGTTGCCTCCCAGATTTTCCAGAATCTCCTGTATCCTTGGAATGGGATGACGGTCAGGCAGTGTTTTCTCATTCAGTAGCCTGTAGTCTATGCACAGCCGCAGACTCCCGTCTTTCTTCCTGACACATACTACAGGTGAGGAGTATGAAGAACAAGATTTCTGGATCCAGCCTCGGTGGAGTAGGTCCTGTATGTGTGTTTTCACTTCCTGGTAGAGATGTCTAGGGATTGCATTGTATGTTCTTTGAACAGGCACAGTTGTCTTTTAACTGTATGTCCATCTTCAAATCTTTAATGCACATTGTATCCCAGTCATCCTTCGCAAAAACATCACATTCTTCCCTGAGCATTTGATGTACTTGCTGTCGTTGGTCTTCTGACAGGTGGCTCAGGTCCACGGGTGGGTCCCAGGGCTCAGCTTGTGGCTCTCCACTTGACTGCAACGCAGCACTGCTGTCTGATGCCTTAGGTGTCTGTTCCTCAGCAGGTTTGGTCTGCAATGGGTAGATGGCATCAACACCATGCAACAGGCCAAGTGTGGTGCGACTGTAAAGCACAACATCATCATCAGTCATATTTTCCACCGTCACTTCAATTTACTATTATCTTCTGGGGGGAGCTTAATCAACTGTTCTCTGATGACAAGACCTGTTGGCCATGGTGCCTCAACATTTGGCTCTAACAGTACATGTGATGTACTCAACACCCTCTTGTTTAGCCGGCCGCACTGCACCGCCATTATTTTGTTCTTCCGGATGGTCACTGGTTGTCTGCCTACTCTGGCTAAGTGGGGTTGGCCCATCTCTTCAAAACAGATAAAACGGCTCTTGCGGTTCTGTGTCCTACCTCCAGTGCTGAGCACAGTCTCTTTACCATGTGACCTGATGGGATACTGTCTCTATTTGTGTCGTCGGTCAGGGCTAGTTCTTCAATTACATTAAAGCCGATGATGGGGCGTACAATGTCACTGCTGGCAATCAGGACGGGGACCAGGACAGGTTTCTCACTCATTCCAGCCTCAACATCTTTGGACAAGGAAACTTCAATTTTCATCCATCCCTTATACGGTATGTCTGTTCCATTTGCAGCTGAAAGCTCTAATGGTCCGTTTTCGAGCAGCTCGGTCACTGGTCTCACCTCAACATCTGGCAGGTACTTTCTTTTCCAGTTTGTTCCCACTATTGATACCTGTCAACTCCTCCTAGAGAGACTCGAACTAGACATCGCTTCCCTACCAGCTTCGCTGTTTGACGCTGTTTACCAGTGAGTGGTGCTCCTAGGCTGAACAGTTCTGCTTTCTCTATCTTTTCAGCAGGACAATGCAGAATTTAAATGTTGCTTGTGTTGGCTGTAACATTTCTCATTCGGCAACCTGATGCCCAGTGTTCTGCGCTGCCGCACTTGTAACAGTGAACACACCTTCCATCAGGGTTGGACTGTTGACATTTCCAACATCTTCTGTAATTTGAGGTCTGAGGCTGTGGTCTGTATTTTTGGTTTGGCTCTTCACCCACTCTCCTTGGTTGATACTGAGGAGTCTGCTGAAGGCTTGCGATGTGAGTGGTGAGGTTCTGGATATAGGCCGTAAGGTGAACCCTGTTATCGTTTCAACCCGCTCCACAGTCTGGCATCTACACAATCTTTAGCTCATAAAAAAGAACGAGTCGTGCTAAGCTACCCCAAAAAAGTTTGTCGCTGAAATTCCAGTCGATTGTCGATGCGTCTATGTTTTATGCAGAACTAGTTTCTTCAGAGCGTAATAGGATTTTGGTTCGTTTAGTTCGATGTATAATTAGCCTGTAGTAAGCGGTAAATAAGACAGCATGTACATTACATTATATATCAAACGTTTATTAAATAAATTGTAGGATTAGGCTATTTCCGTCCGGATGCCAATCTTAAGAAATCCTGGAGACACTTCTCAGCCTCGGCCTCAGTGGCATGCACCATTGGGTTTCTCATGGCAGCCCCTGCGAATGATAGAGGAGAGAAACAGGATTATTTGGTAGTTATAACAAAGCACGTTTCCATCTAGGCTACTCTGGTTATAATTCAGAGGGCGTCAAAAATGTAAAACAGCAAATAACATTTCCTCTGGTGGACAGCCAGCAGCAGACGCGCAAACGGATCAAGAGCTTTCCAGGTAGGTTAATGGTAAATCCTCTGACGTTTAAAGTATTCTTATTTAGCCTATGTATCCTTAATTATTTCCCTATAGTATCGTTTGTATATTAGCTGAACTATGCGCATATAGCAAACCACATGGTTAGCTATATGCGCATAGTTCAGCTAATTATAGCTAGATGCTAGACTTAGCCCAATGACTTACCCACATACTACTTAATTTAGGTAGCCAGCAAAGATAAGTCATAGAGCTGCTGTGTAGCTGGGTTTGCTCTGAGGCTCGATAACAGGTCATGTGTTTAGGAAGATAAATGTAGGTTCTGGGAAAGTGTGTAATGGCGGCAAAGGAAATCACGCAGAAATATAATAAGACACATAGACATAGCCTACATTCTTATGTACTTACCAATAATTACTGCCGCACAGCTTGAGGCTTTCAGGCCCCTCTTGTCTCCTCGGCCACACCAGTTCAGCTGTTTAGCCAAGCCATTGGCAAACACTTTTTGGGCGATTCTCCAGACAGTCTTTGAGATGGTCTGCCCTCCACTCTGGGACAGTACATTGATCTGAGAAAAATGTTCCAAACAAAGCAAAAGCTTTAAAAACAGTACAGAGTAGTGATATGCCCTTAGACACGAAGTAGCTATAATATTAGCTACTGTAACAATTTGTAAAAATGTATTATTTATTGAAGAATATACAAATCTACAATCTTACCATCTTCTTTTTATTTTCAGAGCTTTGGAGATGCTCCTCAAATCTGTCAAGGGCCTCTGTGTCCATGAGGGGAATTTGGAGGCAGTCATCCTCTTGCTGTGGCTGACCTCTGTGTCCACCCTGCACCAGGCTCTCCACCATGGACGTTAGATGGCCTATCCGAATGTCCATCTCCTGGATAGCCTCTAGTAGGACTCTTTCGAAGGCTGCATAAACAAGATGTGAGTATTAAATTATTTTTTCTTCTGGTTTATATTTTGGTGCACCAGCCAATTCAATTATTTATAACTATAATATTTTTGGTTCAGGAAGACGTGATTAAATATATCACAATTTGCTAACATTTTAATACATTTACATGGATTCACAATAATGACAACAAACATGGGACCCCACATGTTCAGTGTGTTACACTTACGTGTGCACTGTGTGGTGGGATAACGCCGCCATCCCTGCAGGGTGTTGTCTCTCGCAGTGTGTTCTTCAATAACTGAAACCAAGACAGATTTGTAAATGTACAATATGAGAACTATACCCATTTCAATGAACTACAGTGCCATCCAAGTTTCTACCTGTCACATACAATGTATTTATTCCAATTCATATATCACTTATTTCTCTTATGACTTACTTGTGCTTGGGTTGGGAAATGGCCAGTTGGGTCGGCCTGGCCTTGCATTTAGTGCAGTTGAACAGAAAGTTAATAATTGAATGATTCTTTTTAGTTCGGAAAATGGATAGCTACAGTGGCATGACAACTGCAAAAAAAGTTTAATTACACAGTAATGCTTGCCACTCTGGTATTATCACGCTCAGAATATGAAGTATCACGCTCAGAATATGAAGTTTAAGTAAATACTCACAGGTGTTTGATGGGGTGGCTTCCCCTTGCAGTGTAGCTAAGTTGTTTTTTTGGAATGACAGAGAAGCATACAGAAAAGAAAAAAACATGTAAATGGTTTGTTAAATAGTGAGACAGTTTGTGTCCTAATTGCTTAAATATAGGTGCAGTCACATAAGGACACCGTGTTTTCAAACAATACTGATTTAGTTCCCACCATTTCGCTCTAGTTGTGGTGGTGAGGGGGGTGTTGGAGCACTGGGCAGCCTTTTTTTTGGGGTGGACAGGAGTCTGGGGCCTCCTCTTCTGAAGAGGAATAGCTTTTTCGTCTACAAGATTAGAAGACATAAAGATTACATTTCTTTAGAATAAACAAATATTTCTATTAATTTCTGGCCATACTCACTTTCTCTCTCTTTTTATTTTCACAATCTGACTGGATGTCAGACGTGTAACAGGACTCCTTCCATCTGCTGACAATGTTTTCAAAGGAATCTAAAAAATATATGTTTTTGATGTGGATATTAGTGTTGCTTCTATAGCTCTAGGCACAAATACAGTTGTGTATCTCCCGTCAGTGTGTCTAATGTATACCTGTTTCATATAGGACCCTTGCTTGATGCCTTGTCCATCCTTTCTCTGGCTGTGGAACCTCAGCTTTTTTCATGCTTTTCAGGATCCTGGTCTGGTCCTGATATGGAGGCCACCACGCCAAGCCATTGGTGTACCAGGACTTGGCAACTGGTCCAGTGTTCTTCTCCTCCACAAATTCCACAACAGAAGCTGTTCGGACCAATGAAATTGTCAGGGCGGGCTTTATACGATGATGGACAGATGATCAACAGTAACGTAATCAACCACGTCACCAAAGAGCGCTTTGGTTGAATTCGTTTTCAACAAACATGGCTACCGCTGGAGAGCTGGGATGTTATGATTCTGCCATCGAGTCTGTTTTAGAAGACATCGACAGCGCATTAGTTTTGAAAGAGGAACAGAGAAACGCAATCAAGGCATTTGTCGATGGAAAATATGTTTTTGCCGTCCTTCCTACAGGGTTTGGTAAAAGTTAACATACTACGTTGCTCTGATTGGTTGTAGGTCTATCCAATTGAGCGAAGAGGCATTTGTTTTCCGGGTTCGGTTGAAACACGCCCCATAGTCACAGCCCAATGGAGAGTTCTCAGACTCATATTCTGACAAGAATTATGAGTATGACATCATCAGGCTAGAAAGAAGGTACATTTTCAGTTATTTATTTCAGCCACTAGGTGGCGGTGTCATGAGCCAAGTAGTAACGCGGTGCATCTTGGTCGTTCACTTTTTCTTTCTGTCCATGGAAGCAGCACCTTCGAGAAATGCCGGAGTACATCTTGTAAATATATATAGTTCTGCAGGCTACATAGGGAAATCCTACTCCAATCTTGCTCGGTTTCTGCATTACGTAGGGTTGGTGTCGAAGTGTGCGTCTTGCAAGTAGTGGTTTATAGTCGCACACACTAAACGGACAACCTCGCAATGTGCCTGAGCAGCAGTAGCCAGCAGCTGTCTGCACCAGTCGAGGAATTAACTTGAACGAGGGGAATCATCCATAACACTGGAGAGAGAGGCAAGTTGTTTATCTCATACAGAAGGATATGGATTAATGGTGTAATTGTCACATTAATATTCGTTTATCAATTATCATTATGTCGTGTATACTTAGCTCTAACATTGACACCCAGCTCGCTAGCTCTATCTTGTTCATTCGCTCGCGCAATTGCGTTTGATTTTAGCCGTTAGCTCCGAGGTTATTAAACTGTCATATTAGCATAGGGAACCTGACCTTATTAAATGGTTATAGTAAGAAAAATTAGATTAATAACTTTAACGTTCATATCCATATCAACCGTTAATACTTTAGATTAACATGTACAACATACATCAGTGTAGCCTCACCTGACAAAATGTGTTGGTCTTGGTCAGCTATGTAGGCTACTGTACAGTAGCCTACCGTACAAACCTACTGTAGCTAGCTCTAACGCTAAAACGATTTTTTAACTACAATATTATCTACAATAATCTACACTAAAAACTAATAGAAAACAACACTAAAAACACTAATAGAAAACGATTGATCAAACTACATATATAGACTACAAAACACTAGCCTACTATTAAACTATTTTAAGTTAAGCTAAAAATACAAAAACAACCTACTGTATATCTAAACCAGAGGTGTCAAGTAACGAAGTACAAATACTTCGTTACCTTACTTAAGTAGAAATTTTGGGTATCTATACTTCACTGAAGTAATTATTTTTCAGCCGACTTTCTACTTCTACTCCTTACATTTTCACGCAGTTATCTGTACTTTCTACTCCTTACATTTTTTAAATAGCCTCGTTACAGTACTCCAATTTCAGTTCGGCTTGTCATCGTTCAAAAAAACACCAAAAAAACTATCCAGATAAAACGCGCCATCCGGATAGAGTGAATTTGATGGTGGTTGGATGAGAAGTATAAACATATACCATTCCGACACCCTATTGGTTTATACGTGATCCATCACCTGCACATGACACGAAATCACGTCAAACTCCAGCAAGGAAATAGCAGACGTATGTAGCCTACGAACATAGATATATATAAACACTAGATGTCTCGTCCGCGTTGCCGGACAACGGAGTCGAACGTCCGCATATGGCGGCCATCTTGCTACAGGCAACTCGCTCACCCATAACATTGTGTTGATGCTACATTTACTTTTTAAATGACCATAACTTGCTCAATTTTCAACCGATTCTGAAACGGTTTGGTTTGTTATCAACGTCAGAGATGTCGGTATGCCACTGCATACTTATGAATAATTATGTTATTTTTTTAAAAACAGAATAGAAGTATGCAATCGGTTGAAAATTGAGCAAGTTATGGTCATTTAAAAAGTACATGTAGCATCAACACAATGTTATGGGTGAGCGAGTTGCCTGTAGCAAGATGGCCGCCATGTGCGGACGTTCTAGACTCCGCCGTAAGACATCTAGTGTTTATATATATCTATGCCTACGAAGATGTCCGTGGCAGAGACTCAAGAGAACTCGAGCAAAATGTCCGAACCAAGCACCAGCGAGGAGGTTGGTAGCTAGGAAGATTAGCCAACCCTTCTACATCCCTGGCCGTACCTGGAAGAATTTTTCGACATGTTTGGATGCAAAAACAACTCCTGTCGATTGCGCTGCAAGCTCTGCGCACCCAAGTAGGCTACCACGAGCTAATGGCTTTCACAAACTCGCCGTCTAATTTGAATAAAGGCTATTGATAACATGCCTCTGAAGTTTGACTTTTTGCAGCATTACAATACTTATAGGCAACTAGTCATCATATCTTGCGCTCCATGAAACACATGTTAATGCTTAGTAGTAGGCTACACATATATGGTTCTTTAATGCGTTCATTTTCAAGGGGCATAAACAGGTGCAGCCCACATTTTTCAACATTAACATTTCAATATAACAAGTCATTATGGCCTTTGGAAAAATGTTTTTTTGGGGTGAGGTGGGGTCGTGCATTATAGACCCCTGTGCCTAAGCTTTTGTCCTTAATGGCATTTTTTCCCCTTACTACTTTTACTTTTATACTTTAAGTAGTTTTGAAACCAGTACTTTTATACTTTTACTTGAGTAAAAAGCTTGAATTGATACTTCAACTTCTACAGAAGTATTTTTAAACCCTAGTATCTATACTTCTACTTGAGTAATGAATGTTAATACTTTTGACACCTCTGATCTAAACACTATTATAAAAAACGAATTACTATATAAAAGATTAAATAATTATTGTAATAAAACTAATAAAAAATACTATTGTCACCAATATTGTCTCTTGTCACTTTAGCTCTTCACCAACAACTGCGAAGAATAACGTTACAGTAGCAGAATTTGAATGTTGAACTGTTCACGAGACGTGCCGACCCTTGAGCTCAGTCTCTGGCTCTAGTGATGTTGTTTATTCAGCCAGCTTGGTGTGTTGCGCTTCTGTACCCAATATAAAGACACTTTTGTCCCATATGTGTTGTATAATCCAGTACTGTGTGCTAGTAGTATTGGGAACATGTTACAAACGTGTACAAGTATTTGTTTTCCACTCATGGACTGTTGATGTAACTGATAACTAATAGAAAGTATTTTTTGTCTCCATTAATCTCCTGGGTGTCCACATATCTGAGGAGCTCTCCTGGTCCCTCAACACCATCTTCCTGAAGACTGTCTACTGAGGCTCTGAACATCACTAGGGACCCCTTTCAAGCGTAGAACCTGCACTGCCACACTTAAAACAACAAAACATGTCAACTACACTGACACCACATACAATTCTTACTTGAGGATTACAGAGTGTGAGAAAGGTGATACATTGGCAATGTTACATTTAGTAACAGATTTTTATGATATGATTTCCCATATGGCAATAGGTTTACTAAGGAAGAGCTGTGTCTCCTGAAATGTAACTCTTGGAACAATCACCTTGTAATGCCATTTACCACTTTCATAATAACTGGAGCATATATTTGCATTGTGTGTGATTCTACAGTGAAAGCTTTGGTTTGCAATTCATAATTATTAGTTTATTTGTTTTTTACTCAAGTTATGGTGTGTCTGTCAAATGACTGTCAATATTTCACCCATGCCAGTCTAATAGTTTTGTCTCTCTAGTCAGGGACACACCAGACTGCCTTACTGCTCCTGTGTTGTCCTGCCACACCACAACTCCGACTCAGCCCAGCTACAGTTCCACGTCTGCTATCCTCACCTTTCCCTCATCAGCTATCACCATTGTCTCCACAACCTTCAATAAAGGATTTACTTTTGACAGCCAACCAGAGTACTGATTGTTGCTTAACAATTAGTGGTGTTTGGGTTGGTATGAACAGAAACTACTTCTACAAATCCCCATAGTGGTCAATATTGGTTTGTGTGCATGAATATGAATTACCTTGGTGTCTGGTTGGATTTCATCTTCCATGAAGTGGCTGAAGGGATATAATTATAATATTAAGAACTAAAAAGTACCAGCAAAGATATCACACTCAAAATTCATCTGTTAGACCATGCTAGCCACAGGAGTACATTACCTAGCCAGGCTAGTCAAAAAAGTTAAGGTATGACTTCATTGTTTAACGTTACCCCTGAATCAGCCCCTCGTTTTAACGTTAAAATGGGGCCGGTACACTATTTCACAGTTCAGCTATTCATTTGAGCTACACGTTTTGTCCGTATACAATTACTTAAATCAGCACACCTACTTTTACCTATGTGATTGACACAGGTAAAAGACTAAATAAATGCAAAGACCCATAAATTGTACTGGATTGGGCCTTTAAATGTAGTTTACCTCACCCTTATTGATTTTTAGCTATACATCAGTTTTGCTTTAGGCTATTAACTGAGGGTTATTTACATTTCATACAACAAAATAATTATTTACCTGGTCTTCTCGCTGAGCAGCAAGGAGAAGATGTGCTTGAAGATGAAGGCATATAGCCAGGAGGCTGGAGAGACTGAGGCCTGTATGAAGGGCTGCATCCACTGCCAGCTGTGCTGCTTCAGAGGGGGCTCATTGATGAAAGCTGACCTTCATAAAATGTTGTTTTTCCTGCTATTGCCCTAGTAAATGTGCATACTTGTATGGTATTGACTATCGGAAGTATGACAATCACGTTCATTAAGGGAGAACTGTGGTGTCTGTTGTGTGATGTGCCTTAAAATGAAACGCCAAAAACATTCAGATTTTAATCACATTACCAGTTGAATAATTACTAGAGTGCATGGAATTTTGTACTTTGCTATGTTGCTCATAAAGAATGATAGATTAAAAGGATATCCCAAGTTAAGTAATAATTGTTTTGTTAAAATATGTAACAGTAGCCTATACGTTGGTGTGTAGTGAACTATAGTCCTTCGGTTTTTCCTAATCTATATTTTAATTTGTAGGCCTATGTCTAGGCTAGGCTATTCTTAATGCATTTAGCCGTCTGCACCTCGGTGTCACCGACCATCTCGGGGATAGGATCTCTCAAACCGATCAAAACACGATTGAAAAAATGTTTCAAATGGAACGCGAGGTATTTAAGACTTAAACGACCTTTTCCCGACGTAGAATCCAAACACCGCAACACCGACCTTTATAAGATCAAAACAAGATGTTTGAAATGGAACGCGACGTATGTAAGACGTAGCCAACCTTTTCCCGACGTAGAATCCAAACACATCGCAACACCGACCTTCATAAGATCAAAATAAGATGTTTCAAATGGAACGTGATGTGTTTAAGATGTTACGATGTTTCCCAGACGTCTTGGAGACGTGTGCTAACTGGGATACGGTTGTAATGGCAGAATTCTAGTGGCACTGTGTAGATTTGAAGAGTCCAGAGATGGCGGTTTCAACACAATTTATTTAGCTTGTACATTAGCATAAGGTTTAACAAAGTACTTTGTGATCAATCCTAATGAAGGAGGTGCTAGCCACAGGTCGTTCGCAAGGGTGATGAAGAACAATCATAAACGCTACCTTATATAAACTTTAGATCAAATGGCATTCTATAAAGTCAATCGATCAATGTAGCAAACTCCGTGATTGGCTAACTCAACTCAGTGACAGTTTGAAACAATACATCTCCATACCATTTGTCCCACAGTCCTTTGATGTCACAACTCCCTCTCTATATGAGGATAGTAAAGATACCCTTTAATGAAACACAAACAGGACACAATCTCCTTAGCCAAAAGGTCAGAGCTGCTACATCAACTGTTCTATCTTATCACAATAACAATACAGTTGAATCTACATTGTCTTCAGAACAACTGTCTCTCCCTCCCCAGGTGACAAGAACTCCCCTAGGTCACCCAGACTTCCCGTCTCTAGTTAGGTGTTATAAACTGCAAATGGAATCTCTACCAAATGGAGTTGAATCAACATTCATTGTATCAAGCTTCTTAACAAACTTCTCTTGAAACACATTCCTTATATATAAAACACATACATTATAACTGTACTCTAAATTTCCACGACAATTCCACTCTTTTTTTTGTTTTAGAATACCATAAACCGTTAATTAAGAAAAAATAAAATTCAAACATTAACTTAAGCAATGCCATTCCCAAGACAAAACCCATTGTACCCCGTATACCACGAAGTCCAGTTTGTCGGAACGGATGCCATGGTCGTGCATCCGTAGTTGCCATCTTCATTTGGCTGTAGATAATCTTTCAGGCAGGATAGCCTAATTGAACAAATTGCAAACGATGATCAAATTGCTCAGGGCAACTTTCAACGACACTGCACTTTGCGTACAGCTCGGAAATTTCCTTGGTCCCACGCAGAACGCGTATCCTCTCCTTCCATCTCCAGGTAGGGCGCACGCTTACAATGGTTAGCGCGTCTCCACGTTGCTCTCCCCTCGATCTTAACCGCTGAATTGGTCGTCAGGAGAATCTGGTATGGCCCCGTCCACCTTGGGTTCCTCCAGGACTTGCGTTTCAGGTCCTTCACCACGATCCAGTCCCCTGGTATCAAATCATGCAGCGGTCCAGTCATCGGATGAGGAATAGCCTCCTTCACCTGCCTGTGAATCTCACACAAAGTAGACTCCAAAAGGTTGCACATTCTCACAGAGGTCAGTTAAAGGTAACTGACTTCTTGTCGTCTGACTTAGTCTTCAAGGTTCTGTTCTCTCATTCAACTGAAGTGATTAACTCAATGTTGACTCCTATCAACACCAAAATAACTTCCTTAAACAAGTGTGACCCATTATCATTCTTGACCACTGAGCCCAAATCTGCCTGAGAAGTCTAAAACTTCTTCCCATCCAACAACCAACAATAATCATTAAAACAGTATCCCATTAAAACACTTCTCCAAAAATGTAACTCTACAAAATCCATCTATCAATACTCAAATGGTTTCTCTAACCTTGACTGTGAAACTTATCGTGTTTAAATTCATTTTCTCATATTACTTGTCCCACATATGAAGCACTAACAAAATGACCATGCATCCATTATAAATCCTCTTGTATGCTAAAATAATGGAAACATGATGCATACATGATATCATACAAACTTTAGAGGCATGATCTTTCCATGTGTTAACTGAGAAAAATCTCAAGTTAAATGTTTTATGCAGACCATACAACCTCCATTTTTATTCTCATATCCTTCCTTTTTTCAAAACGCATTTTCTTGTGGATTAGTCCAAGTTCAAATCTCCATTCCACCATTCTTTTCTCCATCTGTCCGCTGTATTCTGTAATTCTTGTCAAATATACTCAAACAAAAAAGAAATTCTCACTCTGGGTTAAATACAGTCCAATATTTTCAACTCAACAATATTTTATCAAACCCTCACAGTCCTACCACAAAGCCAAACTACTGAAGCTAAATAAAACCATAAAACACCCATAGTCACTTTCTGTCAGTCATCAGTCAGTCATAAATTCCTAAACGTCATCTCTTCCTCTCTAAGAAGCCTGCGCTTCCTTTAAAGAATCTGTAACAAATGTTGTATCAAAGTCACACAACAATTTTCCTCAAAAGAGTCCTGTAAACCCAAATTTGTCAAGTTAGGCTTATCCGGACATGGCAACACCATCTCATCACTTCCTGTAAACATATTTCAACATCAAAACGTATTCTAGTTAGTTCATCAATACATGCAGGCAATCTTGAAACTGCTCCAGCTAGTGTCAGCACTAGCATTTTCCCTGTGGAATAATCATCATTGTTAGTGAGCCCCATATTTGCATAGAGCAAGTTGTGTCCCAGATGAAACTAAGAAACTTCCCATGTTTCCATCTTTCCCAAAATCATATATAACACCAATGATGTATTTAACTATCAGTAAATATTTTAACTCTTTTCCCTTTTATGAATTAACAAGCTTACACTGAAGCAACCAACTTTTGAACCAATTTGTATAGAATAAAACTATTTTAGAAAACAACCAAATTACGTATAACCTCAACTTTTAGTCTCTTATTATCTTTTCTTCAAAAAACCTTTAGGAACAGTTCAAATTAATACCTTTATATTTCAGATTCCCTTTTTATTTTTGTCTGTATTTAAATTCACCAAATCAAATCTCTCTTTTTCCAAGACATGAGGAAAACTAGCATCACTACCCCAAACCAGAATTTAATCTGTATTATTCCAAAATGAAACATAGACCATAAAATGTTCTCAACATAGCCATTAGCCAAATGTATACCCCATCTATATTTCTATATAGGTTAGATAGGTAGAACTTCATAACTTGCTTTGGCTGCAGTCCAGAACAAGCTACTTAGTTCCAACCATCACAACCACAATTTATCAGACTTAATGAGTCTTCCCAAATTATCTCAAACCCAAAAGTTATAATAACCCTCTTTATGAACCAATACCATAATAAAACAACCTCATCACAGCCTAACTGTTTATCCCAAAACATTGTACCAGGCCCTGATCAAACTCTCAAAGAAAACTTAAAATCAAATTACAGTCAAACTTCAAATAAAAGTATACTGTAATTATTTTCTCTTTCTTATTTCATAACCACATTGCATCTAATACCTTTATCAAAACTCTTAAAAACCTCTAAATTTTACTATTTCGATAATCATCTCTTCACATCCACCAAAACGTTCTCTTGTTTCATTAAATCCATGTTTGCACAGTCAAAACTGCTCTTAGAATAAGTAATTCATGCTAGAATTACGCTACGACTCGCAATCACGTCAATCAAACAATGCCCTTAAGACAAAAGAAAAAATAAATAAATTTATTTATTTTTACCTTTAAATTCACAATTTAACAAGTGTAACATAAAGCCGCTTGCACACTGCTCAGACAATCCCCAACTAGCCCCAACATTCTAAGTTGGCAGTAGTTGGTTGCAGTCTTTAGAATGTTCAGAAAACCAACTGCCAGTTCCACACTGCCCAGACTGTATCCAATTGTAAACAACTAGACACTTTTGTTGCCTATTTTTTTTAAAGACAAGTTAACAGGTTGCCTTGTTTGACATGGACGAAGTAGAGGGATTAATAATGTTGTTAAAGTAGTCATGGTCTACCTGGCTTTCAAAGCTGTTGGGCATGTACAGGAGAGACAGCGATCAAGACGAGCCAGGAGGAGACTGTGGAGTAAACCGTGGCTAATGCGACGTGAAAAACAGGGGGCATATCCTAATTTATGCAAAGAGCTAAACTCTGAAGATGCCCCAGCTTTTGCAAACTTTGCCCGTTTTGCGCCTCCAGCTTTTAAGCATCTACTGACGATGGTTACTCCACTCATTGCTAGAAAAAATACAAATTTCAGAGACTGCATTTCCCCTGGTGAACGCCTTATGGTTACTTTAAGATTCTTGGCAACAGGTGAGGTGCTACAATGTGTCAATATAGGCTAATTTATTTGTACAAATTACAATACACTTTAGATAGGAAAAATGAATGCCTAACATGGCTTTGTTTTACAAGGTGAAACCTTCCAGAGCCTTTCATACCAATTTCGTATTGGTTGCTCAACAATTCGTTTGTTTGTTCCTGAAACCTGTGTGGCCATCTATCAAGTTCTCTGTGAAAAATATCTCAAGGTAAGCATTAACAATTTCTCATATTATTATCTCATATACTAAGTCTGATAACTGCTCATTCATTTGAAGAGTGAAACAACTACAAAATGCAGAGCAGTTGGTCACCAGGACCAGGGTTGAGAAACACTGGCTTACAGGCACCGTTCAGCAAAATATGTAATCAAAATAATGTAAATGATGCATAAACACACAAAGCCATGAAAATATACTTGACAGTGTCAGTTTAATAAACAGAAAAATGTTATGAATAAATATAATAATATATGAATGGTAGCCTACATTGATAGAGTAAGCAGATATTATTGCAAGAAGAAAGGATTAATTAAATGCAAAAGGGTTGTCATGCTGCGACAAATGGTTTTGAGGGCTTGGCACATTATAGATGAGCTGACCTATCTGAGCTTGTACATATCTAAAATAACGTGGTTCGGACTCTTGAATGGCTCTAAATTCATGCTCTAAATATTGACAGTATGCTGTTATGTTGTCAGAACGTTTGGCAACTGCACTCCCAGTAAGTGTGTGCAGAGTAGCATTAACCATCTCCAGCACTTGGAGATCTTTATCTTGCGCTTGTGTGTCTGGGGACTTCCTCTTGCACATAATCAATGGCGGTGTCTTGTCACATGGGGCTGGTTCCTCCTCTCCCCTGTTTGTCATATCATCACTGTTGGCAGAATCGTTAGAACTGTTGTCCTCTTCATTCTCATTTTCTGTTTCTGTGTTAGATGAAGTGATACTTTTTCCATTTAGTGCCCAAACACAACATCTGAATGGCTGGAGGTTGCTGATGGGTTCCAGAAAAAGTGGCAGTTCCCCCACTGTCTGGGTGCTTTGGATGGGAAACATGTGGCAATTCGACCCCCACCAAATAGTGGCTCAGTTTTTTATAATTACAAGCAATTTAATTCAATAGTACTCATGGCCCTGGTCGACAGCAACTATACATTTATATATGTGGACATTGGATGCAATGGCAGAGTGTCAGATGGAGGAGTGTTCAGGGGATGCACACTTCAAGAGTCCCTGGAGCGGCAAACAGCCAACATCCCCCTACCTGCTCCTCTGCTTGAATCAGAAAAGGAGTTACCATACTACATGGTAGCAGACGAAGCATTCCCCCTGAAACCATACATCATGAAGCCATATGCTAGGAGAGGTCTTTCTACAGAACAGAGTCTTCAATTACAGACTGTCAAGAGCACGTAGGGTGGTAGAAAATGCCTTTGGCATACTGTCCAACAGGTGGCGTGTACTACTGTCACCCATCAACCAACGACCAGATGTGGTGGAAAACATGGTCCTTGCCTGCTGTGCCATGCACAACTTCCTCAGAGAGGAATACAGTGCAGTATATGATGGACCAGAAACAAACTTTTCTTTGCAGCAGGCTGTTCTGTCTGGGTCTACCAATCCTACTCAACAGGCTAAGATCACTAGGGAAGTCCTAACTGAGTATTTTAACTCAGATAATGGTGCTGTTGCATGGCAGTGGGACAGTATCTAGATATGTCCAGATGATCTTAGCCTGTGAGTAGGTTTGGTAGATGGAATTGCATATGTAAAATAAATAAACTCACGTTTTGATGGATGTTTGATTTCGACTGCCTTTTTTTCATGTGGATCTCAAGAAACTTCAGTGTCTGCAAGATCCAGGACTGGCGTGCTGTGACAAAGCCATCACTGCCTGATGGCTTTGCCTTAAGGTATCGACTGTATTGAGTCCTCATGGTCTCCATCTTTGCTTTTGCCATGGTCTCTGTAAAACAAGCAAGAGATCCAGCCACCATTAGTAAACTAAATGTTTATAATTGTAGATAATATGACAGAAGATCATGTCTTTTTTTTCCTTTACTTTCGATCAGTCGTTAGTAGCTAGTATATCAAATATAGCCAGGTACATAGCTACATTTTGACCATTAAATATTCAACTGAAGTTCCAAGTATAGCCTGGGTGTGAATGTTACAAATAACCATCTGGGATCGGATACAGTTTAGACTAGGCCGAGCTACATCTCAGAGCGCCCCCCCCCCTCCCTCCCGTGATTAAAATAAACGTAATTACATTTTAATTGAGACATTCGTAACGCTAATTAAATCGTAAACTGTTTTTACAATACAATGTTGTTAGCCCTAGCTAGCTAAAACAACAGGTTACAGTAGATTACTTTAGCTACTCACCAGAGGTCCCCAGTTTCTCCGCGATGTATTTCACAGCGTTGATCTTGCTGTCGCGGTTGGAAAATGCCTGTGAGCTAATATTATACAGTTGGGGTTTTTCTTCCCACAACTCAATCAAGCGTTCTTCTCGTTCCTGTGTCCAAAACCCAGCCATTTTAAATATAAAATATTTGACCAAACGAACAGTATCAGTAATAGACAGTTGGCGCTACAGTTTTTGACATCAAAGAAAATTGTGCACGCTGACGTTGCGCACGCGAATATGGGCTAGTTGTCAAGGGAATATACTCTCAGAATGTTGCAGTTAGTTGGAAAACAGCGCACACTGGTCAGACTTTCCACGACTCCACCAGACCCGACTGGACATGTCAAACTCGAAAAACTCCATCCGACCAACACCAACTAACACCGACTGACGGCGCACACTGATCCGACAGTTGGCGTTGGTTGGAGTTGGTCGGCGTTTGTCGGGCAGTGTGCAAGCGGCTTTAGCCCGTAAAACACAAAACACTTCCAACTTCTCAAAAGTCTTGTCAAAGCATGTAATACAGAATACTCCTTTGAATATTCCTATATTATTTGTCAGCCATTACTTCAGCATGCGTAAAGCACGGACAATTCTTCAAATCTCAAATTTGCGGACCAAGAATCTGAAGACAATATAACATAAGTTCTCTCCAAGTATTTCATCTGTGTGTAAACATTGTACGTCACCAGTTCGGAACTCAACTTCCGGTCACAAACCACTCTAGTTTGCTAAGGCTCGCCCCCAATTTCCAGAAAACTTCCAACAGTGATGACACATCTCCGGACATTCACGTACATTTTGCTCAAATTCCCACAGTTAAAGCACGCATTTTGGATTGACAATTCCTAGCAATTCGTGCTGGCCTACATGTTTTTCAACAGCATGTCAACACGCTCTGCATTAGCTTTGAGCAACCTTAACTCAGTGCAACCAAGCCTATAACATTCTTTATTCCAAACACAACAGGGACTCAAACCCTTTGTACCGGAGCGGACTTTAACCTCTCCTTCTTTGAAACGCAAAATAATAAGTAGGCTATAGGCAATTGCAAGTCAAAGCACAAGCACAACTGTAGCACAACCGGCTGTCAGAAGACATCTGAGTCGTAGAGGAATGGCAAATGTCTGACCTTACGTTCGTAGTCTGTTCTCGCATTCCCGCAAAACCTCATGTGCCTGCGCATCCTGCCGCAAAAGTTTGTTTTGCGGAACAGCCAGAAAATCTCAATCGTGAATCTGTGGGGAAATAGATGAAAAATTCCACAAACTATTCTATCCTAATATTTCTTTATCTCTACCTGCCTCCATCCAATCAGAAAAAGCTCTCCAATCAGGCTAAAATCTATTCCTCTCTACACAAGCTTATTCGCAATTCAATAAGGTCCTTAAAACAAAACGACCCCACACTCGAAAATCCACATTTATCAATCCATATTTGCATTTGCAATCAACTATCGTTACCATACTTTTGTTTCATGCAATCGATGTTTGGACAATTCTGCCTCCAGACCATAGCCATACAACTGTCTCTCCCTCCCCAGGGGTCTCATTTATAAAGCTTGCGTAAAACGGGGCTGAAAATGTGCGTACGCCACTTTCCACGCAAAGGTTGTGATTTATAAAAAACAAACTTGACGGGAGAATGTGCGGTCCTCCACGCAAACTCTGACCCTCCCGTAGGCCTACGCACATTTTGGAAACAGTTGGAATTGGCGACGCAGATGACCGTACTGTAGTCAGACTGCAGAAAGTGAATGTGGGAACAACATTACTCGTAATATTTATATATTTTGTTTTCCTCACACACGTTTTTTTCACTCGATTTCATCATTATCATGAAGATTAAATCCAGCAGAGTTATTTGCGCTTGTACTGAGTGATAGCCTAATTGTTCCATAAACACCTTGTACAATCCAACTCAAATTTTAAATAAAAATTCAGCGCTGTATGTCTCACCATCAGATTGTCCACTACGGGATGTAGGAGGGGGAGATGCCCGAGCCCGACTGCATGGAATACAGGATAACATCACATATCCTACCTTTAGATAACTGCAGAACACATTGTATAACTAAATATATTTCTTTAATACTGTGCATATATCATCATATGTCAAAAACTGGAAATACAGTCGCTAAGCTCCCGCGCAATCGCTACACTCTACGTCCTCGTTATCAGTCCAGACTTCAATAGACTACTGTTCAATAACAAAACGCTTTTGTTTTCAAAATTGTATCTCGACTCGCGGTATCACTGGCACAGTTGACGCCACTCGCACTGTTTTTTTTATTGGTGATCCACCGGCCACCAAATAATGTGGTTTTCGAGCCTCCGCCAATAGGCTAACAGTGTCTGAGAAGTTGTCATGCGCCATGATTCACCGTAAAGAAGAATCGCATGCCAGGGTCATTCATGAGGTGCTTTGCATTGACCATTTATGGTCAAAAATGGGCGTGTTTAGGGCGGGGTAAAATGCAGATACACGTACGCACACTTGTGGGTAGTCTGTGATTTATAAAGGGAACATTGCTTACAGGTGTGCGTACGCACGGTTTTATAAATCGGACTGGGGCGTACGCCATTTTAGGCTTTTGGGCGCACGTACACTTTTAGTAAGAATCCTACGCACAGTTTTATAAATGAGACCTCTGGTGACAAGAACTCCCCTAGGTCACCCAGACTTCCCGTCTCTAGTTAGGTGTTATAAACTGCAAATGGAATCTCTACCAAATGGAGTTGAATCAACATTCATTGTATCAAGCTTCTTAACCAACTTTAAACTTCTCTTGAAACACATTCCTTATATATAAAACACATACATTATAACTGTATTCTAAATTTCCACGACACGGTCTAATAACTATCATTCATTACCTAGCTACAAACAAATGCTTCGTAACTGAAGAGTATTTACTTTTATTGGCGATATTGACAACAGAGGTTAAGGAACTTGTCTTTAATCAAATGATGGTCTCCGTTTTCAATTTGAAGCAGTAGATCTAGCTTATGTAGGACATTTTCCATTGCATCCTCTCTAGCTTCACGCCTTCAGTTATTATTCAAGCCTACGGTGTTAATACAGTCTGTAAAAATACCACTTTGACACACTTGCAAGAAATGATCCGCTGGTTAGATGTAGCATGATCTTATTATTCAAGTATAAAAAAACTCACCAGGGACAACGACAACATTGGCAACCCTGGACTATTAATTATTATTTTGATGTCATCTTAAATTAAGTGTCTGAACAGGACTGGGTGTGCAGGTGTGACCGCTGTCCTCCGTCCTCCAACTCAACCACTCGTGACACGGAGTTAGGGATGATACACAGTTTATTTCTGCAACGGTATAATGCACATGTGTCGGGGTTTCACTGAGAACGGTTTCTTCCTAAGAAGAATAACATAGCTAGCATCAAACATGGTTAATCGATCAAACAAACAAAAAAAAGGTTATATTCAATGCCAAATCGGAATAATTGCATAAATCTAACCTTTTTTCAGTAAATAATAACAATATATACACTTTTGAAACCATATTTGATCCAACAGTTCTTCACCCAACTTACCGACAGACATTCTCCCCAATTCTGTGGTAAAAAAAAAGGCCAGTAGATGGTGTGAACTCCCAACATTATGCAGTAATTTAACTACATCTTCACATCGTTACACAGGCACACATGATTAGTTTCTCCTCCTTCTTGAACCTGAAACCTAGATTCTAGGTTAGAAATGTTGCCAGTCTGTTGCCAATGACCAACGGTTGCTACGTTTTTCCAGCAAGTTCAAGTCATTCCAGTGTTGTCCCTTTACCTTCAAATTCGTTCAACCCAGACTTCTGTCGTGAAAAATCTTCTACGTCTTCAATCAATATCAAAATTTAAAAACAGCACTGGAACTCAGCAAAGTTTGACGCAAAGTGTTTATTGGAATTCAGAGTGACAGAGATTCCAACAAACGTGAGAAAGATCCCGGGGATCAGACTGAAGTTTTCTCCGGACAATTGAACTTATATAGTGTTCTCCCCATTGTATGTTAATATGGTACGATATTTGTTGATTACATAGACATTAGGTAATCTTACCAAGCGTCCCTTTGTCTCAGGGGATTCAAATTACAGGTACTTTCCTTCATAGACAAATCTCCCAATTTAGGCTCTTTCTGACCTTGAACAGCCAGCTGCATTAGGCTTCTGGGCGTGAGGCCACAAATATGTCTCATAAGTTATAGCTATGCATCCTGGTCCTAATTATTTAAACCTTATATTTTGGGCTTCATGTCTCCTACCATTGTTTAGGGATAACAATAATCAGCCAACAGCTTTGCATCTGGTTTGCAAAAGTGATTACAAGTTTCATTAAATCCATAATCATTACCCATCTTCATAATTACAACAGTATGATGTCTTTTCCACATCACTTCAGCAACTGGTTTTCTGCTAAATTTTCACATTTTCCTGCAGCTCATCTTTCTGAATGTTTGCACTTATTGTTTTGCATTTTTCTTCTTCTTTCCTTCTCTTTTCTTCTGTTTTCTGCCTTCATCTTGCTCTAGGTCCTTTCAAAAATACCTTTCACAGCAGTACCTTCCAACTGCCAGTACTTTAGCATTTTTCTTCTCTTTTCTGCCTTCATCTTGCTGCAGGTCCTTTCTAACATACATTTCAGGCCTTTTGAAACTCCAGCAAATCATTTTCTGCTAAATTTTCAAATTCTTCAGAATTATTTCTCTTTTTGCATTTTTCTTCTCTTTTCTGTAGTTTTATACCTTCGTCCAGCTGCTCCAGCCCCTTTCAAAAATACCTTTCAGGCGCTTCAGCTTATAACTTTCTACTAAATGTTCACAATTTTCCGCTTTTTTAGCATGGTCAGCTATCCCCATTCAGGTTTTCAGCATTCTCACTGCTGTTTCGCAGGAACAACAGCCGTTTCTAGTTATTGTTTATTTTCGCCCCCCTAAGGATCAGTCAATATTTGGACTACATAGACAACCTAGGTGTCAAAAGTTTCGTATTGGTAGCGATTGCATTGGTTGTATTTTTATTTACGTTCCGTTGCATGGTTTAAGTAGAAATTGCGTTTTTGTGGTGAAAAGTGAAGCTAACGGTGGCTAATTTGCTAGCCACAGTCACTGACGTTATTAACGTCACGAAAACACGCGTGACTACCTGTAGCAGAACATTCGTTTCGCATCTGTTAACTTGGTGGATAGCTACCCAGCTAGCAGGGAGGAATCTGGCCGATTCCGGCAGAATGTCGGGACAATCGGCTGAGAATCGGACTCGGCCGACGGCATTGGCCCGAGTCTGGCCCGATTTCGGCGGTATGAGTTAAGGCTGAGATGCGGGTATTGAGCTCGGGCCGATTCTGGTGAGAGTTATCTGGCCCGACTGTTATTCAAATGAGAGGGGATGCGTCATGATGTGCTGCAGTGGTAAATTTGTCAAAACTTTTTGAGACGTACGTGTTGCTAGCCTGGCTCTGCCGTCCTACATACTTCCGCTCAAATTTATTTGCTTCTGTACATAGGTCTGGCCATGAGGTCCGTAAGTCAGATTCTGCAGGTTGATTTTCTACCTGTCCAATAAGCGAACAGAGGGAGTGGCTGAGAACGATGACGTTGGTGTCATGTGCTAGTTGGGTGTGCTTTGCCTTCGGCAAGGGCACAACCATTGTTCTCTCACATATATATATATATTTTTATTGATTTTCCCACCCCTAAAAATATTCAATATTTTTGATATATAGTATATATATATTTATGATATGTAGTCCTAATATTGAATATATATCAATATTAGGACTACATAGACAACGTAGGTGTCAAAAGTTTCGTCTTGCTAGCGATTGAGTTGCTTGTATTTTTATTTACACTCCGTTGCACAGTTTAGGAGGTTACAAAGTTGTTGTGGCAAAAAGTGTCTTCTGTCAACGAAGGGTAGCAGTGCTAGCCTACGTCACTACGTCAGCACACGTTAGCAACGACGCATGGATACAACGTGATAGAGACGTTCTAGCACGCAAATTGGAGCTTGGATTATGAGTGAAAAATGCCAACCCCCAAAATTACCAACCATTAGGTTTTGTTGAGAAAGCAATTTCGAGTGGAACTGCCATCTCGGATTTTGTATTTAGGTTGTGAAAGTCTTTGTAATTTGAGCGAGTGCGGGTCGCCCGTGAGACTGCCTAGGCGGCAGCCATGCAAGCGTCATAGTAGTTTAGTATTTTCGTATTTTTATAGTTCGGTCAATTCTACACCACAAAACAGAAGGAGGGCAATGTTATGACGATATGACTATTGTGAAGACAGCCAGATGGTGAGATTTTAATGTAGGTTGCTGTAAAAACTTTGATTGGTTTGCTACGTGAGAGCCCCGTCAGCCTCCGTTGACGATTGCGTCAGCTGTTGTCGATCTTTGATGAGTATTTTCTTAATTTCGTACCAGGGTCAATTCTACATTAAAAATCAGAAGGAGGGCAGTGTTATAAAGATATGGCGATTGCGAAGACAGCCAGCGTGTCAGCATCATTTTGTGATTTGTGTAAAACTTGGAATTTGAGTGACACCACGGCTTGTTTTGACGTTAGCCTCAGTCAGACTCGGCTCACCCACTGGCAGTGTGTAGCATAGACATAATAAAGAGTAGACGCCGCATCGACCGCTACTGCCTACTGCCGCTGACGAGCCGTGGGGCCGCCATCTTGGAAAGGTCAACCGCTCCACTCAGTGTAATCTGTTTGGCTGGGGCAATGAGCTGTCAGCGCATTTAATTGATCATACCGAACTGAATACCGAACTGATTTTCACGCGGTTTGCTTTGCTGCAAAGGTCATACATGTAGCTATGATACAGGACATGGTTATTATTTTCACAAAATAAAACCAATAGTATTGTAATGTTAAATTTTACTTGTGAAAATAATCCTCCGAGCCCTGTTTGCGATTGTCCGCCGATTTGAGCAGGAATATGCTGCACAGTGCTGGTATCTTGTTTATTCTGATGCTAAGCAACTAGGAATTGTCCCTTTCCAAGATGGCGGCCGCATTTCTCGCGGCCAGCAGCCAATACGGCGTCTACTCTTTATTATGTCTATGGTGTGTAGTACTGTCTTCAATGCCACAGCTAAACTTTATGTCAAAAGAAACGTTCTCATTTCCGGCGCTTTCAAACAATCAGTGAAATGTGGAGCAACAGCAGCTAGCTTGCCTCTAGCAAACTTATTTTGAATTAGCCATTTCCCCTACATTAATGTCAAACTTATTTACGTTTTGGGGGGCATATTTTCAGTTAGCAGACGGTACTGTTTGAATCGCGATTCCATACTGCCAGTGACAACGTTGTTACAGTAGCTTGTTTCAAAGGGGGTTTGCAGCTGTTTCAAAGGGTGTTCTTAATGACATATGCAATATGAGTAGGCTAAATGCTTGAAAATATCACTAGAAGGGAAAAACTTACAACCGACGCAAGCAAGCACACCCTACAATTTCCCCAGAAATTGTACCCTCTCTAGTTGGGTGTGCTTTGCCTTCGGCAAGGGCACAACCTTTGTTCTCTCACATATATATTATTTGGGTGTGCTCAAGCCTTCGGCGAGAGCACAACCTTTGTTCTCTCACATATATATTATTATTAATGTTTATTTTCGCCCCCCTAAGGATCAGTCAATATTTGGACTACATAGACAACGCCTGTGTCAAAAGTTTCGTCTTGGTCTCGATTGCGTTGCTTGTATTTATATTTACGTTCCGTGGCACGGTTTAGGAGGTTACAACGTTTTTGTGGCAAAAAAGTGCCTTTAGTCAACGAAGAGTAGCCAGTGCTAGCTACGTCACCACACGTTAGCAACGACGCATGGATACAACGTGATAGAGACGTCCTAGCATGCAAATTGGAGCTTGGATTATGAGTGAAAAATGCCAACCCCCAAAATTACCAACCATTGGGTTTTGTTGAGAAAGCAATTTCGAGTGGAACTGCCATCTCGGATTTTTTGTTTAGGTCGTGAAAGTCTTTGTAATTTGAGCGAGTGCGGGTCGCCCGTGAGACATGCAAGCGTCAGTAGTTTAGTATTTTCGTAATGTTATAGTTCGGTCAATTCTACACCACAAAACAGAAGGAGGGCAATGTTATGACGATATGACTATTGTGAAGACAGCCAGATGGTGAGATTTTAATGTAGGTTGCTGTAAAAACTTTAATTGGTTTGCTACGTGAGAGCCCCGTCAGCCTCCGTTGACGATTGCGTCAGCTGTTGTCGATCTCTGGTGAGTATTTTCTTAATTTCGTACCAGGGTCAATTCTACATCAAAAATCAGAAGGAGGGCAGTGTTTTAAAGATATGGCGATTGCGAAGATAGCCAGCGGGTCAGCATATTTTTGTGATTTGTGTAAAACTTGGAATTTGAGTGACGCCGCGGCTTGTTTTGACGTTAGCCTCAGTCAGACTCGGCTCGCCCACTGGCAGTGTGTAGTACAGTACTGTGTTCAAGCCACAGCTAAACTTTATGTCAAAAGAAACGTTCTCATTTCCGGCGCTTTCAAACAATCAGTGAAATGTGGAGCAACAGCAGCTAACTTGCCTCTAGCAAACTTATTTTGAATTAGCCATTTCCCCCTACATTAATGTCAAACTTATTTACGTTTTGGGGGGCATATTTTCAGTTAGTAGACGGTACTGTTTCAATCGTGATTCCATACTGCCAGTGACAACGTTGTTACAGTAGCTTGTTTCAAAGGGGGTTCGCAGCTGTTTAAAAGGGTGTTCTTAATGAAATATGCAATATGAGTAGGCTAAATGCTTGAAAATATCACTAGAAGGGAAAAACTTAGAGAACGGACCCACCTGCAACCGACGCAAGCAAGCACACCCTTCAATTTCCCCAGAAATTGTACGTCTAACTACTAACCTGAACTTCATTGCCACAGCCTAAACTTTGTTCTGTTCATCTGTTCATGAAAATAATTAATTTCAGCCTAAACCGTACAATGGAACGTTACATTCAATTCAACCAACGCAATCGCTACCAAGACGAGCACTGCCAGCTAGTACTGTACTGTAGTAGTACAATTTACCGGGGCAGCTTCTCCACACAGGGCTATATCGCATTTTGCGTTGTTACTGACAATGATCGCTACCTGTGAGCTTTTTAACAAGCGATTTTCCACTAAATAAATGTCAAGCTTATTTAGGTTTTTGGGGGCATATTTTCAGTTAGCAGATGGTACTGTTTGAATCGCGATTCCATATTCTACTGCCGGTAACGTCGTAGAATAATCTTCAAAGGGGGTACTTTATTAATGAAAGAATGCAATATGAGTAGGCTAAATGCCGGAAAATATCACGAGAAGGGAAAAACTTAAAAGGACGTTTAAGTAATAGAGATTAGGTCAATTTTTACACCGGTCTGCCAAATGTATTAGTTTTGATTCAGCTGTGAGGCTGCCTCTTGCAGGGGAAATGAGAAGACATCTATTTCATTCTACACTTCACTCGTATTTTGATTTGTAAATGAGCAGCAAAAAAAAGATGCTTTTAAATCTATGTAATCTTTATAAATAATAAGTATGCATTTTTATGTAAAATATACAGAAATATCAGTTGTAAAAATTTCATTAAAAAACGGACCCTGTGCAACCGACGCAAGCAAGCACACCCTACAATTTCCCCAGAAATTGTACCCTCTCTAGTTTGTGTTGTAGTTCCGTAATGGCGGCGGAGAAAGATGCGAGGAAAGCCATTCGGTCCGTTGTGGCAACGCTGCCGAATATCCAACAGCTAAAGCCGGAGCAAGAACAAGTTTTGCTTGAGTTTTGTTGGTGGCCATGATGTTGTGGCCCTCCTCCCCACAGGGTTCGGGAAAAGTTTGATTTTCCAGCTACGGCAGCTAGCTCTGTTACAGTAGTGGTGAAGGAATTGGCTAAGGCGAACGCTAGCGATTGGTTATGGCAGATCAGAGTGGCTCTGGGCAGATCCAATAGTTTTAAACTTCAACAGAGTACCCGCCTACAAGGAAGTCAACGCTTGTCAATGGAGCGAGGCCAGACTCTCTGTACAAATGAAATGTACGAGAGTCTGGTTAGGACCAGGCTAATGTGTTGCTGCCATCACATTCAAAACTACCTTATTTACTTAAAATGATACATTTAATCAGTTTAAACATTCTATGTTCTGTAAATAACATATAGGTTTATTACATTTGCTAATCATTGTATTCTGTTTACTGTATTTTACACAACGTTCCAACTTTTTTGGAAATGTGGTTGAATGCCATTTATTTCCAACTCTGCCCCAGCATGTCATAGTCATCAATGTTCTCATCTGCAGAAAAATGTGTAATTTGATAAATGAGACACTGAACTGAAAATATAATTCTTTATTTACTATCAACAAGAACAGAAACAATCATTGGTGATGTGTAATATTAAGCAGGCATTCTCTGTATAGCAGACCAACGCTGTATAATCACACACAATGCAAATGTGTTTTCATTATTTTGTTAAGTGTTAATGTGATCCAAAGGTGTTACATTTACAAAGACAATTCATCAAATAATCTCAGTTCTGCCGTAATGAAGCCAATTGTCATTTTGACAAAGAATACATCAGAATCCTCATATAAAGCAACTATAGAAATTGCTGAATAATATTTATACAGTACATTTTCATGCAGAATTTGCAGCTCAAAGTGCTGTCCATAAACAAACACGTAAGAGAGGATGTGCAGATATGGTTTCAACATGATCTATGCAAGCCCCCCACTGAAGCGTCACAGCTGGCAGTGGACACATCTAGGACTTCAGACTCCTGGCCATGAACATTCCCTGCTAGCCTACATCATCCAGTTTTACATTCTGGACCAGTGGGTTCTTTCCTGTCCATACCATCTCTTTCAAGGAGCTTGGTGCTCTCCCCTTACTGCTCAGAGACCAGGTAAAAGCATGAACCACACAAATCATCATTTGCAGCCAATTCTACATATATGTGAATTTTGTGTATTCTAATACAAGATTTCTCATAGGCTTGCTTTCTACAACCATGGCATCGGGTTTCTACAACTTGACTGAAGGAGAGTATATGAACAAGTGAGTAATTATGATAGCTTGCTCCATTAATAAAGTACCAAAACATGAAATAATTAATTAAGTAATTCAGACCAGAATTGCATTGATGTTACAGTATGTGCAGTATTATACATATGGTTTGCATACCAATATACATATACTGTAAGTACACAATTATGTGCAGTGCAGAATATGAATATAATTTACATGTAAATAAAAAGTGACTAGGGATGTGGTTTGGGTGTAATTTTGTGTGTGGCAGGTCTGTGACTGTTGGTGAAGGAGCAAAGAGTCCTGTACTGCCTCCCAAGATTAGGTGGCAACCAGTCAGTGGTTAGGGTCCTCTGTAGGCTCTCCTCAGGAAGACCAGGAGAGCTCCTCAGAGATGTGGACACCCAGGAACTTGAAACTGGAAACATAAATATACATTTTATTAGGCTAATACTAGTTTTACAGTAGATCAATATCTCTACATTAAGAATTATTGTGGTCCAAAGTACTTGAGAATACATGTAAACATTATAGGCTATTAGTGACAGAGTCCATGAGTGGAAAACAAATACTTGTGCATGTTTGTAAAATATCCCCTGTGCTACTTGTGACACAGTACTGGATTATATAACACGTATGGCATAAAAATACAGGCCTACAATATAGATTTTCCCAATGTAAAATACACTGCAGTGCCATCATGTAAATAAAACATCATAATCCCTCTTAGTTACAAAACAAGTGTTATACATCTTGTAAATCCTGAACAGTTGTAGGCTACTCTTACAACATTGACTGATTCATCCTACTCAGTGCTGTTTTCTCTTATCTGATGTTGGTTATGGTATACATACATTAGATCACTTGTTTTAATGTCTCTGTTCATATTGGGTAGGCTACATAAGTTTAACACACCGAAAAATATGGCAGATCGTACCACCACAGCCAAAGACTGAGCTCACGGGCCGGGACGTCTCGTGGATGGTTTACCAACAAATTCAAAATGCTAACGTCTTTCTTTGCAGTTGTTGGTGGTATTCATCGAGATAAGACAGAAAGATTAAGGCATTGTTAGAATTGTAGTTTTACTGTAGTATAGTCGTTATATTTTATATAGCTCTAAAGTTTTTGATAGTTCTTGTTTAGCTAGTGTTCCGACATAGCTCTACTGTAGGTTTGTTGTGTAATCTTTAGCGTAGCTTATGATAGTGTCGTTTACAGTAGTGTTTTGTATATTTAGCGTAGGCTAATCAATTGTTTTATAGTATCAGTGTTGTGTAGTTTTATTGTAGGTTTTGTATTTAGGTTTAGCGTTAGTTCCCAGCTAACACAGTTACGTTGCCCTTACGTTGCCGCAACGTCAGTCGATGACCAAACATACGTTGTCGGACCGTGCATCTGTGGGACGCCAGAAGGTAACCGCAACGTAAT
Source organism: Thaleichthys pacificus (assembly GCA_023658055.1). NCBI lineage: Eukaryota > Metazoa > Chordata > Actinopteri > Osmeriformes > Osmeridae > Thaleichthys > Thaleichthys pacificus. The sequence goes on from CM042855.1 coordinate 1,616,861, forward strand.
CTTGTGACGTTGCCAGTCCGTAACCGCGACGTCGTGGCAACGTTATTTTCCAACGTTGCCAGTCTGTAACCGCGACCTCCTAGCAACGTCATTTCCCGACGTTGCCAGTCCGTAACCGCGACCTCCTAGCAACGTCATTTAGTGACGTTGCCAGTCCGTAACTGCAACGTTAACTAAGTAACATATATTTCTAAATTCTACTGCTTATATTTGGGCGGTTCATATGCAGACCTCATTTGCCCAAAATGCTACTTGTTCTTGTATAATAGGCTATTTGTTGTAATATGCTTGCTAATATGTTTACATGGTAGCCAACTTTAGCAGGACTATGTTTGTGTGATGTGTAGCCTAACTCAAGCTAATCATAAACAAGGCAGCATTTCCATGTAACATTTTATTTTAAACAAAGTGCCAAACAGTGAATTAAAATCTTCTGCCAGTCCCCGCTACAGGTCCTGTCTGTTGGCCCTGACAATGAAGCACAAAATAAGTTAGTGTTCTATCAACATAATTGCACGTGTAAAAAGGGGCTATACAAGTCATAAAAAAATCACATCTAAAATAATATACATCATCAAAAAAATATGTGATTCTAGATTTTTGTCACATAGCCATGTGAAAGGTTGGATATGGAAGCTGCAATCATTACATTTAGTCATTTAGCAGACGCTCTTCTCCAGAGCGACTTACAGTAAGTACAGGGACATTCTCCCCGAAGCAAGTAGGGTGAAGTGTCTTGCCTAAGGACACAACGTCATTTGGCATGGCCGGGAATCATGGCAATCATGATTCATTCACCTGGCTTGTTTTGAATGGGCTGCCGGGGTGTGTTTGAGTGTCTCCTCTATCAGGAGCTCCACAGCTTTCTCTCCCAGTCCCGTCTTCCACTTCATCACAGCGTCTGCAATTAGAAGTCATTAACTTATTGTCAGCACCAATGTGAACGTTGAACGCTGCGTGTAAGCCATAGTTCATGGCATCTCCAAACACTTACCATTCTCTTTCGCAACTCCAGCACCTTAAGGCGCTCCTCAAGGTCTTGGAGTTCAGCCTGTGTTTGGGCCACCTGTAGGTCCATCACTGGCACCTCTTCAGTGTGTCTGCCCTGTAGTCGCCTGAATAGGAGAGCCTCTAGCTGGTTCTCCTCCAATGTCTCCATCTTCCGGAGCATAACCTGTAATGTGTCTGTCATTAAAGACAAGTAAAACAAGTTTACAAGAGTTAGCATGATTGGCATACACTGTGGTTCTTCTAGATTAGCTGTAACATTGATGCAAATAACAAATGTTACCTTGAATGGTTGTATACAAAGCATATATATTTTAGAGTGTCTTATATTTGCACTCGCCTGGCTGCCAGCTGTTTTCCTGGGCCCCCAATGGGTTCACGTCCACCAGACCAGAGTTGACATCTAGGGGTATGGCATCTGGTGATGCAAAAGTTTTAAGTCATGCTTTTGCTTCAAAACATAGCCTTTAGGGTTGCCATGGCTCCTACAATTATTGTCACTGTTATAAACGGTCATTCATTACTTTACCATCATTTCCCAGGGACACAGTGCTAGGCTGTGTGACGGTGGTAGGATAATCTGTACAGAAATGAAAGTGGAATGTAGTTTATGTACATAGCTTTAGCATATTGATATTTAAGGAGAAGCATTGCATATATGTGATTGTTCGAAAGCAGGGCCACAGCGTAGCGTCGCACATGTGTGATTCTGAACATTCCAACCGACTATTTTCCGATAGACAAAAACTATATGACAAACGCTATAGTATGGCTTCAAAATTTACAATTAGTAGGCTAACAAGTAACACTAGCAGGTAGTAGCATCATAGACATATATACAGTATATATGTCTATGAGTAGCTTTGCTACGAGTATTATGCTAGGTTGCTAGGTAACGGAAGCTAATTAAAAGCTACCTAGCTGCCGTTTTGGAAAAATAACTGGTGGAAGCGTCGGAAATATTTAGAACTCACGCATCTAAAGGTTAAAACGAATAAACTTATCCAAAAACAGGATAGTGATAGTGATAGCCAGGATAATGTTTTGGTGTAATACACAGAGGACTGACACTGACAACTTTGGCACTTTATTCTCCATTTAATGAGAGCAAAAGCCTTAAAAGGAGGATTTACACATTATACATTTATTGATGTAGTTTTGTAGATGAGTTTTCTGTTTAACCTAGTTTAAGAAATCAACAAATGCTGTTCCACTTGTAATGGGTAAATAAAGTATGGTATTGCCTAGTGCTAGTTGTACGTAAATAGCTAGTTAGGCTAGCTATAATCATAATGTTTGCAGAAGGATCTTTGTGACTTCATGCTATTATAGTCAGAGAATGTCTCATAAAGGTGCTTTGGCCACTGAAGGGAAAATTTGGGCAACTCTGACTTACTTTTCTCTTCCGACAAAAAATTATGTCCATCTCGAACAGCCGATACCTGGTCAAGAGTATGAATCTGCGTGCCTGATGAGTCTGTTTGTGTAGGAACCAGGAAAACGCGGAATGGATTACTATTGCTATGGGTATTCCCCCTACTGATAAAGTGGAACGGATTTGATTGTGAAGCACTGGAAAGAACGCTGGATTAGTAGACCTGTCGTCATGCACTAATATTTTGATAGCAAATGTGGGGGGGTCCAAACGACCTTTTTTTTTAAAGTGGGGGGGACGTGACCCCCCCAGGTTATATTGTGGCGACGCCCATGCATGTAGGCCTATGCATTTTCAGTATTTCAACATAGGCTAACTTTCTGGAGGGTTTAACCTCAACTGTACTGTAGCTAGCGAAATCCTAACGTAAACAACGTGAATCTGATAGCACATAAACAGGCTAAATAGCCTAATTTCAAACATATACGTAATAGCATGCCCCATCCAATTTCTGAAAATATGTTTATATGGGTCAATGACGTGGCATGTCAATTCTGGTGTCCAAACCATATTCATGATATAAAACATATTTACATTTTTAAATACACTACATAAAATGACTCAATCTTCCCTTCTTAATTAGTCATATGAATATTCAATATAAATAAAACAATCATTAAGGAATTATTTAGCTCAAAAGTCCCAAAATGTCATTCTGGGTAACTGTCCCGGCTTAAAATCTGAACAGAAAAATATAACAAAAATGTTAAATATATTAATAAAAGTATTTCAAATATGCTTGGGCATAATAGTACTGATGTTTTCAATGATACCTAAACATATAGTGATAATACTAAGCTTATAAACAATTTTATGACAGAAAGACTTCTGTCTCCAAACTGTGATTTCTTAAATGTCAGTCCTGGATAACAGACATCGATGGCCATTTTGGACCATAATGCAATCTGAAATGTCATGTGACATCATATTGTATCAAAAAGAAGACCCAAAGGAGCCCCAAAACATGTGCCAAAGCGTCTCTTCATATGTTGATTTTTTTGACCTTTTCAGTCACTGGTGCACTTTGTAGCAATAGCAAGTGTCCTTTTGGATAACACTTACAAAACATTTATAATGTTTTTATATTTAAAAAAACTATCTATTTGATCTAAAAGATTACCTCAAAGTGATGATAGCTAAGTAGTGATTTTCCATAGGTGGTTAAGTTAGTGCCTGATTATAAAGAAAAAATTGTAGCTTTGTCATTCCTGGATAACAGCTTGTCATTCTTGGATAACAAAAAACCTCTGTTAGCCAGGACATGTCATTCGTTATCTAGAATGACATGTATAACAATCTAGTTTTTTATTAGTATTTGTAAACTTTTATGCATAGTTATATTAACATATTAACATTATTTACATATTTGTATGTTTTCACCCCATATTCTTTTCTTAATTAATCTTGATTTCATATGATTCCATGGGTCACATGGGTCATCATCATTTATTTGAATGTTATCAGTCAAACCTGAATAATTTAATAATTTATTAATGTAGCAACATTTGATTAAAGCCTTAGTATAGATTCTGATATTTTAAGGTCAATTCTGTCCTTCCAGATGCCTCTGTCTAATAAAGAGAGGCAGAGACGGTTCAGAGCCAGGAAAAATGCAGATGCAGAAGCTAGGGCTGAGTATCTTGAGAAAAAGAGAGCAAGGTATTATAGTGATAAACAAGTGAATGTATGTAACAAGCAAACTTGAAATATTCTTAAAAATAGGTTCACACTAATTAATTTACTAGTTTAATGTGTCAGACTATACCCGTGGCCATTGTTTATGAAGCCATATCGTTTTACAGATTTACTGTCATATTTTGAAAATAAGATTGTAGTGAAATTGATGTGATTACAATCTAATACTTTTATTATTATTACTGTTTGTAGCTACTACAAATCAACGGCCAGTCCCCAAAACACCTGTACGGCTTATGAGCCCTTCAGCTGCAAAGAGGAAAAGGGAGCAGTGGAGGGTAAACCAGAGGAATCGGAGGGAGAGATTAAAGCAAGTCAATGAACTAATGAACGACACTCCAGTCTCAATGAATGGGTCTACTCTTGGAGAACCCCAACCCAGACCACCGGATGACCCTCAGCCACTCTCACCCAGAGAGCCAGATGTACCTCAGCTACAACCACCCAGAGAGCCACAAGAGGATGTCCAGCCACTTGCTTCGTCTACCCCAGAAAGAAATTATGGCAACATCGCAATAAAAAGCCCAAACAACAATAAACTAAAGAATGAAATTGTCAAACTTAAAAGGCAACTTGCTCTGTCCCCAAAAAAATCGGAGAAACTAAAAAAACGTCTGCAAAGGGTTAACAAAACAAGTGCTACACGCGTCAGTGAGAAACACAAGCCACGTGGAGCCAAGAAACTCTCTGCAGTAAAAAAGGCAGAGGTTACTCGCTTCCTGTGTAGGGATGAAAATAGTAGACTTTTACCTGGAAAAAAAGACACAGTAACAAAAAAACAAGAGAAAGTTCAAAGAAGAGTCCTACAAAAAAACATGAAAGAACTACATTTACACTACAATAAGGAAACACAAAAGGAACTGACACTATCATATAGACAGTTTGTGCGCTTGCGCCCATTCTACATCACGGAACCTAAAACAAGTGATCGCAACACTTGCGCCTGCATTGACCACGAAAACGTCCAGATGCTTGTGGAGAAACTATTTCAAAGTGGCTTTGTAAAAGTGGCAAGTGTTTCACAGTTGTTGGCATCTATTGTGTGTGATCCTCTTAGAAAAGATTGTATGTATCGTGTTTGTGTTAAGTGCTGTTACAAAGATGTGGAAATAGCTCCTCAAGAACAGAACACCACCACCACATGGCTACAGTGGGAAAGGGTCAAGACCACCTCTGGTGAGAAGGAATTCACAAACTTTGTGAAAAAAGCTGAATGTGGAACATGGCAGGACCTACAAAGAATACTAAATGAAAAACTTGAACTGCTTGCCAAACATCACTACAACTGGATACACCAGGTTGAGCAGTGCAGACAAGTGAAAGAAACAATCAGTGACACAGAGGTCGTGGTCCACATGGATTTCTCGGAAAACTATGCTTGCAAGCTCCACACCGGGATTCAAGCTTTCCATTTTGGTGGAAGTCGTAAACAGGCCACAATTCACACCAGTGTGGTCTACACATCCGATGGGAGCCAATCATATGCCACAATCTCGGACAGCCTTCGCCATGATGAAAGAGCAGTGTGGGCACACATTGAGCAAATTTTAAAGAAGTTGAAGGAGCAGAAGCCCACTCTTACATCCATCCACTTCATGAGTGATGGGCCTGTTACACAATATAGAAATAAGCGCAACTTCTATATCCTGACAACGCTGCCCTTTATTTGGGGGTTCAAGGAGGTGACCTGGAATTTCTCTGAGAGAGCCCATGGTAAAGGTGCTGTAAAGCGCATGGCTGATCAGAGGGTGAAAATGGGAGCAGATATTCAGACACCAAAAGAGCTATATGAAACTTTACAGACCTCAGCCTCTTCTATCAAGTACTTTTGGGTGTCAGAAGAGGACATCCTGAAACATGATGAAGCTGTACCTGTTGTGAAGGGCACAATGAAAATTCACCAGATTGTGTCTCTTACCCCTGGACAGTTTAGTCACAGAGAGCTGTCCTGCTTCTGCAGCCGAGGGAAGGGTAACATTTGTGACTGCTTCAGTCCCAATAAAGTGGACATGAATGTGTGTGAATTACCCACCAGTGCTCCAGCAACAACACCACATCATACTATGACAACAGATATTGTTGGAAGGTTTGTCATAGTTAAATATGATGCCCAGCCATTTGTCGGCCAAGTCCTAAATCTGGTTGGTGATGAACTTGAAGTGAGCTGCATGCGACAGACAATGGGCAGAAATGCCTTTGTGTGGCCAACAACCCCAGATGTAATATTTTATTATGTGTCTGACATGCAAGCCATCCTATCGGAGCCTGAGCCATTAACAAACCGCTCATCACAACTATGTATCCCTGACTCGGAAACATTCCAAAACATGTGGTAGTCACATGCCCACACTCATGATATTGTCACAAACATGTCTTTTTAAGTTCATTTGAAAATGTTCAAAAGTTCCTATCTTCTCTTCATAAACTGATTTAAACTCGTCTGATTAAATGTTGGCAACTCAAATGGTTAGATGAGGTTATAAATGTTACTCAAACAGTATGTTACTCTTTAAATGTATTCTCTATGTAAAATATATGAAATGTTCATTCCTAAGTGTTTTATAAAAAAGTTGTGTAATATAATGTTAAGTGAAATTAATCAATTAACATTTTAATTAAAACATTTTAAAATCATTACAAACTTGTCAATTTCTCTTATTTAGTTTCAAGTTTGAGTGTTGGTAAGAAAAATGATACAAAAGATGGTTTTTATGGTAATCCTGAAATTTTTTGCAGAATGTCCTTCCGTCTAACAGTATATCATTCCAGCTAACAATGACACAGCCAAGTAATTTAACCCATATTTTTGTGTTAAATTACACAAATCTGTTATTTGTTGAGTTAAGGATACATCAATAGTCTTGTTTTCTTTACTGGAATTTTTTTTTTTTTAATTCCCCCCAAAATTACAATTTGATTTTGAATTATGAGTTATCGACAGCCAGAAATGAGCCCATGTCTATATGAAATTCCAAATTGATTATATTAGTTGGGAGTAAAATGTTGTTTTCTGACCACTAATTGTTTGTTGAGCTCCAATTATAAATATTAGTACATTTGTATATTCCAACAGTGGTAGTAATATGACTAATTTCAAAATGAATTACAGTTACCCGGGAATGACATTTTCTTTGGGAAAAATATGTGAATCACCAACAAAAAGGTTTATTACATTCTTAAAATTAAAACATGCAATTGCATTATATACGCAACACTCTAAAAAGTATTGAAAGTCCTTAAATTTGATATTATTGTCAGGTTTTTTTTTCTCCAATTTTAAAATCCTTATCCGTCATTCACCCATATATTTAAAACAATTTCTGTAAAGAAACTCACCTTTGAAGTAGCTAATTTCCAGTTGAAATCCAATGCGTACGTACAAGACGGTGTTGAACCCCTGCAAAATCTCTTCTGAAACCCCAGTTTCAGCGATGCGTTGAAATGGGCATGCGCAAAGTTGTTGCTCAGGGGCAGACTGAGGGGCAGGTTTGCTAAGGAAGAATTGTAATATTCTGTGATGACTTGTCTTTGGAAATGAAACTCTTAAGAGTCGCTTACCTTTTGGTCACATTTAACAATTTTGTATTACAAAATTATTGGAGCACAAATTTGCATTGTGTGTCATACAGCTTTGGTGTGCTATACAAAGAATGTTTGCTTAATCATGTTACACATCACACATTGATTGCTTTTGTACATGTTTATAGTAAAGAATGAAAGACTAAATTATATTCCAAATTCAGTCTCTTATTTATTAAAGCTATGTTTCTGCATATGAGAAAATTGATGACCAATGACATGCTGGGGCTGAGCTGCACATGAATTACATGCATTGTCTACATTTATACATGCTGGGTGCAACATTTAATATTGTGTGTGATTGAAATTCATGTAGACTATGGCTACATTGCAGAAGTGTCAGAACTGAGAGCGACATTGCCAGAAGGTAACGTCGCGGGTTACCAACTGAGCACTTACTGGCAACGTTGCCGCAACGTCATGTGTTAGCTGGGTTGAGTATACTCAATATTTTAGCTAGTCCAAGTTAGTTGCTACGGTCTAGCTAGCAATTCCTGTACAGTACAGTGACCAACTGACAACTGACCAACACCAATCGACAACAATTGCCAGGTGAGTAGAGCTAGCCTACACGGGTGTATGCGATGTTATTACGTTAAGTATTTACGGTTAATGTGGAAATAAACTTAAGTTAGGAATTACATTTTTCCTATTATAACAATTTGGTCAGGTTCCCTATGCTAATGTGACAGTTAGAATAACCTCGGAGCTAACTGCTAAAATCAAACGGATTGCGCGAGCTAATCAACTAAGCTAAAGCTAGCTGTTGTTAACATACGATACTGACAGTAACCTTTCGAATACAATATCATAACTGATAAATGAATATTAATGCAACAATAAAACATAAATCTAGCTACTAACATAGCCTTATGTGAGAAACTACTTACCATACGCGTGCTCATCCCGAATGACTGCTCTCGTTCAAATTAATTCCTCATTGGTGTCGACGGAAGTGGCTGGATTTAAAGAGTGCAGTAAACAATTGTCGCGTTGTTTACGTAATTAACCCCTTCCGATCCATGATGGCTGTGTTCACACACGAAAACAATATTCACTGCATTTAACTACTTTAATGTTTAATTCTAATTACTTAATGATTACATGAAAGTAAAATAAATAAATAAAAATCATTCTCTTGTATTAAAGTATTATGCACTTAACCAAAGATCACTTTTCATGTGCTATTAAATTACTTGGTCAGAGCTTACTGTTGTATAAAAAACGCAATTGTGAGATATAATGCAGCCTACTATAATATATTTACATGCTGTTACTATTAGTACTTTTACTTCTAATTAATCAACCGGAATGTTAGTAATGGATTTACTTTGATACATATCTGCTGTTTCTCTAGACTGTCAACTTTCTGTAATATCAGCAGACGTCCCCGCTCTTCCTCCTGCAGCCAGACAGCTATTCACTCAATTAAGGTGATAAAGGTTCCTTAAAAACAAAAGTTATACATAGTTAAATGTTTAAATGTGAAGGCTTCTTAGTGTCCAATCAAATGACTTGGTCAGTACCAACTAAACTATACATGTCACTGCCCTTTAGTGATTTACTTCCACTGTGTGCTTTAGAACTCTTGGCATTTGTCAATAATGGCTGAGGAGTATTCAGAATATAGTGTGACTTCAAACATCCGGCGAAGGTGTACTGCAAACGTGGCAATATTTCTGACATCCATCCAACACGAGCAGTCTACTGTAGAAGATACCATTATTCTTCAATCTAATGAGGCCTCAGAGGAAATGTCCAGTGATCAAGACTTTGAAAATGAACTGTTTGTTGATGCATCAATGGACAGTGCAGGTTTAGAAGAAGGTGGACAGCAGGGTGAAGTTGATGATGATGAGATTGATAATGAGGGTGAAGATGTTGAGGAGATGGTTGATGATGAGGTTGAAAATTCATACAAGAATTCTCTGAACTATTATCACTATGTGTCACTAGATATGACAAAGTAGTTTTAAACGGAGACTTAAATATCCAAGTAAATAAAAAAGCAGACCCAAGAACTATTGAGCTCTTAAATCTCCTCGACAGTTTCAAACTAACTCAACACATAACAGACCCAACACACCGGCACGGAAACACACTAGATCTAGTGATAACAACTGGACTAAATATCAATAATATTTCAATAACTGATCTACCCCTCTCAGACCATCATTATATACTTTTTAATGTGGAAATTATCCTAACAAAAACCAAAAAAGATTTCTTAGTCCATAGAAGATATTTAGACGATACAGCTGTGATGAAATGTTCTGAACAATTTGCTCTATATGAGCCGACTAATCATGATTGCTCTCTGAATGAAATGGTAGAGAACCTCAATGATGCACTATTATCTGTGTTAGACTCTGTTGCGCCACTGAAAACCAAAAAGAAGTGCACAAGCAGAACCTCCCCATGGCTGAGAAATAAAAATGTTAGTGAAACGAAAAGAAAATGCCGTGCAACAGAGAGAAAATGGAGGAAAACAAAGATCACTATCCACTACAATATCTACAAAGATACACTAACCACCTATAACAAAACCATCCGTCTAGCAAGGAGAGAATATTTCTCCAACATTATTAAAGAAAATGCCAGAAATTCTTTTCTCCACCATTGACCAGCTGCTAAACACTGTCCCTGCCCCACCTCCATCCTCAGCAGTTAAATGCGAAGAGCTTGCTTTGTTCTTCAAGAACAAAATAACTCTGATCAGAGCTAGTATTATTAATAGTGGGGTCGAAACTGACATCAGTAGATTCTGCAACATAACCATGAGCACATTTACCTGTATCACACTTAGTGAACTTTCCAAAATTGTCAACGAATCTAATTCCACAACCTCAGATATTGATCCTATACCCACAACATTCTTTAAGCGAGTGTTTGATAGTGTCTCAGGTCCGGTGCTAGAGATTATAAACACATCCCTTAGAACTGGTGTCTTCCCAGATGCCTTCAAAACAGCTGTTGTAAAGCCCCTATTAAAGAAACCCAAATTGGATAACAGTCTACTTGCAAATTACAGACCAATATCAAACCTTCCATTTATTAGTAAAGTACTGGAAAAGATAGTTTTAGTCCAATTAAATTCTTTTCTTGAAGAAAATAACATCCTGGAAGTCTCGCAGTCAGGTTTCAGGAAATATCACAGTACTGAAACTGCTCTCACCAAAATAATTAGCGACCTCAGACTAAACTCTGATGCAAATAAAGTCTCTATCCTTATCCTGTTAGATCTCAGTGCAGCATTTGATACCATTGATCACGACATCCTAATCAATAGACTGGAAAAGCTTATTGGGCTCACGGATAGTGTATTGAACTGGATGAAATCATATATCACAGGAAGAAAGTTTTATGTTAGTTTAGGTGACCATAGGTCCAAGAAACATGAGAACTGCTACGGGGTTGCTCAAGGAAGCTGCTTAGGTCCATTACTTTTTTCTCTTTATATGTTACCACTCGGCGACATAATCAGAGAACATAACATAGATTTCCATAGCTATGCAGATGACACACAACTATATATATCCACTGAACCCAACGATGCAACGGCCATCAATTCCATTACCAACTGCCTGTTGGCAATAAACAAATGGATGAATGATAACTTTCTTAAATTAAATGAAGACAAAACCGAAGTCCTACTATGTGGCCCCAAATCCAAAAGAGAGATGCTTATTAAGAATCTTAGGCTGGGTTGCACCAACATGGATTAAATTAATCCTGGTTTAGAGTTAATCTAGGGTTAGTAAATCTATGTTTAAACTGGTTTATAATTAATCAGAGATGTGTTGCACATCTTAATTTTAACCCTGGATTAGTTAAACTAGTTTAAACAAGGGTTAAAACAGGATTAGTTTATGTTCAATGTCCGCCATGATGGATTCCGACGAAATGTAAACAAATTCACAACGTATGTTTAACAAATACGGAACTAAATAGCCCTAAATGAATGCATGCGCTCTTTTTCCTAAACTAGCTGCTTTTTGAATAAATGCCGTTACTGATAGCTACCGTTAGTATAGCCTAGGCTACCACTACAACGGCTATAATAAACTCCGTTACAAATAGCCAGCTAGCTAGCTATGGCACGTCAAAGAGGGTCAAACTTTTCAACATTTGAAAATATGTTACTGACTGAATTGATGGAGGAGTTTGGGCTAATTATTGAGGACAAGAGGACTGACAGCAGTACTCTAGAAAAGAAGGAGCGGAACTGGGTCCGGTTAGCTGAGCGCTTCAATGGCTCTACCGGTATCAAAGAGACGAGGGACAGGGCGCAACTTAAAGCCTGCTGGAAAAACCTCAAGGCTAAAGCCAAAAAAGATGCGGCGGAAGAGAGGCGTAGCCAATTTCAAACCGGCGGAGGACCACCAATCAATGCTACGGATCCTCTGTCAAAGAAGATAATTGACATGATCCCGCAGCAGATTTCCCCCCTCCCCAAACCCTACGACGATGACGGGGCATTAGATGACAGTACAGCCACAGAAGCTGCACGTAAGTAACTACGAACTCCAACGCCGTTGGTTGCAGCAATAACGTGACAAAAATGAAGAAAACAGGCTATAATTTTGCCTACAAAGCATTTGTTAGAGCCTATGTATTACTGTACATACCCCTCAGATGTTAATAATTTTCTAATTGAATAGCACATCATACTACAGAAATAACAGTTCCATGTTCTCTTTAGTAGCCTATGGTAATTTATTAAATTAGTTATTTCCTATGTCACTGGACCTCAAGAGACCTCAAGAGTAAAGTGCATTGTGCATATACAGTTGTAGGTAGCCTCCTAATGTGTTTATATGTATTTTTGTTTTGTCTAGCTGACACTATCATCATACTGGAGCAAGTTGAGCCTCATGTAAACATCGAAGTAGCAGCAGCATCACCTGTAAAGCCCCCTGCTAAGCACCCTAAGCTTAGCTCTCACCAGGAGCTTCTCACATTAGAGAAAGAGAGATGCATGCTCGACATAGAAAATGCAAAAATTAAAAAAGATGTCCTGTTGCTACAGAAAGAGGTCCTAACTCTTCAGAAGCAGAGGCTACTGGATCTAAGCCAGTCACATGAAATAGAAAGATTTTTGAATGAATTCTGAAACGGAAATTGTGTAATGTATTTGTATTTATTAGAGTAAAATGTTTCTTTCAATCAAATTGGCAGTCCCCTTGTCTTGCTGTTCTTATTAGTTCCTCCCTGTATGGATGAGAAAGTAAGAAGCATATTAGTTAATAAGTATGGGTTAAGGTAATATATTGTATAAGTGCACATATCAATCAAAATATAACAATATTCTGCCAATACTGACCTTAATTACGCTGCAAAGTGGTTTTCAATCAGTGTTCTCCTGACAGCATTGCCATTTGCGTTTGCAGCATTCTGCACTTGAGTATCTTCCAGATCATCCTCAAGTGGGTGCTCATCCTCCTCTGGTAGCTCATCTCCTACTCTCTTCCCAAAGTTGTACAAAACAGCTACTGCAACAATGATGGTCAGGGTAGTGTCCAATTTTGTGCGGAGACCCTCCTGTATACATGGGAATCTCCGCTTCCACACCCCAAACACTCTCTCTATTATCCCTCTTGTTTGAATGTGAGAGTAGTTGTAGTTTTTTTCTGCCTGGGTCTGAGGGTTCAAAAGAGGAGTCATCAGGTATGGGCGACATGCATAGCCATTGTCCCCCACTAGGTGTCCACGGATCTCCCCTCTCTCCAGCAGTGCACAAAGTTGACTGTTGTCAAAGATTCGGCTGTCATGTGTGGATCCTGGCCATCTTGCAACAACGTGTGTGATCTGGGCCTGGTCATCACACACAACTTGGACATTAATTGAGCAGTAGCTCTTTCGATTCCGAAACAGTTCCCCATTCTCACCACCTGGGTTGGTAATGGGAATGTGGGTGCAGTCGATAGCCCCAATTACTCCTGGAAAACCTGCTCTCCCATAAAATCCAGCTGTTGTCTCTCTCCTTGGTTCAAAGTGAATGTACCTTTAAACTTGCAATTGCCTTGGACACTCTGCTGACAATTCTGCAGACTGTGGATTTATGAACTCCGAAAAGATCCCCATCAACCATCTGAAAACACCCTGTAGCATAAAATCGCAAAGCTACTAGGAGCTGGAGAAGCGGTGGCACAGCAAAATTCCTCTCACTTCCATGCTTGATTGCTGGTCCAACCTTCCCATTCAGGTATATGACAGACTCCTTTGTAAATCTGTACCGCTGTGAAAACTTGCTGTTGTCATAGAATTCAATTGGGTTTAACCTATCTCTAATTTTCCTGCGAGGAACTCTTTCCTCTAACTCCATCCAGCGAAGATATGCAGCCATGTTGTCAATAAAACTGAGATAAACCTCCTCCAGGGGTGGTTTAAATATAACTGCTAATCCAGGTTTAGACTAGGTTTAAAATGACTGGTGCAACAGATGTAAATGTAATCTAGATTTAAATGGAAATTAAACAGAGATTGCCAAAGGGTTAGATTTACCCAGGATTAATTGTAAACTAAGGTTAAACTAGGTTTAAAGTTTGGTGCAACTGTATTAAAAGACAAACCTGGTTTAAACCTAGTTTAAGAGTTAATCCTTGTTGGTGCAACCCAGCCTTAGAGGCTTAACCCCCTGTTTTAAACCAGAGGTGACGAGTCTCGGTGTAATCCTGGACTCAGATTTGAATTTCAACTACTCACATTAATAAAGTGACCAAAACAGATTTCTTTCACCTGAGAAATATAGCAAAGGTACGACCATTCATAAACCAAAATGATGCAGAGAAGTTAATTCATGCTTTTATATCCAGCCGGCTGGACTACTGTAACGCACTTTTCACTGGTCTTCCCAAGAAAACCACTGAAAGACTACAGCTCATTCAAAATTCTGCAGCTAGATTATTAACCAAAACTAAAAGGAGAGAACACATTAGTCCTGTCCTAGCTACTTTACACTGGCTCCCTGTTACCTTCAGAATTGACTTTAAGGTCCTTTTCCTCACATACAAAGCTCTACACGGACAAGGACCTAGCTACATTGCTAACTCTCTTATAAACTACACACCAGCTAGAACACTGCGATCATCAAATGCAGGCCTATTAGAGGTCACCAGAAGCAGTCATAAGAAGATTGGTGATTCGGCCTTTGTCAATTACGCCCCAAAACTATGGAACAAATTACCCGTAAATATTAGGGAAGAAAACACTCTAGACATTTTTAAAAGACAGCTTAAAACCTACCTTTTTACCGAAGCATTTAAGTAATTTTATCTCAAAAGGGTTTTCCTACTTTTATTAGTTATATTATTATGTGTGTTACTTGTAATCCTACTTTTATTAGTTTAAAGTTGTTTTCTCTCTTGAACAGAGATCTTATTGGGATTTGTATTTTTGTTTGAATTGTTTATCACTTCTATTATTGTTTTTATTGATTTTATGTAAAGCACCTTGAGCTACAATTCTTGTATGAAATGTGCTATATAAATAAAGCCTTATTATTATTATTAAGATGTTGAGGAGATGGTTGACGAGGAGGTTGAAAGTCCAACAGACCGTTTTAAAGGCTACTTGGTCAATTGGGCTCTTGAATATGGAATAACATTAGTTGCATTAACAGCCCTGCTTTCGATTCTGAGGTTCCATCATCCAACTTTGCCAAAAGATGCAAGGACTCTCCTTAATACCAACAGAGGCTACATAATTGACAGGATTGCTGGTGGCACTTTTTTTTACTTTGGTATTTTAAGTTCAATATCTAGCACACTCGACAAACTTTGGCAGAAACTCCCAAATAGGTATACGTTGAAATTACAACTACATTTTGATGGGTTTCCTCTTTTTAAAAGTTCCTCTATGCAACTGTGGCCCATATTGGGACTGATCCAAGGATTTAACATTAAGAAACCCTTTCTGATTGCACTTTTTGGTGGAACATCTAAACCTAATTCATTGGCAGAGTATCTAAAAGATTTGGTGAAAGAAGCTAAACAACTGCACTCTGGCTTTACATTTAAAGGGAAACAACTCTTTATTACAATTAGTTCTGTAATGTGTTGTAGCAGAGAGTCAAACCGCCAACTCAACCCTTTCTGATCCACTCAGTAAGACAGTACAGATCACCAGGACGACTGATTGCATTGTATGACGTCTCATACAAAGCCACTATCTTCTGGATAAGCCTCAAAGGGGCTGATGCCATACCTGGTGTTCCCCTCTCCAAAGGGGGGGAAGAACCAGCCAACGGCCCACCTTTCTCAACCTCCCTTACTCCAGAAACTCTGAATTATAAAGGATTTATCCCAAAACAGACATTTAATGGATTTACAAACATCTCTCAAAGACAATACTGCTTGTGGACGCTAGAAGAACTATTGGAATTTGTGTGACAATTTATGCTTTACCTTTAAATGCTGTGTTGATGTAATTTGATGTTTTAATGAAACTTCCTTTCCTGTTATGATAAGTCAGTCAATCTTGATACCAAAATGATTGTACCATACTAACAAAACTATTTCTGAACGTTGTATTGTTATATTTTGAAGTATAAGCATTCCATGGACATTTGAAATATTGACTTCAATCTACGGACCACCTCACACCTATCTTATCTCAGGACAACGCCCAGTCAGGTAAACTGACCAATGAAAAGTTCACCCTCGGAAAGGGATACCTTGCATTTCTTGGATTATAAAAACCCAAGATGAACAATCACACCTCGCTTGTTCGTAGGAATTAAATTGAAGTGTTCGCGTCATTTCTAAACTATTCCTCTCAACCTGCAAATTCACTGAGCGCCCGGAACTTTGACGAAAGATTCCGTTGTTCGTTGGACGATAACGAAACCATTGACTCTACCCTTCTTCAAACCGACCAAAGTAACTGTGATTTGCTATATTTCTTACTTGTGAACATTGGCATATTGTGGTTGAATTTGTTACGTTTGATTCTAGTTGCAAATGACTTAACCTAGCTCTCGTTAGTGCTATCCTGCCAATGCATAGACTGTCCAGTTGTCTCTTGAGGCCTATCTCTCTCTCTCTCCTCCCCTTTCCCCTCTCCACTCGCTCTCCCATTGTGTATCCCGCTTCCATAACGGTATAGGATCTACTGTACTGTTTTAGCCAAACTAATCCATAACTTATCTGGTATTTGTTCATTCCGATTACATTTGCTTAAAATAAATCATTGCGTATAATATTCGCGTATCCCTCCCGTTATCTGATCTGCTCTACTTTCATAGAATTCACTACTTAAGATTAGACTGATTATTACGAAGGCTATTATTCAATATTATTAAACAAGGTTTCCTCTATCCCTTAAACAAATAAGAGGTGGTGTCCCGAGAACTAGATGCTTTATCATAAATAAAGTATTGCTAATCTTAAACGTGCATACCCCGCTACAGTGTGATGCCCCTGCACGGGCTTTCATCAAAGGCATCAAGTCACACAGGCTATGCAGGGTGCAGGGGCGGAGCCAATGGGGGGGCACGGAGTGGCACGTGCCCCCCTGGAATCTGATTGGTTCTCAGGTGCCCCCCCCATATTTTCATTGGCTCTGAATGATGTCAATCTCAATAAGAAAGAATTGCCTGGACAGAGCATGACAGAAGCCATATATATTCCCGCTTTCCCTAAAGGTTACACTCTGTGGACAGCGTAAACTGAGGTAGGTTTTGATGGTGTGTGTATATAGGATACATGAATTGTAATTATACAATATTATTTAAATCGCACATTCCCCAGATGGCACAGTTTTTATTGCTGAATTGGCCTTTTGCGGCGACAACATTCTGCAGCATTACTGTAGATTTTTCTTAGGACCCGCGCTCATTCTCAAGACAACCAGTTTGAATGTTACATGAGTCCGTTTTGTAAGTAGCACTTTCTTCCCTTGGTCTAACGGTTAAGATAACAAAGCTATGATATTGATATAGTTAGCTAAATAAAATATAAATATTAGCTATTATTGTAATTCTGTTAGCGTAATGCAAGACATTTAGGATTTTATGTCGACTTAAATTGCTAGCTAAATGTAACTGCTACGCTAAGTCAGACTACTGTAAGCTAGCTAGCTAGCCGTAAACTGTCATTTCATGACAGTGAAAGTCACGTCGAGCTGATCACTGTCACTCATTAAAATCCAAATGCCCTCCATAACACCTTTCACACAGTAGCCTACTTAAATTTGGGATTGGCTAAATTTGTTGTTTAATATATGTGATATATAGAGCTAATATGTGCTGGTGATTGAAGATAGTGCAGATCAGTTCACAAAAAAGTCACTAGATGGCGGAGTTGAGGGGAATATAAAAAGGCGCCTTTTTCCGAGTACGAACATACATATATTTTTTATAGCAAGCCTTGCAACATACAAGTACTCAAAATAGAAATGTTATATGAAGCCCAATGTACCAAAAACGTCAAAACGCAACCATGTCATCACAATAAGCACTGTAAAACTAAAACAAAGCCACCTCAGTCTGTCGTGGGCATTCCAAGCTAGGTCGATCAGCGTACATCGTATTGTACATTAAATCTCACAATTGTGTTTTTTTTTATCACAATGTTAAATGAGCAATAAGCTCAGTTTTGCATTTGTTGACGTTTGGAACTCTCCGTTGTGATTACATTGAGAGCAGAACGTTTGTCCTCCCTACTCTGCTATCTGGGTAACATCTTGAGTCAATTGTAGTTAAGTACTGCATTCATTGATTTTCTCATCATAGTGCTTCGGTATTGTAGAAGAGGGTTAGTGACGTTGAGAGTAACTTAACTGTTACCTAAGTACAAAACATGAGGTAGTGAGTCTGTTGAAAAAAAGCATGGAAATTAACAAAATAATATGGTGTGCTTTATATGGTTTATAGGGAACAATGAAAAGGACTCGTGAAATTAAAGACTACTTCATCAAGAAAAAACTAGTAAGGAAAATGCAGTTCAGATCTTGCCAGAATTGATCTCCACCAGCAGCACTCCAGGTCAGAGTCAGCAATGTACCCAGGGACCGTCAAGTGTAGGCCAGGATCAAGATCAATTCAGCCAGGTCCAGACCAGCACCCAAGGACCTCCAGGTGAAATAGGGACAATAAGGAAGGAAAAATGTATCTGTAGGCAGGGGTCATGTTCATGTGCTAATGGACCAAATCACTTCTTTATGTACACTTTTTCATGTCTTCATTAACATCTAACTGCAACATCAAAGCTGTTGTATATGCTTCATTATATTAATTGTATTAAGCTAAAATGTAAGTATTAACCATGTCAATTAATATTTTAGATGAACCCAGGGATGACTCCTTCCATCTGACCTCTGACGAGGAGAATAACGTAGTACCAACTGAAGATGCAGCACTACACCCAGACTGTCACATTGACAATAGCCAAACATTTGCTGCACCTGAAGGTCCTCAAGGTATAATTTATATAATCTCAAAAGTGCAGTTTATAGCTGGGAATTACTGCTATTGTAGTACTTGGCTGCTGTGCCGAAAGTCATTTGTCTGCCACACTGTAAAACCCGATTAAGTTAATTCAACTCAAAATAAATGTTGTAACTGATTACATCGAAATTTTTAAGTAAAACATACTCAGATTTGTAAGTTAATAACGTATTCATTATTAAGTAACTTTTACTAGTAATTTTAAGTAACACAAACTTGATTTTGTAAGTTAAAGTAACATTACTGATTTAAGTACTTTCTACAAGGAAATTTGTTTTCACGGTACAAATAAAATCAACTCTAGTATACTTAAATATTTTCACAACCTATGAAATAAAATGTTTTATTTCTCTTTACGTAATTGTTTACTTAATCTTCATTTAAGTTTTTAAGCTCAATGAAGCTATATGAACTCCAATATAATTAACAATGTTGCTTAATTTCAACTCAAAACTGGATGTTGGTTTAATAAAATGATTTGTTGACAGTAGCTTTAAATCAAAATCCCAGTCTCAATGCAGGTAAATGTTTATTTAACAGCTCAGTGAATTGCATTGTTGCTCAAATAATACAAAATAGCATAAAATAGATAAAGAAATTATGTCATACATGAATCTGCTCACTGGTTCAAGTCAAAGGTATTCGCTAAGTCTTTTGGGTAACTCAAATGCAGAGCGTACATTAGTGCAAAAAGCATGACAAAGGCTTCAGCCAATGTGGAGAATTCGACAACTATGTTACCCTCAAGCACAACAGCAATCCTCTCTGGGCAGAAGAACGTGGCATCTGTTGAATTGCCTGTGATCAGAAGGAGCCCAACCGGTATGTCATTGATGTTTGGTTCTTCAGACTGCGCCTCCTGAAGACAAGAACAGAAAACTGTTATACGTTCAAAACTTGCAACTAAAACCTAAGATTTGAAGAACAGAAGTGATACAACGTTGAATGACTTATTCCGCAATGACACAATCAAGCTTTGATGACAACAGGACAGTTCATACTCTACACCATCAGTTATGCTCAACCCAGATCCTCAGGGGCCTGCTGCCCTGCATGTTTTCGATGTTTCCTTGCTTCCATAAACCCAATTCAAATGAATGGTTCATTATCAAGCTCAGAAGATGGCTGATAATGACCCATTCATTTGAATCACGTGTCTTAGAAATGGGAAACATCTAAAACATGCAGGACAGGAGGTCCCTGAATAACCAGGGTTGAGCTGCTCTACATGCTCAAACAATAGGCTCACTTACATCCCACAGCTTAAGAAACCTGGAGTCATCGTCATGCAGATATGCAGGGAGACCACGGAGGACAGCAGCACGTCTGACATGGACATCAACTTGTTCCTTGAGTGTGAGAACATATTCTTGCTTGATTTGGGATGCTAAAACAGTATAGCCACACAATATATATCACAAGAATGAGCAGTCCAGATGAGAGTTCTAAGATAATCCACTATAATATCAATCATCCAAGAAGCATAACCAACTAACCTGGCGGTCATAAGTGCTGAAGAGCTGATCCAGAACTTAAGCTACTTTCCCTGTGCGTGCAGCTTTCTTCTCGGCAGTCGGAGGGCGGCGGAGACCAATGGAAGACGCGGAACTGTAGGCAAAACTTATGTTTCTCTGTTCCGTTGTTCTCTCTTTTGTGTTGGAGTTCTTTTAAGAGCTTGATGGCATCAACATCCAGTCTGATAATAAAAGATCATTAACTTGAATTGTGTCTCTTCATTTTAATACCCACACACGAAAATCCAGGTTGAATCAAGTAGCTACAGTACTGCTAATAGCCCATGGTGGTCTCCTTATATTTCTATCAAAGTTGATGTAGTCTATACGTGTTCATTTTCTATAAAGATGAAGCAATATTGTTCCAATAGTGGTTCAGGTAATGGGATAAGGACCAAAAACACATTATAGGTTGGTTCCCTGAAGGTTTGATATGTCACTAAAAGGTTCTGCAAAGGTTAGCATTGATACAGAGGAAAGGTCCTATAATGGTTCCCTAGCTAGCTAAGTTAAGTATGAGATATATTTGAAAAAAACATCCACATTAATGTGGCGGATATAATATATAACGCTAAAGTTGGCTCAATCACATTAAATGTAAAAATGAATAAAATAACTCCTGAAACACTTATTGCACTAGATGCAGAAAATAGTAGAACAGCAAATACTGTGCCAAAACAACACGTACGTTAACTTACCAGAATAGCGCGCTCAAACCCAGGATCAATGTAATGGCAGTCAGTGCAGTTACCACTCTGGAGAAAGTTGTTGCTGAACGTGTATAAAACACATAGAAGTCCCGCGGCAACATTCAAATAGGATAAAAAATATTGCCTATTTATTTTAAATATGTCGAAGTTTAGGTCTAAAAGCTTATTTTATGCCTTGTTGTCCGAAGCGAGCCGAAAACATGGCGGACTTTCCCATAAACTTTTGAGAGAAGCACGTATGCACGTACGTGACGTCAGATTGATTTAGAAATTACTGTAAGAATGTTTGAGTACTATTACATAAATAAATTGAAGTGGTTAAGTAGTTTGAACTTGAAATTAAAAATATGTACTAACTCAGAACATTAGAGGTGAATGGTCTTTTATTTTATTTTTAGTTAACACAACTTATTTTCGTTAACAAACCTTTACTGTTCGGTCTTACAGTGCAGCATTGATTTGCAAACAGTAAAGCATAAACACCTAAATGTTAAATTATGAGTTCATAAGTTCCAAACTATTAGGAAAAATATAAGTTCTTAACTAATCAGTAAGATGTATTTTCTCTCACAATAGCTACAGTATTTTTTAATCTGTAGTTATCTATTATCCTCTAGTCATAATCAGAATGCAACAATAATGTGAACTCTGAATAACCAGGGTCACTTTCCTACCATCCATAGGACATGTTAAGAACTCATTTTACATTAGCCTACTTCTCAGCTCATTTAGCATGAGAAGATTTTCACCAGCAGCTCCATAGAATTGAATCACAAGGTATTTTTGAGCTCTCAGCATGCTTTACAACTGTCTACTCTAGTCCTAAGCCATTGCATCTATGTAACAAGTAGTATTTTTTTAAACTCTTTGTATTTGTAGATATTTCTCAATCAAGAGCTGTGGGCCCAGTGCAACCAGTAATGGAGGTATTCCCCAGAACTGAAGGACAAGGTGGAAAGAGGAGAGCTTTTAATGCTGCGTGGTACAAACACTTTACTTGGCTTGAGTACTCCCAGAGTCAGAACTCTGCACATTGTTTTGTATGTAGACATTTTTCACTCCCCTGTGCTCCTCAGACACCATTCTCATCAGTTAATGGTTTTTGTAACTGGAAAAAGGCCTTATACAAAGATGGCGGTTTTGCAAAGCACACCAAGGCAGAGCACCACATAAATGCCATGATGGCATGGGCTGAATATAAGAGGGGTGTAGAAAGCAACTCCTCTTTGCTGCAGTCCATGGATAAAGACTACCAAAAGTGAGTAGAAGAAAACCGTAGCTATATAAAAACTGTTGCTGAAGTTCTCCTTCTTACAGCTACTCAGAACATTGCGCAGCGCGGCCACCGTGAAATGGAGGTCTCAGAGAATAAGGGAAACTTTTTGCCCATCATGGAACTCATAGCAAAACATGATCCAATTGTAAAGAACAGAATGGCACATGGCAATGCCAAGTATACAAGTCATACTATTCAGAATGAAATTCTGGAGGTGCTAGCAGAGATGGTGAGGACTGATATTGTCCAAGAAGTCAGACAAAGTGAGGCGTTTAGTGTTTTAGCTGATGAAACTAAGGACATGAAAAATCAGGAACAAATGTCCTTGGTGCTGAGGTATTACTACAATGGCTCTGTTCATGAAAGTTTTTTGCAATTTCAGCAAGCTGAGAAACTTGATGCAGCTGGTCTTACGGAGAAGATAATAAATTGCCTTGAACGCTATGGATTGCAGTACCGTGAACACCTTGTAGGCCAAGGATATGATGGCACCTCTGTAATGAGTGGGAGACATTCGGGTGTCTCTGCAAGGATAAAGTCTGTAGCAAAACAAGCCTTTTATGTCCATTGCAATGCACATTGCTTAAACTTGGTGTTGGTGGACACAGTCAAATCTGTGCCAGAGGCCCATTGCTTCTTCTCTTTACTTCAGAGATTGTACACCTTCTTGTCTGGCTCTTATGTTCACCAGAGATGGCAGGAGGTACAGAAAGAGATGTTCAAGGATCAGCCTCGAGAGCTACCAAAGCTAAGCGACGTCAGGTGGGCTTGTAGGTTTTATGCATGCCGCAACCTAATGGACCGGTTGCCTGCAGTTCTTTGTGTCTTACACCAGCTTGACCATGAGAATAGCGGAGACAGGTCTGTAGAGGCACGTGGTCTACTTAGCCAAATTGATTTGGTCTTCATTGGCCTACTGGCCACATTTCGAAGGGTGCTTGGTAGCACCAAGTATCTGTCTGATATGCTCCAATCCCCATCCTTGGATTTAGCAAGTGCAGTTGACCTAATTGACGCGTTACAAGACACCATTGTACACTACAGAGAGGACATGTATTTTAGGGAGTTGTGGGCAGAAGTGCTGAACACTGCTCACCATTGCAATATTAACTCTGAGGTTACCAAAAGACACCCAAAGACCAGCTCTTCCCTTCATGGGTCTGTTGTCACATCCACGATTGGTCAGCGAAACCGCAATGACGACCAGGATAGTTTTTGTAGGAATATTTTCTATCCTATCTTGGACACTGTGAAAGCTGAACTAGAGAGGCGATTTTCAAAAGACAATTGTGACATAATGAAGGGCATTCAAGCACTCAATCCTAAAAGCAACAGCTTTTTGGATGAGATTCCTCTGGTTTTGTTTGGCAAGATTTATAACACTGACATAGAGGGTCTTAAGCATGAGCTTTATCAAGTGAAACAGGTTTTCGAGAGGAAGAAGGCAGCTGGAATGGAGTGTCCAGATAGTGTGCTGAAGTTCACTGTATTCTTGGAGCCATTCAGAGAGGTCTTTCATGAACTGTACAGATTGTGCAAAGTTGCCATTGCTCTACCTGTAAGCACAGCAGCATGTGAACGTAGCTTTTCGGCATTGAAATTAATAAAAAATCTTTTGCGCACAACCATGAACAATGAAAGGCTCAGTGATCTTGGAGTGCTTAGTGTGGAGTCAAAAAGAGCCAATGCCTTAGATATGGACGAGTTCATAAGGGTATTTAGTCGCAGACATGGCAACCGCCGTATACAACTCTTTTGAATAAGTCTTGCCCCTACAACAATGAAAGGCTCAGTGGTCTTGGGGTGCTTAGTATGGAGTAAAAAAAAGAGCCAATCCCTCAGATATGGACAGGTTCATTAGGCTGTTTAGTAGCAGAAGTCTTGTAGGGCCTGGTTTTGTTAGGAAATGTGTATAACACTGATCTGGAGGAACAAGTTTTGGATTGTTAAAACTAATAACAGATTTTGTAGAGGTTGAAGGGAGCTGAGCCCAGAACTGTCAAACTTCAGCCATATGTTCATGCTTTAATTATAGTAAAGTGTTTTGATGATTTTTTTGTATATCCAATATTACACTTCATATTTGCGTTTTCTATTTCATATTGTATAAAATATGTAAATGTTTAGAATGTAACAAAACACTTGACTTTCAGTGCAGTTTATTTTACAAAAAAATAACATCAAACTGTAAATGCAAATTAATGCAAATGTAAATTTAGGCACTTTCTTAGATTTTACAGTAAAACATACTGTATAAAAGAACCCTTGCAAGGGGCATATGGTGCAATTGATATACTGCTATGTTGTTTGTGAAAATACAGAAGAGCACTTCATACGCTTCTCAGTGAAAATAAAGTAAAGCTTTTGACGTATCTTTTTATTGTGATTGACTTACCAGAGACCCACTGTAGGTTTCTTTTGATAAAAAATCTTAGTTGACAAAAATGTTTTTGTGTTTTTAAACACAGGCCAGAAGGAATGATTATACTGTATGATGAATATTTGGCATAAAACATTTAAAAAGCAAGGTGTAAATATACATTCATATCATGCAATTTAAGGAAACTAAATGTTTGTGTTGCTATAATGCCCATTAATTGAATTTAAAAAGTCAGTGGTGACATTACTTTTGTATTATTTACTTAATTGGATGCCCCCCCAATTCACGGCTGCTCCCCCCTGTGCCCCTCCAATGAAAATATTCTGGAGCCGCCCCTGGCTGGGTGTGATAAATGTACAGTATATGGTGTGCATTTTCAAGGTAGAATGACTTTTCCTGAGACCAAATGTCCCCTGAGAACCGATAGTAGCTTCAATGCACAGTCAGATGAGGTCGAACATCACAAAGAGACATCCCCACTAAGCATACTTAATTTTGGTATGGTAACAGCATTTCCCCATGACCACATGCACCTTGTATGTCTAGGAGTGACAAGAAAACTGTTCGAGCTATGGACCTAAGCGTCTGCAATGATGGAAGTCGCTACGCCAAGCGTCTGCAATGATGGAAGTCGCTACGCCAAGCGTCTGACATTATGTGGTAAGTTAGCTATGCTAAGTGGCTAGCTAGCTATCAATGGGAGAAAAACATGAAAGTACATGATCAAGTGTGGCTATTTCAGCTAGCTAGTGTTGGGCTGTATTGGCAGACCTGAATTAGACTCCGAAATTACCATAGAAAATTGTGTTGTGTGTAAATATAGTTTGAAGCAATTTTTCACGTCATGTTTGGTATTAATTTCGTATTTTATGCATCACATGATTCTAGTAATGTTTTCAGTGTTGTAAAATGTATATTTGCTGGTTTGATAGCCTAGAGTTTTGTCGTGCAGAGGCCCAAAATGTGTTAACATATTCTCTTGTCTTGCAAAGGCTTATTTGGCTTACTGCAGCCAAGTACCGGTGATGGCCCATTTGAATTTGTATGTGTCAGGCAATTGTTTCTTCATATAGTCGGCGTCGCTATTTCAGTATGCAGGATGGGTTTACAAAAGGAGAAGCTAAACCAATCACTGAGTTTGATTAGCCTCCTATACTTGCTCAGGTTAGGTGCATTATGTTTATTTGCATTTAAAATACCTTTGTTATTGTTTGCTCTGAAGGTAGCGTTTGTTTCTGTTACATTGTCATAATGTATTGATTATCTTACTATTTTGATAATAAACGATGTTTTTGCATTTAAAGTTACTTGTCCTTGTGCCTGCTTTCAATGTTTGGACAATATTATTTGCTGGAGTCCTAAGTCACTATCAAGAGAGAGCCTTTTTATGTGTCCCTGACAAAGAAGAGGTGAATATGAGTTGTATGTGCTGGTTTTAAAATGTAATACCATTTCATGTATTCTAAGTTGTTTTGTGTCCACAGGAGGATTGGTTTTCACCACTGTTCTACCATTTAGTCTGATTGTTAGCTGAGTTCCAGTTCAAGTCTTTTATTGTCAGATGCACAGAACAACTCAAGGTCAGACTGGGCACTGAAATTCTTAGGACAAGACAACGCAAGGCAACCTGGCATAACATAGTACTCTGAGCATAGATTACATCTATGATAAGAAAATAACAACTCCTAAATATACAAAATAATATACAATACAGTATACTAAACCTGTAATAATACACATATTAACCTACACTAACTGTATAAACCTATACTAACCTAAAGGCAAGTGGGGTAACAATTAGTGCAATATTGCTGATAGTACAACCAGTAGCTGAAAGTGACAGTGTGTAAAGTGGTTAGTGAGAAAGTGGTGAGAATGTGTCCATTCAGAAGCCTGATGGCCCTTGGAAAGAAACTATTCTCCAGTCTGCGTGTGCGAGACCGAATGCTTCAGTATTGCCCGCCAGAAAGCAGCGGGGTAAAAAGACTGAAGGATGGGTGGTAACAGTGTCTTCGAATCCAGCCAGCTTTCCTGATGCATCGTGTGTGGTAGGTGTCCTGTAGGGCTGGGAGCTTCCTGCCGATGATGAACTCAGCAGACCTGACCACACTACGTAGGACCTTGTGGTCCCTGTCTGTGCAGATCCCATACCACACTGTAATGCAACCAGTCAGTATGCTCTCTATTGTGCATCTATAGAAGTTAGTGAGGATGACTCAGTCCATGCCAAACTTCTTCAGTCTCCTCAGGAAGAACAGGCATCTCCGGGCAGCTTTAACTACCTTGTGAGCAGACCAGGTGAGATCATTGCTGATGTTCACCCCGAGGAACCTGAAGCAGCTGACCTGCTTGCAGCTTGGAGACGAGTCTGGAGGGGATGATGGTATTGAATGCTGAGCTGTAGTCAATAAACAGCATCCTCACATACATATTCCTTTGTCCAGGTGGGAGAGAGCGGTGTGCATAGTCAGGGTGATGGCATCGTCTGTAGACCTGTTGGACCGGTATACAAACTGCATAGGGTCCAGGGTGGGAAACAGCGATGAGCAAATTCATGTTTTGAATAGCCGCTTGAAGCACTTCATGATGAGAGAGCTCAGTGATATCGGGCGATAGTCATTCATGCAGGTGACCTTGGTGTTTTTGGGCACAGGGACGATGGTGGTCCTCTTGAAGCAAGTGGGGAGTACAGACAGGCTGAGGGAGAGGTTAAAGATGTCTCAGCTAAATATAAAAAGGTTAAAATCAGACTATCATTGTTATTAACAATTGTTATTGTTGATTTATTTGTTGTTACTTTTAGAACATACAATAATAGCATTTATAGGCCTACAATTACTTAAATGTGTAGGCATCATTATTTGAATACAAAAAACTGAAACAAGTCAGGAGTGGTTATAGTGGTTTGATTCAATATTGAAGAATTACATGAATTAGAATATTTGGATTTGGGTATTGTGTGCCGTGTTAGATGGGTCTTGATCTGGTCTGGGTCCCCAGGAGGTATAGATGTACATTCACAAAATGGTCATATTTTAATGGAAAATTCATGAGTCATAAGGCTCTTAGACATTGTATTCATTGATATTAGCAGACACTTTTATACAAAGTGACGTGCAAATATGGGGTTTAGTGCTAGTTGGCACAGCAAGTAAACTAACAATTTAGTGTAATTGAGAAGGATATCGAAACACATTTGTATTTTTCTCCAAACTATCATATTCTTACTCAACATATCGATAACACAGGCAAACTGACAACTTCGATTGGGGACTGGGCTGTGAGGAAAGGCAAAAACCAATGACAGCTACTGTAGCCTGCCTAGGCAGCCAGTTGCACAGTTTGCTGAAGGCTTTTAAAACTATAGTTACAAAGTAAAAACGAATGGGTGAAACTTCTTTGTTAGTTACAACTTTCAATTGACAAAATTGACAACAGATGTTAAAAAAACTTGACTTTAATCGAAGGATCGCCTCACATGGTCACTTCCGGTCTCACGAGATGATAATACCGATATGGCATAATGGTGAGCTAGCTGCTTATCTTCCTAGCTATCCACATAATGTCAGACGCTTGGCGTAGCGACTTCCATCATTGTCAGACGCTTGGCGTAGCGACTTCCATCATTGTCAGACGCTTGGCGTAGCGACTTCCATCATTGTCAGACGCTTGGCGTAGCGACTTCCATCATTGTCAGACGCTTGGCGTAGCGACTTCCATCATTGTCAGACGCTTGGCGTAGCGACTTCCATCATTGTCAGACGCTTGGCGTAGCGACTTCCATCATTGTCAGACGCTTGGCGTAGCGACTTCCATCATTGTCAGACGCTTGGCGTAGCGACTTCCATCATTGCAGACGGGCTACACGTCACACGCACTAGTGTAACGTTTACAAAGATAATGTCGCCATATACGTCGCCGCTATCAAAGTTCCCTCACGTACTACGTCGCTACGTCGCCGCCATCACCCCCATTGAGAACCAATGATAAAAAGGCTGAGACGACACGCACATTGTGGGAAAATCTATTACGCAGTGTATGTTGTCTGAGTGTGTGAGGGCACGAATCACCCCCCATACAGTCGTAGCCGATCATGGCGCTGCGCGGCGCGTCCAGGCGCTTCGCAGCCAGTGTGTCCCAGGCGTCAGAGTGCGAGGAGGAAGGAGACGGCCGGGAGAAACAAATGTCACCTACAGAGAGCAAGACCGATTTTGCAAACATGAGTCAGGTGCTGAGAAAAGGAATAAAACTAAAAAGAAGCAAGAATTTCACAAGTCGATTTGAGGATCGCTGGATAAATTTGTCAGCACGTCTTGCAGATATGGTGTGGCTCCGCGCGCGCGCAGGACAATGGCTGTCGGAATTATGGACAGTGTCCGTGCGGGTTGAAAGTGATTCTTGCGCGTGCATCACGTGTATGTCAATAAGCAGTGCCTCGCATGTTAAGTTAGCACAGTGCCTGGCACCCTCCCTGCGACAGCTGTGTGGTTTGTTCAAGTCTTAAACAATGATGTGATACGCGATACGAAATGCGAAAGGGTTCATATACATTTTTTGTATTCCTTTTATTCCCCCAGCCGCTCAGTAAAAGCCTCACAGGAGCAGGCAAAGAGCCGCATGCGGCTCGTGAGCCGCAGGTTCGCCACCCCTGGTCTATAGTTTAGATAATTTGAGTGTTCACCCTGATTGGGAATGTTGTCTAATTAGATCACTGTCCACTGCCGCAGTGCAGTGTGATTCGGCACGTAATCAATTGAAATCAATGGTTCCGCTTAATATTAGCCGGCGCAACGGTAACATTTTGTGTGCTTTCAATGTGCGGTTTATATTCTGGTGCGGTTTATACTTCGATTTACAAACACAAAGTGCTTATTCTGGGGGGGTGGGCTTATTTACCGTAAAATACGGTACTACTTACCCGGCGTCATGGAGCCGACCAGCTAAATAGTTATTTAGCACTAGCGTTGCTACTGTATCCCTGCTTGTGTTTGCGCTGTTGCTCAGCAATTTAAGACTTGAATGTACAGTGCATAATGTCACATTAAATAATGCATTTGAACTCGAGCTTGTGTGATGTGTTGCTGTATCGTTGCAGAGTTTAGGATTATATTACAGTAAATAAAATAGTTTGGTTCAGTACATAAGTGAAGTGAACACAATTTTGCTACCTGCATGTACCTAGCTATAGCTGGCAGCTGTGCTTCGTTTTGCTCCTAGATTCAGACTAGTCCCGGTAAATTGTCCAGCTAGCTAACTACTAGACTTCTGCTGTTTGGGAATCGCAGGAGCTAACCAGTCGAAGGGTGTACAAAAATACAGGGTGTTGATATTCACAGCCTGGAAACATACCCATCTGCAACCGACGCAAGAACACCCCATAATTTCCCCAGAAATTGTACCCTCTCTAAAGTGTTCAACCTAAAAAAAAATCCCCAGATCGGAGTTTTACTGGCCCGTTGTATATTTTTACTGGCCCTGAAAGAAAGAGAATAAAAACTGGTTTTGTTACATTATATACATTATGATTTGCCTGAACAATATACAACAACAGTATTAATTTAAATGCATTCAAATCAAGTCACTTTCATTTATTGTAACCCCGTTCAGATACGTTCCTTAGAACGCCCATTCACCCCAAGATGCTGTCTCGCGCCACTTAAGAGCTGAGTTCAATGCACATATGACAGGCCAAAACACAAAATGTATGTCTTTCGATATTTTTTTTTAGCTTCTTAAACCACCTCCCCCACCCTCCCCCTCCACCCTGATAGCAGACGATTTCTCCTCCTTCTTTGAGAAAAAAGTTGCTGACATTAGCAGTCGATTCCCTGAACCCACCTTTCCTACCCACTCACCCTCTATGACCGATCCAACTAAATGTCTAAACTCTTTCTCTCCCCTGTCCGAGGCAGAGATCTCTGACCTCATTCTCTCTCATCGCCCCACCTCCTGTCCCCTTGATCCAGTCCCCTCCCTTCTCTTTCAAACCATCTCTCCCTCCATCATAACTTTTCTTCTCCATGTCCTTAACTCTTCTCTTACTTCCGGCACTTTCCCCTCTGCCTTCAAACAGGCCAGAGTTAGCCCTCTACTCAAAAAACCCTCCCTTAACCCAGCCGTCCTCCAGAACTACAGACCGGTATCACTACTACCCTTCTTTTCTAAAACAATTGAACGCGCTGTATCTAACCAACTGTCAAACTTCCTCTCTCAGAACAACCTGCTTGACCCCAACCAATCAGGCTTCAAGACTGGTCACTCCACAGAAACTGCCCTCCTGTCAGTCACCACTGCCCTTCAGTCTGCCAGAGCAGCTTCGAGGTCATCCGTCATCATTCTGCTGGACCTTTCGTTCCCCCCGACTGATCCGGGGATCTCAGCTAGGATCGAGGCCTGCCTCACAGACATCTCCGCCTGGATGACCGAGCACCACCTCCAGCTGAACCTCGCCAAAACAGAACTCCCTTATCATCCCGGCCAAACCCTCCATCTCCCACGATCTCTCAATCACCCTGGGATCGGCGACGGTGACCCCTTCATCCTCTGCCAGGAACCTCGGGGTGACCATGGATGGCGAGCTCTCCCTCACAGCCCACATTGCTGCGGTCTCCCGGTCGTGTAGATTCACCCACTACAACATTTACATTTAGTCATTTAGCAGACGCTCTTATCCAGAGCGACTTACAATAAGTACAGGGACATTCCCACCGAGGCAAGTAGGGTGAGGTGCCTTGCCCAAGGACACAACGTCATTTTGCACGGCCAGGAATCGAACCAGCGACCTTCTGATTACTAGCCCGATTTTCTAACGGCTCAGCCACCTGACACCCCCAACATCCGGAAGATCAGGAGATACCTGTCTGAGCATTCCACCCAGCTGCTAGTCCAAGCACTTGTCCTCTCAAAGTTGGACTACTGCAACTCGCTGCTCGCCGGTCTCCCAGCATGCGCAACCCGCCCTCTCCAGAGGATTCAGAACGCGGCGGCCCGTCTGGTCTTCAATCTACCCAGACGCTCCCATGTTACCCCGCTCCTCATCTCCCTCCACTGGCTTCCCATCACGGCCCGTATCAGATTCAAGACTCTGGTACTGACCTTCCGAGCGGTGAACGGGACTGCACCCGACTACATCAAGTCTCTCCTGCAGCCTTACACCCCCACCCGCCACCTACGGTCTTCTTCTGACAACCGTCTGGTGGTCCCACCGCTCAAGAGCGCCCGGTCCCAACACAAGCTCTTCTCCTGTCTGGCCCCCCAATGGTGGAATCAACTCCCCACCTCCATCAGGGACACTGACTGTCTCCCCACCTTCAAGAAAAGGCTCAAGACGCACTTGTTCCGGGAGTACAACGGCACTTTGGAATGCTTGGCTGGACCTGATGTTAGTTTCCTCCAGGACTCCAATGACTCGTATTGAGAGACTTGTTGCTCTTGTTGGTTAGTTGTAACGGTTTTAAATTCTTGTACTCGCTGTGAAATATTTTACTGTTGATTGTTGTTTTGTCTTCTTTTCTACAGGTACACTCTTGCACTTTTTGAGTTTCATGTTGTTTAATTGTAACTTGTTTAACTGCATGCTCTTATGGTTCTTCCCTTTGGCACTTATTTGGTTTTTCACAATGTATGCTTCATGTTTTGGCTGCTCGCAATGTTTGGGGCTATCTCGTTGTTATGATCAGTGACCTATGCTCTTTTGTAAAGCTCTCTCTTGGAAGTCGCTTTGGATAAAAGCGTCTGCTAAATGCATAAATGTAAATGTAATGTCAGTGAGTCTGCTCACCTAACCTAGCTTTTCAGGAAGTGTCAGTGTGGTGCCGACATGAGGGGCCGTGAGGGACATTATTCAGAATATCTTCTTACATACACTACTGAAAAGCTCTCATACACACATATATGAAAAGCTCTCACACACAGTACTGAACAGCTCTCACATACACTACGGAAATGCTCTCACACACTACTGAAATGCTCTCACACACTACTGAAATGCTCTCACATACACATATGAAACGGAAAGTGTAGGCCTACAAGGATGTCAGCTCAACCATGTGCTCAACAGCCCTCAAGCAATTTAGCCGAAGCAACGGCGTTACTCAACAACATATTGGCCTCAGCGGAGACAATCAGAACACTGTCTAATGCCTCAACTGTTCGGCAGCAGCCGGTCGTTGCAGCAGCTCCAGGTGTGGATACACTGGACAGCCACCTAGCAGCTCTCTTTCCGTCCCGGCAGCATAGCGGCGTGCCACTGTCTGCTGCAGGTCCAGTCAGGAGAGACTGTACACCCCGCTATCAAGCGCAGCAGCACTTCGGCACATGGACATCAAAAGGCATGAGGAGAAAAAGAAGAAGAAAATGTATACGTAGTCGGAGTTTGAAATTATCTTTCATATTGCCATCGTGTGCAGTTTGCTAGCTGGCTAGTTCACCCCTACGACACTATAGCCTACTGTATGAATGAATGAACGAACAAACAAACAATATTAAACTCGAAGGAGTAATTGTGGGAATTAGGTTAAACTGAAACCAGGAATGTGGTGTATAAGTATATGAAATGTACGATGACAATTGGCTAGCAATTTCGCCAAGCAAATACCCAAATCTTAGTGGGAAAACGAGAAGAAATATATAATCAGTCCCCCCAGGATTTCGCGGGCCTTTTTTGTGATAGTTGCGGGCTAAAATTCCTGATTTCGCGGGAGCTTTTCCAAAAAGTTGCGATGAAAGTTGCGGTGTTTTTTAGGTGTTTGTTGCGATGAAATTGCGGGAGCAAGTGAAAGTTGCGAATTTCTCTCTTTGTAATTTCAATTGAGTTATTGGTTGAAAATTAAGTAATTAACAAACATTCATCAAAGAATAAAACCATTGAGAAATGGTCCCCTAAATAACCTTACCAACATGCCAATTTTCATCATATGCCATTTTTAATCCTTATCCAACCAGGATTTACATTCGCATGCATTGAAGGGAGGAATGTCCCTTATTTTAACAAAAAAGATTGAAATCTCTATCTGTCTGCAATACCGCTCTCGGCCTCTACGCAACTCAGCGCTCTCACGTTTGCCAGGCATAGACAGTAGAAGAAAGCACACGCAGCAATTGACTGGTTGGGCAACCCTGGATACAGGACTGTTAACGGTGTGTTTTTCGCCTGGAAGTCTCTAGAAATCTGGCACCTTATTGAACGAAATTAAAAAGAATGAACGCGTTCACAGTATCGTTCATCAGGCAGTAATACAGTACGTTCAGTTCACGTTCACCAAAATTATCAATGAGTTCATGAACTTTCGTTCAATGAACGCGTTCAGGCGCAACACTGGATTTAACCCCTACTGAAGAGAGTTGTGGGAGACGATGATGATTGGTCAAAGTTGCGGTAAAATTGCGGTGATTGGTTAAAATTGCAACGTCGCGCTGAATTCGCGGGGAATCGTTGAATTCGCGTGAATTGGTGCGATCGCAACATCGCAAATTCCTCGAGGGTCTGAGTTAGGCAGCTGGAGGGTTGGTTCACAGCCAGAGGAGGGTCGATAAGGGGTGACGGTTAGTATTTTGCTCTTGTCAAACTGGCCGTAATTAAGATATTTATTATTTGTACAAGTTTGTATGTTGTTCTACGACTGTGGTCTCTGTATTGTATTTATCTATGGTAGCATGACAACGTGCACTGGCTGTTTTCATGTAGTTACATTCTTATTTCAGAGCTAGGTCACAGCAGCATGACCATTTCAACAAGGACGTTATATTACTTCCCAATCCATCATGGGGAATAGTGTGCAAACAAGGTCCAAAATTACGGTTACACAAACATGGGCACATCCTCAGTGCCTTTGAATTCCAGAAGGCCTGGGACCACAAGACTGTTATGGAACGCATCAGAGATGGTTTTGGTGAGCACATTCCAGAGGATGTCAGGTAGACTTTTTCTTACTTTGTAATTAATTATATAATAATCTTTATTTATAGAACACCTTAAAGAACAAACAAAGGTTTACAAAGTGCAATCATGATTATTACAAACATAATACAATAGCATTTGTTATAAAATGTACATTACTCGGTCACATACCTCGTAGGAGCAAGAAACCAAGGAGACACTCACAATAACACCATCGTACAACAAACTACATAGCCTAAAAGCATTTTTTGTTGTTGTAATATCCCCATCTTCTTTGTAGCCTCCAGTTTCTAATGGCTTGTGGCAATAAGCTGATGTCCCCTAAACTCCAGGAGGGCCAGGAGCTGAATGGAATGCTAATCCATAAGATTTTAGAACCAAAGGCCTGTATGTGAGACCATCACGGACACTTTTAGTAAGTTTGCTTTCTTTTTTAAATTGGTTTTTAATACATCTCACTAAATAGAATTGTATCTTTCGAAAATGAAACGTATACTGTTTATTACTTGTAGCAGTATACAATATACTGTATTAAAGCAAAGGTTTGAGAGCAATCAAACCAGAGAAAAGCGCAAACAAAGGTCCATCCATCATCTTCCGCTTGTCCGGGGGTCGGGTCGCGGGGGCAGCATCCTAAGCAGGGAGGCCCCAGACTTCCCTCTCCCCGGCCACTTCCACCAGCTCTTCCTGGGGAACCCCGAGGCGTTCCCAGGCCAGCCGAGAGACATAGTCCCTCCAGCGTGTCCTGGGTCTTCCCCAGGGCCTCTTCCCAGTGGGACGTGCCCAGAACACCTCACCAGGGAGGCGTCCAGGAGGCATCAGATGCCCGAGCCACCTCAACTGGCCCCTCTCGACGCGGAGGAGCAGCGGTTCTACTCTGAGCCCCTCCCGGATGACCGAGCTTCTCACCCTATCTCTAAGGGAGAGCCCGGACACCCTGCGGAGAAAACTCATTTTGGCCGCTTGTATTCGCGAACTCGTTCTTTTGGTCACTACCCACAGTTCGTGACCATAGGTGAGGGTAGGAACGTAGATCGACTGGTAAATAGAGAGCTTCGCCTTTCGACTCAGCTCCTTCTTCACCACGACGGACCGATGCAGAGCCCGCATCACTGCGGACGCCGCACCGATCCGCCTGTCGATCTCACGCTCCATCCTTCCCTCACTCGTGAACAAGACCCCGAGATACTTGAACTCCTCCGCTTGGGACAAGATCTCCTCCCCGACCCGGAGATTGCACTCCACCCTTTTCCGGTCGATAACCATGGCCTCAGATTTGGAGGTGCTGATTCCCATCCCAGCCGCTTCGCATTCGGTTGCGAACCGCTCCAGTGAGAGCTGAAGGTCACGGCCCGATGAAGCCAACAGGACCACATCATCTGCAAAAAGCAGCGACCCGATCCTGAGGTCACCAAACCGGACCCCCTCAACGCCCTGGCTGCGCCTAGAAATTCTGTCCATATAAGTTATGAACAGAATCTGTGACAAAGGGAAGCCCTGGCGGAGTCCAACCCTCACCGGGAATAAGTTCGACTTACTACCGGCAATGCGGACCAAACTCTGGCACCGGTCGTACAGGGACCGAACATCCCCGATCAGGGAGTCCGGTACCCCGTACTCCCGGAGAACCCCCCACATGAGCCCCCGAGGGACACGGTCGAACGCCTTTTCCAAATCCACAAAACGTGTAGACTGGTTGGGCGAACTCCCATGCACCCTCCAGAACCCTGCCGAGGGTATAGAGCTGGTCCACAGTTCCACGGCCAGGACGAAAACCACATTGCTCCTCCTGAATCCAAGGTTCGACAATCCGACAGACCCTCCTCTCCAGAACCCCTGAATAGACTTTCCCAGGGAGGCTGAGGAGTGTGATCCCCCTAAAGTTGGAGCACACCCTCCGGTCCCCCTTTTTAAAGAGGGGAACCACCACCCCGGTCTGCCAGTCCAGAGGCACTGTCCCCGATGTCCACGCGATGTTGCAGAGTCGTGTCAACCAAGACAGCCCTACAACATTAAGGCAAACAAAGGTTTATTGTTTTAATCGGTCAAACAATAACTTGTTTCCAATATAGTTATTTAATTTCAAAGTTGTAATTTTTGCTTTTGATATATATTTTTGGTCTTCTTTCTTTTTCTGTTTAAGACTGAGTCAGATTAAGAAAATAAATGTTCCCACATCACTAACAGATCAACAACTGCTAAGGAGGTGGATGATGGATGATGACTGTTTTGAAGTTGATGATCCACAAATCCACACTAGCAGACCTAGCACCACCATGGTTGCTACAAGTGTTAGAGCAATGAGAAGTAAGGATGACCCCTGTACTAGCAGTCAGGATGGAGATGGCAACCCCTGGCACTAGCAGTGGTGATGAACATGGCTATGGCATCAAACACGCCACCAGGAGTGTTGTTGAAAGGCGTACAGCAATGAAAGGAAGTGGCACTTAGTGGTCACGATGGAGGCTGCCTTGCAAGAAGTGATGGCAACCCTGGCACAAGCAGTCATGATGAAGACTACTCTTCATATTTAACATTTATGGCTGCTCTTCCTGATGACTCTTCAGATGATGAGGAATTAAACCAGGCTATAATTGCCAGTATGGAGAGTCAAATGTGAGTAGCACAAACACAGAATGTGTCAACTATTGAGGATGATGTGATCAGATAGTTGATATGAACTATTTCATTTTAAGATTATTTTGTCATATCTGATCATTTACTTTTGATGTTGTCTTTATAGTGCAGAAAAGGTCCAGGTTCAAGAGATACTGCTGGAACTCTCAAGCAAAATAAGCACAAAACAACAGTGCAAATTTAATATAAATCGCTCTGCTGTCTGGGAGGGAGCCGTGCGAGGATTCCAAAGGGTGTCCTATGACCCCAACTTGATGATCTGTGTAAAATTCTCAGATGACATGGGGAGAAATGAGGAAGGGATTGACTTAGGAGGGCCAAGGAGGGAATTCTTGAGGCTGCTGATGGAGACCATGGCCAGGTCACCCATGTTTGAGGGAAAAGAAAACAGCAAGAACTTGGCTCTGGACAGTGCTGGTAATGACCATTTTAATTTATGGGGATTTTTTTACATACAACTTTTGAGCTTTTGAACTGATTTACAATTTATTTAATGGCACAATGAAATCCATGATTTATCAATATTAAATTTCCTTTTATCCCGTTGTTTTGAAGCTCTTAGAGAGGACCGGTACTACACAGCTGGCAGAGCCATTGCTGTAAGGTTGGTACATGGCGGTCCGCCACCAAACTTCCTCTCACCAACAGTATTTTCTCTTCTGGTTGATGGTTCAGCAAAACCAGTGCTAGGAGACATAGCTGACATGGAACTTTTGGAAAAAGTCAAAAAGGTCAGTTGGTAGTTTAAATGTTATCTTGCATTACAATTAGGTTACATTACAATATTCTCTTTCCGTTTTCCATTTTGAGAGGGAGTACCAATCCAGCCTAGTCTGCTCATTGCTGAATGCTCACTTCCTATAATTTGAATTCCACCACTATTCAACGGAGCACTGTAGTCGGCAACGTGTATTTTCCTTATTGTTTATCATATTGTAGCTATGTGGAAGAAAACAAGTTAGGGGCACCCTTAGACCCCATTGGTAATTATGCAGACGTCCAGTGTCTGGGTCCTTACTAATAAGTTATTAAACTAATAAGTAGCCTCCATAACAAGCCATTCTGATGTTCCTTGTGATGCTAGGTATCTGAAAGTACAACCCCTTGAGGACCTTGAGATGTCAAAGGCACCTCTGCTTGACTACTTGGCCAATGCAGGATGTCTGAGGCCTATGCGATCTATAAGAGACGGATTTGCTGGTACATGACATTGTCATGTTCCAGGTCATCCACATTTCAAAGGTATTCAGAGGTGGTGGTTGTTTGCAGTCAGATTAATCAGAATAGCAATCAGAATTTGACCCATAGACCAACAAAATCTATTATTTTCATATAAAACTAAGTAAATTGACAATGCACAAATAAATTAGGAACCCTAATTAAATTCTGCAAAATTCCATGTTATTTGTACAGATTCTGTGAAGGACTGAAAACTATTGGGGTTCTGGAGAAAATCCTAAAGCATCCAGACAGCTTTCGCCCCCTGTTCTGCTATGAGCCAAGCACTGACTGCTGACCAGGTGGATGATGTTTTCAGCATTTGTCTGTCTCCAGAAGGGAGCAACAAGAGAGCTGCTGAGGAGACGGTTGTTACCTTCTGGAGAGACTCCAGAACTGTCAATTACCCTCCTGCATCTCCAGGATGCAGGAGGGTAATTGACAGTTTAGTGTACAAGTAAACTGATGTGTCTATTTATATTTTAGTGTTAGGTTTTTTTATTTATTTATTTATTACAAAACATACTTGTATAACAAAAACATTATAGCTTAAACTTACTTACTTTCTTGGTTGTAATGTCATCAAGTAGCACCTTGAGATTGTTAAAAGATGAAAGGTGTTTTATAAATGTATTGCTGTAAGAGTTATTCAGTTTTTTCAAGTACAATACTCTTATTTGACAATTTATTTAGTATCAGCTGATTCATATACATGTTAATTGGACCAACTACCACTTACAATGTTTTTATAGAGGAAGAAGGGCCATCCAAACTACAGAAAATATTGTCCTTTGCAACTGGAGCATCTGTGTTACCACCTATTGGCTTTTCTCCAACTCCCTCCGTCCAGTTAATTCACAAAGAAGATGACGACTTCTCCTCTACACCAATGTTCCCTGTGGCCAACACATGCGTTAACTGCGTCAAGTTGCCACTACATGTGTCATACCAACTGTTCAAGGAGAAGTTTGACTTTGGATTAGGAAACACATATGGGTTTGGCAGGGCATAAACGTATGCTCTGTCTATGAAAAAGTTAAGAAAAGAATACAACTGTTGCATTTCTGAATGCCCACTTACTCTTAAAATGATATTGCCTTTTGCAGTTGAGTTTTCAATTATGAAAGAATATTGAGTCATGGTGTATTTTATATTTCCACTGCAATTCAACTGACCCAATGTTTGTATAAATGTTCACATTTATACACATAGTATCATGCTCTGTATCTCTTTCTGTGTCTGATATGTCTCTTGTATGTCTGTGTCTGTCTGTCTCTCTCAGTCTCTCCCCCTGTCTCTTATCTGTCCGTCTCTTGTGTGTCTGTTTCTCCCTCTGCCTGTCTCAGTCTCCGCTTGTGTCTGTCTGGCTTTATGAAAAAAATGCTTTGAACAAATGCTTGTTAGTTTTGAACAAATGTTTATTTTTTTATAAAACAATGTTAAAACTTTAACATAACTGTCTTGTAATTCACTGAGAAAACTGCACAAGTGAAGTAAACAAAACAATGTTTTAGCAAAACCTTACATAACTCCCATGTTTTTCATAGAAGAAAATGCAGAAGAGAAGAAAACATGTATTCCATGGTTCCCATCATTTTCAAGTGGATTCACTTGTTGAATACTGTTCATTGTGATCTCATTAATGGTTACATCAATGTCTGGAATTCTAACATTATTATTTGTTTGAAGTTCAGGTAATGGCCCTTCTTCATCAATGCCATAGTAGTTATTGTCATCCTTTGTCATCAGATTCTGATATTGTTTATGACCCCTATATGCCACAGCTGAAGAGGAGTCGCCCCCCCTTGTGTGGACAGGCCGTGGTTGTTCCACTGGTTGATACATTCTGTTACTGCCCTTTCAATTCTTGGTAAATAAACATAATGCACACAAAATAGATGTAGTTCATTCAATGAATCCAGTATACCGTGTTAGTCCATGAAGTTAAAAATATTAATAAAGTGTCTAGATACAACTCTATTCAATTCTGCCCATAGTCTCTCAATCCTTTGGTTGTGTACTGAAACACCTGTAATAACACTACAACTGTTCAGTCCTCTTCTTTCCAACATAAAATGGGCAACACGTATATTTTCCATACCATGATCACATCTGACCCTTAAGGGCAAACCAAAGTTCTCTACTCCTCCCAAAAATAATGACAAGACACTTGAGGCTCTGTTAGATAAGCACCGTAAGTATATAATAGTCCGGCTGAAGCCATCAACACAGCCATGAAAGACCATCCGCATCTAATCAGCTTGTGGTTGCCGTCAAAATGCCTGTTGGGAGATATAAAGTACATTAAATAAAAAAAGATATAGGTAAAACTTGCAAAGTATATCAAAGTGTTGATTACCTTTATTGATAATACAAAACAGTTACAAGTCAACTTACCATAATTGGTTGGGGGCCTGAACACTATAGACCCTTCGATACATGGCATGACGGCTTCTAAATGACCGCTGTAATGGGAGAATTCTAGTGGCACTGTGTAGATTTGAAGAGTCATGATGGCGGTTTCAATAAAATGTATTTAGTTTGTACAAATTAAGAATTAACAGAGTACTCTGGATCAGTCATTACGCACGGGGTGCTAGCCACAAGTCGTTCGTAAAAGTGATGAAGACCAACCCTAAAACTCTGCCTTATATAAACTTCAGATCAAATGGCATTCTATAAGGTCAATCGATCAATGTAGCAAACTCTGTGATTGGTCAGCCCTGCTCAGTGACAGTTTGACTCCATACCAAGTGTCCGACAGTTCTTTGATGTCCCAGCTCCCTCTCTAGATGAGGATAATAAAATACCCTTTTAATTATACACAAACAGGACACAGGACACAATCTCCTTTGGCCAAAAGGTCAGAGCTGCTACATATCTATCTTATCTCAATAACAATACAGTTGAATCCACATTGACTTTAGAACAACTGTCCCTTCCTCCCCAGGTGACAAGACCTCTCCCAGTTCTCTAGAGTTCCTGTCTTCTAGTGTAGGTGTTAATAACTGCAGATGGCCTCTCTGCCAAATGAGCTGAATCAACCTTTACTGTATTAAGCTTCTTTAAAACACATTCCTTATATATAAAACACATAACCAAGTATGGTATTCTAAATTTCCACTACAACCGCCCGATTGGATCCACTTGATCGAGGCTCTGTCTGACCCGCCAATGCTTAACCCTTAAGCCACGTGATCTCAGGCTTCCAAGAACGTATGCTTCACCTGCATTTGGAGTGTTCTGTAGTATATTAGTCATAACGCTGTCCAGGTCTTGATTTGACAATATTGCATATCTTAATGGCTCAACTCCCAGAGTTTGTCTGTGTCTGTATAGGGTTATTTGACTGATTCCAAAGCACAATGCAATTCTCTGCCATGTCATACCAATGGATACACAGTGAGCAGTCTGTTCGGCGGCTATGCTGTATCGGGGCCGATACAGCATAACCTGGATGTTCAGTCAAGATTGTTGGGGGTATCAAATTGTTGGTCACATCACTGGATCCCTGTCTGGCCTCATGTTCATAAAGCAAGTTGCAAAAGCATCTATACAATGATACTAGTAAATTACTCACATCACTATCATCATGACTCAATGCAATGACTCAATGTATTGCAGAGCACTAGTAAAAAAACGTACAATATCCTCTTCATTGCCTCTTGTTACGACCCAACCGGTTGAACACATATTTAACAGAGGGACACAGGAGACCAAACAGTTGACGTTTCCAAACGTAGAGTTTATTTTATGGAAACATCCGTTTTCTTCTTTTCCCTTAAAACTGTGTGGTACCAAAACCCCTCCCGTGCCCCGTAAGAGAAAAAGAGAGAACAAAGGAAACTAACCTGGAGAGCCGGCCACAAAAGAACAAAAGAAGGTGCGACACCGGGCCAATCCTATACAGGGCCGTCGGAACCGGAGCCAGCACCTCTACCAAAACCATCCCCCTTTTCGCCAACCTAACAAAGGAATAAACCGAGAACTAAACGGCCGGTCTCCCTAAAGGAAATTAAGGCGCTGCTCACACCAGCGCTAGAGGAAACTGATCACGGAGCGGAAATGGGCGAGACCCTCGACCGCCCTCTTCCGCGACCTTTATAGAGGCTCCAATAAGCCTCGACCAACCGGATCTCCCGAAATCTAGCAGGACGAAATACTCAGCCATAACTATACCCAGTAATTCGGAACAAAGGTGCGCCGGCACCTAACACCCCCACCCAAAAACCCTGGACAATGGCGGAGGGAACAAATTGAGAAAAGCATTGGCCAGATCACATCCGTGAAAGCGCATCGGCCAACACATTGTCCTTCCCACTAATGTGACGTATGTCGATGTTAAAACCCTGCAGACGGAGACTCCAATTCATCAAGCGTCTGTTCGCATTACGCATCCGATGTAGGAAAACCAGAGGGTTGTGATCCGTAAAAACAACCACTGGTGCACAGGCAGAGCCAACATAGACCTCAAAATGTTCCAACGACAGAACCAGAGCAAGCGTCTCCTTCTCGATGGTCGAATACCACTTCTGATGGCGGTCCAGCTTCTTAGAAAAGTATGACAGCGGGTGATCCACCCAGTCATCACCCTCCTGCAACAAAACCGCGCCCACCCCCGTGT
This sequence comes from Thaleichthys pacificus, assembly GCA_023658055.1. NCBI lineage: Eukaryota > Metazoa > Chordata > Actinopteri > Osmeriformes > Osmeridae > Thaleichthys > Thaleichthys pacificus. Next base: position 1,660,281 of record CM042855.1, read on the forward strand.
CGCTAGCATCCACAGCGAGACGGAACGGCCTGTCAAAGGAGGGCGCCGCAAGGACGGGAGCGCACAACAACAGACTCTTAGTCTGCTCAAAGGCCCTTTAACAAAGACCAGACCACACGAAAGGCACCTTAGGGCTCAATAGGTCAGTCAAGGAAGAGGCAACAGCCGAGAAATTCCTACAGAACCCCCTGTAATAACCAACCATTGCCAGGTAACGCCTAAGTTCAGTGCGAGTAGTCGGAACAGGGAAAGAGACAATACTCTCCACCTTGGCCTGCACAGGGCGCACACACCCCCCCCAACCACCTTGCCTAAGTACGTCACCGTCGCCTGCGCAAACTCACACTTCGACAGGTTCACCGTTAAGTTCGCTTCCCGAAGGCGACCGAACAGAACACGAAGATGGTCAACATGCTGCACCCAGGACTCAGAACACACCACCAAGTCGTCCAAATAAGCCTCACAAAACGACAGACCCAACAGCACAATATTCATTAAACGTTGAAACGTCGCCGGGGCATTACGCATCCCAAACGGCATGACATTGTACTGCAAAAAATCATCCGGGGTGACAAAGGCGGACACCTCCCTCGCACGCTCAGTGAGCGGCACCTGCCAGTACCCCTTCAGCAGATCCAACTTGGTGACAAACCTGGCCCCACCCATGCGGTCCACGCAGTCCTCGATACGAGGCAACGGAAAACAGTCAGGCTTCGTAACATTATTCACCCTCCTGTAGTCCGTGCAAAAACGATCCTCACCATTAGACTTCAACGCAAGCAGGCAGGGAGAACTCCAGGCACTACAGCTGAACTCTGCGATACCATGGGCCAGCATATAATCAACCTGCAGCCTAAGACGCCCCCGCTTATCAGGACTGACGCAATACGGGTGCTGCTTGATGGGCAGAGTGCCATCAACATCAATGTCATGCATCAAGACTGTGGTCCGCGAAGGCACATCGGAAAACAACAACCTATTCACACTGAACAAGCACACCAAATCCGAACGTTGCGACTCAGGAAGATGGCCTAAGTACGCAGGCAAACCACCCAACACCTCCGAGTTCAGAAGTTTCCCACGCGTCAGCGCCTCAGAACAACCCCCGTCTCCCTCATCAGCCCCCAACACCGAGCCCCCGTCGTACGGCGCCTCACCCGGAACTGTCAGCGCGACGAGACACGGGGCGGCCACCTCAGCACTAACCACCCCTCCGTCCATAGGCAAGGACCCACGCTCAAAGTACGGTTTTAACATATTCACGTGACACAACCGGGACCTACGTCGCCTATCAGGCGTGGCCACAAGATAATCCCGGTCCCCAATCCTGTCCTGAATAGAATAGGGACCACAATACCGAGCCTGTAAACTGGAACCAAGAATAGGCAGCAAGACCAACACCCTGTCCCCAGGTTTGAATTCCCTGACCTTAGCGTTCCTGTCAAACCAAGACTTCATCCTGGCCTGCGCCACCTTGAGATTACCCGATGCCAGTTCACCCGCACGGCGCAGCTTCAGCCTAAAGTTACTCACATAGTCGAGCAGGTTCTGCTCCGAGTCTTCACACAACCACCGGTCTTTCAACAGCTTCAAGGGGCCACGGACAGTGTGCGCAAAAACCAACTCCGCCGGACTAAACCCCAGCGACTCCTGAACCACCTCCCGTACAGCAAACATCTGGAAATGCACCCCCTCATCCCAGTCTTTCTCAAACTCCAGACAAAACGTACGAAGCATAGTCTTCAGCGTCTGATGAAAACGCTCTAGGGCGCCCTGGCTCTCAGGATGATAGGCGCTAGAATGGCAGTGCTGTATATCAAGCTGCTTCAAGACCTGCGCAAATACCCTAGACATAAAGTTCGAGCCCTGGTTGGTCTGCACAACTCTAGGTAACCCAAACAGCGAAAAGAACTTCGTCAGCGCCTTCACAACAATGGGAGTAGTGATCGCACGTACCGGAAAAACCTCCGGGAAACGGGTGGCTGCGCACATGACAGTTACTAGGAATTTATTCCCCGACTTGGTGCGAGGCAGCGGACCCACACAGTCCACCAGAACACGCTCAAACGGCTCACACACAACCGGAATCGGATACAATGGAGCGGGAGGAATAGTCTGATTGGTCTTCCCGGACACCTGACACCAATGACAAGACTTGATGTAACGCGTAACCTCGCCCTTCAGTCCGGGCCCAAAAAAATGACGCAGAATGCGATTGTATGTTTTTCGAATACCAAGATGACCAGCCAACGGATTGTCATGCCCCAGCTTAAGTATCTCAGCCCGATAGGGAGCAGGGACAACAATCTGCGCCACAATACTCCACTCCTCCACCGGAGACACCGTCAACGGCGTCCACTTACGCATCAACAACTCGTCCTTCACATAGTAGCCAGTAGACATGGTCTCAGCCTCGTCACCAGATACCGCGTCCTCAAACAGGGGTGCCAACGAATCATCCGACTTCTGGTCAGCGACCAACCGCTTCCGGGACAAAGACAGCCCGTCCAAACCTGACCCGTCCGTGTCAGCCTTGTCGCCAAATTTCACGGCTAACCAGGGCATCTCACCGGGCTCACCCCCGGGCGCGCCCATGAACCCAGCACGCAGACCACCCTCGTTCTTATCCCGTTCCTCAGCCCTCTTAGCCGCTGCGCGCGTAACTGCACATGACGTGAAGACAGTCGGGTGTCCCAGCGCCAGCTCATCTGGACGCATCAACACAGGTACAGGTACCATGTCAGGTGTAACCAAAACTCTTCCACCAGCCAAGTCGTTACCCATAATAACAGACACCCCAGCTATCGGAAAACCAGGACGCACGCCCACCACAGCGACCCCGGACCACAGGTCTGACTGAATAACAATCGTGTGCAAAGGCACGCCAACGTCCTGCATATTAAAACTGCGCACCGGTACCTCCGAGCCAACCGCAGTGTCTGCATTGAGAGGCACCACCCCCTCCAGAATAAAAGACTGAGAGGATGCAGTATCTCGCAAAATTTTCACCGGTACCCTACCGCTTTGACCAGACACAGAAACAAACCCGTCCATAACAAACGGCTCAAAGTCCGCATACTCACAGCGTATCTCAGACGACAGTGGCCGGTTAGCCTGGCTCACAGTGTCAACCAGGGCGACCGGTTTACGGTCCTTCCTCGCAAGGACTGGACATTGAGACACAATATGCCCACTCTCTCGACAATAGAAGCATATCACCCTGTCGCCAGCTTTAGCTCTGGACTCAAACACCGCAGGCCCAACCTCGCGACTGGACGCAAAACCTGTACCAGGCCCTGCGTGCGTAGCCCCAGTCTTCCCCCCATCTCTGCCGTTACCCTCCAAGCGGTCAGATCTCTCAAAGCCTGTGAGGGCATGACCAAGAAGGCACACGACAACCGAGTAGGGTGCAAATATTCTGGGGTTTATTACTCACATTTGTACGGATGGAACACATGGATAAAGTAAATAAAAACCGAGTAGTGAAGATAAAAATAATACAGGAGAACCAACCAATGCCTCATACGCAAAGAGGTCTTCCTTCTAGGTTGGTTTTTCCTTTTTCCTCCCCCTCTGCTTGCTCCTCTTAGTTATATACGCCTGGGCTGCCACAATAAATATAGGGAGGGGACGCCATACATCCTCCCACTTAATAATTGGAACACAATTGGAGCAAACACCCCTACAGCCCAGACAGGGATGGGAGCTTCCCATCCACTCTGGAACTCCATTTAAGTGTCATGTTTTCCAATCGGACACCCTTTACTGGGACACGGCAGCCATCCTGCCCTCATGACGATCAAAGAAAGAGGTAACAAAAAGGCTGAAACTAAACTAACAAAGATATGGTAAACCAAAGGCAATAAAGTTGATATGAGAACTAAGGAACAAAGCTATGTGACGTGTGTTATTTATGTGAAGAGAGTTGTATGGTGTTGCTGAATGTTAACATGTACATAAAGAAAATAAGGATGTTTAAGTCCCTGTGTGGGCCGCTGTTAGGCGTCCATCACACATTCCCCCTCCTCCGGTGTCCAGCAGGGACAGCGGGAAAGGAAGTCAGCTGTAACGTTGTCCTTACCGGGGACATGGCAAACAGTAAACTTAAAAGGTTGCATGGAAAGGTACCAGCGGGTTATCCGTGAATTAGAGTCTCTCATTTTGTGCATCCACTGTAGAGCCCGATGGTCAGTCTCCAATGTGAATTCCCTGCCCAAAAGATAATACCTAAAAGTATCCATGGCCCATTTCACAGCCAGGCACTCCTTTTCCACGGTAGAATAACGGACCTCTCTAGGGAACAGCTTCCGGCTAATGTATGCCACTGGATGGCGGTCCGCTTGGGTGCCCTGCAGCAGAACAGCTCCAACACCACAGTCAGAAGCATCAGTTTGTAAAACAAACAAGTCATCAAAATTAGGGCTGTACAGGACTGGTTTCTCACCCAGGGCTCTCCGTAAGTCTTTAAACGCCGCTTGATTTTCCTCAGTCCACCGGATTTTGATCGGTTGGGTCTTCCGTGTCAAGTCTGTAAGAACAGCAGCTCTCCCTGAATAGTTGGGTATAAACCTACGGTACCACCCAGCCAATCCAAGGAAAGACCTCAATTGAGTCTTGGTTTGTGGTAGAGGGCATGACTCAATGGCCTGGACCTTCTGAACTTGTGGCCGCAGGACCCCATTGCCTATCACATACCCCAGGTATTCTGTTTCAGGTTTAGCCAATGCACATTTAGAAGGGTTAATGGTCAAACCAGCCTTCCGGATGTGCTCAAGCACCACCCTCAAGTGTCCCAGATGTTCTTCCCACGTTGAGCTGTGGATCACGATGTCATCCAAATAAGCAGAGGCAAACCCCTCCAAACCGTGTAGCACCTGATCCATCAGGCGCTGGAAGGTAGGGGGAGCACCATGGAGTCCAAACGGCAGTACCGCAAACTGGAAAAGTCCCCACGGCGTCCGGAATGCAGTCAGCTCCCGGGACCTAGCACTCAATGGGACTTGCCAGTAGCCTTTGCATAGGTCTAACGTAGTGAGATATTTGGCCTTACCCAAACGCTCGATCAGGTCATCAATTCGAGGGGTCGGGTAAGAGTCAAACTTAGAGACAGAGTTAAGGTAACGAAAATCAATGCAGAATCGTAGACCTCCAGTCTTTTTGGGTACCAGCACCACTGGGCTGCACCACTCACTTTTGGAGGGCTCAATAATCCCCATTGTACGCATCTCATCCACCTCCTCCTTCAAGGCCACTAGGAGGCGCTCTGGGATCCGGTAGCTCATCCGCCTTGGCTGAGCATTGTCATTCAGCACTATGTCATGCTCTACCAGTGTGGTGTGACCAGGGTTTTGGCTGAACACATCCGCACTGCAAATGTCTCTCATCTGTGACTGCTGCACTGCAGTCAGATGGTCAAACTCCAAGGTTGAAGGCCTTCCAGTGGGTAAATATTGTTCTTCCACTTCCTCTTCATCCTCCACTTGTCTGAGTAACAGCACGTCTGCTGCTTCCTCAGCCCTTGGAAACCATTCCTTCAGGAGATTCACATGCAGGGTCCACGTGGAGCGGGCCTGTCCAGGCGTCGCAACCTCGTAGGTCGTGAGCCCACGTTTCTTAATGATTTCGAAGGGACCTTGCCATCTAGCTAGCAACTTGCTGGTTTCGCTGGGCAACATAACGAGCACCTTTTGGCCAGGTTGGAATGTTCTTGTTCTTGCTGACCGGTCATACCAAGTTTTCTGACGATGCTGGGCTTCAGTCATGTGCTCCTTGGCTAGTGCACTCATCTTTTCAAGTTTGTCCCGCATGTCCACTACATAGGAGACAACATTGGCAGATTCTGTTTGTTTTTCATCTCCCTCCCAGATTTCTTTCAGCAACATCAGGGGTCCTCGAACGTCACGGCCATATAGTAACTCAAATGGCGAGAATCCTGTTGAGGCCTGTGGGACTTCCCGATATGCAAACAGAAGGTATGGAATCCACTGGTCCCAATCAGAGCCAGCCTCATCAACAAACTTCCGGAGCATTTGTTTAAGTGTCTGATTGAACCGTTCCACTAGACCATCCGTCTGGGGATGATAAGGGGTAGTTTGGAGTCTTTTAATCCCCAGCAATTGGTATACTTGTTTTATTAGGGTGGACATGAAGTTGGAGCCCTGGTCCGTCAAGATCTCCCGGGGGATTCCTACCCGTGAGAACAGCTGTACAAGACTGAAAGCAACGGATCTGGCTCTGATGTTTTTTAATGGGAACACCTCTGGATATTTGGTTGCATAGTCACTTATAACCAACATATACTTGTTCCCCGCTTTACTTCTCTCCAGCGGTCCAACAATATCCATGCCAATTCGCTCAAAAGGAACTCCTACAATGGGTAAAGGCTGTAGAGGCACTTTCGGGGGGCCTCTGGCTGAAGTCAGCTGACATTGAGGGCATGTCTTGCAAAAGGTGGTGACATCCAAACGGAGACCAGGCCAGAAGAAATGGCGACTGATTCGATCCATGGTTTTGTGTTTACCAAGGTGGCCGGCCCAGGGAATGGAGTGCCCTAAAGTCATTATTAACTCCCTGGCCCCAGTGGGGACAACTAACTGCTCCGATGAGCCATGCTGTCGATATAGTACACCATCCTTCAGACAGTACTCCTCTCCAAGTTTTCCTTCATGGACACGTGACCCGGCCTGGTCCCTCTCCATGGCCTGTTTGTATAAGGAAGCCAAGGCAAGATCTGCTTTTTGTCGTTCACGAATGTCACTGGGAACTTTATATCCAAAGGACATGCCTTCTCGTTCCACCATTGAGGGGTTCACTACCGTACGCAAAAACGTATCTTGCCTACGCTGACAACGGCTCTTACGGGGTTTCCCTGGCTCTCCCTCAATCTCTGCATCATAGAACGGCAGTTTGCTAAGTACGGGGGCCTCCTCTTCCCTCTGCTTTGCCTGCGCTCTAGTTAGTGCCATATTGCATGAATGACTGGGGGTCAGTAAGTCACATAGAATAGGCAAATCTCTCCCTAACACTACAGGATAGGGCAAGTGATCAATCAGCCCTACTCTCAGCATATAACACTGTCCTTGCACATCCAAGTACACCTCTGCAGTGGGGTAACGTTTCTCATCACCGTGTATGCAACAGATAGAAACTGTTGTCTTGTAGTCCCACAAATACGTAGGCACCAAGTGATCCTCCACTACAGTTTGTACACTCCCTGTGTCTACCAACGCTCTAACCTCCTGGCCATTCACATGTACAGTTATGTCTGGCTTACTACTGGACAAGCTCAATCCTGACTCTGGTACAACACACATATGAGCAAGTTTGGTGGTGTTCTTGGGGCACATAGGCTTAATATGACCTTCCTGACTACAGAGGTAACAAATAGGGATCTTACTAAAGGGTTTAGCAGTACTGACTTGACTACCCTGGGTGTCCCTTGCACTGACATTTCTACTCACTCCTGTAGAGGATGCTGTTCTCATCTCTGGCAGATTAGGTCTCCGGGGCTCTTTCACTGCTTTCCATTTCGCAAAGCCCCAGGGCTGGGCTCTTCGCCTTGCCGCCACAAACACATCTGCCAGAGCTGCTGCCTCCGCTGCCGAACGTGGGTCATGTTCCTTAACCCAGACCTGCAGGTCAGGGGACAGCATGTGGAGGTATTGCTCTAAAATGATAACCTCCCCCACTTCCTTCAATGTCTTTCGTTGGGGTTGAACCCACTTCCCGTACAGGTCCTTGAGACGGACATAGAGTTCTTTGGGAGTTTCATCTGCTTCAATGTCCAGTGATCTAAACCTCTGGCGATAGGTCTCAGGATTTATACTGTATTTGTTCAAGATAGCCTCTTTAACTCGTTCATACTCCAATGAGTCTGCAATGTCCATATGCACAAAGGCGTCTCTAGCTTTACCTGTCAACAGAGGGACTAACCTAACGGCCCAGTCCGGTTGTGGCCACTGGCATGCTAGAGCCAACCTCTCAAATGTAGTCAAGAAATGTTCAATGTCATCTGCTTCGGTTAGCTTCTGAAGCCTGGGTTCTTGGATGACGTACTGACCATGGCGAGAGGGTGCAGGTGACAGCTGTGGACCAGCCGACAGTCTGGAACGACGTGGCTCCTCAGCTTCCCGTCTCCCTAGCACCAGGTCCTCCGCACTGTCTCCTTCCTCAAGGTGGTCAGCACCGAGACGCACCTCTGCTGCAGAGACTCGGGCATCTCTGGCATGCACCTCTTCTTGCAGTAGCTGAAATTGGTGCTGCATGGCCCTCCACCGGTGCTCCTGCTTTTCCGCCTGCACCTGCTGTGCCTCCATACTCTTCCGGACTACTTCCACCAAATTGTCGAATGACAGAGCAGGTTGTGGTGTCTGACTGTGCACAGCATCACCCCCAGAGGCTCCGTACTCCTCCCCTGTTCCGTCATCGCCAAGGTGGTCCTTTGGCCCGGCCCTGGATTTCTGTCGAGTAGACATCTTGTGTCAAGCAAACTCTCTTTAATCTCCAGGTCGTTTAGACATCTTGTGTCAAGCAAGTTTCTTTTGTGCCTCCCCTTGGGTTGTCTGCGGACGTTTGACCACTTCAGCCAAGCAAGGAAAGAGAGAACCTACTCAGTGTCTTCTACTGGCCATCCCACCGCTGTCACCATATGTGAGGGCATGACCAAGAAGGCACACGACAACCGAGTAGGGTGCAAATATTCTGGGGTTTATTACTCACATTTGTACGGATGGAACACATGGACAAAGTAAATAAAAACCGAGTAGTGAAGATAAAAATAATACAGGAGAACCAACCAATGCCTCATACGCAAAGAGGTCTTCCTTCTAGGTTGGTTTTTCCTTTTTCCTCCCCCTCTGCTTGCTCCTCTTAGTTATATACGCCTGGGCTGCCACAATAAATATAGGGAGGGGACGCCATACATCCTCCCACTTAATAATTGGAACACAATTGGAGCAAACACCCCTACGGCCCAGACAGGGATGGGAGCTTCCCATCCACTCTGGAACTCCATTTAAGTGTCATGTTTTCCAATCGGACACCCTTTACTGGGACACGGCAGCCATGCTGCCCTCATGACGATCAAAGAAAGAGGTAACAAAAAGGCTGAAACTAAACTAACAAAGATATGGTAAACCAAAGGCAATAAAGTTGATATGAGAACTAAGGAACAAAGCTATGTGACGTGTGTTATTTATGTGAAGACAGTTGTATGGTGTTGCTGAATGTTAACATGTACATAAAGAAAATAAGGATGTTTAAGTCCCTGTGTGGGCCGCTGTTAGGCGTCCATCACAAAGCCAAAAGAACGCTCCCCAAACCCCGACTTATGAGTCAACACATACTCATCCACGAGCACCGCAGCCCTAGACACGTCATCAACCCTTTTCTCATTAAGATACGTGGCTAACCTCCCGGAAAGGCTGTTCTTAAAATCTTCCATCAATATCAACTGCCTAAGCTGAGCAAAGTCCCGAACGTTCTGTGAAGAGCACCACCGATCAAAGAATACCTCCTTCTCCCTAACAAACTCCACATGGGTCTGATTTTGAGCTCTCCGTCCATTTCGAAACTTCTGGCAATATGCTTCTGGGACCAGCTCGTAAATCCGAAGAACTGCACTTTTCACTTTATCATAATCCGATAAATCACCGACGGGCAGCGACGCATAAGCCGCCTGCGCTTTACCCACCAGACTGCACTGCAGCAATAACGTCCACACATCCCTAGGCCATTGAAGTCCCTCAGCAACCCTCTCAAAGTGCGCAAAATAGCTATCCACATCGTCCTCATGAAATTTTGGAACCAACCAAATGTTCTTGCCCACAAACTCCGAAGACCCAGGCACCCGCGCGGCAAACTCGAGCTCACGCAGACGGCTCTGTTGAGTCTCCTGCTCGACCTTCTTCTGTTCCAGAGAGAGCCGCTGCAACTCAATATCCAGCTCCCTCAAACTAATCGCCCCCTCGAAGGAAGTTCCCCGGGGCCCTACTGCTTCAACTGGCGGAGGCAAAACCCCGCGCTCAACCAGCGCAGACCACACTTCCTCTTTCACGACTGCCTTCGTAACCTGCTTCGAGACCTCCACCTCATAATGCTCCGCTAAAACCAACAAATTATCCTTAGAGCACCTGTGAAAACCCCCCAAAGTGGGCTCCTCCAGAAACTCATCCAGCTGAAACGACATCCTATTAAAATCCACGCCGCCTCGAAACTCCAAACAGGCAAAACACAAAAGACAATTTACTAAACCATCCGCCTACCAAGGGTAAACCCAATTTTAAATGACGAGCCCCCATAAATATGTTACGACCCAACCGGTTGAACACATATTTAACAGAGGGACACAGGAGACCAAACAGTTGACGTTTCCAAACGTAGAGTTTATTTTATGGAAACATCCGTTTTCTTCTTTTCCCTTAAAACTGTGTGGTACCAAAACCCCTCCCGTGCCCCGTAAGAGAAAAAGAGAGAACAAAGGAAACTAACCTGGAGAGCCGGCCACAAAAGAACAAAAGAAGGTGCGACACCGGGCCAATCCTATACAGGGCCGTCGGAACCGGAGCCAGCACCTCTACCAAAACCATCCCCCTTTTCGCCAACCTAACAAAGGAATAAACCGAGAACTAAACGGCCGGTCTCCCCAAAGGAAATTAAGGTGCTGCTCACACCAGCGCTAGAGGAAACTGATCACGGAGCGGAAATGGGCGAGACCCTCGACCGCCCTCTTCCGCGACCTTTATAGAGGCTCCAATAAGCCTCGACCAACCGGATCTCCCCGAAATCTAGCAGGACGAAATACTCAGCCATAACTATACCCAGTAATTCGGAACAAAGGTGCGCCGGCACCTAACACCTCTCACCTCAAAAAATAAATTTTGGACGTGAAAAACAAAGAGGATCAGCTTTGTGGTTGAAGTACTACTTCAAATCCAGTAAAAGCACATGCACTTCCTGGTGTGGACTTCCTGTTTCCTTCAGTTGAAAGGAAGGCCTTCCTTTTTAATTGTAATGCTCGTATTCACCACTGAACCGTTATATTCCACAATATTATGCAAGAGCATTTCAGTTGTGTATATGAGCACATTTCACTAGTATGTGTGAGCGATTTTCAGTAGTGTATGTGAGAGCATTTCAGTAGTGTGTGTGAGAGCATTTCAGTAGTGTGTGTAAGAGCTTTTCAGTAGTGTGTGAGAGCTTTTCAGTAGTGTGTGTGAGAGCATTTCAGTAGTGTGTGTGAGAGCTTTTCAGTAGTGTGTGTGAGAGCTTTTCAGTAGTGATGTGAGAGCTTTTCAGTAGTGTGTGTGAGAGCATTTCAGTAGTGTGTGTGAGCGTATAGTTTTTCAGTAGTGAGTGTGAGAGCATTTCAGTAGTGTGTGTGTGAGAGCATTTCCGTAGTGTGTGTGAGCGTATAGTTTTTCAGTAGTGTGTGTGAGAGCATTTCAGTAGTGTGTGTGTGAGAGCATTTCCGTAGTGTGTGTGAGCGTATAGTTTTTCAGTAGTGTGTGAGAGCATTTCAGTAGTGTGTGTGAGAGCTTTTCAGTTGTGTGTGTGAGAGGGTATTCTGAATAATGTCCCTCACGGCCCCTCATACTGACATGCAGAAAAAAGTTACAAAGGAATAAACACTTTTTTCTCAATAGAACATTCAGATTTCAATGCATTCCTATGGGTGTTTCATCAACATGACTTCAACTAGATTTTTCTCAAAATGTTTGTTTTAAAATTGATTAACTATACCTTATTTTGAAGAAAACAACCTACTCTTTCGTTTAAGATATGTCTCCCGGTGTACGAAAGGTAGCCAAAGCTATAAACAGTATTTTCATAAACTTTCACAATGTGTATTGCAACCAACATTTGATAGTATTAAGGGGTAAGTATCTACATGCTAACTGGCATATTTGTTTTTAATTTATTGCTAGTAGTCGCTAGTTATTGAGCTAAGAAAAGGACATGGACCTGAAAATTCCGGTGCCAGATTTCCAGACATCCCAACCTGCAGAGACTCATTTCAGGGAGGTGGCTTGGATTGATTTACAGTTTTTTTTATTCGCTTTGGTACTATTTTCACAAGTATGTGGTAAAACCTCACAACTGTACAAAACTCAAAGCAGATCATCAAAAAGTCTGTTTTGTCAAACATGTAATCACATGTTCAATTGACAAAGTACAATGCACAAAATACACAATCACTTTTTCACCACACCTAATCAGTGTGTCTTCAAAGAAATATCTTTCATATGAAGTAATTGTCTTTCACAATGCAATGCTCACAATACTTTTGATATGCTTCTCATCTAATTTGCGTAAATACATTTGACCAACACTTAATCCAACTGATCTTAATGGTTAATCACTGAACTGTTTGGTAAACCTATATATTTTCATTTCAGCAATAAACAGTATATCGATTTTGAGAACTACAGAAATATAATGTGTTTTTGTACGAACATATAAATTAACCACACATGATGAATACTCGTTATTGCTACTTGATTTCAGATTGGGGTAACCACAATTGGTCATTAGATATACGTAAAAGTGGGGGTGTAAACACTGGCAATTTCTTTCAACATGGAGCAGGATAGACAGCAAGGAATAGGAAGAGCTCGTGGACAAGGGATCCGTCAGAGAGGTGGGCATGGGCACCAACAGAGAAGGTCAGAGAGGTGGGCATGGGCACAAACAGAGAGGTCAGAGAGGTGGGCATGGGCACCAACAGAGAGGTCAAAGAGGTGGGCATGGGCACCAACAGAGAGGTCAGAGAGGTGGGCATGGGCACCAACAGAGAGGTCAGAGAGGTGGGCATGGGCACCAACAGAGAGGTCAGAGAGGTGGGCATGGGCACCAACAGAGAGGTCAAAGAGGTGGGCATGGGCACCAACAGAGAGGTCAGAGAGGTGGGCATGGGCACCAACAGAGAGGTCAAAGAGGTGGGCATGGGCACCAACAGAGAGGTCAGAGAGGTGGGCATGGGCACCAACAGAGAGGTCAGAGAAGTGGGCATGGGCACCAACAGAGAGGTCAGAGAGGTGGGCATGGGCACCAACAGAGAGGTCAGAGAGGTGGGCATGGGCACCAACAGAGGTCAGAGAGGTGGGCATGGGCACCAACAGAGAGGTCAGAGAGGTGGGCATGGGCACCAACAGAGAGGTCAGAGAGGTGGGCATGGGGCCTCTAAATGTTATGTTTTGTTCTCATTTAGTTACATCATTGAAAGTATACCTATGTTACAATTACTATATCTGAAAAATAGTCAAAACTACGTAATTTGCCCAAGTGATTGTAGACAATGTCTTCATTGATCCTTCACTTGATTACACATAGGATGGATATTTAGGAAATTATAGATTATGTAAATGTGAGTAATGTAAGTGTATTGCCTAATGTGAAACTGTGTAATCTGTCTTTTACATAGTACTGTAGCATATTAATTTCAGCACTTCTAAGGCCGATTTGAAACATGTATCTTGCATTGTTTGCTGTTGGATGATTAACTGATCATACTGTTGTGTTTCGGTGATTAAACCAAATGTTCCCATTACATATTACAATAATCTTGTGTTTGAAACAATGATTATGTGGACTGGAAAGCATGTACAACTGACTGAAAGCATTCCATCAGGTTTTGAAAGAATGACTAGCTGCGTTACAAGTGTGATCAGTTTGGATTTTTGTACTAAGAGTTTTGAAAATGTACACCTTACTTGTGAAAATAGTACCAAAGCGAATAAAAAAAACTGTAATATCACCATCAAACCTTTATATGTACTGGTTGCTATCATGATGTGTTACTTAAGCAAATATGACAAAAAGTGCTTCTCAAATGCATTAGATACCCTGCCTTTAAGGCATTTCTAGTAGAAGACAGTTTGATATATCTACTTAAGTCCTTCACAGTCTCGGAAGCAACAGTTCCTGCCTTTCTTTCAGTGTGTTTGGCCACTCTTATAGATCCCTCAGTAATTCAGTATTCCTCTTCATCTAAGAGCAATGTGTGTGTATGTGTGTGTGCCTGTGTCTGTATGGGAAGATATTTGCAATTAGCCTGGCTCTGCCCTCATACGCACTTCCGCTCAATTTTCATTTAGCTTCTGTACTGCGTCTGGGCTTTCGGTATATTAGTCAGATGTCTCCGGTAAACTTTTTACCAGTCCAATCAGCGAACAGAGGGAGTGGCTAAGAATGATGACGTTGATGTCGTGCGCTAGTTTGAGTTGTAGTTCCGTAATGGCGGCGGAGAAAGATGCGAGTGAAGCCATTCGGTCCGTTGTGGCAACGCTGCCGAATATCCAGAAGTTAAAGCCGTAGCAAGAACAATCTTTGCTGACTTTTGTTGGTGGCCATGATGTTGTGGCCCTCCTCCCCACGGGGTTCGGGAAAAGTTAGATTTTCCAGCTACGGCAGCTAGCTCCGTTACAGTAGTGGTGAAGGAGTTGGCTAAGGCGAACGCTAGCAATTGGTTATTGCAGATCAGAGTGTTTCTGGGCAGTTCCAATAGTTTTAAACTTCAACAGAGTACCCGCCTTCAAGAAAGTTAACGCTTGTCAATGGAGCGATCCCAGACTCTGTACAAATGAAATGTACGAGAGTCTGGTTACGACCAGGCTAATTTCAATCAATCACTTTATTTATAAAGCACAATTAAACACAACTTCCGTTGACCAATGTGCTATACAGAGTGCTAAATAGGACCACAACATGATAACAGACACAGACAAACAGAATAACCGCATCAACATTAATTTTTCTAAGACAAATCAAATAAAAAGGTCTTTAACCTCACTTTAAAAATGGACAAGAAAGGTGCTGTTCTAATTTCCAGAGGAAGATTATTCCAAAGTCTTGGAGCAGCAATAGAGAATGCTCTATCTCCTCTAGTCTGAAGTCTTGTTCTAGGAACTATTAAGAGGCCTAAGTTCGCAGATCTCAAAACTCTTGTAGGTTGATGGACTTTCAGCAGGTCAGAAAGGTAGGACGGAGCTAACCCATTTATTGATTTAAAAACTAAAAGCAAGATTTAAAAATGTAATTTGCAATCCCTTCTGGGTATGAGATACATGAAAACCTGGTAGAAGGGCGGAGCTGCTTCAGTTCCCCTCTGCACAAACACACATTGCAACCATACACACAGTCACACTCACGCAGCCATCAAGATATCAATGACACCAGGCTTATGCATACTAATAAGTCCATGCATGTCTATTTTTTCCACTTTATTCTGGGTACTGAATTGTCTCAACTTTATCTAACTAACAGAGATGTAAGCAAAGGAAAGAGAAGAGATAGATGAGCCATGTGGGAGAGAGGAGGCCGGAGGCTATGACACCAGCCTCTACAGACAGACATACATATACTGTAGATAAACAGATATATGGACCTAATGACGGTGCAGATGCTCTCCAGTTGGCTCCAGGCAGAAGGTGAACATGGAGAATTAAAGTCCAGCCTGTTCCCCGGAGCAGAATCATCTGGCACTTGCATGACGTCCACTTGAGAGTGTACAGACAGCCCTTCCAGCCCTCACAAAGACACATGATGCTGTGATGCATCTTTTTGCTGATTTTAACATCCACACATCTTTCAGTTGCCTGTGGTTGGCCAGCAGACCCTGTTTTGATGAAGAAGAAAAAACATAATCGAGAACCCCTCTCAATGTGTGGACAGGTTTGATGAAAAGCCCCTCTATCTGATTCATATTAACATTTTCGATCCCTATTTCTTGTATGTCTCAGGCATGAAAACGGGTCAGGGGAGAAAAAGGTGAGAAGGATATTACCCCTCTAAGGGGGTCCGGGTGCATGCTCCCCCATAAGAAAAATTTACATATTCCATATTTTAAAGCATCAATCTGATGCATTTTGAGATACTTATTTTGCCAACCTGGGGAGAGCTGGAGAAACGTAACTTAAGCCATGAGTCAAAAATTATTATGGCCTCCTTACTAAGTATTATGCAAGCCATTTCATGCCAGCCTGTCACTGGGTCTAACATTTACAGTATATGAGGCACAATGTGGTAAGGGCACCACAAATGGCTTAATGCATAACCCCCACAAGAGATGGTGGACATGCTGTAACTTAACTTGTCTACTCTTCCATCATGATTGACAGCCAATACAAGTACCAGCGTACTTTGAAGTCAAAATGCGTATCCGCTACACAAATTGCGTACAGGTTGGCAGGTCTGCTTATTGATAGAACGGCAGGGACGGACTGGGAGTAAAAAAATAGGCCCTGGACTTTGATCCAGACCGGCCCACCAGAACCGGTCCCGTATACGCCACCACAGCGAGCGCCCTGCTAATGCATGCAAATTCTGCCTGATGTGATGCTAGTTAGGGACTTCCATGCTTAATACGAGCGTGCATATCGCGCGAGCGAATTTTTTGGAGCTTGAAAGAAACATAGCCGTTTGTGCAATTGGTAAAACGTTGTCTAGTGAAAGTAATTACGTTTACGTTTCTTAGCCTGGTTTTCCATCTTTATATTGTCTCAAATTAGCTTTCGATCTGTCAGTGTCACTGTTGTGTAAGCGGCACTAAGGGCTGCATACGTTCATTTGGAATTTTCCACCGGAGCTTTAGCTAGCTGGCTAACGTTGCGTTCTCTCCTGCTGTGTTCAATGACTCAATTCATCAAGCTGTAGCTAACGTTAGCTAAGTCTATGTCAACAGAGCTCCTGGGTAACTTAACTTAGATATACCAGAAAATATAAAAATTATTGAAACCATCATTCACCAAATTCAGTCAGGTAAATCGCCGAGGCCAGTGCTTTCAGCTTCTGATGGTGGTCTGCACTGGTGATGCAAGGCCCTTCGCGTTAATATTTTCATTGTTTGAAACAATGATTATGTGGACTGGAAAGCATGTGCAACTGACTGAAAGCATTCCATCAGGTTTTGAAAGAATGACTAGCTGCGTTACAAGTGTGATCAGTTTGGATTTTTGTACTAAGAGTTTTGTAAATGTACACCTTACTTGTGAAAATAGTACCAAAGCGAATAAAAAAAACTAATATCACCATCAAACCTTTATATGTACTGGTTGCTATCATGATGTGTTACTTAAGCAAATATGACAAAGTGCTTCTCAAATGCATTAGATACCCTGCCTTTAAGGCATTTCTAGTAGAAGACAGTTATATCTATATATATATATATATATATATATATATATATATATATATATCTACTTAAGTCCTTCACAGTCTCGGAAGCAACAGTTCCTGCCTTTCTTTCAGTGTGTTTGGCCACTCTTATAGATCCCTCAGTAATTCAGTATTCCTCTTCATCTAAGAGCAATGAAATTATTGAAACCATCATTCACCAAATTCAGTCAGGTAAATCGCCGAGGCCAGTGCTTTCAGCTTCTGATGGTGGTCTGCACTGGTGATGCAAGGCCCTTCGCGTTAATATTTCCATGCACTCGCGCTCCCTTCTGACACGCGCACCTGTTCGCAGTTCATTGAATGAATATACCCCCCCCCCAAACAATTTCTCATCGAATCTACACGATTCACGTAGGTCACCTATTTTGGTTTCAAAAGGTGAGGGATTTTCATGTCTGATGTCTGTATCCTGTATTCTGTATGTCTAGATGCTCTTTGTGTGACAGTGTCTTGTGTCATTGTAAAGTTTTTGTTTCTTATGTAACCCACTTCAAGGTATGTACACGTCTGGACCTCTAGGTTCGTAGGAGCTGAGAGTATAGCAATAACCAGATGACACAGAAAATTGTAATTGAATGTAAACTTTAGTTTGAGCAATATTACAAGAGTGCACAATACAACCTATAATATATACCTAATTAAGTAATAAAATAAACTGTCCTTTTAGAAAATGTTCTTTCCGGAAAGTGTTGCTTTGCAACGTCGATCGATGTTCAAGTCAGTAAGTCAGGGAAAATAGTCAAAAGTCAGGAATTGTATCCAAAGTAAGCTCTCGTTGGTGTCGGTCAGTGGGACTGACACAATCCTACCACAGGATCCGTTGAATGGGTGGTAGAGGCTCAGAATTCGACTGGGAGGCTCGCCATCAATGGATCATCTCATCATAGTTTTTCCACGTTCTCAAAAAAAGACCTGACCAAGAAGGATTATCTCAGTAGTGATTAAAGAAAAAAAAAGTGCTTCTTCGACGGTTCTTCCACCTCTAAATAGGAACCATTATCATACTAAATCATTAACTCAAACATTTGTAATTTTCAAGACATTAGATTAGTTTTTTCATACTTTTTTTCCACTTTTTCAATTAACACGTGCGAATAGAAGCAGTGCTCCATGCGTCAATGAGCAAGGTGAAGTTATCTGCATGTTTGCATACTACTTCCTGTTATCCATCAAATTAAACTTCCGTTTTTCAAAATAAAACCATTAATATAGAAACATAAATAAAACAATATTTAACATAAATAAAATACAATTTAACCTTTTAACCAGGCGGGTTACACTTATAATGTAAAACAATGTACAGCTAAATGATCTTTGTTTCTTTAGGCTGGCTATGAATAGCTTAATAAAGATACCGTTTTTAGATATTTTTAATTTGTTTTATTTTGTATTTTTCCCTTATTCCAAAAAAGAAAAAAATGTGTGTCTTACTCTCTTGAAGTGGAAACTGGTCATAGGCAAAGCTCACAATGGTTGTACCACACTATCTCTGCTCCATTGACCTCCTTTGTTGGGCACCAATGCACTGTGCTAGGTGGGTTGTAATGGAATCAAACCCATGATCTGCATGGAAACTCAAACACTGACACGTTCAACAAAGAGAAATTGTCAAAAAGTCTGTGGTTCTGTCTGTTTCTCTCTCAGATTTTTGGAAGTTTCACTTCCACAGGCACACAGTCATTGAACAGCACTTTAGCTCCATTGGTCTCAAACAACCAGGATGGGAAGTGCGTAATTTGTGCTGAGAGCAAAACAATAGTGATTTAGTTCATGTTTTTCTTTGCTGTGCCTGTCGGGGTCTCCTGAGGAGTGCAGGGGAAGCACTGGTGATAGCAGCTGTATGATGTGTTCTGTTAGCTCTCCTGAATTTTATTTACAAGAATGCCTTCTGCTTAGCCTGGTCCTAACCAGACTCTCGTACATTTCATTTGTACAGAGAGTCTGGCCTGGCTCCATTGACAAGCGTTGACTTCCTTGTAGGCGGGTACTCTGTTGAAGTTTAAAACTATTGGATCTGCCCAGAGCCACTCTGATCTGCCATAACCAATCGCTAGCGTTCGCCTTAGCCAATTCCTTCACCACTACTGTAACGGAGCTAGCTGCCGTAGCTGGAAAATCAAACTTTTCCCGAACCCTGTGGGGAGGAGGGCCACAACATCATGGCCACCAACAAACTCAGCAAAACTTGTTCTTGCTCCGGCTTTAGCTGTTGGATAGTCGGCAGCGTTGCCACAACGGACCGAATGGCTTTCCTCGCATCTTTCTCCGCCGCCATTACGGAACTACAACACAAACTAGCACACGACACCAACGTCATCGTTCTCAGCCACTCCCTCTGTTCGCTTATTGGACAGGTAGAAAATCAACCTGCAGAATCTGACTTACGGACCTCATGGCCAGACCTATGTACAGAAGCAAATAAATTTGAGTGGAAGTACGTAGGACGGCAGAGCCAGGCTACCTTCTGCTGGCCTTAAATAAAGTAATCACTGCTTCCCTACCCCAAAGTAGCTGTATACTCTGCATGCAACAAAACAGCAGATGATTCGTTTTTATATTGTAGACACCAGGGTCGGACTGGCCATCGGGAGAGTCGGGAGATTTCCCGAATGGCCGGTCAAACGGCCGCGGCATAATGCAAAAAATATATATAATAATAATACACGGCCGTGGGCCGGTCTGTGTTTCAAAGTCCCGGGCCGTTTTTCAGTCCCAGTCCAGACCTGGTAGACACTTTCGAAAAGGTTTGTACACTTTATAATCACAAGACAGGACAGCAGTATTCAATGAAGCAGATAGCAGAGCATGTCTTGTTTTGTCATGCACAGTTTACATAACCAATTGTCAATCCTGTGACCTCAACATTCTCCTGCAACATGGTCAGCACATCATCTGACTACTGGGCCACAGCATATCTTACCATCAGTGACATCCACTGACACTATTCACAGTCAATCTTGAGGTTACACTACAGACCGCTGGCCAGGGTGTGTCAGTCAAAGCCTGTGTATGTGGAAATTGGTACTTGAACTAGACAGGCATAATATTTTTGTATTCATAAAACTGAAGTGGAATAACTAAGGACAAAAAATAAAGTATTTTAACGTTCACCTTGGAACCTTACTTTAGTTTGAACTTTGTGCATGAAGGAGAGACTGATTGAGAAGGAAATGAGAACTTTGAAAATCTCACACAAGGAATGTTTCCTTCACCTTGACTGTGATGGCTCCCATTCACAAGATAATTGCAATAGTTAATAATAAATTGTCCAATCAATGCCAAATTCAATAGCCATGAATTTCATAATATACTTAATTGAGGTTGCCTCCACAAAGTAAATACATTTGTTGAGAATGTAGTCATAGCTTGGACGTTACAATTAGATGAGAACTGGAATGTTCCAAGTGAAAGCAGTGCTCACTTGAAACTGGTTTCCTTAAAGGAAGGTCTCCTGTAAAATGTGATGTAGCTCACTAAAATCAAAGGTAAGACAGACAAAGGTAAAAAAAAAAAAGAGAGAAAGTGAGTGACAAAGAAAAATGTGTGTGTATGTGTTTAAGTAAAGAAACATAATTTTTGAGGATAATTAATTTAACAATAGGATCCCCAGCAGCTCCGCTGTTTCCTGTGTGGTATATTCTGTCTGACAAGGGACATGCTGACTGATTGAGGCCACAGTTGCCCAACAATATAATAAAAACAAAAAAAGGTTGCCACATGAAGGAAGTTCCCTCTGATGCTTTGGGAGTGAAGGGATGTTTCCCATTTTGAATGGAGAGGGAAATGACTACACAACAATGCAGAACTGTGGTCAAGTCTGTGTGAAACTAAAATGTATTTGTTCTGTTTGTTTTTTTCAAAATGAATTTTAAAGATGAGATAGATTGGTTTGGTTAGATGGAGATTGAAACCTGACTTACAAGGTAACCCAAACTTTCAAACAGATCAAAGAGGAATTTTCCCCATTAACCAGGGGCAATATTGAGATTTTTCACTTGCGAGCCAAGCTGCTCATTACACGCTTCCCACTTTACTTGCAACACCTCTGTCACAGTAATGCCTGAGAAATCTAACTTCTCACCTACCTAAAGAAGACTCAAGAGATGACATAGTGGTCTAGTGAATAGAGCCCCTTCCTACTTATGAGGACTGTACAGTACACTTTACTAATGTATGATTTATTACTATTCTCCCCTCTACTTCTTCTATGTTCTCCCTCAACCCAGTTACCCCAATAGAGGTACAATATAGAACACTCCCTAATCTCATACACAGACATAATTCATCTTGATGAAACATTGAAGAGGTGGCCTGGCTGCCCGGCGTTGGGGGAGTTACATAATGAGAAAGCTCAGGAGTTCCACAGGCAGCCACCACCATCAGTCTCCAAGACATTCTGTTTACTGAGGCAATGTAAAGAAGGTAAAATCAGGTCCAAATGATTTAAAAGTGACATTAGAGATCAGCACAGCCCCGAATCATCACATTTAAACAATGTGTTTGTATAACTTTTAGATGTCCAAAGAAAGACATGAGGAAAAAACTCCCAACTTTGCTGTGTCTCAGGACACATGCTGAAAGGTTGGGAGGGGTATGATGATACCACAACTTTAAATGAAGTTGGAAAATGAGTACAAATTAGAAATTAATGTTAATTAATTAATGACAAACCATCTACTTATTTTTACACTTTGAACATCAACATGTCCTATGTAAAATGTAAAAAGATTGAAGCATTCTGCCTACGAGAAAGAAATAGCACGGAAAACCATGCCCACAGCTCTCAGGAAATATTGCATACAAATCTATTTGTATGCAGTGCTTTGTAAATCCAAGGCCTGCATTGGTTGTGTGTTTCTGTGTTAAGATACGTGAGGACCTGACCCTCGAGGTTGGCGCCATTAAGTTGAATGTCACTATACACTTTGACCTACAATCTAGTGTCACAGACATGCTCTCTTTCTGTAAGTCCCCTTCTCATTTTCTCTCTCCTTCTTGCTCTCTGTCTCTCTTTTTCTCCAAACCCCATTGTCATTAGCAGGAAGTGTGGAATTCTTTTGGAAGCTCATGTATAAATTATATACTTGTCCTGTTGCTCTCTGCATGTCAAATGCACCCTCACATCATTGCAAACATATTAAAGTACCTAATATACACCATACTGTATATACCATTTACATTTTACAGTATTTCTATTTTAAATAACCCACAAATAAAACTAGAAATGGCTGGTATTGATTTGTCCTTGTGAGAATTAAGTGGATTATTCAATCTGACAGACGAACACGGCAAGCTTGCAATGAATGTGTTTCAGACACTGTCTTCTGGGATCAAACACCTTGAGATAATCGCATTTGACCGGAGAACCTTAACCGGAAAAAATACGCTGTAGAGTGGATGGAAGCCTGGGAACTTCATTAAACTTTAACATGGAGAGCAATTGAAGTCTAGCTAGCTGGCTGACAGTGTGCGGTTTTGACCAGAGTCAGGATAAACAACACAAACCTTTTGTTTGTTATTCAGATAACTACTCACAGTCGGAGTACTGATCAGACCTGTTCCTTTTGAATGAGATCATATTGAGAGGCTCAGGCTCATTACTGGCCCTTGTCTGCTTCCTCCTCCATCCACTCGCCCCATGGAGCAGAGACACCCAAGGACTGCCATCTAATGGACAAACACAGCTACTGCAGTGCAGAAAGCCGGTGTCCTGACATTTTTTTCTATCTTATCCGATTTCGCTACTGGGGTGCAAATTCATCGGGCTAACCCTAACCTTAATCTTGCTGCGCACAGGCCCAGTACCTGCTGATATCACGTTCTTATGGATGGTAAAAAATGATAGGACACCGGCCACGGCCACAAACTATATCTTTTAATAACCCCTGGAATTGAGTTTTCAGATTCCTTTAGTTATGCTGTACATTTGGAGAATTGAGAGAATCAATGTATTATTATTTTTCTTCTCAGTAACATCACCTTCATTTAGCCAGGTATATTACAAGAGAACAGCAGTATTGGCTTGGTAGAATGCTGTATGAAATTACTTACGTTCTAGAACTACTGTCTCTCCTAGCTTCCAGCCTACATTTGCATCTAAGGGGAGGACTGAAGACAAGAAACCTCCTGCTCTTACTCTACACAATCACGTGCACATGCACACACACACACCGTAGAAGAATATCTCAAAGGATGTCACACTAATCCTGCTATATACCTCCCCCATGTCTCTAACATTTCTGGATAGCTAGTCAGGTGGTTCTATAGACTCAGCTGACAGGCTGTGTGAACCCTACTCTGTACAGAGCCCTATCTAGGTTGTGTTGGTGCCTGTGTAGCCAATCCCCCTTCCTCCCACCCAGGCCAGGCTAGACAAGTGTGTAGGTGGGTAGTGAGTAGTGTGAGTAGTGTGATGTGTAAGAGATTCAAGATATAAAGGTATAAATGTCAATGAAGAAAGGCCTCAGCAGACTTCCCTAACTTATTCAAGGAATGTCTACTGGAGGTTGTGTTGTTGTGTGCAGTGTGTGCATAGCTGTGCATTCAGTTGTGTGTTGTGTGTGGTAGAGTGTACACGTAGCCTGGGCATAGTGTTTTTGTGAAGTGTAGTGCCATATAATGTGTGCGTAGTGTGTGTGATGTTGTAGTGAAGACTGAGGTTTAGTCTGGGCCCTGGGTGATTCTACAGGCCATCCATCTTCCAGGGGGCAGATCATTACAGGGCTGACAGCCAGTCTTCTACCCTGGGTCAGCAGGGAGCTACTGCCACTGCTGCTGCAGCTGAACAATGGAACCAGAGGCTAATAGACTCTACTACTGTACCCCACCATAATGGAGCTAGAGGCAGGGGTGGCGCCAACAATCTGGGCCTTGTGAAAATTCATTGCCACACGCATGTAGATGAGTTTCATCCTATTCACACCCATAATTAAATGTTAAAGATCCCATGACATGCTGTTTTTGGATGCTTTTATATAGGCCTTAGTGGTCCCCTAATACTGTATCTGAAGTCTCTTTCCAGAAATTCAGCCTTGGTGCAGAATTACAGCCACTACGAGCAGTCCCACAATGAGCTTTCCTCAGGACGTGCCGTTTCTGTGTCCTGTACCTTTAAATGCTATGAGGAAGAAAGAGGCGTGGCTAACTGCCATGCTTCGGTCTTTGCAAGCCATGATGTCTCAAGGAAAAACCAATGTCGCGCTCGCACGGTCGTTATAGATAATTTTTTCATTGGTGGGCCAAATTTTCTGTGCGGGCAAAGCAGAGAAAGGGGAGGTAACCTTTCCTATTGTGATGTCACAATAGGGGGATTTTCAAAACCGGGCGTTTGAGCCCTCATTTTCTCAAAGGCGGAAAAGAATACCCAGGGCTTGGTTTACACCTATCGAAATAACCTCCAAAAGTGAAGTTTTCATGTCATGGGACCTTTAATGCCAAGGAACCCTTGCATCACCACTTTGAGTGTGGCTTTCTTGTTGCTGCCCCCACAACACCAGTCACCACTTCTGGTTCATCCTTTCTGCCAAGGGGAATGGGGGATATTATGTAATGTAGAGAAGTAGCCTCAATTCATGTTTGTTGGGAGAGAGCTGAAGTATAACTATTCTGCCAATGAAGTGTAGGGATCAGTAGATTTTTTATAAATGTTATCAAAAAGAATGCTCATATAAATTGAAACGTTAAAATTAAATTACACCTCTAGGTAGGTCAATTAAAAATTAATTATTTTTACAATAACAGCCTCTAAACATGTATTGCATTTATGTACAGTAGATTTAAGATAAGAATACATGTTTGCTTGTGGTCCTGTCAATATAACATACACACACAGCACGGCGCACACACACATGCAATCTGCCATCCCTTCTGGGTTTGAGATACATAAGGACCAGGCAGAAGGTCAGAGCTGCTACAGTGCTACTTTGCACACAGACACACACCTGCAGTGTGCTCTCTGCGGATGGCAGTGTGTAATTTGGCACGTCCATTCTCCAGGCAGGGTCTGTTTTCACGGGAGTCAGACTTAAACCCAGAGGAGCATCTGGGAGAGAACAGGAAGTATGCCAGACCAAAATACAGTCATCAGAAGACAGTGGAATCAGCACAGACTCTAGCAACACTTCCCAACTGTACAACCTTCTTCAAGGTACTGTTTTTATCCAAAGAAATACAGAACGTAACCCCTTCTACTATCAAGAGCCAATTGAAGAAGCCTAAAAGGCTTTCCGATATAACTGATTTCATATCTGTAAAGTGTTGTGTGGAACCATAAATGGTTCTTTCATGTCTAAATGAAGAATATGTGTGTGAGAGAAAGGGAATTAGAAAGAAGAAAGAAAGAGACAGGGAGCAAACAAACAAGAGGAAGTAAGATACAGGTAGAAATAAAGAAAGACTGATTGGGATTATGAGGGAGAAAGACTAGCAGGTCATTTTTCACCGTCTCCCAGCGGTGTTCCCAAATGACCCTTCCTGCCTTAAACTTTCTGAAAAGATGATTAGAAGGCAGGACATCCAACTGTCTGATCTCTGTCATGCCAGGTATGTGTGTGTGTGTCCGGGAGGGCGTGGGTGGAGAGGCTTGGGTTTAACAATTGCTAAAACATTGTACCCATTCTCTGAACCAAATGCTCTGTGGCCTAAACCCATATGTCAACTCAATCACTCTTTTGACAAAACCTTAAACAAGTTCAACTTGTTAGACACCATTTGCAAATCTCATCCACTCTTTTCGCAAAACTCTCTTTGTGAGAAACACATTATCACTCACTCAAAAACACAATTTGCACTGTGATGTAAAATGGTAAACACGGGTGGCACAAGTTACACACAACTACAACACAGTGTGCATCGTTTATACATAACTCAAAACGGTTCACAATTGTTTCTAGTAATGTTGAAATGGTCCTTCAAAACATTGTCATCCTAATACGTGAAATACAGCAAAGAGTTGCCCGTGGTAACACAACAATGTACGCATGAACAGAGTACTGAGGAGAACTGCACTACACAATTGTAGTGTATGGCATTCTGGAGTGCATACAAATACAGAATTCTGTCTTTCTGTATCACTTGTTAAAGGGGTCATATACTGATTTTATAGGGTATTTCACACTGTTCCTTAACCCTTGTGTTATCTTCGGGTTTCAAAACCGAGTTTACCTTGTCATTGTTGAATAACAACAGTTCGGTGGGTAAAATGAACATACAGTGAACCTCAAAGTCCATTGACACCTCTTTCCTATGCAAATCTCAAAATGAAAAAATTTGGCTGTAAAACAGTAGCTAGCACCTCAAACAAGTTAACCTAGACGCAAAACTATACGTCCAATCCAAAAAATAAGGATATTTTCCGAGACCCGAGACTCTGCCGAAACCATAGATATCCTTTATGTCTGTGCTGTCAGAAATACAACTCTTGGCAGTTTCGAAAACGTGTACCCAATTCTGCTTTCATGGTGCGTGTGTGTTTGGTTGCCACGGTGATGGCGCAGCTGTGATAGCTAACGAGCTAGGCAGAGAGAAAAACGAACATTTACCTAGCATCCACACCTCAAACAAGTTGACCTAGACGCAAAACTACACGTCCAATCAATAAAATGAGGATATTTTCCGAGACCCAAGACTCTGCCGAAACTACAGATGTCCTTTATATGTCTGTGCGGTCAGAAATATGTCTCTACCGGCAGTTTCGAAATCGTCTTCCTTCTTGCTTTCTCTGATGGATTTTACCCACCTCTCCATTGAAGTTAGTGAGAGAATTTGAAAGGCTGCTCTCGCTTCAAGGCTCATAGCTGAAAATCTGTAAATGTGAGCTCTTTAGTAGTTACATTGGCTGAAAGAGGACAATATTTCCTACATTTTAAGGTATAACTTGTTTCTGTAAGTTAAACTATATGAACGTTAGAGGAATTTGTTTGACAATTTAGTTGAATATCAGAAAAAGAGCAGGCAGCAGAGTGTGCCACTCTGCTTGCTGCTCATTCATAAAAATCAAGAAGGAGCAAACATTTTAATGTATTTCAAACTGTCATAATTCAAAATTGGCTGAATATTTGAGAAAGCTGAATCATTTGGGAATAGCTGAATGTCTTGTGAACATTTTAAAGGTTGAATGGTGTCTCTAGCTGAAAGTATGCTGAAGTAGTTACGTTTGAAAGAGGAGGAAGCTTTTTAATGATTTGAAAGGATTTACCATTACTTTTAATGGGAGAATAATTTGCACAAAAACCTTAATGTCTTAAAAAGTATAAAAGTGATAAATACCAAAAGTCATAGCCATCATCTCCTGAAGGAGCTGAACGTTTTGATACAAAAATTGTAGGAATCGGTGAAAGTATGCAGGACGAGTTAAAGGCCAAAAAACGGCGGAAGAACTAAGAAGTTGAAAAACAAGAGTGAGAATGCTGAACAGCATTCTCACAACTAGAAATGGCTGTTCCTGCGAAACAGCAGTGAGAATGCTGAAAACCTGAATGGGGATAGCTGACCATGCTAAAAAAGCGGAAAATTGTGAAAATTGTGTAGAAAGTTATAAGCTGAAGCGCCTGAAAGGTATTTTTGAAAGGGGCTGGAGCTGGACGAAGGTATAAAACTACAGAAAAGAGAAAGAATTCTGAAGAATTTGAAAATTTAGCAGAAAATTAATTGCTGGAGTTTCAAAAGGCCTGAAATGTATGTTAGAAAGGACCTGCAGCAAGATGAAGGCAGAAAAGTACAGAAAAGATAAGAAAAATGTAAAAGTACTGGCAGTTGGAAGGTACTGCTGTGAAATCTATTTTTGAAAGGACCTGGAGCAAGATGAAAGCAGAAAACAGAAGAAAAGAAGAAGAAAATGCAAAACAATAAGGGCAAAAATTCAGAAAGATGAGCTGCAGGATAATGTGAAAGTTTAGCAGAAAACCAGTTGCTGAAGTCTGGGTTGAACGAATTTGAAGGTAAAAGGACAACACTGGAATGACTTGAACTTCCTGGAAAAATGTAGCAACCGTTGGTCATTGGCAACAGACTGGCAACATTTCTAACCTAGAATCTAGGTTTCAGGTTCAAGGTGGAGGAGAAACTAATCATGTGTGCCTGCACACCCAGTCCTGTTCAGACACTGAATTCAAAGATGACATAAAAATAAAAACTTTTAAATTCAATCACGTCACATTACGTGACTTTGTTGGTTGTGCAACTGCAAAAGCTACTTGAACTCAGATTAAAATGCTGCTGCAAAAGAAGATGAACTACAGTATTGTGGGTATTAAATAAGATCATGCTACATCTAACCAGCGGATCATTTCTTGCAAGTGTCAAAGTGGTATTTGTACAGACTGCATTAACACCGTAGGCGTGAACAATGCATGCATCGTCATCTAGCCGAAGCGAAGCTAGAGAGAGGATGCATTGTGAGATTTCCTACAGTAAGCTAGATACTGCTTCAAATTGAAAACGGAGAAGATATTTGAGTAAAGACAAGTTACTTAACATCTGTGTTCAATATCGTCAATTAAAAGTAAAAACTTTCCAGTTACGAAGCGTTTGTTACCCCAGCCCCGGTTTGGCTGTTCGTGACGGTCAGCTATGACAGTCTTGAGCCTCGATTTTTGCAGATTTCTGTGAAACATGCTCAAATAAAAACGATCTAGCTAGATTATGTACACTTTAAGCTCAATGTACATACCTTGTTTGGCCAATTTGGTCGATTGTGGAAAAGAAGTCGAACCGTTTTTAGTTATGGAGAGCCATCTCGCTAGCTCGACTATAGGAGAGAATAACAGAAATTTAGCTAGAATCCACACCTCAAACAAGTTAACCTAGACGCAAAACTATACGTCCAATCCAAAAAATAAGGATATTTTCCGAGACCCGAGACTCTGCCGAAACTATAGATATCATTTAAATGTCTGTGCGGTCAGAAATACAACTCTTGGCAGTTTCGAAAACGTGTACCCAATTCTGCTTTCATGGTGCTTGTTTGTTTGTTTGCCACGGTGATGGCGCAGCTGTGATAGCTAACGAGCTAGGCAGAGAGAAAAACGAACATTTACCTAGCATCCACACCTCAAACAAGTTGACCTAGACGCAAAACTACACGTCCAATCCAAAAAATGAGGATATTTTCCGAGACCCAAGACTCTGCCGAAACTAGAGATGTCAGGTGCGCTCTTTTCTGTCTTGTTTTGTCTGTTAATTCAGTGTTCTGCCAAGATTTCCGGAGTTCTCTAACAAGAGAAGTACTTCTAAACATCAGGACTACAACTCCTGTGGATTTATTTCCCACTTTTCTGCTTCCAGCGGCAGAATTAGTGGGAATTATAGTCAAAGCCACCCTCGGCTTTGTCCTAGCAGCGAAGCATCGTAGGAGAGGCAAACGAGCCGGTGCACTGGTGCGACTCCGTCGGCGTGGGGCACGCACAGCGTTACCGGGTATATTTCTCTCCAACGTGCGTTCACTGAGCAACAAACTGGATGAACTTCAGCTACTGGTGGGGAAAAACAGAGACTTTCATTCATCTTCCGTTTCGTGCTTTACGGAGACATGGCTGAGTGAACTGATCCCAGACTCTGCGCTACAGCTAGCAGGTTTCAAACTGCTGAGAGCGGATCGTGACCCTGTGCTCTCTGGCAAAACGAAAGGCAGTGGTATTTGTTTTTACATTAACAGTGGCTCGTGTGAAGATGTGACAGTGATTCTGCAGCACTGTTCTCCTGATCTGGAATAATTTTTTATTAACTGCAGATCTTTTTACTCGCCACGAGAGTTTGCATCATTCATTCTGGTTGGCGTCTACATGCCTCCGCAGGCTAGCGTCAACGAGGCTCAACGTGTGCTCGCCAGCCAGATACTGAGTGTGGAGCATGAAAATCCGGATTCCTTGGTTATTGTGCTAGGCGACTTTAACAAAGGCAATCTCACTCAAGAACTCCCAAAATATAGACAATTCATCAAATGCCCTACCAGAGAAGGAAACACCTTGGATCACTGCTACTCTACAATCAGCAAAGCATACATTACATTACATTTACATTTATGCATTTAGCAGACGCTTTTATCCAAAGCGACTTCCAAGAGAGAGCATTACAAAAGAGCATAGGTCACTGATCATAACAACGAGATAGCCCCAAACATTGCAAGCAGCCAAAACATGAAGTATACATTGTGAAAAACCAAATAAGTGCCAAGGGGAAGAACCATAAGAGCATGCAGTTAAACAAGTTACAATTAAACAACATGAAACTCAAAAAAGTGCAAGAGTGTACCTGTAAAGGAGAAGACAAAAACAACAGTCAACAGTAAAATATTTCACAGCGAGTACAAGAATTTAAAACCGTCACAACTAACCAACAGGACCGCATACCATGCGGTCCCCCGAGCAGCACTTGGTCACTCTGACCACGCCATGGTCCACCTGATTCCTGCATACAGGCAGAAGCTAAAGCGCTGTAAGCCTGCTGTAAGGACATCAAAACAGTGGACCAGTTATGCTATGGAGGATCTGCGGGCGTGCTTGGACTGCACTGACTGGGACATGTTCACGACTGCTACCAATAGTCTGGATGAGCTCACAGAGGCTGTGACATCATACATCAGCTTCTGTGAGGACTGCTGTATAACAACACGCACCAGGGTGAGCTACAACAACGACAAACCCTGGTTTACAGCTAAACTCAGAAGGTTGAGGTCAGCGAAAGAGGCCGCGTTTAGGAGTGGGGTCAAAGACAGTTTCAAGGAGTCGAAGAACAGGTTTAGCAAGGCAGTGAGGGAGGCTAAACGACTGTACTTGGAGAGACTAAAACACCAATTCTCTGCAAACGACTCTGCTTCTGTCTGGAGAGGGCTCAGGCAGATTACCAACGACAAGCCTAGAGCCCCCCACTCCACTAACGACTCCCGCCTGGCCAACGACCTGAATGAGTTCTACTGCAGATTTAAAAGACAATTGGACAGTCCTGAACTACCCCTTCCCACCCAGGAGGCCTCCCACCTCCCCCCCTCTACAGTGACGACTCTCTCCATTCAGGAGGGTGAAGTTAACAGAATTTTCAAGAGGCAGAATCCCCGCAAAGCAGCTGGGCCGGACTCTCCAGCCACCCTCAAGCACTGTGCTGACCAGCTGTCTCCGGTGTTTACCTACATCTTTAACACCTCCCTTGAGACATGCCATGTGCCTGCCTGTCTCAAGTCCTCCACCATCATCCCTGTGCCCAAAAAATCAAGGCCAACAGGACATAATGACTACAGACCCGTCGCCCTGACCTCTGTGGTAATGAAGTCTTTCGAGCGCCTGGTGCTGGCACACCTTAAATCCATCACAGACCCTCTACTGGACCCCCTGCAGTTTGCCTACAGAGCCAACAGGTCTGTGGACGATGCAGTTAACATGGCCCTCCACTTCACCCTACAGCACCTGGTCTCCCCAGCATCCTATGCCATGATCCTGTTTGTGGACTTCAGCTCTGCCTTCAATACCATCATCCCCGCCCTGCTTCAGGACAAGCTCTCCCAGCTGAACGTGCCTGATTCCACCTGCAGGTGGATCACAGACTTCCTGTCTGACAGGAAGCAGTGCGTTAAGCTGGGAACACAAGTCTCTGACTCCCGGTCCATCAGCACCGGATCACCTCAGGGCTGCGTCCTTTCTCCTCTGCTCTTCTCCCTGTACACCAACAGCTGCACCTCCAGTCATCCGTCCGTCAAACTCCTGAAGTTTGCGGACGACACCACCCTTATTGGGCTCATCTCTGGTGGAGACGAGTCTGATTATAGGTGGGAAGCGGCCAACCTGGTGACCTGGTGCAGCCAGAACAACTTAGAGCTCAATGCTCTTAAGACAGTGGAGATGGTTGTGGACTTCAGGAAGAACACAGCCCCACTCACCCCCATCACCCTGTGTGACTCCCCAGTCAACACTGTGGAGTCCTTCCGCTTCCTGAGCACTATCCTCAAGTGGGAACTGAACATCAGCTCCCTCATCAAGAAAGCACAACAGAGGATGTACTTCCTTCGGCAGCTGAAGAAGTTCAACCTGCCAAAGACAATGATGGTGCACTTCTACTCAGCCATCATTGAGTCCATCCTCACCTCCTCCATCACCGTCTGGTACGCTGCTGCCACTGCCAAGGACAAGAGCAGGCTGCAGAGTATCATCCGCACTGCTGAGAAGGTGATTGGCTGCAATCTGCCTACCCTCGAGGACCTGCACACCTCGAGGACCCTGAGGCGAGCGAGGAAGATTGTGGCCGACCCCTCCCACCCTGGACACACCCTGTTTCAGTCACTCCCCTCCGGCAGAAGGCTGCGGTCCGTTAGGACCAATACCTCACGCCACAAAAACAGTTTCTTCCCTTCCGCTGTTGGCCTCTTCAACAAGGCCAAGGGACCACACTGACTCTAATGACTTCCTGCTTAAAACTCTGCTTTTTGCACTGCATTACAAAATTGTATCTTGTACATTTGTGTTTTTTGTAATATTTGTATTTTTGTATTTTATATTGTAATTACGGCAACTTATATTTTATTTTATTGTATATTTTATTTAATTCTAATTCCACTTAGTACTGCTAGTTTATGTAACCTTAGTATAGATAGTCCACATATTTAAATTTTAGGTCCCTATATGTTTATTGTATGCACCTTCCTGCCAAAGCAAATTCCCTGTCTGTGCAAACTTTCATGGCGAATAAATCCCATTCTGATTCTACTGCAGACAGGCTGCGGCCAACACGAGAGTAGCAGCAACTCTACACATGGCCGATTATTTTCTTCTTAAAATCTTGATTTTATTTGGGGACAATGACATGACAACTCGCTCCACAGGCTGCGGCCATACTGTAGCCTAGTACTAGTATATGGCCGATACCTTGTTCGTGAAAATTTTGATATTGATTTTGGGACAGTGACATGGCTGGTTAGCTAGCAAATCTTCTTGTCAAACATACTGTAAAATTATATTTACTGTTTGTCAACCGTACACAATGTTATTGCTTTTTAATCTTGCTAGTAATAACGTTAGCTTTCGGGCTAATAGCTCATCCAAAGGAAAGCCGGTGTTGGTTCTATGAGTTGAGCGGACTAGAAATATCCGAGTTGGCTAACGTTAAAAAACGTTAGATTTTCTTTTGCAAAACGCATGAAAACATTAATTTATGTTTCGAAAAAAAATAGTTGGCAAGTGACCATGATATAAGCGGGATAATGCCCTCCGCTGCGCGTCGGACGGTTCACACCTCCGCATCGTCCATTATCAGGTGATATTGGACACCTCGTCTATGGAGGATTATAGGGGCCAAAACTAAATAAATAGATACTTGGATAAATAAATAATTATATAACACAAAGCTTAAATAAATGACTAATTATATAATGAAATGCCTAATTGACATACAAAATATATAAATTACAAATTAAATGAGACACTAAATATATAAATGTTACACGTATTTGTGTGTATATATATATATATATATATATTTACGTTTTAATGTGTTCACATTTATTTATTTATACTTACATTTATTTATTTATCCTTACATTTATCCACGGTGTAACTTGCTGCAGCAAAATAAATCCGTCGTCTACGTCACCAAGTCAGGGGGCGGGCTAAGCCTCTGATTGGTGAATGAACAGTGAACAACACCAGGCAGGCTCAACCAGTCGATCAAGCTCTCTTCGATCTAGAGCAGCGGTCCCCAACCTTTTTTGCGCCACGGACCGGTTTCATGTAAGACATATTTTCACGGACCGGCAGGGACGGACTGGGAGGAAAGATAGGCCATGGATCTAAACTGGCCAACCAGAACCGGACCCCGTATAGGCTTACGCCACCACAGCTGCCCTGCTAATGCATGCACATTCTGGGTTTGATATGATCCTAGATAGACTTTCACATCTAATGCGAGCGCACGGATTTTGTTTTTGCTGATTTGAGCGAAAAATAGTTTTTGGAGCTTTATGTGAAATAAACAGTCGTTTTTCAATTGGTAAAACCTTGTCTAATGAATGTGATGTATTTTTGTCTCTTAATCTTTCAGCCCCATCTTTACGTTTCTTAGCCTGGTTTTCCATCGTTATATTGTTGCTATCTAGCTTTCGATCTGTCAGTCCCACTTTTGTGTGTAAACGAGACGACAGTGACACCCGAAGTGCGTTCCTTATATCCAATTTATTCCGTGATTTTGTTTGATTGCTGTCACGGCAGCAATCAAAGCAAGTCACGGCCTCTTGAAAATTCTGTTAACTTCACCCTCCTGAATGGAGAGAGTCGTCACTGTAGAGGGGGGGAGGTGGGAGGCCTCCTGGGTGGGAAGGGGTAGTTCAGGACTGTCCAATTGTCTTTCAAATCTGTAGTAGAACTCATTCAGGTCGTTGGCCAGGCAGGAGTCGTTAGTGGAGTGGGGGTTTCTACTATCGATACATCCCCCTTTTAAACCAACGCTTGAATGCGCAATTATCCCAGACAACTCAATCCAGCTATACTAATCATAAACAACAGGGGTGTTCGAAGAACCTAATTAGCCAGATCATGATTAGCAAGATGATGTCATCTTGGATGTGTCCTTTGATCTCGGATGTAATAAGCGACGTACGAAGAACGGACCCCTGGGGCCTGTACTACGAATCAAGATTTGGCGTTAGCGAGGTAACTTCAGGTTCAACCCAGGGTTTTCTGTACTACGACGGTGGATCACTTGTTACCGGGGTAGATCGCCATGGTAACACATGCTGAACGCCTAACTTGGTCGGGAGCAGGTTAAGTTGGAGATCAGAGATCAACCGGTATAAAAGCCCCGCCCACTAACTCATTCTTGAGGATAATGCCGTCACCGTTCATAGAAGATCCTGTGGAGCTTGGTACGCGGATAGTGAGAGGTCCGCTCAGAAGAGCCAGAACATTCAGAGACCGATAAAACCCTTTCGCATTCCCTCATGAGTATCTTTATATAGATTCTCAGCAGAGGGAATTACGTATCTTTGCCAGCTTCTTGAGCCGTATGTGGCCAATGCGACACATCGAAGCCGTTCGGTCACAGTCCCACAGACTATGGCTGTGTCTATTACCGAACACTTTACGAAGTACACTGCAATACAGTGCACTGCAATAAAGTGCACTTACATCTGTAGTGCACTCCGTCGCTGATTAGTGCTGTCTCAAATGGAACACTTACTTTAACCACTTGGCAGAAGTGACGGACTCGAATCTGCTCGCAAGTCATTTAGTCTGCCATTATTTTAGAAATGAAAAGCTGCCGAAAGGGCTCCTCGTCTTCCGCTACATAGCCAAGATGGCGCCCGTTTAGGGCGAGTAGTGTCCATCGTTGTACACTGCATTTTTTGACCGTTTGCAGTGCACCATCTGGGTACTTTCAGTGCCCGGAATTCTGCTGGTTCTGTCAGTGTAAGCTAGCCTGGTCCTAACCAGACTCTCGTACATTGCATTTGTACATAGAGTCTGCCATAACCAATCGCTAGCGTTCGCCTTAGCCAACTCCTTCACCACGGAGCTAGCTGCCGTAGCTGGAAAATCAAACTTTTCCCGAACCCCGTAGGGAGGAGGGCCACAACATCATGACCACCAACAAAACTCAGCAAGGATTGTTCTTGCTCCGGCTTTAACTTATGGATATTCGGCAGCGTTGCCACAACCGCAGAATAGCTTCGCTCGCATCTTTCTCCGCCGCCATTACTGAACTACAACTCAAACTAGTGCACGACATCAACGTCATCGTTCTCAGCCACTCCCTCTGTTCGCTGATTCGCCGGTAGAAAATCAACCTGAAAAATCTGACTTACGTACCTCATGGCCAGACCTATGTACAGAAGCAAAAATAAAATTGAGCGGAAGTACGTAGGAGGGCAGAGCCAGGCTAAGTGTAAGCACCCTAAGCACTGAAAGTCAGTGCTCGAACTGCACAAGTGCTCGGTAGTAGACACATACCGTTTCGTTATTTCGCTACCTACTTTTATAGTGTGGGTGATGCGGAGAACCTGAGCAAGAACACGGTCTGCCGCGCAATTTGCAAAGGATTTTCTACAATGGCTGTTGCCACCATATTCAGATTAATGGAGTGATGGAAAAGAGATATGTGCCCTTTGTAAAAACTTTGGACTCTAATATGTTGACAAAATGAAACAAGGATTTTCATTCTGTCTTCATGCAATGTTCTGATTTCCGTTCTGGAAATGTATGCAAATTATATCATATTTTACAACTTAATGCATCATTTGCTCATTTAAACATACATTTACAGGAAACTAGTAATGAAAACCATATTTTACCTAATATTAGTTATCAACTGGGGAGGTTTCATGTTGATATGTTATCCCTATTCACTGGGGTGTCTTCCCTTAACCCATTCTGTTGTCCTTGGGTTGCTTCGCGCCTTTTTCTAATCATTTCCATATCAGAAATGTGTGTTTCTTTCAACCAAAACATTTCAAACCAAAAATAACAATGTGTATGGTACCATACAATGCTCTTCACAAGTTAAATAAATGATCATTTCACTACTTTCATTGAATTTGGATGTTTCATTCACTTTTATAGCATTTTTCAAAAAGAATAAATAGGACATTGAAAGAAAGAAATGGTGAAAACCCCCACAAAAGACTCAAAATGCACAACAAAAAAGCCACAAAAAGGTATAAAAAGACCAAAACATAGAAAAAAGTTTAACAAATACATCCTTATGTGTTCTCCCTTCCCTAGGAACACAGAAAAGCCAGCCTTGTTTTTTTAATTAAAAGCCTCTTATACTCTATATCGAGCTCCAGGGTTCTTTTATACAGGGCCCTCACATTGTCTGCTCCAACCTGAAACAAATAAAGAACATTGTCCCTTTGCAAGGCACACTTGGAGAAAGTTGAAGGTGTCCATTTGACTACTGTGTTTCAAGGTTCATTATTTATAATTTGTGTCTTTGTCTTGGCCTTGAAGTGGAGGCCCTAGGCTCAGGGGGAGGAAGACGTTCCTCTTCCTGCTGAGTTTAACACCATAGCAATTTAATCAATTGAGGCATATTTGAAATGAGCACTGTAAGGACTTGTGTCTCATGTTCAGACCACCACCATTAGCAATTCATTACAATCGAAGTCATTACTTCAATCACAGCCACACGTTCACACACTCTCACCATCTGTGTTGCAAGTGGTAAATAAAACTCAAAAGTGTACCCCCAAAATTCTCTCTGAGCAGGCAGACACAGTTTCCTGATCATCTAGGACCTCCACTTGAGAAATTAAATGGCACAGTGGGACAACAGTGGGTGGTGGCAGCAACACCACTGTATTTCCTGTCACTGCAGAGAACAGTAATACATTTCACTCCTACAATATTCATAAATAATTGTTGAATGAACATGGTCACATAGATTACTTGAAACATACATATGCTTGGGTTTCCGAGCTGCTGCCACCAGGGTCTGAAGAAATGCCCCCTTCCACTCCTTCCATCATGGGGCGACCCTGATAGCTGGAGAGGGCCAGCTCCTCAGCAGGAGTGAAGTCCTGTGGAGGAGGGCCCCCCAGTTTTCTTTGCCTTATTTTTCTTCCTGTTGGCTGCAAGCAATTTCATTGTTCTATAGGCCCTGTGTAACTATACCAATATCCTACAAAAGGGACTGACTCAGGCAATTCAGCCTTGTACTTGTTGGCCTTAAAATATGTGCAAGTATTGCCTACTGCTACTTACCGTTTTGAATTATGGTTTTATATTTATTTTCTATTTGCTCCCACGATCGTTTACCACTGCCAGGGTTGCAACTAAAATAATACAGCAACAAAAGTTTAACGTTATGGAATGCACACGTGTAATTATGGTCACATCTTGTGCCTGTGTGAGGGTGTCATTTACATCATGAATTTGTTGAAACCACATTATGACACTAAAGATGATAAACAAAGTATGAAAATAAAAAAACATAGGCCTAGCTTACTGTAATAAGCGATAAAACATCTAACGTGGTCACTACTATAGACTACATTTAATTTGGTCTGCTACTTTTTGCCAGCCCTCTTTCTTGAATTTTGCAGACTGAGGTGTTCCCTGGCGTTCTGATTAAATCTTCAAATTCGGAGTAACCTTCGAGCAAGCTGTTGCTCTGTTGGCTCTGTTGCGGAAAAAACGGGGTGCTCTTTTTGGCCATGGTGAGCAGCCATAGACTTATGTGAGCAGCCAATAGCAGCGTTGCTGATCAAGGTTTCTACTATCGATACATACCCCCTTTTAGACCAACGTATAACTCAATCCAGCTATACTAATCATAAACAACAAGTGTGTTCGAAGAACCGAATTAGCCAGATCATGATAAGCAAGATGATGTCATCTTGGATGTGTCATTTGATCTCGGATGTAATAAGCGACGTACGGAGAACGGGCCCCTGGCCCCTGGTAACTGTTTGCTTTTGTTGTAGATTCTGTGAATGTTGTTTGAAGATTTGGTTTTGTGTTTGAAGTTTGGAGCAAATAGGTGAAGGTTTCAAGAAATGTGTCTTAGCAATTGTGAAAAACTGTAACACCAATTCAAGAGAGAAGACAAAGAAGAGAGAAAGATTTCACATGATCCTCTGAGGCTGACCTCAATTGAGAAGTCAGTCAAATGAGGAAGAATAATAAATAATAAATAAACAGGATGTTTGCACAGCACAAGAAAAATAGAAAACCTTTTGTGAAGCATTCTGTTCTCCGTTTTTTACTGTTTTAATTTGGCACATGGCACAATCAGCAAGTATGCGTCTGATTTACATAAATAAATATTAAATATATTTATACATAAATATACATATAGAGCTTTTACAAAGACACCTAGAGCAAGTGGTTGGTCTTTGCTTGGGGTGTTCCAATGACGGTTCAGCACACACACACAAATTACCTTGTTGAAGTGGTGCTGTCACTTTAATGATGATCAGAGGGTCACAGCAGAGAGGAAGAAGACATCTCAATAGAAGCTCTATACATATATCTATGTATGACCATATTTATATAGATATTCAAAGAAATACAGGTGTGCACTGATGTGGGCTTCATCAGAGCTAACAGGCCACTGTCTCTTTATAGAAGGAACTCTTCCTCACAAAGTCAATGGAATCATGTCAGTTAGTTCAGTTGAATCTTTAGCTATGTTTTTCTCTTACACGTAAAATAATAGATTTATTTTTGTCATCTTTAAGCAAAAATTAGACATATATAACTTTTTTTGAAATAACAAAAGTGCTATATTGCAAATACATACACGCAGACTCAGCGTAAACACTACCTGTGGTGAAGACCCCAAATCAACAACATGATAGAACCCTGCCCCCCCGCCACACAAAAAACCCTACAAATGGCCAAAAAACTGGTGCACTCAGACACACACACACTATATCCTTTTTCCTAGCTCTATTGCTCTCTTCAATGCCGCCCCCCCCCCCCCCACACACACACACATACACATAGATATACACACACACACACACCACGTTCACATGTGCACTGACACACAGGTGCACGGAGCAATGTGTGTACAGTGAGTGCACACTTCTGGAGATAATATCAGATAACTTGGTAGTAAAAAGATGCACTTTTTCTTAACAAAACGATCACAGTAACATAGTCTTATCTCTGTGGTCTGGTTGTCTGACCGAGTCTGTTATTCCAACAACTCATCTATTGGAGCAAGAAAAGAGAACACTCATCTGTGTGTGGCTGATGTGTGGGAAATGCAACAAACCCAAAACAAGAAACTAGTTCCATCAGTTAAATCTCCACTTTCATATTCACTCATATTCAATCAGTTCTCTTGCTGATTTCAGCCATCCATCTCCGAAGCCAGTCTGAAGAAAACAACTTCCATGAGGAAGAAGAAATTATGAGCAAAAAAAGCTTTTATAAGGCATTGAAACATAAAAACATAAAAAATGGCTCCGCGGGTAACCATGTGGAGATAGCTGTTCAGGATGATTCCCCGGGCAGAAAGAACAGAGACAGGAAATCAAACAGCATGTCTCTTTTTGTTTGTGTTATGAATTCAAGAAAGAAGGTGTTGATATTTCCCCCCTAGTAGTCAGGTTGCTTAGAAAGGCTTTTAAAATTATTCTTAGAAAAGAACACACTGCACATAGACTCCTCCCCCTATATGGTCCTTGGTGGGAGGAGCCAGCAGTTTTGGCAGCTCTGCACAACTTGACATCCTTAGAGAGCTCCTGGCAAAACTCTCGTCCTCACATAGGAAAAGTCTGGATACATTTCTTCACTTTATCAATCACACCCTCCCCTGCCCTTCTCCCAACCATCAATATCCATGTCCCCAAACCCTCCACTGTGATTTATAAAACACAATCCTCTCCTCCCATCACTTCCTCCTCCATCTCCTTCTCCCCCCCCCCCCCCCCGCCCTTAGCCATAATAAAGCTATACGCGTGTGGTGGAGTGGGAGTGAGGCAGCCCTGTGGAGTTGAAGCCAGCCGTAAAGGTGTTGTAAGGGTGCAGGTTGGGCATGCCCACCAGGGAGTTGGGGATCATGGTGATGGTGTTGGGGGTCATCAGGGGGATGTCATCCGGAGACCTCCGCAGGGTTAGCGTGTAGTCTGGCAGCGAGGCAAGCCTCAGCGACCCTCCTCCACCCTCGCCTCCGCTGCCTGCCTCACACTCGTGGAGCGTCTGGTTCATCTGCAGCGTCATGATCTCCTCCTCTGCCGAGCTGCCATGGTGCCCGATGTCATTGGAGCCCGTCTGATGTTGGGGGCTGGGCTGACCGTGGCTAGAGTCTTGCCGCCGCTTGTCCTTCCGGTAGTAGAGGGCTGCGAAGGCTAGGACGTTGAGGAAGAGGAGGGAGGCGCCGACAGCGATGGTCACACTCAGCTCTGTGGAGTAGTCTCGGGGGTTCTCCACCACCAGAGGGCCCGCCCCTTCATCCTCACCCCATGGCTCAGTGTTGTCACTGTTGTAGGCAGGGGACATGGGGGGACGCTTGGTGTTGAAAGGCCACACCTTGCCTGGCCTTTTGGTGGCTAGGGAGGTCTGGGTAGTGTCTGGAGGGGGCACCTAGCATAAACCAGATAAAGACTCAATAGAATATAATATAATACTACTATAAATTC
Organism: Thaleichthys pacificus; assembly: GCA_023658055.1. Taxonomy (NCBI): domain Eukaryota; kingdom Metazoa; phylum Chordata; class Actinopteri; order Osmeriformes; family Osmeridae; genus Thaleichthys; species Thaleichthys pacificus. The sequence goes on from CM042855.1 coordinate 1,701,517, forward strand.
TTTGAAATACACCAATTTCATGCTAAATCTGACCTGGCACACCCCAAACCCACTCTAGACACTAGTAAGTTCATTCGTCAACACAGCGCCCCATACCTTGGTGGTGGTAGAGGTGTAGTGGAACATGTCGTGGAGGTTGTACAGGTGTGGCACCAGGTGTTTCCAGAAGGCCACCTTGGTGGCGCGATAGTGGTCCCTAACCCGGGGTTTGAGGCCGATGTGGAGGTAGAGCTGGTCTTGAGGGTTATATTTTGACCAGGCCACCTCCTCAAAGCGATTGGCCTTGGTATGAATGAACTTAGTGTCCTGGGGGACAGGCTTGTTAGGATCCCTGGAAGATTAGAGACAGTATGTTGGATGAGAAAGAAAGAGAAAGGAATTAGAAAGAGAGAAAAAAAAAACACATCAATACCGAAGCACAAAACGTGTTACTGCTCATAGTGACACATCCAGCACTACCCTACTCCTCCTTCTATCCCTTTCTTCTGGGGGAAATAGCAGGGAAATAGCAGGAGAAGACATAGGGTCCCTGCTCTCTCAATCTCATTCCTTCCTCTGGTTTTCTCTTTTTCACTTCTTCACCCCCCCCCCCCCCACACACACACACACACACACCACCACCACCCAACCCCCCTTGAGTCTTATTCAGGTCGAATGCCTCTCCTTTTTTTTAAGTAAACATGTATGAATAAGTCAACAGTCCCTCTCCGTGTTCCAGGAGCATCTTCTCTCAACTAACCCAGACTGGAAAGATCTGCTGGCTAATTGCTGAGGGAGGACAGCACAGTGTGCGTCGGCTTCCAGTGGGCTGAGGGAAAGTGGTCCATATTAATCAAGACACGAAGGGGGTAATTCCAAAGCTGTGTGTGTGTGATTGTGCGCATGAGTGTTTATGTGTGTAACTGCTTTGTCAGTGTGTGTGTGTATATGTGTGTGGGTGTGCACATTGTGGAAACGCTTCCATGTGTCTGTTTGTGTGCTATGTAAAGCTGTGTGTGTCTGTATGTTGTATGTGATGCTCTGTGTGTGTGTCTGTATGTTCTAAGTGAGATTGTGTGTGTGTTTGTGTGTTCTATATGAGGTTGTGTGTGTATCTCTAGATGTTCTTCAGTGTAAATGTATGCTTGAGTCCTGCAGTACCGTCTCTATCCTAGAGGAGTCAGTGTTTCTCTTTCCAATGTGTTTTTTGTTATTGATGCTGTCTCGTCAGATGGGTGACACTTTCAATCTCAGTGAAGCTATTGATTTACTGGTCATATTAACATATTGCAATCTGCTCCAATCACACCTCGCCTTGTTGTTGGGCAACTGAACACGTAGGGGGTGTAAATTTGAACATGACTTGTCTTATGTACTTGAGGTGGTACTTCAGCCACCTGGAGTCAGGTGGCTGAGCGGTTAGGGAGTCGGGCTAGTAATCTGAAGGTTACTGGTTAGATTCCCGACTGTGCAAAAAATGACGTTGTGTCCTTGGGCAAGGCACTTCACCCTACTTGCCTCGGGGGGGAATGTCCCTGTACTTACTGTAAGTCGCTCTGGATAAGAGCGTCTGCTAAATGACTAAATGTAAATGTAAATGTACTTATTGGGTTCTGCACAAGCAAGATGACTTCCATCCACAGCAAGCAGAATGAAAGTGAAGCCTTGAGATAGCATAATAGAGACAGAAACATCCAAGTCATTTAGCGACTACAGGCTGTTTGGAGGCTGGATGGAGGAGGAGTGTTCCTAATGTCACAAAGCCTCTCTGGGTGAGTGGAAGGGTGATGCTGGCAGAAGCCGGGGTTTAAATTCCGTTTGGGATTTGGAGATGTGGCAGTTTGGAGATGTGGCAGCAAAAGAGTTTGTTTTAGTAATTTTTTGGCAGCAGGCTTGTGAAAACTACAAACACAGACCCATGGAATTACAGACAACACAGCAGAAGGATTCAAACTCTAGCCTTTCCTTTATTTGCTTTCCAGCTGTATTTTTTTTATCATTCAGTGCTTTTGGGAGAAGAAGGGAAAGGAAAGAGGGACAGAAATAAAGACAGATAAAGAAACTGAGAAATAAACAGAGAGACAGAGAGAGAAAGACAGAGCAGGAGAGGTGTCAGTAGTTAAGCACAGTAAATAACCCCCTCTATAGGGCTCTAATGGTTCCACATGAATATTGGCAGGCTGGCTATGATGACTCTATAGCGCTGTATCAGTAATTTGGTTTTTGAAAGGAGGCTGGCAGTGCTAAGGTCATATTGATCCGCACAACTGCGCTCTGTATGACAAGGAACAGGACCAACAGGAACAGGACCAAAGACTGGTCGGTCTCTGTGTCTCTCTCTGTGTCTCTCTCTGTGTCTCTCTCTCTGTGTCTCTCTCTCTGTGTCTCTCTCTCTGTGTCCCTGTCCCTGTCCCTCTCCCTCTCTCCCTCCCTCCCTCCCTCCCTCCCTCCCTCTCTCTCTCTCTCTCTCTCTCTCTCTCTCTCTCTCCCTCTCTCCCTCCCTCCCTCCCTCCCTCACGCCCTCCCTCCCTCACGCCCTCCCTCACTCTCTCACTCTCTCTGTCTGGGTCTTGGTCTTTCTCTCTCTGGGACTTATAGTTACAGGTTGCAAACGGTTGTTTGTGGCATCTCCACAACATTCTTCTTCTCTTTCTCTCACTATCTCCGTCTCATGCTTTCTATCTTTATTTCCTCACTCCCTCTTTCTCTCTCTTGCCTTCTATTTCTCTTCCTCGTTTTTGCTTTCTCTGGCTCAGTGCAAGGGAAGATGAATAATTTAGGCAACACAAAGAAATCAATGTGGCATCTTTAGTTAATTTGATTTGCCGCATTAGAGAACAACTGCCTGCCTTATCTAATTACACACACATATGCTTGGCTAATTGTTGCAATGTCGATAGTAAACAAGCTACATTCATTCCCAACCAGCTTGCCTCTGCCACCTGATCTGCTGCTCTAACCTTTACATGCGTGTGTGTGTTTGTGTGTGTGTCAGCCCTCTGTGCTGTAGGGCAGTGTGAGCCACTGTGTGTGCAATGTGTGCGATGCTATGAAGTGTGCTTGACTGAGTTCGGAGTGAGACGTGTGTTCCGCAGCATGGAAGGCTATTAGATGTGGAAAAGACTAGAAAATAAAATGTATTGCAATGTGTTTCATTGTATTACACTGTACTGTATTTTAGTAGTGTGTAGTATTTTATTGGAGGTGACAATGTGTGAGAAATTCTGCTGTTTGATTCCAATTTGGATTTACTTTTAGAACTGATTCATTTAGATCAAGGGTCCCCAAACCTTTTTCTGCGAGGGGCAGATAATTTTTCCTTTCTTTAATGTGGGACATGGTCGGTCTGTAACAGAAAATTACATGGGCCGGAGTGACTACCAGTATTATTGTGAAGATTTATTATGATTTTAAATGTATTTATTATGCTAGATTAGTTTATTATTTTGTTATTCACCGTACATCCGTATATCAAGGGAAATATAGCCTATTAAAAGAGCATTATTACTATTGTAATGACCTTTTTCATATTCATTGCTATTGAAATCAAAACATTTACTTACTCATGCATATTAATCAGTGGAAACAGATTTTTTAAATTATTAATATAAATTTTTTCTGGCATTGTTCAGAGGGCCGGTCCAAATGCGTGGGCCGTAGTTGATTTAGATGGTGAAGACAGCGTTAATATCATAACATACTGATGTCTCTCTGCTCCTCCCTAATTTGTGGTAGCATCACAGCACATGGTGGTGGTGTGTGTGTGTATGTGATAGGTACAGTGTTGGGTTTTGGGTGTTGTTCTGCATTAGCTGGTAGCCTGCCTCTCCCCTGCCCAGCCTATCAGTCCTTCCCGTTAATCCAGACATTGGTGGGTGTCATTGGTGTGGTGGACACACACATACAAACGTCTAAATGCTTGCGCGGAGCGACAGAGCGTGGGGGGATTATAGCAGTCATAAAAGCAAGCATTCTAATGGGCTCTCAGATCTGATGTGATGTGTTCATATGGTCAGGGCACTCAGGCCTGCATTAAACCACTCCCTCATCTTGTGACCTCTTCACCCCAAGCAACCTTGGAGAGCCAGCGGTGTGTTTTGGTGTGTATGTGTGATAAAGAAAGAGAGACAAAGAGAGAGAGACAGACTAAGAAAGAGAGAGACAGGAGGTGAGAGAGAGAGAAAGAGAGATTGTGTAAGTGTGTGTGTGTGTGTTTGTGCGTGCGTGTGACTGCATACAGTGCACAGTAAAAGCCCTGCAGCAGCCCAGGGAAATCAGTCTAGGGCCAGTCCCTGTGGAGGTATAGTACTTCAACTTTACATGGGACATGCCACACAAAGTCTGACACTCTGCAGGGGGTACACACATACTAACACACCCTCTCTGTTGCTCCCTTACTCACACACACCCTACCATCCAACCTCCCACATAAACATACAGTCTCTGGCAGTCTCTCTCTTTCTCTCTCTGTCACACACACGCAGAATTGAACAGATTAAACAGTCCTTCCATCACATTGATAAAGCACATAAATAAGACCAAGAATAAATCCCTTTTTCTCATACCTTCCTTCAAAAGTAAAAACTCTGTCATTGCAGTGCTCTAGGTGAAATACCTTGATATCCTTAGCTTCTCTAGTTGGCATTCAATGTTAAAATTTTAATCTAGTGGGATGGATGTTTAAACACAAATGCTAACTTCTGTATCTTTGTCGCCGTTATGGTAATATATTGACACATGCCGTTTTGGATCCACTTAACTCACAGAACACAGTGAGTAGAGAAAAAAGAAGAGAAGAGAAATGGTAGATAAGAGAGGAAAGGGACAAGATTATCAGGATGGCTGTGCTACCCAGAACAACATGTTAAATTGAAGTTCATCACCGACAGGGCCGGAGTGGGGCCACTTTTCAGCCCGGGAGTTTTAGGCTCAAGACCGGCCCACTTTTTTTTGTATACCAAACAGGGCCGGATGCAGCTTGCTTTGACTGGGGATGCAGTGAACTTTTGTGGGGGGTATCATGATTACAGAGAGGGATCGTATAATTTTTTATATTGATACAATTTTTGAGACTGCTTAACGATCTGAGTATTAATCAGGCACGGAGCCAGACGTTGTAAACATTCGAGGCTTAGCCCAAACCTAGTACGTATGGGTTTGATGTGATGCAAGATAGGGACTTCCACTTGTAATGCGAGCGCGCACAGCGCGCAAGCAAAACATTTTGGCCATTATTTGAGCGTAAAATAGTTTTTGAGCTTTATGTAAAATAAACATAGCCGTTTTTCAATTGGTAAAACCTTGTCGAGTGATGCCATCACTCCGGCCCTGCTCCCATCCATCCTCCCTAACGCGTATCGTTACGGTAGGGCCGCCCAGCCCAGCTATCGGTAGCCTATCTGAGAAAACTTTTGGGAAAATACGGGCTATGGACCCAACCAACTCTATTTGGGAGGGGAGAACTCCCTCACATGGTACAACCCATGCAGAGGCTGCGTTGTCAGAATGCGGAACGTGTTTAGCCTACATCCTACAAGAGAAGATAGACTAAAGTGACAAATGTCAACAACAACAAAATCCTCGACCAGCCCAAAAGTGAAGCGGCCCACCGGCAATCGGGAATTCTCCCGGTTACCCACCCCGGCCCTGATCACCGAACAGCTGGGACTGACAGGTGGTTAGGTGGGCTAAGCAATGGTGGGTGAGGCACTGTGACTTTGACTTCTGGAGGACACATCTCCCTGGCCACCTCCTACTATAGATGACTATTGATTGGTTGGATTACATGAGTGACAGCCAACAAACGGTTTATCTACACCTCCTTAACCCCTATCATAGGCCATTCCTTCTCTGTCACATTAAGATGCCCCCATGCCCCCCCCCCCCTCCCTGAACACACACACAGGGGAAGATAAGTAAGGTATCCGGAGTAGAGATGGCATGAAGGGTGAGAGAGGGATGAGAGAAAAGATGGATGAGTGATGCAATTAGTGGAAAAAGTGGAGTCAGGCTGTTGTGTGGAGGTCAATGGGCATTCTGGGTCCACATCCGTGACTGTATGGGGTGGTAGAGGGTATTCCATCAACACACTATCAGACAACACAAACAAACACGGCCTTGTAGGGGTGTTAATCACAGATGGTTCTGCCCAGGCGAGTTACAGACATATTATCTGAATGTGGGCCCATTTGACTTCCTCTACCTGTGTCTACCAACCAATCAATAATGCTAGTCCAATATATCAAACATGGTATGTGTTGTTATTAAGAGAGAGAGATAGAGAGAGAGGAGGGGGGTGTGAAGGAGGGAGGGAGGGAAAAGGGAGGGAGGGGGAGAGAGAGTTCAGTTTGTTAATTACCAGCACAGGGGCACCATAACAGCTAGAACGGCCAACAACAGCAGGAAGACCATAGCAAGATAAAATGCAGATCAATTAATAAACATCTAGTACACTTCCTAATATTATCTTTTGTGTGTGTGTGTGTGCGTGTATAAAAAGTGGGCCTAATTTGAAGTAAAATTAGAACATTATCTTGCTAGTATATGCCATATCCATAAACTAGCAAACTAACAAACATGAAGACAAAAACATTAATTAGAAATAGGTAAATAATAGAATAAATACCAAGGACCACACACACACATACGTCACACACACACAAACACTGACTTTCTAAGAAGATTTGCCAGTAATGCATTCTGATTCTCAGTACAGTACTGATTCTCGGATGCTGGTAAAGAGAGAGAGAGAGAGAGAGAGTGAGAGAGAGAGAGAGAAAGAAAGAGAGGGAGAGAGAAATATGTGAACATGGATATGAAATGTGCATGTAATGACACATGCAGGTTTGAAGGAAGGAAGAGCTTGGAGGAAGCTGCTATGATCCAGACATGCAGCCTCTGAGAGCACATGCTGCAGCACACATGATCACATGATAAGGGTTTACACACTGATACTGCTGTCTAGGGTTAAACACACACACACAAGCTTGTATGGCTATTCTTGTGGGGACTCACAATTCAGTCACTTTCAAAATCCCGTTTTTCAAAACCTCTAACCTTTGCCCGATCCTTAATTTTACCCCAAAAACCGAACCAGAATCATCATCCATTTTCATCCGCTTATCCAGGGTTTTGTCATGGTGGCAGCTCCTCCTGGGGGATCCCAAGGGATGAAATATATAATCCCTCCAGTGAGTCTGGGTCTACCCTGGTGTCTCCCCAGCAAACCTCCAAAGGAAGGCGCCCAGGAGGCATCCTAGTCAGATGTCTGAACCATTTCAACTGTCTCCGTTCGATGCGAAGAAGCAGCGACTCTACTCCAAGTCCTCTCCGGATGTCTGAGCTCCTCACCCTATCTCTAACACTGAACCCAGCCACCCTAAGAAGGAAACCAACTATGGTACAACACCCGCATCACTGCTGATCGGGTACCAATCCGACTGTCAATATCAGGCTCTTTTCTCCACCACTCGTGAACAAGATCCTGAGATACTCCTTGGTACCTGCTGGGGGCAGCAACTCACTCTCAACCCGGAGGGAGCAATCCACCGTTTTACGGTAGAGAATAGGGGTGGAACGGTACACTGAAGTCACGGTTCGGTTCATACCGCGGTTCAGACATCACAGTTCGGTACGAGTTAGGTACAACGGAGGGAAAAGCAAAACAAACCAGGTTCCTCTACGAGTGAATACGGCCCATTGAAGATGACATGTAAATTCCAATTGCGTCAGTAATTTATTTGGCCCTATTTGTATGTGTATCTAATGGCTGGTTAAGCACTGTAGGGAGAAGTAGATTTTTTTTGTTTGTCTCATTCCAGTGATTGGCACACCTGGGTGATGGCGTTGGATATTTTTTGTCATTTAGCACACGCCAGATGCGTTATGCGTTAGCATGTTAGATGTATTTCCAGTCACATACCCCACAACCAGTGACGTGCGGTGATGTCAGTAAGCGCCTAGGCACTTAAATGGGAAAATGTGTCCAAACTTTTGACTGGTAGCCTACTGTACATGTTGAAGAATACAGGATCGAAGTGCGCGAGTGAGTTTTTCGCTTGTTGTCCACAGTGAACGGACAGTAAAAGCACTGCTTATTCAAAAAAAAAAAAATCGTACCGTCTAATAACACACGTATTGCATATATAAATCACAATAATAAACAGTAAAAATACAAATAAAAGTTTATTAAATAAAATGATTTAATAAAAATGTTTATGTTTGAATTTTTGCAGGGTAGGCAGTGCCTACCTTGCCTACCCAGACTGCACGTCTCTGCCAACAACTGCTGAACCACGCCGACACACAGTGCTCGTCTTATCCACCACTCTCTCGCCTGTACTACTGTAACTGAATGGGAAACCGAAGTTTTCCCAAACTTGCAATCTTAAAACGGCCGGCAGGTCCTCTATCTCTCGTGGGTCGCCACCACTCGCCATACTCGTCCTTAGTGCTGCTAGCTAGCCTATCTCTGACTCACGGCGGCGCCAATCAGAGCTTCAGAGCTACAGATTAGATGTCCCGAAAGAACACGAGTATCTAACAGTAGTTCCGCATTACATTAATTAATTTGCACGCAAGTTTTATTTATTTTTCTATTGTGTATTCTCTGTGTAATTTCATGCACCGAACCGTGACGAATATGTACCGTTCCACCCCTAGTAGAGAACCATGGCCAGAGACTTGGAGGTGCTCACCCTCATCCTGACTGCTTCACACTCGACTGCAAACCGCCCGATGGCATGCTGAAGGTCTGATGAAGCCAACAGAACCATGTCATCTGCAAGAAGCAAATACAAAATTCAGAGGTTCCCAAACCGGAAAATCTCCTCACCCTGGCTTTTCATGGCAACCTCTGCCAGGGATATAGGTGAGGCTTTCCCCAAGTCTTCAGACTCTGGCTCCTCTTTCCACCACTTGACAAAATACCCAGTCTGGGTCAGCAGTTCTCCCCCCTGGATGAGCACAGTCTGAGCCAGGCCCTGCTTTCCCTTCCTGAGTTGCAGTTTGCCAGAACTTCGTTGACGCCATCCGAAAGTCCTTCTCCATGGCCTCCCCGAACTCCTTCCATGCCCGGGTTTTTGTTTCAGCGACTGTTGAAGCCACAGCTCTTCTGGCCACCCAGTACCTGTTTGCTGCTTCAGGAGAACCCTGGGCCAACCATGCCTGAAAGGCTTCCTTCTTCAGCTTGACAGCTTCCTTCACTGTTGGTGTCCAGCGGGTTCTTAGATTACTGCTAAGACAGGCACCAATGACCTTCTGACCACAGCTCCTACCAGCTGTCTCTACAATGGAGGCTTTAAACATGGTCCACTGGTACTCCATGTCCCCAACCTCCCCTGAGATGCATGAGAAATTCTTCCAGTGGTGGGATTTGAAGACCTCACAAACAGGAAATTCCGCAAGACATTCCCAGGCCACCCTCACAACACGTGTGGGTTTACCAGTTCTGTTTGGCAGTCTCCCCCGCCATTGGATCCAACTCACCACCAGGTGGTGATCAGTTGACAGCTCTGCTCCTTTCTTTACTCAAGTGTCATCAGACATATGGTCTGATGATACGACCACAAAGTCGATCATCAATCTTCGGCCTAAGGTGTTAAGGTTCCAAGTACACTATTGAACAACCTTATACTGAACCCTAATCCTAAACCTAACCCCAGCTCCAAACGCTAACCCTAAACCTAACCCTAGCTCCTAACCAGGGTCGGACTGGGACCGAAAACAGCCCGGGACTTTGAAACGCAGACCGGCCCGCGACCTGTGTACAGTTGCTTAATACAAATAGGCTATATAATACTAAAGTATCATGCAGTGCTATCGAAGACTGTTAACAAAATTAGATCTAATACAGTATCTAAAAATGAATATGGCAATTCTCCCTTAGTTTCTTTTTCCTTGCTTCTCTCTGTTTCTGCATCTGCTTTTAAATGTTGTAAAAGAACAATAATCAGTTAACTATAGTCAATAATGAAAATCAATTCAACAAACTAATTTCCATATAATAACCCTGTTAACATATAGTCTACTGTGTACAGTTGCATTGCTGCACCTGTCAAATTCTCTCCACTTGACCCTTTCAGCACAGCCTCCATCTCTTTCCCCGTGTCACCTGTCGCTGCACAGAACAGAACAAATAAGACAATTGCATTTGAAAAGCACATTTAATTTTTAAAGCCAAAAAAACATGTTGTGCATATTTAAAAGAGTGCCCTTTTCTCTTGGCCATTTCTTTTCCTTCATTTAAAATATATAGCCTATATATTGGCTAACAGTAATACCAAATGTATAATGTTTTTAGAAAAATGAAAACAATATGGTTTGGATATTTGAATTTTCTAAATGTCGACAATGCAGCTGCTTGCACCTGACGCCTCTGGTAGGCTACTGCCGCATCTTGGGGCTGCAGACTTTCTCTCTCACTTAGCTTGGCTTTTGCCAGACTAAACATTTGTTCAATGTTTTTACATTTTGCAGCATTTTGCAGGAGTGCCCGTTGTTTTTTGTTTTCTTGCTTTTTCCGCTCCACCCTTTTCTCCTTTTCTTTTCCTTTCCATTTCTTTGCAAAAGAAACAACAATGTTTTTAGCAATAGCTAAAATAGCTGTCTCGGATGCAAACGACTTTTAAAACACTGCACGCGATCTCATTGCTTCCACCCACTCCAACTAACTGGCCGTACTTGGAAAACGATAGATTTTTGACCAATCGCGATCTGTAAACCGGACGGACAAGTGCAGCGTTCAAGTTTACACGGGGGGAATCCCCACCCCCACCCTTCGGATTTTGTATCGCTCCAGTTAAACATTTTCTTGGTATTCAGGCCGTCCTCAAAGTGAGCGTAAACTATTAGGCTATTTTTTTTTGCATAGTGCCGTGGCCATAGCGGCCGTTAGTTGGATGGCTGTTCGGGAAATCTCCCGATTCTCCCGATGGCCAGTCCGACACTGCTCCTAACCCTAACTCTTAAGCTATTCCTAACTCCTAACCCCAACCCTACATGTAATTCTAATCCCAACTCAAATTTGAACCCTTATCATAAGCCCCCTAAAATCCCCTAGAAATAGCATTTGAATTTCTGAGGACCAAGAACATTTCTCTACAAATTTACAATTCCAAACACATGCAGACCCACACATGGATAGACGTGCAACTACACAATAAATGTATTGCTCACATAAAGACCCCCCTCGTATAATGTAGAATTGTATAGTCCTATACTGTGTTATAGTCCACTCCTGTACTACCCAGTTAGCCTCTCTATTGGAGGACTGTTATCCTGGCATCTAATCCCAATCTCTATACAGCTCTATACCCACTGCCTGCCAGCCTGTAATTGATCAATCTGGAATAAGGCTAACAAAACCACACACAGACATACCTATTCAAACAAACAAGAACACACACATGCCCTCTCTGTCTTTATGCTGGGATAACGAGGGTCATCAGGTTTTGTACAAACTACCAATTGTACAAAATAGTGGACCTGGGACTAAGCACCTCCCTCTGCAAGTGGATCTTCCACTTCCTGACGGGAAGGCCACAGGTGGTGAGAATCGGTGACCGCACCTCATCCGTACTGATCACCAACACAGGCACCCCCCAGGGCTGTGTGCTCAGCCCTCTCCTGTTCTCCTTGTTCACTTACGACTGTGTGGCAACGCACAGCTCCAACCTCCTTGTTAAGTTTGCTGACGACACAACCATCGTGGGCCTCATCTCTGACAGTGACGAGTCAGCCTACAGAGAGGAGGTTGACACCCTGACATCATGGTGTCAGGACAATAACCTCTCTCTTAACATCAGCAAGACCAAGGAGATGATTGTGGACTATAGGAGGCGGAAGGAGGATGAGCATGCACCCCTACACATCAATGGATCGGAAGTGGAGAAGGTCAGCTGCTTCAAGTTCCTCGGGGTGAACATCAGCAATGACCTCACCTGGTCTGTTCACACGGACAAGGTGGTCAAAGCGGCCCGTAAGCGCCTCTTCTTCCTGAGGAGACTGAAGAAGTTTGGTATGGACTCAGTCATCCTCACTAACTTTTACAGATGCACTATCGAGAGCATTCTGACTGGTTGTATTACAGTGTGGTATGGGAGCTGCACAGACAGGGACCGCCAGGCCCTACGAAGTGTGGTCCGTTCTGCTGAGTTCATCATCGGCAGGAAGCTCCCAGCCCTACAGGACACCTACCACACACGTTGCCTAAGGAAAGCCGGCAGGATTCTAAGAGACTGTTCCCACCCATCCTTCAGTCTCTTTACCCCGTTGCCTTCTGGCAGGCGTTACCGCAGCATCCGGTCGCGCACACGCAGACTGGACAACAGTTTCTACCCAAGGGCCATCAGGCTTCTGAATGGACACTGATATGGACATTGATTTACTGCACACTAGTCACTTATACACTGTCACTTTCAGCTACTGGTTGCACTATCAGTAACATTGCACTACTGTACCTCACTGTACCTCGCCACTAGGCTCCTGTATGGTCATTGACTTAGTCACTGATCTGCAAATTTGCACTATTGTACTGTACTCCACTTAGGTTAGAATAGGTTATAGGGTTGAAACAGTTTTTATGTGCATTTAGGGTTAGTATAGTACACTATTTATTGTTATCTGTAATTTAGGAAGTTTTAGTATTAGGGTTAGTATAGTCGATTATTTATTGCTATCTGTATATTTAGGAAGTTTCACTTATTTAAGATCAGCATAGATGTAAATTATGTTCCGTGTACTTATATGTTATGTCATGCCAGGTGCTTGCGTTGTCTTGTCTTAAGAATTTCAGTGCCCAGTCTAACCTTGTGTTGTTCTGTGTACCTGACAAATAAAAGACTTGAACTTGAACTTGAACTCTTCAACCTTAACCTGGCTATAGTACTCTCCAGGAGACCACACAAGTTCAGACCAGGTTCAAATGAAGTGCTTGGTAATAGCTCTGGCATGGCCTGCCTGCTGTGGCTATGAATAGGCAGCATGGATGGCCTGTCACAGGCCATCAGCCTGGGCTCCACTCTGTTGGAATGTTGAAGGTCAGAATGAAACAGGCTGCTTCTGCATTGGTCCGCAACTCAAGGTTGTCCATAATCTCTACTGATATTCAGATAACGTGTGTTCTCTGCCCCGCTAACCTAAACGGACGGACAGATGACAGGAGGCCCCACAATAAGTGGAAACAACCACACAGAATCAGAACATCTGCATATTGTAACACTCCGACAGGATAGCCAGAGATAGCAGACTGTGACAGCTGTGTAGTCACCAGTCAGAAGACCTTTCAGCTTCCTTGAAAACTCAACCATGCAGAACCACAAGTCCTGGACGTTTCTGTCATTGGCAACTCCCTCCCCCTCCTGGAGATCTGCTGTCCAGAGGGTCATTAGGACCTAACCACACCATGGTACCTAAATGTCAAGTGACTGACAGATAGATTGGACCAATGATATACAAACTTGGCCGAACAGGGAAAACGACGATCCGAGATTAGGTTGTGTCTGCTCTCGGATCGATATTCCTCTTGTTACAGGGATTGTCCGATTGTATTTCAGTTTGTTAGAAGTGATTACCTTACCAGCAGTCCTCCTAGAGGTGGGGCTGCTTTGAGGTGGGGGAGGGGCAGAGTGTGCTGGGGGGAGAGGGACAGTCACGGAGAGGGGCAGTGATCGACTGAGCCAAGCTGAGGGATCAATAGTGTCGTGGGCCAGAGTGTGATATGCCTCCCTGATTGAGCTCAGTGTTCCTTGGGCCTCAGTGTTACAGAGCAAATAGTATTTTCCAAACTAAGAAACAGCATGTAGGCACGCTTGCGCGTGCATACACACATACACACAGTCACACACACAGAGGGGAACATTTCATCATCCTCAGATTCAATAAATCTCAGATCTAGCAATACCCTGGAATAACACCCCTGTAAAAAAAATCTATTTTCCATCTCTACTATTCATCGTGCTGCCCTCGAACACAAGAATGACTCTGAAAGATACAGCTTTGGGGAACACAAAGAGCCCAATATGCACACACAGACCCAAGCCTAGACCAAGCCTAACAAACAGGCCATTCTGTCTTTGAACTAACCTAAAACCAAATCCCAATACATGTTGTACTCACCAGCCTAGTACACACACCCAAGACACAGATCTAACACTGCAAGACACATTAAAACCAGGACAGCAGAGATTAACTCCAGAACTCACCCCGTCTTGGCAAAGTTGGTCCAGTAGGTCATCACCACCGCACTGAGCATGATGTCGTTCTTGGAGAAGTTGCAGGGGAACAGGTCGGAGGGTCCGATCATGGGAGCGCCAAAAACGTAGGGCACCTCGTCGCCGTGTGCCGCGTCTGACCAGGCGGGCTTCATCAGGCTCTGACAGTGGTGGTAGAAGGCATAGAAGTAGGTGGGCGAGCCGTATCGTGCATGGAGGTCTGCCGTCACCACTGACGGCTCCACCCACTGGTGGTCGGTGAACAGGGCCACCAGGGTCTTCCGGCGCGTCTCTGGGTTGTCGCGGTCAGCCCAGTCCGTGTACATGAACTTGATGGTTTCCCTCAGGGTGTCCTTTCCCTCTGGGTAGCCATACAGGCTGTCCACAAAGTCTGACACAGAGAAGTCAAAGTCGTTCCCGGAGACGCCGTCCTCAGAGTCCACTACGTTCTCCACAAACCTCAAACCTTCGCCCTGGTTGACACCCAGCATGATGTCGTAGTTGAGGAACTCGCCCTGCTCCATTAGGATCTCTGGGTCATCGGGTATGACGTCACCGTCAATGACGGGTCCAAAGGCTACGTGGTAGCGAGCAGGCTGGATGTCCTGTTCCACCAGCTCCCTGGAGCTCTTCTTCCTCAGGCAGTCCACCATGTCCAGAGTGTCCAGAACGTTACAACCCACCTGCAAAACAAGAACCACATTCACACACAAAAGTCATAATCAGGAACAGTCCAAATCCAAGTCAGACAGAAAGAGGGAGAGAGTCAGTGGGAGGCAGTCCGAGTGGGAACTAGAACTCCAATTAGAAGAGATGAGAGGAAGGGTACCTTTTCAGCCAGGAGGCGTGTGTACTTGACAGGCTGATAGTTGACAGCCCAGCTGGAGAGGGCACTGCCACTCTGGATGATGGCCCTGTGGAACAGTCCTGTGTGGACAGACAAAGGGGAGCAGAGGGGAGGCGTTCAGAGGGGATGTGAAATTTACAAAATGGCAAAAAGAAAAACATGAACCTAATTGTTGGACACACACACACATAGACACACAGACACACTCACTCAGTCACGCCTGCTTCCAGAAAATGAGCATGATAGTATCATGCTTGTTCTACTGATGGCTACAGATGGTGTGGCCTACAGACAGGCACAGAAAAGAAAGGAGCCGGAAAAAGAGGAAAGGGGGAGAGGAGGAGTGGAAGGATGAAACAGAAAGACAGAGGACTGCAGAGGAGAGGAGGAGCATGTGGAGAAAGAGGATGAAAAGTGAAAAGGAAGTGGTGATGAATGATGAGAGGAGGTATAAGGGGGATGATGAAAAGGAGGGATGGGGGATGTCCTCATAGTCTGCCATGTCTGTGTTCTTCCTGCACTAGTGCTAATCATCCCAGCATGCTTGCGTGTGTGTTCAGAACAGATGCTTGTTTCTGAAGCTCTGAAGGTACATGGGACTCATTTAGAGTCTGGGGGGAGGGGCCATGGCAGGATGGTTGAAGTGTATTATATAATACACTAACTATATAGTCAGTGTGTCATGGCACTGCATCACTGGATTAGACTACTCTTTGTAAAAAGTTTTAAGTAAACGTACTACAATGATTGTTTTTGACAGATTATTACCTATAGGATTGCGCTTCGATTAGACAACATTTTAAGCATGTGGATTTGTATGTGTGTGTGAGCAGCTGCGCTCCAGCTCAAGCCCTGGCCCATAGAGGTCCTGTAGCTGTGACTCTGCAGGATGTGTGTGTGTGTGTATGTGCATGTCTGTGTGGACGATGGCCTGTGTAGAGTCCCTGGGAGGGGAAGCAGATGTCAAGGATTTCAACCACTTGAAAGCATTAGAGGGCCAGTCCAGAGATGAAAGATGGACGCCTGGGGGCAGAGGGGGCTGGAGCTTAATCCTGCCCTGCCTTCCTATACCCCTCCTTCTCTGTAATCCCTTTTTCTCCCCCTCTTCTACTCCTCATCTTTCCCTCTCCATTTCTCTCCTCCCTATCCTTACCCCTCCTCTCCCCTATATCCCTCACTACTCGCCCTCCTTCTCTCTTCTCTCCTCCGTATAAACAGCAGTTGTCATTGTACGCAGATACTCTGAATCCCAATGTTGCTGCCACGCTACAGACACACACTCTCCACAGACACAGACTAACACACACTATCCAGAGACATAGCCACACTCTCTATATACACACTCTCTTTACAGATCCAGGCACAGGTCGCAACCATTCCGGGCTTTTGATATATTTCATGTCACCTCAGGTGCGTCTCTGGAGATTCCACAAAGTTTGCCATGGAGTAGATGTCGGAAGGGAGGACAGACAATGAGGGTTCTCCTCCTAAATTACCTTTTCATCTGTGATTTCTTAGACAACAGAATTTACGTCCTAAACCACAATTGGAATAAAGACCATCAATGGGTCAATCGAGCAAAAAAAAAGTATAGAGCTGTATGCCATCTATGTAAATTAGATTTTCCATTGGATAAATGTTCAGGTTGTTTGTGACTTGAGTCACTCTTGAATAAATTGTTAACTTCCTGTCTTCTGGGTGGCTCATTGGCACCCAAGTAAAAAACACCCCTCTCCTTCAAATTGTTTAACTTGAAACTTACTTTGTGTCTTTTTCTGTTCAATGCGCGGCCCACTGGCTGGTTAGCTAGATAATTCATCATACTTGGCTAGGTAAGTCTATTGCAGCTTCGTTGTTCAGCCTATGAATAACCAGATAGCTAACATAAAACATATACTGGTTTGCCTTCCTGCTGCTGTTTTTTGTCTGAAGTTCATCCCCTAATAACTGAAATTGATATTATTAAAAAATCGCTGGATAAACAACTAGTTACCCATCAGCTTTAGTGGTGTTAGCTTGGAATAAATGTTTTGCTCAGCAGCAATAGCACCTTGCTACAGTAGTTACATTAACTTAACAAATCTGTACTGTTACGAGGCTCAGCTGGCTCACATCTTACATTTACATTTATGCATTTAGCAGACGCTTTTATCCAAAGCGACTTCCAAGAGAGAGCATTACAAAAGAGCATAGGTCACTGATCATAACAACGAGATAGCCCCAAACATTGCAAGCAGCCAAAACATGAAGTATACATTGTGAAAAACCAAATAAGTGCCAAGGGGAAGAACCATAAGAGCATGCAGTTAAACAAGTTACAATTAAACAACATGAAACTCAAAAAAAAGTGCAAGAGTGTACCTGTAAAGAAGAAGACAAAAACAACAGTCAACAGTAAAATATTTCACAGCGAGTACAAGAATTTAAAACCGTCACAACTAACCAACAGGAGCAACAAGTCTCTCAATACGAGTCATTGTGATCCTGGAGGAAATTAACATCAGGTCCAGCCAAGCATTCCTAAGTGCAGTTGGTAGGCAGACATATTTGTATTCAGAAATCAATATATCATGTCTGTTCATCCTTTCTACAGTCACATTAGACTTTAGGGGTGCTTTTTAAGTTTGGCCCCTGCAACTCCTGTGGTCTGTACATGTGCCTGGGTGACAGTGATCATACTTTAACATCCTTAAAGGGGTCATTGACTGGGTTTTTGGGGTATTTCACACTGTTCCTTAAGGTCTCCGAATAGGGTATGTAACATTGGTTGGGCTGAAAATGGCCCGGGTGCTGTTCTATGAGCCCTGATGCATCCTGTGAAATAGCCCTGGGAAAAAAACAAGAGGTATGCTCATGAATATATAGATGAGCTGCGCGCTGATTGGTTGGTTTACAACGAGTGAAGCTGCGGAGCAAAGACACAACACGGCCAACAGCACTCACTGAAACATCGAAGGTGGAGACTTGAAATAAAAACGTACAAATAAATCTATTGTGTCTACACAACACTGTTTTCAACAGATTGACTAGATATCATTTGAAATGATAACGTTAGTTGTTTCCACTTCTGTTGTCGAAGCAAACGGGAACGACTTAGGTGGGTAACGTTAGCAGTACAGTTTAGCAAACAAACTATCCTGATTCAACTCAGCTTCAGTAAGCTCTAGCTAGCTTGCTGAAAAATAGATCTGGACAAACATGCATCTTGAATTGTAGATTTACATGACAACACAGGTTATTTATTTGAATGAAACACAGTCAGGAACATGAAATAACGTTAGCCCCATTTCCAATAAACTAAATCATCACACATTCTACCGATGCTAGATACAGGCAGTATACGTTAGCATTGCTAATAATTGTTAGCGACAACATCATACTACTGTACAGCTTGCGGCTGTGATGAACATAAGGTCGGAACAGCACCTCTTTTCAGCAACAGCTTCATAGCAAATCCTGCTTTACATTGTCCCAGGTTTTCAAAACTGTCCTCGGTGAAATGGTTCGAGCAAATGTGTAATTGAGGGTCGAACTGCACAGGGATGTTCTCATAGACAAACATCACAGCCCGTCGAGTGTTTGGTTCCTTAGGAAGACTCTGAAAAGTGTATGAGAAGTGCATTCCCTGTACAGCCTGGAACATTGCAATGGTCCATTTTCAATATCCTTTAAAAACTTACAAACGTTCTCCTTTGTAATTCCCGTGGAAGTACACAGAGCAGCGCGCAGCTAAACTAGTGTCTGAGATCCTGGGCCAGAACACCAGAGGGCTGGTCTGTATGTAAATGTTGGGGCGTGATAAAGGTGATGCTACATTTGTGACGTCACAAATTCAGCTTTTTCGAAACCGATTATTTTACAGCTGCAGATTCAAGTTGTGAGATTTAGATAGGAAAGAGGTGTCAATGGACTTTGAGGTTCACTGTATGTCAACTTTACCCACCGAACTGTCGTTATTCAACTATGACAAGGTCAAATCGGTTTTGCAATCAATGACCCCTTTAACAGTTATTTAAAAAATCCAATGTGTAATGAATGCCACTTGGATATGACACAGGAAACATTGCTGGGCAGCATGATCGAGAACTAGCAAACGATCAGGGCAATGCACCCACAGCACAAGCCAATGGGACCATTCCAGTCTTCTAATTGGTAATTGAATGGTCATATACATCATTACCAGGAATGCACATTTGAAAACATTCACAAGTAAAAAGGTACTTTCTGTTTCTTATTCTGAACTCGTCTTTCCCCACAGATGCGTCAGAGGAGATGCCAAGGGAAGGACGTTCACTGCTGGTCATGCATGCGGCACCTCTGTCTGTATCAGACCCAGATAGCTGGATGCAGAGACTAAGACCATGAAGCATAACATTAATTAATTTTAAACAATTGTTTGATTTGAAATGTGTTCATTATTCAGGCAAAGCAATTCAAATCTAATCAGCTGAAGACTTTATCCACACAATTAACGGTGGTTACATCAATCAACTACAACTTTCACAGAAGTTTTACAATATGGGAAATATAATGTGCGTACACATTCCACACTATCCAGATATACAGACACACTCTCTACATACATACTTGTTTAATAGATATAGACCCACCCTCCAGAGCCACAGACCATATTCCCAGGTCCACCAACAGCATGTCCAGGGCTACAGACACACAAAGCCATGAACACAAAGATCCACAGACCTCTGGAGGTGTTATTAATCTCAGTAAAGGTACAGCAAAGCAGGCACATAACCTCCCTTATCCAGACCAGGTTGAAATAAAACAGGATCAGATCAGATCGCATTTGATTTATCTTAAAGTCTTAGAAACTCTTATTTTATTTTTCTAAACATATGAACAATTTTAGAAATGTATTGCTTAAACACATTACAAAGACTATTAACTATGTAGTACTGAATTGTGGAGTTTTAGGCACCCGATGATTAATAAATTAACAAATGAAATGGATCATCATGGAAGGACAAACAAATCGCAACACAGTTATTTCACTAGAGAGCATCTGCTGGATTAAAACGTTAAGTGACTTACTGATTCTGTAACGCACACTCCAGTCTCAGGTTCCATAGAGCAGTACACACAAATAATACACACACATGCACACACACAAAGGCCATGCCATCTTCCTCTCCTTCAATCTCCTCCTATCGAAGTGTCAGTCCTTTGTACCTGGCATGTTTAGCTTTGTAAAGGCAACAGATATGCGCCTGTCTGTCAGTCTGGGCTGACACCTCGGCACGGAGACGATCCATCACTGGCTCACTCCGCTGGCAGATTGAGGTCAGCCTGAATTATGACTGGAGCTCCGGGGTAATCACTCATCACCCCCCCCCCCCCCCTCCCCTTGGCTCCCCTCCGCTCCAATGTAAGTGGTGCCCAGCCGGGGGGTGTGTGTATGTGTGACTATGTGTGAGCGGGAGGCTGCGGTTGGCCGACCCTGACCGGGCTGCCCCTCTCTAGATGGCCGTTAAACGCAGAGCCGTCGAAATGAGGCGCGGGCCTCATTGGTCGAGCAGGTCACAGGTAATTTACTGTTGATAGAATAGGGCGACCTTGGGGCATGACAACCACTACGGTACTAATTCGGCACACATAAATGCACACACACAAATTGACGTACACACACACACACAGCCCAATCCCCTTCCTGAGGGTGCAGAGATTTCAGCCATTCTCCACACACACACACGCACACAAACACAAAACAGCAGAAGCCCTCAGTCAAGTAATCTATGCTTGGCATTTACATGTGTGAGAATGCTATGGAAAGGCCCTCAGAACAGACTCAGTCATCGCCTGCCTGACACGGCATGACTCTTCAGATCCCCAGCCCTCATAGGCTAGCATGCAAAATAGGCTAGCATGCTCAGACTAAGACAATGACAAATGAAACACTGAGAAAGAAGATTCTACTTAGATGATGTTGAGGAAGGAAACTATCCTAAGCTTGTTGATGACAGATATTCTGCCAAGCCATCTAAATGCTGGTGCACCCCAGAGCCAGTTGGAGTGTGTCACTGTATTGTAGGGGGTTTACAGTAATATTGGCCAAACAAGCAAAACAATTTCCCCCTATGTTTGAAGGAAGGGGAAACTGAACAGTGTATTAACATTAACCAAATAATGCCAATACCAATATAATAGTTGTTTGACTCTATAAATATTTTAACGATCTGAAACACAAGTATCAAAACGCAAAGCGCAAGTAACTTTGTGGGCTGTTGCTATTATACCAGCGGGATAAATTACTTTGCGCCTGGCGCAAATCTAAAATGGGTTGGTCTGAAGTAGCTACATTACTAATGGGTGTGGTTTGGGCGTAACGTGCAATAAACCAATCAGAGCGTCATCTCACATTCCCTTTAAGAGCAGGCGCGCTTGTTCCATGGCGGATTGCTATTATAACGGCGGATTTGCCAGGCGCACGCCAGGAGCGGTTCACAGCCGAGGAGACCGACGTTCTCATCAGGGCCGTAAAAGATAGAGAAGTGACATTGTATGGGAAAGGCAGAGCAGTTTGCCCACTCTGCTCATTCAAATTCTTAGTCTAATTTTTATATATTTTATATTTTTTAAATTGTTATATTTTTAAATTGTTTAGTTATTAGAATTAGTTTAACCATTGTACTTTTTTACTTAATTTAAGACCCGTATATGTTTATTGTTTGCACCTTCCTGCCACAGTAAATTCCGTGTTTGTGTAACATACATGGCGAATAAACCGAATTCTGATTCTGATTGGGATGGTAGAATAAACCCACCCAAATTAGCTTCAGTTAAACAGGCGTGGGAGGAAATTGCCACAATTGTTACAAATCAAGTTCACATACATAGAGAACTTCGCAGGAAGAAGACCCTGGCCTTGCCAGAAGTACGCACGGGCCATGCATGCGCCCTTAAAATAGCATCTGAATAACGTGCCATTGACTTTAGACTGTTTTTCCTGGTCTCTGGCGGAATTGTTTTTCTGAAACAGCAAAATAGCACCAGGGAACGTTTGCGCCAGAACACGCCTCCTTTTTTCAATGAACCGCCCCCGGGAGCGCAAGGTCATTCCCTAATTTACCGACGTGCGTCTGTGGAGGGAAAAGACTGCTTTGCGTCGAGTACAAACTAGGAATGATACTTGCGTCGTTGACAAAGTCAATTGCGCTGGGTGCAAGATAGGGCCCAATGGGTTAAATCAGAGCAAGAATGGTGAAAGTAATGTTAAATTAAAATATACATTTAATAACATTGCAAATGAATGAAATCAATTACAAGGCAAATATGTTACAAAATGAAGGTTAACTCTTACCTACTCTACCATGATTATTGTAAATCAGAGAGAAAGCAATAGGTGAGGAAGGAGAAGGAGTAGGACAAGCTAGAGCTGAGGAGAAGGCCTCGGGAAATGAAGAATCCAAAGAACAATGCTTCACAATTCCCTTTATACCCAAGAACAACCAATCACACCACATCTTGAACCTTACTTATCAACATATGACTAGCAATGCGACAGTAAGTTACGCAATGAGATGTGAGAGCCATCAAGTAGAGACTCCATCCAGCAACTCCAGATTTTAGCATATGAGAGGTGGGTGCAGGGTCACACCCAGCCCTACAGTATCTACAGTGTTGATTGTCCTTGTTATTTTTGACATCAGCACGATGTATACATTTCTCCATGGTGAGGCAGAATATTTTGTCAAACCACAGTAGCAGAACAGGTAATTCAACCAGTCTGGCAGAAAGCTACATGAGATGAAAATCTTCCTGCAAAACCATGACAACTTCAAACAATGTCCTTCAATAAAGCAACCAGAAACCAGTAATATAGCTGAGCTTGAGGCATATTTGATGTAATGGCTTTCTTTCTGGCTTGCTACCCAGCCAACTTTCTCCCTTTCTTATTCCTCCTGTTTCAATGTACAATGTGTTGAAAGGAAAGGAAAGAACTGAACACAGAAAAACATGCCTTGGGAATATATTCTACTGTACCTAGCAGTCAGCCTCTGGTTGCAAACATGGCCTTGAGCTTTCAATGATTAGATAACTGAAGTCAGTATTTCACCTGATTTTCACAGCTATTCAATGTAAAATGGTACTCATGTTTACAGCTTTAAAACAATGTGATATTTTTCCCCACTCTGTAACTACTCTCACTTGGGCCCCCTCTTTTTCACCCCCTCCCTCCTCCATGTCTCAGAGGACCTGTGCTGAGTCCATCCCTGCTGATTATTAGACATAAGCCTCCGTTCACTGGAGCCTGAATCCTCTGAGTCCTCTTAACTTCACTGCCTCTCTCTCCCTCCTCCCCTCCTTTCCCCACCCGACCCCTCCTCTCCACCTCCCCTCCACGTCCCTTCCTCTCATCCCCTCTTCTCCCCTCCCCTCCTCTCTTCTTCCCACACCCCTCCTCTTTCCTTTATCCTCTACCTCCATCCATCCCCCCTCCCATTGTCTTCCATCTCTCCCACCCTCCCCTTTACCTATCCCACCCCTCACCTCATCTCTTTTTCTCCCACCACTTGCTTGCACGCAATGCCCTTACAGACCACTAGTTTACAGTACAGCACTCAGCTGGACTCACTCGATAAACATAACCTATGCTCTCTCCTTTTTTGGTGGGTCTCTCCTTCAGTTAACCTGTGCCCTTCCACTATAATCTAATTTCTGTCTTTCTCCCCCTCTCTCCTTCCTGTCATCCCTGGTGTAGTTATGGTGCCATGGGTTCTTATACAGCTCTGTCACCTGGAGCATGTAACAGCCCTCAGGACACATGTCCTTGTGATGAGAGCCCAATTCTACCCTTTGTATTCCTCCTATCCTTCTCTCACCCCTGCTTACCTCTATTCCTTGACTCTTCGATACTTAAATCCACCCTTTCCTCTCCTGTCCTCTCCTCCTCTTTTGCTCTCCTTTCCTTCTTCTTCTAAGAAGTAACAACAGAGTTCAGTTCCATGCCTCACACACACACACACACACACACAAAAAGTCAACCAGCACAAACACACAACCTTGCTGTTAGATGGTGGTGCATTAGACTAGGGAGTATCAGGGCCCCAAGCAATACTAACAAGTCTTTGTTACATTCATATTCTGCGACTTGTTCTGTGTGTGTGTTTTGTATCGCTTGTGTCGTAAACTTCAAATCGATCCTGCTGCGGTTTGAAAGGGCAAGTGGTTGCCGCGGAGACGATGGCACTATCGCTAAGGAATATCTTACACTTCCTGCTATTCCTGAGGCTGTGTGGACGCGCTGGAAGCTGGCATATAAAGGCAGGCGGTCGGGGTAAGAGGTATATGTGTGTGTGTGTCTATGTGTGATGAAGTATTTGAGTGATTATGTGCGACAACGTGTACGTGTCGGAGGGGGGGGGGGTTGAGTGCATCAGTGAGACCTGTGTTTTGTTCTTCTATGTGTATTTCAGCATTAACAATGCAACATGACATTAGATGGCTCAAATAGGTCAGGTAACTTTTATGATTCACCCTTCACTTTTGATGTGCGCCTCTACCTTTTCTACCTCTATTTGTATCTCTCTCTTACTGTACAACTATATATATGTATATGTATATATGTGTGTTTGTGTGGGAGGTCTTTCTTCACCCCTCATCAATCTTTAGAAATGTTATTTCTCACTTTCACTTGATCCTTCTTCCTTCCACCTCTTCTCCATGGCTAGCAGTTAAACTTCTAACTTCTCATTTAGCCAGCTTGTTTGCACACAACATCATACAATTACAGTACAATTGTTTTTTGACTCTGGCATGGATGGAAGATTCCGAATGCATAGTTCCTGTATGAAAACTGTACATGATAGTCTTTAAATGCAGCTGCAAAGCTATACCAGGACTTAGAGCGACACGCCTGGGAGAAAATGTCTTACAGTATTGTGTTATGGTCAAGACCATCCACAGAGAATTAGGATATGGTAGAGGGAAGGATTGCCACAAACAAGAATGACTTCATCCAGAAAGCTGGTCTCCTCGGGGCATTGGATGATCATAAAACAGAATGACTCGTCTCCCTCAACGTATCTCCTTTCCTATCCCAAAGGCTTCTCTTCTTTCCTCATCCGATGTCCTTTCCTCCCCTCCTTTCTTCTTCTCTCTCCTCTCCTCAATGGGACATAAGTCTAAAACATACTCTATCAACAGTGTGAGACCTGGTCCCAGGATTGATGTGCATCTCAGACCAAAGAGTGTGATATCTCAGACTAATCACACCCTGACGTCCCCTGATCAATACACACATTCCAGTAAGCCCTATTTGACAACATACACATGCATGCACAAACACACACACACACTCATCACTCCAGGCCTGTCTATGTCTGCACACCCTCTCTCAGCATCATCCCAGTTTACTCCTCA
This sequence comes from Thaleichthys pacificus, assembly GCA_023658055.1. Classification (NCBI taxonomy): domain Eukaryota; kingdom Metazoa; phylum Chordata; class Actinopteri; order Osmeriformes; family Osmeridae; genus Thaleichthys; species Thaleichthys pacificus. The sequence continues at coordinate 1,726,930 of CM042855.1, forward strand.
GTTTACTGATCTATCTAGGACACAAGCTTGCACACACACACACACAAAGTGTGTGTGTGTCTTTTTGTTTTTGTCTTTTTGCACCAATGCATGTAGCACTAATACTACTAAGATAAGAACCACTGATGCTCTTGCTAGAACCACTGCTCCTCCTGCTAGAACTACTGCTGCTCCTGCTGCTCCTGCTAGAACTACTGCTGCTCCTGCTGGAACTACTGCTGCTCCTGCTAGAACTACTGCTGGTACTGCTACTTGTGTTAGGACTACTGCTGCTCCTGTTAGAACTACTGCTGCTCCTGCTGCTCCTGCTAGAACTACTGCTGCTCCTGCTAGAACTACTGCTGCTCCTGCTAGAACTACTGCTGCTCCTGCTAGGACTACTGCTGGTACTGCTACTTGTGTTAGGACTACTGCTGCTCCTGTTAGAACTACTGCTGCTCCTGCTAGGACTACTGCAGGTACTGCTACTTGTGGTAGGACTACTGCTGCTCCTGTTAGAACTACTGCTGCTCCTGTTGCTCCTGCTAGAACTACTGCTGCTCCTGCTAGAACTACTGCTGGTCCTGCTGGAACTACTGCTGCTCCTGCTAGGACTACTGCTGGTACTGCTACTTGTGTTAGGTCTACTGCTGCTCCTGTTAGAACTACTGCTGCTCCTGTTGCTCCTGCTAGAACTACTGCTGCTCCTGTTAGAACTACTGCTGCTCCTGCTAGAACTACTGCTGCTCCTGTTAGAACTACTGCTGCTCCTCATGTAACTGTTAGTGCTACTGCAGGTCTGCACTCCCTCTCCCTCTGCTCATTAGTCACAACCCTGACCAATGTGCACACACTGTCACAAACACACACAAGCTACTAGATCATTTTAATAACACTTTACGCATACGCAGACACACCCTTACAAGGCGTAATGAGTTCTTGGAGGGTTATCTGTGTGTTATCAGTGTGTATCTTTATGTCACTGCAGTGTAAACTGCTTGCCTAATCCCATTAGATGAGACAACACGTTGAAGATGTTTTCTGATTCCTTTCCTACATAAATAGACTTTAACGCCTCCAGCTCACCATCAATCTATTTGTAGAGAGGAACAACAGAACTGCGCTGTGTAATGTGTGTGTGCCAGCATGTACATGTGTGTGTGTGCATTTGTGTATGTCTGTGCTCAGCTGCTGAGAAAAATCTGAGTCGTGCTATTTCTAAATATATATTATCAGAGTATAATATATAAATATATATATATAATACACCAGAGAGTGTGATATCTCAGACTAATCACACCCTGACGTCCCCTGGTCAATACACACATTCCAGTAAGCCCTATGAGACAACATACACATGCAGGCACAAACACGCACACACACACACACATCACTCCAGGCCTGTCTATGTCTGCACACCCTCTCACTCAGCATCATCCCAGTTTACTCCTTAGTTTACTGATCTATCTAGGACACAAGCGTGCAGCTGCTCCTTCACCCTTCATCTCCCTCTACTTTCTCCTCATCCCTCCTTCCCCTACCCATCATCTACCTTCACCTCATTCCCTCATAGCTGTCCTCTTCCTACCCATCCTCCCATCCCATGTTTCTGTCTCTCTCCGTGGGTGTGGCCACTGTCTCCGGCCCCGATTACATCACTCCACATTCCCCCGGTCTCTGCACCTGTCTCCCATCAACTCATCAGCCCCACAATATTTCAACCCTGGTTTTCCTGTCATTGGGTGTGCTCAAGCCTTCGGCGAGAGCACAACCTTTGTTCTCTCACATATATATTATTGTGAGAATGCTGTTAAGCATTCTCACTATTGTTTTCCTGTTTCTCTTTATTGTTGGAATGCTGCTTCAGCATTCCAAGTATTGTTCTTTGAATCTTTATTCAACTTCTTCATATTCTTATTCTATTTCTTCCGTGGCACGTTTCAGCGCCTTCAAATCTTCAGCTATTAAAACCGTTCAGCTATCAAAAAATTCAGCAGTTTCAGGCCATTCCTGCTATGACTTTTCAGCTTTTTACCTCTTATGCTTGAATTAATATAAATCAATATTCATCATATTTTTTACATGGGTTTCCAATGGAGTTTTCTTTCAAATCCTCTCAAACTTCTTTAAACTTCTTCAACTTCCAAATCCTTCTTCTTCCTCAATCTTTCTGCTAGAGCCACTATTTAAACTGTAAAATGTTGACAAAACCCTAAACTATTTTTAAATAATTCAGCTTTTTGATATCTATTCAACTTTTTTCAATATCACTGATTATGTTTCATGACTTTTTCAAGCCGTTTCTGAGATTTACATGGGTGTGTACGTGAAAGCCTAGTGCAGACTGAAACGCTTTGAGTGGAGGGGAGCTTCGGATGTCGTTGAAAAAATATTTCTAGTTTGCAAGCATTGCCACAATTTTCGCTCTTCATGCTTAGTTTTTGGATCAATAGATAGCTAATTTTGTGCTGGTCGTAGACAGTTGTCTGTTGAATTCAACAGACGTACACATTTGTTCAGAGCCCCACGAAAGCGAGACAAAGTCCAACTCTCGCCCCATAGAGACCAATGCAAATCTGGTGACAAAATCGTCAGAGAAAGCAAAAAGAACAAGATATTGAAACTGCCGGTAGAGTCGTATTTCTGACCGCACAGAAATTTAAAAGACATCTCTGGTTTCGGCAGAGTCTTGGGTCTCTGAAAATATCCTTATTTTTTGGATTGGAAGTATAGTTTTGCGTCTAGGTTAACTTGTTTGAGGTGTGGATTCTAGCTAAATTTCTGTTATTCTTTGCCCTCAGCGCGTTAGCATTCATAGCTGCACCATCACCGTGGCAACCACACAAACAAGCGCCACTCAGTCTCTTACACAGGTGATTGTTATTAGCTGATTAGTGGAGACACAAGACAAGCTATTCAGTCAACTCGTCTCATTAAAAGACTAAGAGCACCACAACACAACTACTACCACTACTGATACTGCTATATTTTATGCCACTACTACAACTACTAATTCTGCAGATGCTGCTAATATCTCTTTTACTAACTACTTCGCTAATGGAACTGTTCTGTTCTACTACGCCACTGAGTGCGTTTACTTGACCATGAGAAACCCGATTACTAGCAATTGTCGGTTTATGCCATACGACCCCGTTTACATGTGTAATTGTGAGAATGCTGTTCATTCTCACTCTTGTTTTTCAACTTCTTAGTTCTTCCGCCGTTTCTTTGGCCTTTAACTCGTCCTGCATACTTTCACCGATTCCTACAATTTTTATATCAAAACGTTCAGCTCCTTCAGGAGATGATGGCTATGACTTTTGGTATTTCTCACTTTGATACTTTTTAAGACATTAAGGTTTTTGTGCAAATTATTCTCCCATTAAAAGTAATGGTAAATCCTTTCAAATCATTAAAAAGCTTCCTCCTCTTTCAAACGTAACTACTTCAGCATACTTTCAGCTAGAGACACCATTCAACCTTTATAATGTTCACAAGACATTCAGCTATTCCCAAATGATTCAGCTTTCTCAAATATTCAGCCAATTTTGAATTATGACAGTTTGAAATACATTAAAATGTTTGCTCCTTCTTGATTTTTATGAATGAGCAGCAAGCAGAGTGGCACACTGCTTGCTGTTCTTTTTCTGATATTCAACTAAATCGTCAAACAAATTCCTCTAACGTTCATATAGTTTAATTTACAGAAACAAGTTATACCTTAAAATGTAGGAAAAATTGTCCTCTTTCAGCCAATGTAACTACTAAAGAGCTCACATTTACAGATTTTCAGCTATGAGCCTTGAAGCGAGAGCAGCCTTTCAAATTCTCTCACTAACTTCAATGGAGAGGTGGGTAAAATCCGTCAGAGAAAGCAAGAAGAAAGACGATTTCGAAACTGCCGGTAGAGACATATTTCTGACCGCACAGACATATAAATGACATAGTTTCGGCAGAGTCTTGGGTCTCGGAAAATATCCTTATTTTTTGGATTGGACGTGTAGTTTTGCGTCTAGGTCAACTTGTTTGAGGTGTGGATTCTAGGTAAATGTTCGTTTTTCTCTCTGCCTAGCTCGTTAGCTATCACAGCTGCGCCATCACCGTGGCAACCAAACAAACAAGCACCATGAAAGCAGAATTGGGTACACGTTTTCGAAACTGCCAAGAGTTGTATTTCTGACCGCACAGACATATAAATGATATCTATGGTTTCGGCAGAGTCTCGGGTCTCGGAAAATATCCTTATTTTTTGGATTGGACGTATAGTTTTGCGTCTAGGTTAACTTGTTTGAGGTGTGGATTCTAGCTGTCTGTTATTCTCTCCTATAGTCGAGCTAGCGCGATGGCTCTCCATAACTAAAAACGGTTCGACTTCTTTTCCACAATCGACCAAATTGGCCAAACAAGGTATGTACATTGAGCTTAAAGTGTACATAATCTAGCCAGATCGTTTTTATTTTAGCAAGTTTCAAGTGTTTGCTGCAGCTGGCGTTAATCCTACGAACAAACGCTTCGTAACTGGAAAGTTTTACTTTTAATTGACGATATTGAACACATGTTAAGTAACTTGTCGTTACTCAAATATCTTCACCGTTTTCTGTATCTAGCTTACTGTAGGAAATCTCCCAATGCATCCTCTCTAGCTTCGCTTACGGGGCGTTCACACTGCAGCGACGCGATGCGAGCGATGCGATGTTTTCCATTCATTTTCTATGGAGCCAGGCGAATCGCTTGCGTGGTGCATTGTGGGTAGCGACGCGACAGAGTTGAGATTTTCTCAACTTCATGCAAATGAGGAGCGATTTTCGCTAGCGATGGCCAATCGGAGTGTTTTCTTGTTTCTCGTAACGTAGCAACCATGGTAAACATATCTAGGTTTCAAGGTGGAGGAGAAATCGTTTGTGTGGCTGCTTACCCAGTCCTGTACGATACATAGCTGTATTCGTACAGAGATGTTAATTTAAAAAAAACGATGCAAGGCGCAAGGTTGCCAAAGTTGTTGGTGCTTGTACTTTCAAATTCAGTCTAGTCACATTACGTAACTTCGTTCTGTGGTAACTAGCACTAGCTAGCCTGGCTGTCGTATCGACAGATTAGCAGAGACTTTGAGTAATATAATAAAACGTTTTTTAAACATGTCAACGTGTATGTCTATTAAACAGTTTTGTATTTTGTATATAAGTTGTATTTTTATCGATGTTGCGAGTACTTAAACCCAAGTCTGCACACTTGGCCATTACAACTACAACAGTGACTTTAGAGAACTACATTCTACATGAATCTGTTTGAAACGCCCCCGAGCGTGGTGAACTGTGGGAAGGCAAGCGATGGCAAGCGATTCGCGTCGCTGCAGTGTGAACGCACTGTTAGGCTAAAGTCAGATGGATGACGATGCATGCATTGTTCACGCCTACGGTGTTAATACAGTCTGTACAAATACCACTTTGACACTTGCAAGAAATGATCCGCTGGTTAGATGTAGCATGATCTTATTCAATACCCACAATACTGTAGTTCATCTTTTTTTGCAGCAGCATTTTAATCTGAGTTCAATTAGCTTTTGCAGTTGCACAACCAACAAAGTCACGTAATGTGACGTGATTGCATTTAAAAGTTTTTATTTTTATGTCATCTTTGAATTCAGTGTCTGAACAGGACTGGGTGTGCAGGCACACATGATTAGTTTCTCCTCCACCTTGAACCTGAAACCTAGATTCTAGGTTAGAAATGTTGCCAGTCTGTTGCCAATGACCAACGGTTGCTACGTTTTTCCAGCAAGTTCAAGTCTTTCCAGTGTTGTCCTTTTACCTTCAAATTCGTTCAACCCAGACTTCAGCAACTGGTTTTCTGCTAAATTTTCACATTATCCTGCAGCTCATCTTTCTGAATTTTTGCCCTTATTATTTAGCATTTTTCTTCTTCTTTTCTTCTGTTTTCTGCCTTCATCTTGCTCCAGGTCCTTTAAAAAATACATTTCACAGCAGTACCTTCCAACTGCCAGTACTTTTACATTTTTCTTCTCTTTTCTGTACTTTTCTGCCTTCATCTTGCTGCAGGTCCTTTCTAACATACATTTCAGGCCTTTTGAAACTCCAGCAAATAATTTTCTGCTAAATTTTCAAATCCTTCAGAATTATTTCTCTTTTTGCATTTTTCTTCTCTTTTCTGTAGTTTTATACCTTCGTCCAACTCCAGCCCCTTTCAAAAATACCTTTCAGGCACTTCAGCTTATAACTTTCTACTAAATGTTCACAATTTTCCGCTTTTTTAGCATGGTCAGCTATCCCCATTCAGGTTTTCAGCATTCTCACTGCTGTTTCGCAGGAACAGCCGTTTCTAGTTATTATTAATGTTTATTTTCGCCCCCCTAAGGATCAGTCAATATTTGGACTACATAGACAACCTAGGTGTCAAAAGTTTCATATTGGTAGCGATTGCGTTGGTTGTATTTTTATTTACGTTCCGTTGCATGGTTTAAGTAGAAATTGCGTTTTTGTGGTGAAAAGTGAAGCTAACGGTGGCTAATTTGCTAGCCACTGTCACTAACGTCACGAAAACACGCGTGCCTACCTGTAGCAGAACATTCGTTTCGCATCTGTTAACTTGGGGGATAGCTAGGCTAACTATATCTTTACTGCAAGGTAGCTGCAGAAACGCCACAAGCAAAGAGGCCAGGGTGATAACTATTTACTCATTTTACTTTGTGATGTGAAACACAATTGTGAAATGTAATGTACAATATTAGCTGATATTATTAAGGAAGTAGGCCCACGTCTACTTTCGGAAACGGTAGTCTACTATTTCACTGAAGCATTAGCATAATGACATTAGCCTCTGTTGCCCGGGCAACACATACTACATTGGTCTATGATGCATCTGTTTTCAGTCGTTAAAATAAACATTCCTCACAAATACATTTTCGTTGTAGGATTTATTATGACATTACATTACAAGTAAACGATTTGTTGGTGAAATTATCATTACCTGTGGTTACAAACCAGTGTTGCTCACTGCAACGCTGTAGCCTACGCGAGACACACTGCAAAAACATCTAGCACTACACAGCTGTTTAGGAAGTCAAACGTCTAACTACTAACCTGAACTTCATTGCCACAGCCTAAACTTTGTTCTGTTCATCTGTTCATGAAAATAATTAATTTCAGCCTAAACCGTACAACGGAACGTTACATCCAATTCAACCAACGCAATCGCTACCAAGACGAGCACTGCCAGTCTAGTACTGTACTGTAGTAGTACAATTTACCGGGGCAGCTTCTCCACACAGGGCTATATCGCATTTTGCGTTGTTACTGACAATGATCGCTACCTGTGAGCTTTTTAACGAGCGATTTTCCACTAAATAAATGTCAAGCTTATTTAGGTTTTTGGGGGCATATTTTCAGTTAGCAGATGGTACTGTTTGAATTGCGATTCCATATTCTACTGCCGGTAACGTCGTAGAATAATCTTCAAAGGGGGTACTTTATTAATGAAAGAATGCAATATGAGTAGGCTAAATGCCGGAAAATATCACGAGAAGGGAAAAACTTAAAAGGACGTTTAAGTAATAGAGATTAGGTCAATTTTTACACCGGTCTGCCAAATGTATTCGTTTTGATTCAGCTATGAGGCTGCCTCTTGCAGGGGAAATGAGAAGACATCTATTTCATTCTACACTTCACTCGTATTTTGATTTGTAAATGAGCAGCAAAAAAAAGATGCTGTAAAATATACAGAAATATCAGTTGTAAAAATTTCATTAAAAAACGGACTCTGTGCAACCGACGCAAGCAAGCACACCCTACAATTTCCCCAGAAATTGTACCCTCTCTAGTTCAAATTGTTGTTTCGTCTCCCTTGGTAGTAAACCCTTCTCGGCAGCGGTAGATAAAGCTCCCTTTGAGTTTTGCAAGTGTTTTTTTGCCTTGCTAACCTTTCGTGTTTATTTTCCCTGTGTTTCCAAGATCCCCCTGCTTGCCTGCCAACCTGCCTGACCCACCCTGCCCGTGTCCGCCTGGAAATTGTCCTGCCAACCCCACCATTATCGTAATTCTCATTTAACACCCTGGAACCCTCCTCCCCATCCTGTGTCTGTGTTGTGCGCTTGGGTCCGCTATAGCCACCGCTGTAACACATCCTCTTCCTACCCATCTTCCTCCTACCCATCCAACTCCTACCCATCCTCCTCCTCTTCCTACCCATCCTCCTCCTCCTACCCCTCCTCCTTCTCCTCCTACCCATCCTCCTCCTACCCATCTCCCTCCTACCCCTTGTTCTCCTCCTCCTAAATCCCTCTTTCTCCTCCTCCTCCTACCCATCCTCCTCCTACCCATCTTCCTCCTACACATCCTCCTCCCCTTCCTCCTCCTACCCATCCTCCTCTCTCCTACCCATCCTCCTCTCTCCTCCTTCTTCTCCACCACCTCCTCCTCCTCTTTTCCAGCTCCTTAGGAACAAGAGATTCTTACACATTCAGCAAACCCTGACAATCGTGGAGACGAGAGAGCAGTATGTACGAACTCTGAGCTTAGGAATCAGAGGAGCACAATGACTGCACCAACATGTCCAGTCACATGCACAGACACAATCAACTGCTCAGCCATGATATGGAGAGGGTAAGGGACAGGGAACTGCTATTATGGGCACCATTAAAGCAGTAGAGGTGAAACAGACGGTTACCGTTTCAATAGTCGGACTGTATGATATATACTGTATATATACAGTATTGTACTGTATGTCCCTGGATCCAAACACAAACTCGCACATAAATGTCATTTCTGAGTCCATGCACTGCACACTAAAATACATTGGGGCTATGTGTAAAACCCATTATATCTGCAAACACATAGACCCCCTCCCCCATCACACATGCACACAACACACTCACACACACAGTGCTAGTCCACAGTAGAAAGTATGTGTGGCCTCCTGGACAGCAGCAGACTCCCTTCATAAATACCAAAACAGCGTAGTGAAAAACCTGGTCCATCATATACAGTATATGCTGTTAGGTGTGCCTGTTTGCATATCTTTGTGTGTGTTTGTTTCCACCCCTAGCCTGAGGCTAGTCTACCCAGAGTACTACCAGGGTCTGCAGACGTATAACCAAGCACTTATTATTCAAGACAGAACCATGACATGTAAACAGAAATAGAATTTGTATGTGTGTGTGGTGAGTGTGTTTGTGTATACAGTACATTCCCTTGCCCTCAATATGGTGCCTATATTGAAAAGGTAATGTTGGACAGGATGGGACAGGGCAGTTTGTGTGTGTGTGTGTGTGTAAGCAGGGATGGGATAGGGTTGAGACCGTGATCCCATCGCCTTTCTGTGGAATTACCTCCCAAGAGAGTAGAACCTAGTTAGGTGATGTGTATGTGTGTGAGTGATGGTGTATGTGTGTACACAGGTGTGTGTGTGTGCCTTCTGGCTGTATGTACACACAGGGTGTGTGTGAAGCATCTAGTGCAGTAGTGTAGAAGTGCTTGTAGTTAGTGCATGCTGCATGCTGCCCTCTGCTTGCAACTCTCTGCTTTCAGCTACCGCTGCTGGCTAGCTCCCTTATAGGGGGTGAAAAGAGGAGCCGAGAGCGTAAGTCTCCTCTGCCAGTACATAGCCTCTCCACCACCAAGACTCCTGCAGTGCCTCCTCGTGGCCACACATGGTAACTGGGTACCCCACGGTCCCAGGCTAAACTGCAGGGGATCTCGGAGCAGCATTGGGCCCCAGAGATGTGGTGTGCAGGCCCACCACAAGATGGACACGCCCTGGCACCCGTCAACCATTGCCCCAACTATGGGTAAATAGCCCCCCTGCCTTGTGGGTTAGCCTCTCGAGGCTCCATCCATGCCAGGCTAAGGGAGCAGACCCCGACAGAAAAGCAATGCGCTGGCAGTGCGCAATAGGCGGGCCTAAATAGAGCCAGGACCCGGCAGCCTCCTGCAGCTTGGATGGGGAACTGGTCGTCCTGGGTTCACCCATGCCACAAGATTTACCTCACCATGGCGAAGATAGTGCTACTGGGGATAGCGCCTCCAACGACACCCTAAATAATCTCTTTTCGCAGGTATCCACCTCTGACCACGGTGTATACTCTGGATCCACATCTGGTTGAAGACTGGCGGTGTTGGGGCAACTGGCGATGGGAGCAGGTTTAATAGACTGGGAGCTTCTAGTCAGAACCCTGCACGTCAGCGGCACAGGGTATTGGTCACTATCAGGTGGGACTGAGTGGCAGCTGATCTCAGCAGCACCCTGTGTGACTGAGCAGCCCCTATTTAGGGACCACACTGCTCACATCAAACTGAGGAGAAAAGGTGGCGTAAAATGCCCACTCAACTTACACCTGGACAGGATACCGCACCTGTCGGGTCATTCTACTTCTGCGGTCAAAACAGAAGAAATAAATCCCAAATCCTAAAACTGGCAACATGGAATGTAAGAACTCTCCTGGACTCCTATGGCAGGCACTGATTACGGATGAGCTGAGGCGTTACAACATTGATATTGCCGCGTTTAGCGAGACCAGGCTCCTTGATGAAGGGACGCTAATAGAGGAAGGGTCCGGTTACACCTTCTTCTGGAAAGGCTACCCCCTAGGTGGACAACATCTGCACGGTGTGGGACTGGCCATCAGGAACACACTGCTACCAAGACTCACTGAAACACCTGTGGGCATCAGTGAAAGACTGATGACCCTCCGTATCCCCCTGGCGAAGAACCACTTTGCTACACTTCTTAGTGTGTATGCGCCAACCCTGCCATCCGACACTGAGGTTAAAGACTTATTCTATCAGTCAGTGGGTGAGGCTCTCCACCGGATCCCCAAGACTGACAAGATCCTCCTCCTTGGGGACTTCAAAGCTTGTGTGGGGCAGAGTGACAGGATATGGAAAGGAGTGCTTGGCAGGCATGGTATTGGTCAGGCCAACTCAAATGGCATGAGATTACTTACTCTCTGCTCTGAGCACAATCTGACCATAACCAACACCATCTTCCAGCAAAAGACCAAATATAAAACATCATGGATGCACCCACGCTCTAAACATTGGCACCTGATTGACTATTTTATGCATATTTCATCGTGAGACATTGCGACATCAAAGACGTTCACATGTGCCGGGCCATGAGAGGTGCAGAATGCTGTACAGATCACTGGATGATCATGGCCAAAGTCCACATGAGCGTACGCCCCCCCACGCGGAAACATTGGTTCAGTGGGAGACGCTTAGACTGCGCCCGTCTGGAAGATACCAGCACAATAAATTAGTTTTGATGTTCCCTGGCTGAAAAACTTGAAAAGCTAGAGCTCATTTTTAGTGGAGAGAATGCCACAGACCAGCAGTGGACCACTATCAGCTCAGCCCTTCATGAAGCAGCAGCCCACTCAATCGGCTATAAGACCAAGAACCACCAGGACTGGTTTGACAATAACTCAGACACCATCTGTAACTCGCTGAACGCCATGCACAAAGCACACCAGGCAACCCTGAAAACCACCTCATCGAGCACCGCCAGACAGCAATGGCAGAGAGCGAGGCATGAAGTGCAAAGGACCCTGCAGACAATGCAAAACAAGTGGTGGACAGAGAAGGCACAGGAAATCCAGTATTTCCCTGATAGAAAAGATATACATAACTTTTACAATGCAGTCAAATCTATCTACGTCCCAACAAACCACTGCATTAAACCCCTGAAAACAGCAGATGGGCTCAGACTCCTGAAAGACCAGAGCAGTGTACTGGAGAGGTGGGCTGAACATTTTAATACCCTGCTTAATCAGGACTCTGAAGCAGATCACACCATCCTGGATCAACTGCCTGAACTTCCACCGATTGACAACCTTAACCAGCCCCCGACCTTCCTGGAGGTTCTGTCAGCCGTCCTCTCCCTGAAGAACAACAAGTCTCCGGGCATTGACAATATCCCTGCAGAACTGCTTAAACAGGGTGGTTACCTCTGTACAAGAGCGCTACATCAACACACCATTAAAGTATGGGCTGATGAAAACATCCCACAGCAATGGAGAGATGCCAAAATTGTCACCATATACAAGAACAAAGGTGACAAGACCATATGTGGCAACCACAGGGGTATATCACTCCTTGCTGTTGCTGGTCAGGTCCTTGCCAAGGTGTTGCTGCAGAGGCTACTCAACAACATCACAGAGTCATTGCTCCCAGAATCACAGTGTGGCTTTAGAAAGAACAGGAGTACAGTCGACATGGTCTTCACAGCCAGGCAACTTCAGGAAAAGTGCAAGGAGCAACATCAAGACCTGTTTATGGCTTTTGCCGACCTCTCCAAAGCTTTCGACACTGTGCAGAGAGACCTACTGTTGCGACATCCTGCTCCGGTTTGGATGCCCTAGCAAGTTTGTCAACATCCTCTGTCAGTTTCATGATGGTATGAATGCTAGGGTGACAATAGGAGGACAAGAGTCTGCCTCCTTCCCTGTGTGCACAGGGGTAAGGCAGGGGTGTGTACTAGCAACAGTGCTCTTTAATATCTTCCTCCTATGCGTCACCCAACTTCTCCATAAGGAAATTGAGGACAACAGCGGGGTGACAGTAGTCTATAGGCTAGATGGCAATCTCTTCAACATAAGGAGGCTGCAAGCATCCACCAAGCTGCACAGAGTGAGGGTCCTTGAGCTGCAGTATGCAGATGACTGCGCTCTTGTGGCTCACACTCCACAAGACCTCCAGGCTGACCTGGATGCAGCTGTGAAGGCTTACAGCAGGATGGGGCTGACTATCAACATCACCAAAACAGAGGTAGTCTGTCAATGGAGCACCAACATCCCATCCACTCCACCTATCTTCAGCATCACTGATAAGCATCTGTCTGTAGTACCATCATTGAAATACCTGGGGAGCATCCTCTCTGAAGACAATAACATCGACAATGAAGTCCAGAACAGAATCCAACAAGCATCAGCTGCCTTTGGGAGACTCAGGGGCCGGGTCTTTCAAAACAAGAACTTATATCTCTCAAAAGTCTCTGTGTATCAAGCTGTTTGCATCACCACCCTCCTCTACAGTTGTGAAGCCTGGGTCACTTACAGCCTCCATGAGAAGTCCCTGGAGCATTCTCACATCCCCTGTCTCCAGCGCATGCTAGGAATCACTTGGCGTGACCGTGTGCCACACACTGAGATCCTCAGGAGAGCAGGCTGTAAGAGCATTGAGGCCACCATCGCCCACCATCAGCTACGATGGCGGGGGCATGTTATAAGGATGCCCCTCAATCGGCTGCCTCACAAAGTGCTGTATGGCCAGCGGAGGTGGAGGAGCGAAAAAACACATTAGGCCTATTTGGTGGCCACAGCAGCGGGATCACCAATAAATAAAAAAGCAATGCGAGGTAACAATTTGAAAACAAAAGCGTATCCGTAAACACATGTTTCTTCATGCCGGTTTTGTTATGAACAGTATTAAAGGGGTGATTGACTGGGTTTTGGGGGTATTTCACACTGTTCCTTAAGGTCTCCGAATAGGGTATGTAACATTGGTTGGGCTGAAAATGGCCCGGGTGCTGTTCTATGGCCCCTGATGCTTCCAGTGAATTTGTCCCGGGAAAAAACGCTAGGTTTTCTCCTTTTATGGTATGCTCATGAATATATAGATGAGCTGCACGCTGATTGGTTGGTCTACAACGAGTGAAGCTGCGGAGCAAAGACGCAACACGGCCAACAGTAGGCCTACTCACTGAAACATCGAAGGTGGAGACTTGAAATAAAAACTTACAAATAAATCTATTGTGTCTACATAGCACTGTTTTCAACAGATTGACTTGACATCATTTGAAATGATTACGTTAGTTGTTTCCACTTCTGTTGTCGAAGCAAACAGGATCGACTTAGGTGGGTAACGTCAAAAGGACATAAGTACTCGTTCATTCAACTTTCGACCAATAATCCATGTTGAACATGCAAAAACTACAATCAAATCGGAGATTTGTCAACGACAATCAGGCGAAAGAGACAAATTTAGCCGTTTAGCTCCATAGACTCCCATTCAACATGCACTCGCTCGCGATCACCCCCCAGTGGAGCTCTGGTGGAACTGCAGCCAAATTCGGTACAATGGGGCTTAATAGGGAGTGGCAAGGCTCTCCTTAAACAGGCTCTGGTCGATACTGTCTCGACACATTCAACATTCACTGCATCGGAACCATAGATATATATAAAGGGTAGATGTCTCGTCCGCGTTGCCAGACAACGAAGTCGAACGTCCGCACATGGCAGCCATCTTGCTACAGTCAACTCGCTCACCCATAACATTGTGTTGGTGCTACATGTACTTTTTAAATGACCATAACTTGCTCAATTTTCAACTGATTTTTAAATGGTTTGATTTGTTATCAACGTCAGAGATGTCGTTATGCCACTGCATACTTCTATTCTATTTGTAAAAAAAAATTACATAATTATTCCTAAGTATGCAGTGGCATAACGACATCTCTGACGTTGATAACAAACCAAACCATTTAAAATCGGTTGAAAATTGAGCAAGTTATGGTCATCATGCCTGTCTAGCTAGCGAAAACACCTAGACTGTAGGCAGTCTGATTACAGTATGGTCATCTGCGTCGCCAATTCCCACTGTCTCCAAAATGTGCGTAGGCCTACGTTTTGTGCGTACGCAACGTTTATAAATGAGACCCCTGGGCATTTTACGGCCCAGTCCGGCCCGCGTGAGGTAAATCCAAAATTAATAAATAAATGTGTTGAGCGGTAGGAAATCTGTAGTCCTGAAAGACTACAGTGATCAGGCGATTTAGGTATGTGCGCTTACTAGTGATGTGTCGTTCGTGAACGATTCGTTCTTTTTGAATGAATCCTTACAAGGACTCAGGAGTAACGAGTCCTCTCAAAGAGTGATTCGTTCATTTTCTTGTGGCCGCGCATCGGGACTGTTGCATAGGCTCGTCCAAGTAAACAGAAATGATTCGTTCATTTCCCGACTCGGTCTTCGGGTACGAGTCTTTGGATAATTTTTCACGTGACCTGCATAGGCTCTGTAGTGGTAGCTAGAGGAAACGAACGATTCGTTCATTTCCCGACTCGGTCTTTCTACGAGTCTTTGGATAATTTTTCACGTGACCTGCATAGGCTCTGTACTGGTAGCTAGAGGAAACGAACGATTCGTTCATTTCCCGACTCGGTCTTTCTACGAGTCTTTGGATAATTTTTCAAGTGACCTGCATAGGCTCTGTACTGGAGGAAACAAACGATTTGTTCATTTCCCGACTCGGTCTTTCTACGAGTCTTTGGATCCGTTTTTCACGTGACCCGCATTGTATTTTTTAGTAGAGGAAACAGTTTCCTCATTCCCTTTCGCGTGGCCGCTGTTTGAGTAAGACGTGAATGATATTCGCTCAAGTCATCATACTGACTGGTTTTGTTATTTTCACTTTACATTTACACTTACAGTTTAGTGCAGTGTAATTGTTGTTTGCCGTGATAATTAAATGCTAGTGTGATAATAAATGACCAAATCGTACAAACTGTCATGATACATTATTTTAATGCAGGAATGTCTTTTAAAATAGTATCTGCTGGTGCACATGTCATGCACTAACCTGAGAATACATGAGAATATGATAAGTGTAGCCCCCCCCCCCCCCCCGTTGAAATGAACGAATGACTCCCTGTTTTCAGCTGAAAAGATTTGTTCATTTTACTGAACGAGATTCAAAGAACCGAATCAGTAAAATGATCCGAACTTCCCATCACTAGCGCTTACGCAGCCTCACAGGAGGCACTGAGTTAGCTGTTGGTTAGCCCTCGAAAAATGTCCGCTCACGGTAAAAAACGAAAGGTTGTTACAGAATGTAGAGTTTTTAACAAGACATGGACTTTTAAGTATCTAACTGAAGTCAAAGGCAAAGCCACGTACAAATACAATAATTTGACTGATGCAGAGTGGTGGTGCTGGTTTGCTAGTTAAGCTGCAGACCCTGATGATCACCTGTCAGCTGTCCTTCGCATAACTACCTCAGACATTCAACCAGACTTCAATGCACTTGTTCAAGCCCAAGACAGACTGGATTTTTCTCACTGAGTAAGAGAAACCGAACTGAACTGGAAAACATCAAAAGCACTTATTGCTTTTGTATAAAGTTAATCAATTGCTGGTCTTTAACATACATCTCATGTATTTTTGTTAAGGTTTAAAGGTATGTGAAAAAAATAAAATTACACTTTTTACATATTTTCATAGCCTTATTGTAACATGTATTACCAGTAGCAGCTCAAACTGTATAATTTACTTCTTTTTTTTAAAGTAATAAAATAACTATTATAACTATCTATTGAATTAAGTTCAGCCTATGGGTTCGGCCGCCACAACGGTCCCAATTTCTCATGTGGCCCTTCGGGAAAATTAATTGCCCACCCCTGCTTTAGTGTTTAGCAGGCCTGTACACCCAGAGCCTCTTTGTGTGGGTGCAGGTTGAGACTAGTGTGTTGTGACATAAGTTCCCTGCTGCAGTCCAGGTCTGGAGGACTTCCAGGAGAAGGAGAGGCAAGGAGGGAGGCGCAGGGGCCTCCGTGGCCCTCTACCAATTGACCAGAGTCTTAGTTGTCTGGAAACAACAACTATTAGGAACTGTTGGCTGCAGCCAATTTAAAGTCCTCCTCATTTAAATGTAGGACACAATGTCTTGCTCAATAAATGTACGCGCCATATTTTGGGGAACAATTGCTTATGTTTCCATCCATGTTATGTTTAATTCAAGTAAGGAAAGAAGTAAGAAAGAGAGAGAGAAAGAAAGAATGAAAGACAGAAAGGGGAAGAGCGGGAGGGGGGATGAAATGAGACGAAAGAGGAAAGAAAGTAGAGAGGGACAGGACATTAATATTCTAGTCTTGGTGTTCCAGTCCTTGTGTGCAAGTCTGTGTGTGTGCGTGGCACCAGCACCCTGCATGCTAACTTAATGTCCCCTGTGACCAACACACGGGCATCTAAACATATCTGCTGACTCACACAACTGTTACATTTCCTAACACACACTGCAGGAACCGTCTTTTGCTTCAGCCCCACTTAACATCAGGCAACCTCAGACACCATTCTAAACAGAAGGCATCTCTGACATGTTACCCAGCCTTTCCAAAACTGAGAATGTTCATGGAGGGAAGAAGAATGGTCAATAACTTGTCATTTAAGTCGGGTCAAGTTTGGAGACTGTTGAACTATGTCCATAATCAATCTAAAGCACTCACTCATCCATAACAGCATTTACACAGGTACCTTCATACGCTGTTAATTCGGTTTGTTTTGAACGGCAAGTCAAACTAAAACAACATTTGAATTCCATTCAGTTCAGCAAGGTCAGCTTGAGTAAACACCCACCAACATCCCGCATCTAATAAACAGATAATCTTGACTTCAATACCATCAAGGACAGACGCGCACTGAACATAATGCAATGGATCAAAAGCCTGACAATAACTCATGCGATGCACACCTGATGATTTAACCATAACAAGACAGCTAATGCAACAGCAACGGAGTGGCTGGCGAGCTGATACCAGATTGATGTCAGATTTGTAGACCACTAATACATACATTACGCTTACTTCTCCCAGAAAGAACGTTCCCTTTAAGCAGCTCCCTCATCCACAACTTCATCGAAATAAAATGACACAAAATGATTGACGTGAATGATAGGCTACGTAGGTCGAGGTCCTTTTTTATAGACCTTTACTTCATTGATTAAAAAAACAGACACCCTCTAAACACATTACATTTAATTGACTTTTTTGACATTGTTTTAGAAATAGCCTACTTTTAATCAATACATTATCCAGTAGCCTTTTTAACATGGTTTTTGTATCTGGAAAATGGAGGATAGATGTATGGATTTATGTTTGTTTTGCCATTGTTAACAATTATGTAGCTGTGATAATTATACTGGGATAATTTAAATTGAGATATAGGCCTATATGCCTGATGCAAACATTTGAAATCACAAAAGAGCTTTGCTTGTATCATTCTGAAATCATTGTTCGTCATTGTTTAATGCATTTGGCTAAGTGTTGTAGCCTATGTATTTAAGTTGATTTTCTATAAATTTAGCCTACATACTGAATTGAGGGAGAATGAGAAAATGATAATGTCCTTGGTAAATCATCGTTTTCCCGTTGGGTCAGTGTTACAGGAACGTCTGGTTAAGCAACAACACGGGCTAAGCCTGACAGTTAACTTGCCCCGGACCAGGCTAGTTTCGAAGCATAAGTTGCCAAAGTAACTGAGTTTGAACCAAGTTGAGCTGGCTTTATGGAACCGAATGAACTAGACATTAGTCCACCTAACTGACATAAGCCTGGCTTATTCGGTAACATTTATGGAACAGGCCTCTGACAACTGCCTGCTCTACAGGAGCAGGGGATATCAGCATGAACAGCTTGTTCACTGTAGTTGGGGTTAACATAACTCTTGTTTAGGATGGTGCTACCCAGGTAAAAAATAAATATGCTAAGTATACTAAATCTTAGCATACTTGAGTATACTTGAAGACTGATTAATCTTCAGTTTACTTCAAGTTATTGAATGATTAATTAATTTGAAGTGTGCTATTTTGGAACAACTAATTTTGTACTAAATATATTTTAGTTGGAATTAAATTGTAGAAAAGCACAATTTAAAGTGTATTGAGTGTACTTTTATGTGCTAAAGTGGAACAACTTCAAGTATACTTTGTACACTTTAAGTATATGGCTGTGTATGTACTAATATTCATGTTTGATAAGCGAACATCAAGTATACCTTCTATGTGTTAGAAGTACATTTAAAATGTATTTTGCACCTCCCTGCCACAGTAAATTCCGTGTTTGTATAACATACATGGCGAATAAACCGAATTCTGATTCTGGTATTCTGAGTGTCTTACAAATATATAAGCATTATACTATTAATATATTATTATTGTGGTTATAGCATGCTTATTTATACTTTTGGCTTATTCCAATTAAAAAGAAAGTACTTTACAGCTTATTATCAATATACTTATTTATTGCTCTGCTATGCTACTTTATGCATTATATAGGTATTTATTGGAATTTAAGTCAAGCCCCCCCAGAATGAAAACTTTGTGTAAATTGGAGTACAAGCCGCAATGGAATACAAGTCGCACTTTCAATGCAAACGTTACCATTGCGCAGCCAACGTTGAGCGGTCCTATGCTCACGATGGTTTACTTGCAAATTCATACTACTTGCAGTGGACAGCTTGGATAGCTATCTAACGAGACAACATTCCCAATCAGGGTGAACACTCAAATTATCTAAACTATAGACCATAGCATTACACATATCAAAACGAACACAACAATAGAACTCCAAACAATGCTTATTTAACTAAGCTAATGCCCTTAACTTAGTAGCTTTTCAGCTTGCCGCAGGGCATTCTGGGTACCAAGAGCAATGCACAAGCCCTGATAATGTAACTGAGACGACACAGAAAATAATTCCTCATTCAAGTAATAAGCCCCCGTTCAAGTGTTGAGCATTAAATAGAGATCTTGAATAATAATCTATAAGCCGCTTCGAAATAGAAGCCGCACAAGCACAAGAAAACTGTAAAAATAAAAAAAAAGGTACTTTACTCTACTACACACTACAGTACAGCAACTGTATTAGGCTACCAGTACACTGAAGGCTGAATTAATGAAGGCACTTCGAAAGTAACTTAAAATAGCCAAAGATTTCTGCATATTAAAATTTTTATTTTTAAAGTAAGCTTTAAGTGCATTGTTAAAGATTATTTTTAGCATGCATTTTAAAATATACAAATAATATGTTTAAAAACAAAGTTCCAGTTGTACACTTTAGAAATTACATATACGTTTTACTTAAAGTATATTTTTTTATAATATATTTACTAAACGTGTACTGTAGTACAATTTTTTAAAAGTGTGTTCAAAGTATTAACGTTAAAATTGGTAAAAGCATGATGGTAGTATACTTTTTATATATTCACAGATAGTACACGTTTTCTTAGTATATTTAAAATGTACTATTGAAAATGTGAATATGCTTGAAATACTCTAAAGTATACTTTATTTTCACCTGGGTAATAGTAAAGCCCAATGTGTGTTTAGTGCTAGGTAACTCCTTACATCCTTTCTTCCTTCCTTCCTTCCTTGATCTATCCTTCATTCCTATCATCCACCCTTCCGTCCTTGCTTCCATTTACATTTAGTCATTTAGCAGACGCTCTTATCCAGAGCGACTTACAGTAAGTACAGGGACATTCTCCCCGAGGCAAGTAGGGCCAAGGACACAACGTCATTTGGCACGGCAAAATGGCAATCGATCTGGCAACCTTCAGATTACTAGCCCGATTCCCTAACCGCTCAGCCACCTGACTTCCACTTCCTTCCTTCCTTGATCTATCCTTCATTCCTATCATCCTTCCTTCCTGCCTGCCTTCATTCCTATCATCCAGCCTTCCTTCCTTCCTATCATCCACCCTTCCTTCCTTCCTTCCTTCCACCCTTCCTTCCATCCATCCTTCCTTCCTTCCTTGATCTATCTTTCATTCCTATCATCCACCCTTCCTTCCACCCTTCCTTCATTCCTATCATCCACCCTTCCTTCCTTCCTTCCTTCCACCCTTCCTTCCTTTGATCTATCCTTCATTCCTATCATCCACCCTTCTTTCCATCCACCCTTTATTCCTTTGATCTAGCCTTCATTCCTATCATCCACCCTTCCATCATTCCTTCCTTCATTCCTATCATCCACCCTTCCTTCCTTTAATCTATCGTTCATTCCTATCATCCACCCTTCCTTCCATCCTTCCTTCCTTCATTCCTATCATCCATTTTTCCTTCCTTCCTTTGATCTATCCCTCATTCCTATCATCCACCATTCCTTTCATCCTTTCTTTATTTCTTCCATCAAACACAAAGCCTTAGGCTAGTCAGGGCATGAAACATGAAGCCTACAGACTGTCCAACGCAAACATAATCAAAAACACAAAAACTGTTTTTGTGTTGACTGTTTGTGCTGTTCCTGTTTGTGAACCTTCCAGTGTCAGACATTCTCTCTACAGGTGTAGTGGAGAGGTGAGGAGAAGAGACGAGAGGAAGGGGAGAGTAGCAACGAGAAGGCAAGAGTTAGGAGAGGAGACAAAAAGAGGAAAGGAGAAGAGGGGAGAGGAGCCCTTCAATAGTTGCCTTTCCGCCTCAGTGATCACATCTCAGATTATCAGTCTTATACAGTCAACCCCAGGCTGGAGGCAGTGGAGGAGTGAGAATGAAAAAGCTGAAAAAAACTGATAACAGTGAAAATAGAAACCACAGTTTCCCCTTTCTATTTTTCCTATTCCCATATTAACATGCCATCCACTGCAACGCTCTCAGTCTCTTCAGCTCTCTCTCTCGCTCTCATTGTCTTTCCATCTCTCTCTCCCTTCACTCTTCTCTTTCTCTCGCCTGCTCTGTCTAGCTCTCCATCTGCCTTTCTCTGTCATTTCATCTCTGTCTCAGCTGCCTCTCTCTTTTCCTTTTTTTCCCCTCTTCATCTGTCTCTCTTTTCCCCCCCTTTTCTCGCTGCCACTGCCAGTAGGCACACAGCTGTAGCACATGGAATCCCCTGGAGTGTGTGAAGTTTTTGTGTATGTGTGTGTATTTGTGTGTGTTTCTAACTCAGTTAAGGACAGGATATTTGCTCAAGCCTTCTTCTAATCAGAATCAGAATCCGGTTTATTCGCCATGTATGTTATACAAACACGGAATTTACTGTGGCAGGGAGGTGCAAAACACTAAACATATACGGATCTTAAATTAAGTAAAAGTACAAAAGTTTAACTATTTCTAAGAACTAAACAATCTAAGAATACAATAATTTAAATATAAAATATATATAAAAATTAGAATAGAATGAGCAGCGTGAGTGGTCAACATAGTGCAATCAGATACTGAGATAAGGTGGCTTATGCATACTGAATTGCCATTAGATGGACTTAAAATAGATAAATAAGTGAATGAATGTCAATGGGAGTCCTTGGCCTTGTTGAAGAGGCCAGTAGCAGATGGAAAGAAACTGTTCTTATGGCATGAGGTTTTGGTCCTGATGGACCACAGCCTTCTGCCAGAGGGGAGTAGCTGGAACAGGGAGTGACCAGGGTATGAGGGGTCGGCCACAATCTCCTCGAGGGTAGGCAGATTGCAGCCGATCACCCTCTCAGCAGTGCGGATGATACGCTGCAGTCTGCTCTTGTCCTTGGCAGTGGCAGCAGCGTACCAGATGGTGATGGAATAGGTGAGGATGGACTCAATGATGGCTGTGTAGAAGTGCACCATCGTCTTTGGCAGGTTGAATTTCTTCAGCTGCCGTAGGAAGTACATCCTCTGTTGTGCTTTTTTGGTGAGGGAGCTGATGTTCAGTTCCCACTTGAGGTCCTGGGAGAGGATGGTGCCCAGGAAGCGGAAGGACTCCACAGTGTTGACTGGGGAGTCGCACAGGGTGATGGGGGTGAGTGGGGCTGTATTCTTCCTGAAGTCCACAACCATCTCCACTGTCTTAAGAGCATTGAGCTCTAAGTTGTTCTGGCTACACCAGGTCACCAGGTTGTCAGCTTCCCACCTATAGTCAGACTCATCCTCGTCAGAGATGAGCCCAATGAGGGTGGTGTCGTCCGCAAACTTCAGAAGTTTGAGAGACGGATGACTGGAGGTGCAGCTGTTGGTGTACAGGGAGAAGAGCAGAGGGGAAAGGACGCAGCCCTGAGGAGATCCGGTGCTGATGGACCGGGAGTCAGAGACTTGTGTTCCCAGCTTAACGCACTGCTTCCTGTCAGACAGGAAGTCTGTGATCCATCTGCAGGTGGAGTCAGGCACGTTCAGCTGGGAGAGCTTGTCCTGAAGCAGGGCAGGGATGATGGTGTTGAAGGCAGAGCTGAAGTCCACAAACAGGATCCTGGCATAGGATGCTGGGGAGTCCAGGTGCTGTAGGGTGAAGTGGAGGGCCATGTTAACGGCGTCATCCACAGATCTGTTGGCTCTGTAGGCAAACTGCAGTGGGTCCAGGAAAGGGTCTGTGATGGCTTTGAGGTGTGCCAGTACAAGGCGCTCAAAAGAAGGTCAGGGCGACGGGTCTGTAGTCATTGAGTCCTGTTGGCCTTGGCTTTTTGGGCACAGGGATGATGGTGGAGGACTTGAGACAGGCTGGCACATGGCATGTCTCCAGGGAGGTGTTAAAGATGTAGGTGAACACCGGAGACAGCTGGTCAGCGCAGTGCTTGAGGGTGGCAGGAGAGACAGAGTCCGGCCCAGCTGCTTTGCGGGGGTTCTGCCTCTTGAAAAGTCTGTTAACTTCACCCTCCTGAATGGAGAGAGTCGTCACTGTAGAGGGGGTGGGGAGGAGGCCTCGTGGGTGGGAAGGGGTAGTTCAGGACTGTCCAATTGTCTTTCAAATCTACAGTAGAACTCATTCAGGTCGTTGGCCAGGCGGGAGTCGTTAGTGGAGTGGGGGGCTCTGGGCTTGTAGTTGGTAATCTGCCTGAGCCCTCTCCAGACAGAAGCAGAGTCGTTAGCAGAGAACTGATGCTTCAGTCTCTCTGAGTACAGTCGTTTAGCCTCTCTCACCGCCTTGCTAAACCTGTTCTTCGACTCCTTGAATCTGTCTCTATCCCCACTCCGAAATGCTTCCTTCTTCTCTGACCTCAACCTCCTGAGCTCGTCGTTGTTGAAGTTCCTCACAACAGGTTTACAGAGCTTTAATTTCTGCCTGTATGCAGGAATTAGATGGACCATGGTATGGTCAGAGTGACCCAGTGCTGCACGAGGGACGGCGTGGTAGGCTCTACTGACTGTAGTGTAGCAGTGATCCAGAGTGTTCTCTTCTCTGGTTGGGCATTTGATGAATTGTCTGTATTTAGGGAGTTTGTGGCTGAGATTACCTTTGTTAAAGTCGCCGAGTACGATAACAAGGGAATCCGGGTTTGCTCGCTCCACACTCAGAATCTGGTCGGCGAGCATGCGTTGGGCCTCTTTAAACTGTGGACCCGGTGCCATGTAAACTCCGACCAAAATGAGTGACGCAAATTCTCGTGGCGAGTAAAAAGGTTTACAGTTTATAAAAAATGATTCCAGATCCGGAGAACAACGTTGCAGAATCACTGTCACATCTACACACCAGCCACTGTTGATGTAGAAACAAATACCACCGCCTTTGGTTTTGCCGGAGAGTGCAGTGTCCCGGTCAGCTCTCACGAGTTGAAAGCCTGTCAGATGTAAGGCGGTGTCCGGGATCAAATCGCACAGCCATGTCTCCGTGAAGCACAAAACCGAAGATGAAAGAAAGTCTGTTTTTCACCATCAGTAGCTGAAGTTCGTCCATTTTATTGCACAGTGAACGTACGTTGGAGAGGAAAAAACTTGGAAGCACTGTTCGGATTCCACGTCTGCAAAGCCGAACTAGCGCTCCCGCTCGCTTTCCCCTTCTTCGGCGTTTCACTGCATGGGCAAAGCCTAGCGCGGCACTGGCTAGAATTCCCACTAAATCTGCCGCTGGAAGCAGAAAAGTGGGAAATAAATCCACAGGAGTTGTAGTCCTGATGTTTAGAAGTACTTCTCTTGTTAGAGATCCCCGGAAATCTTGGCACAACACTGAATTAACAGACAAAACAAGACAAAACAGAGCGCACCTAGCAACCGAGGCAGCCATCATCGGCGCCATCTTGGATCTTTCTTACGTTTCTTACGTAATGAAAATCGAACCCATGTGGGAAGGTGATCCTACCATAACGAACTGATTGTGTGAAACTGTATGTGTGTTGGTGTAAATGTGTGTCTTCAGTAAGCATGCGTATTTCTCTATTAGTGTGTATGTCTTTTGGTGTCCATGTGTATATCTGTCGGTGAGTGAAAGAGTGAGAGTGAGAGATGGAGAGAAAAAAGAGAGAGACAGAGTTGATCATAGCTACTTCCTCAATGTCAATCCAACACATTTTTAACTACAATTAAGTTCACAGCTCTTGACATATCTCCATCTTTCTCGTTGTGACAGGCCTAGGTGCCCTTTCATCAGTGACTCTAGTTATAAAGGAGCCTGTCTTTCCAACGTCTCATTCATCTACTTTATGGGAGCGTATTAGAACAAAGAACTGAGAGTACACCTGCTTTCCAACTCCAGGGTTTTCTGTCGGTTCAATCAGGAGAGACCTGGGATGAGTAAAGTGATGTTTATTGCAGAATGATAAATGTACGACAGTGTTTGGAGCTTAGACCCCATGGGGAATTAATGATCAAAAGTCGCCTGCCCAACAGAGTCCAGACACTGGTGGCGGCAGACCCAGCCAAGGAGTCGAAGAACAGAGACAAGGCACCGGGTGGCGACGGGGAGGTGGAGGGTCGCGCACTTGATAGCATGGACAAACACAGGGAGAGAATCGTATTTAAAGGCACGGGATCATTGTGATAGGCTGACATCAACGCGGAAGATTTGACAGCGTTGATTGATACGCTAATCGAACTGAAACCCAGATGACAGCCCGACATAGGAAGAGGGAAAGTAGAGCGTTCTTAGCGGGGGGAGTAAGTAGTGAAACATTATCGAGTATGCCCGAGTGCTGGGGTCGGTCTTGCCTGACTGAACTTGCGCTAAGCTTCATTTGTCTGTATACAGTCTATAAAATGCTCAAAAGAGTGCAGTTGACTATGTTACAATTCCTATCAACTAACTCCAACCTAAGCCAGTTGCAGGCCTCTGCTTTATAGCTGAGGCATCGTCGTTTCCTAGCAGCGCACTCCTCTGGCACATCATCAGTTCCAAAAGATAGACAAGAGATGTTGGGATCCCGTCAAATTAAAGAAAAAGCTATCTACAGTGCTTGAATAGATTAGCACCGCCTTGGCCACTGCAGTCGAGCAGCAATCTCTAAATCGACAAACTCTTGTTTTTTGTTTGCTTTCTTTCATATGGTTGTCTTTCTTTCTCTTTTTATTTAACTCATTCATTCATTATTTATCTCCTCTTTCACACTCTTTCTTCCAACTTCCATCAATCTGTCCCAACACTGTATCCATACATCTGTTTTTCCAATTCTCGGTTTCAATACGATCAGATCCCGTCCAAAAAGAGAGAGTATAACGGAAGAAGAACATAACAGAATCAGTCAGGCGGTTGTGTGTATGAAGACCACTCACTGCCCCTTTCCTCCCAGGGGTGGGGGGTTGGGGGGGTCACGGGGTCAATGTGAGACGTAGTTGATGACAGGACTCCCTCCCATTCCCATCTCTTCTTTACTCTCCTCTCTTCTACCCCCATGCTTTAAATGGGCTCCAAGGGCTGTGTAAGCAGCAGAGGATGCTCGCAGGCAGCCACACATATGGAGGAGGCATGGTTAACAACACTGCCACTCAGCTAAACAGCTGTTCTCCCCCCCCCCTTGCTCCTCTCCTCCTCCCTCTCCTCCTCCCATCGCCAGCTGATGAAGCCTTCACCAGTTAACAGGGTTCCTGGGACAGTGCAAGGACCAGGCACACACACCCAGAGCGACTCCCATTTGTTCACTCACCATATTATGTACAACATTAAGATGTCTGCCTTTATTGGGTGTGCTTTGCCTTCGGCAAGGGTACAACCTTTGTTCTCTCACATATATCTTCTTCTTATTATTATTATTTTCCCACCCCTAAAACTCAGTCAATATTTGGCCTACATAGACAACCTAGGTGTCAAAAGTTTCGTCTTGGTCTCGATTGCGTTGCTTCTATTGGGATTTACGTTCCGTTGCACGGTTTAGGCTGAGCTTAAGTTTTTGTGGCGAAAAGTGTCTTCTGTCAACGAAGGGTAGCAGTGCTAGCCTACGTCACTACGTCAGCACACGTTAGCAACGACGCATGGATACAACGTGATAGAGACGTTCTAGCACGCAAATTGGAGCTTGGATTATGAGTGAAAAATGCCAACCCCCAAAATTACCAACCATTGGGTTTTGTTGAGAAAGCAATTTCGAGTGGAACTGCCATCTCGGATTTTTTATTTAGGTTGTGAAAGTCTTTGTAATTTGAGCGAGTGCGGGTCGCCCGTGAGACTGCCTACTCTGGCGGCAGCCGTGCAAGCGTCATAGTAGTTTAGTATTTTCGTATTTTTATAGTTCGGTCAATTCTACACCACAAAACAGAAGGAGGGCAATGTTATGACGATATGACTATTGTGAAGACAGCCAGATGGTGAGATTTTAATGTAGGTTGCTGTAAAAACTTTGATTGGTTTGCTACGTGAGAGCCCCGTCAGCCTCCGTTGACGATTGCGTCAGCTGTTGTCGATCTTTGATGAGTATTTCGTACCAGGGTCAATTCGACATCAAAAATCAGAAGGAGGGCAGTGTTATAAAGATTGCGAAGACAGCCAGCGCGTCAGCATATTTTTGTGATTTGTGTAAAACTTGGAATTTGAGTGACACCACGGCTTGTTTTGACGTTAGCCTCAGTCAGACTCGGCTCACCCACTGGCAGTGTGTAGTACTGTCTTCAATGCCACAGCTAAACTTTATGTCAAAAGAAACGTTCTCATTTCCGGCGCTTTCAAACAATCAGTGAAATGTGGAGCAACAGCAGCTAGCTTGCCTCTAGCAAACTTATTTTGAATTAGCCATTTCCCCCTACATTACTGTCAAACTTATTTACGTTTTGGGGGGCATATTTTCAGTTAGCAGACGGTACTGTTTGAATCGCGATTCCATACTGCCAGTGACAACGTTGTTACAGTAGCTTGTTTCAAAGGGGGTTTGCAGCTGTTTCAAAGGGTGTTCTTAATGAAATATGCAATATGAGTAGGCTAAATGCTTGAAAATATCACTAGAAGGGAAAAACTTAGAGGACGGACCCACCTGCAACCGACGCAAGCAAGCACACCCTACAATTTCCCCAGAAATTGTACCCTCTCTAGTGTGTATGTGCTGCTGCTACAGTACTACACACTATATACTAGGCCTCTAATTAGGCCCTGCCTGTTGGAGAGAGCCAGTGGCATGGCAGGGAGTGGTGTGGGAGGGGGGTTGCCCTTGGCACAGCCTCTAATTGCGGCAAATAGAGTAGAGTTATGGCAATATTTTTACAATACGATGTCCGTTTGATCCTATTGGTTGAGCTACCAGCACGCGACCTACTCTGCACCTGCGTCATTGCATTCACAGAAATCGCTTGAACGGAGTTAACTAACAACATAATGTTGTATGTACAGCAAAGAAAATTATTTAAAATGTTTAATGGTTTGGAAATAAGTCTGTTAAGTGAATTTCAGTAGAATTTAAAATGTTGTTCAAAGTATTGTGATACGTATTGTATTGTACACCCAGTATCGTGATACATATTGAATCGTAAGCTGAGTGTATCGTTACACCCCTACCACCTACACTACACCTAAACACCTACATGCCATAAGGTGTGTAAAATATTATGGATTGAAATGCTAAATAAAACACTTGAAAAGGTATGTTTCTACCAGCCCCTGAGAAAATAGTTTCCATTAACTTTCTTAATGTAAATGTCTAGTAGTATTTGGTGTTATTTGTGGAAAATGTACTTGTGTTTTTACGCTGCTAGGCATGGTAAATGCAAACTAGAAATACCGATGGAACGAGGACCCCAAAGGCTCCAGAGTACCAGCTAACGCTCCAGGGTACCAGAGTGTCCCTTAGATTTGGACTGTGCACACAATAAATGTCCAATATTGTAAAACGTATGTAGATGTGAAACCTATGGTCAATCCTAACCACACGTCTATAAAGTCTTCACCTGATTACATTTATGTCATCTTTTTATCTGAATAATTAATACATTTCAAATCAAATGTAAAGTATTTATTACTTACAAATTTGAGTATGCTTGCTATCAGCAAGGCACACTATTGTTATCTCACATATAAATATATATATATTTTATTAACCTTTGTCCCAAAGCTGACCAAAGCTAATTTCTGTTCATACAATCTCAACAGTTGGTGTGTAGCAGAGAGGATAGAGAGACTGACTTGTAACCTTATGCTCATGAGTTCAAATCCCCATTCAGCCTGTTGTTGGCCAAACATGAAGTAGTTTTGCTCTCTTGTTGTCCAACTCTCGATCTTCGACAGTGTACATGTTTATAATATTTTGCCATTTTGCGGAGGAACCCGCATCGCTGCTTGCAGCTATATTTAGGGGCCAAGCACCTATTGTTTTTGTTCGTTTTATTATTATTATTATTATGCATAGCGATTGGTGCGAAGTTTTGAAATTTGGCACACTGATTTGGATTATTGTCACCAAGTTTCATGTCGATCCATGAAGCACTATAGCGCCACCAAGGCGCTATAGGACCACCAGGCGGTTGTCTGAAGAAGACCGTAGGTGGCGGGTGGGGGTGTAAGGCTGCAGGAGAGACTTGATGTAGTCGGGTGCAGTCCCGACTACATCAAGTCTCTCCTGCAGCCTTTTTATTATGAAAAAAATTATGTGCTGAGCCAAGGTTATTGCATACAATAGACTTCAGTGGTGTAACCTCTCATGTTGCAAACAACTTTTACATAGATGGCTCTACGACTGAATGTGCTTGATTGAAAGATTGATGGTCTTTAATGGAATTGTGGCTTTGGAAAGATTATTGCTGATGAAGAGACCGTTATACACTGCTCATCCTCCCGAAACACTGGTTCTTGGTAGCAGTACAGTCTGACAGGTCACTCTCTACTGCCTGTCCATCTGTGGACCATATTAGCTCTGCCAATCTACAGCAGCTTCGCCAGAGATCCAGTCTCCATGTCAGGCTGTGGAATGTTCAGCCTCTATGTAGGTTTGTGTTAGTCAGCATGTTTCCTAAAGTTTCTGTCATTGGGAATTCATTGTGCTCAGGCTATGCAAATTTCATAGCAACAGCTACTGCATTTGTGTTTCCCTGAATCTTCTTCTGCAGCTGAGCTTCTCCTGCAGCTGCTGTAACTGTGTGTTGTAGCGGGGTGTTCAAAATAATTATTTGTAACAATAAAAGGACTCTGTAAAAACGTTCTTTATAGGTCCGGAAAGTTCCTTACAATATACTTTTCCCAAATTTCTATCAGAAGTTTGTTTGTTGTTCATCAATATTTCTAAATGGTTCTTTATAGCATCCCTACTATTGTGTAGCCACAGTCGTTTGGTTAGCTAGACTGCAGGGGCTGCTGCTCTACAGGACAATTAACTAGACAACGTGACCTTGTTTAGAGAGGCAGACGTATGATCTAACCTTTATGTTAAATGTGTTTCATTCGTCGTTTTGAGTACTGGATAGGCGTAGGGCTGGGGAGAGGTCAGGGATGCAACTGAGAGAGAACACAGCACAACCAATGCCTCAAAACACACGCCTGTAGTCAATGGCAACCACAACCATGTGAGTCTTGGAGTGTTGTCTAGGTCAAAGGTCAAATCATTAGGGATATTTGTACAGCCCTTTGTACCCCAGTGCAGGAAATCAACACTGGACTGGAGGGCACCGGAGAGAGGAGGACAGAGGGAGAGAGGGTATTAATGCTTTATGACAGTGAGATGTAGTGAATGAAAGAGGAGAGAGAGGACAGCGGGGAGAGAGAGGACGTAGGAAAGAGGGGCACAGAGGAGAGAGGGGAGATGGAGGAGAAAGTAAAGCAGAGAGGAAAAGAGAGGAGGCGTGGAGGAGAGCGAGGGAGTGGAGGAGAGAGAAGGCCTTGAGAGGAGGCACACAGCTCAGCTGTCAGTACTTCCTGTGCAGGTGGGGCAGGAGGACTGCCAACAACCACCCACCCCCCCACACCGCCCTCCCTCTCACCCCCTTTCACACAGACACCCATGTATCTCTCTATAATGGATGCTTGGCACTGGAGCCAGAATAAGAAAGAGAGAGAGAGAAAGACAGAAAGAGAAAGTTATGGTGAAATTGCAGAGCACCAAAGCAATCCATCCATGTAGCCAGCCAGCAGCCATCCAGCAGCCATCTAGCAAGTCAGTCAGTCAGCCAGCCAGCCAGCCACAATCAGAGAGGAAACCGATGAGACTGTCTGGGAACACTTCCACTGACCTAAAAGACGTGCAGCGCTTGTTAGCACGCTAATACGCCAGGGCCCACAGACAGCAGAGAGGAGCACCAGTCATCATGCCCCACTGGCAGTCCTCCATCAGTGTGGGTAAAGACATTACCTCCCCTGACTGGTGATGATCAGGGTTTTTTGATAAATGGGTGGATGGCAGTAAGGTGCTTAACGATGTGTTTAGTGTGTGATCAAAGTGCAGTGCTATCACCTAAATGTAACCACAACAGCATATCAAACAGGTGTCCTCTCACATTGTTCTCTCTTTTCTTCTCGCTCACCACTTAGTTCTCTTGTTTGTCACCCTCCCTCCCTCTCTCCACCTTCCCTCCCTAAGAGCCCTGCTCTCAGTAGTGCTACTGCTGCTTGGTTTATAGTCTCTCCAGGCTGCTCCAAGCAGGGAGGGACTAATGGCTGAGCTCTGTGAATGAACTGCTTCCCTGCCCTCTGCCCATTTTTCACTTCTTCATTTCTCTGCCTGTTCCTTCCTTTTCTACTCTTCTCCTCTCCTTTCTCTGCCTGCCAGACCTGGCCAATCAGAAAGAGCCACACTAGAGCTGGCCAACCAGAGAGCCACATCTTGTAGTAGTTTATTTTGATAAACTATGATAGCTTAATAAGGTCATGTACCTCTCAGCATAATCTTCCAAAATTATTAAGTATTAAGTAATTCAAATGAGAAATTCCCATGTTCAAAAAGGAGTAGGAAGAAGTTCATAACAAACTTTTCAAGTCCTACCCCCTTTCTCTATTTTTATCCTTTAGTTAAATACGAAACAATTTGATGCTTCTCTTATACATACATCTTTACATACACCGTAATCTACCCACCTACTGTTCCCATAAACCCATGCATTCACATAGATACGGATGCATACATACATGCATACACATTCACATGTTTTCCTTCTTTCTTTTCCATCTATCTTCATTTCCGTCTATCCATAGCAAATCAAATAATAACACAAATAATAACACCTCCATACTAGACTTAATATTTAGACCAAGGAACCTGTATACAATACTATCACCTCGAGACCTTTTCGTATCCATTTAATATATTCAGTTTAAATAGTCTTTTAAAGTTACTCATTGTTGTACATAATTTCATCTCTTCACTGCAGCTGTTCCATACATTAACTCCTTTGGTTGTGATACAGTGATATTTAGAATGTGTTCTCATAAGTATATTTTTAAATACAAATGTTCCTCTTAAGTGATGTTTGCTCTCTCTTATTTGAAACAACCCTTGAATACTGTTCGATAGCTGTTGATTAGTTATTTTGTACATAATTTGTGCAGTTTTGAAGTCAACAATATCTCTGAATTTTAGTGCTTTGAATTTAATAAACAGTGGAGTAGTTGGTGCTCTATAAGTGGTTTTATTTACAATTCTTAGGGCTCTCTTTTGAAGGATGAATACAGGTTCAGTGTTGGTTTTGTAAGTGTTTCCCCATACTTCCAAACAGTAAGTAATGTATGGCAGTATGAAGGAACAATACAATGTGTACAATGATTGTTGATTTAATAGGTAATTGGTTTTATACAATATAGCAATTGATTTTGATATTTTGGCCTTGATATAGTGTATATGTGGCTTCCAACATAATTTTTCATCGATTATCACTCCCAGAAATGTAAGATCTTTTACTCTTTCTATCTCGATATCATTTATCATAAGTTTTTTATTTAAAGTTGTGGCACGATTACCAAAAATTATAAATTTAGTTTTACTTAAGTTCAGTGTTAGTTTATTTGCATCAAACCAGCTCTTCATCTTTTTTAATTCATTTTCCACTGTATCCAAGAGTTGTTCCAGATTTTCCCCAGAACAGATTAAATTAGTATCATCAGCAAAAAAAATGGTTTTCAGTGTTTTAGACACCTCCGATACATTATTTATATACAAGTTAAACAACATCAGACCTGGTCTGATATCAGAAAGAGACACACTAGGCCTGGCCACTTAGGTGATGATGGACACAGTGACACAACTAATATCCTCTATTTCTCAAACTGACCATTCGTTCTCTTTATCTCTCTACACACTACTTATCTGCAAGCTTATTTGAATCCTGTAGAACTAGCTATAATCCTCTTCTATCTCCATCTCCACACTCCATCTCTTCTGTCTCTCTCAGAACCACACCTCTCTTTGTCCTTCTATCTCTCTCTCTTTCGCTTTCTCTCTGCTCCTTCTTTCTCTCACACACTATACAACCACTTTCTCACTTTTCCTCCTCTCTTTTCCTTTCTCTTCACCACCTCTGCATTACTCAGACAGAAACAACAAACAGCCTTGGGTCTATTGTCTCTTTGGTAACAGACTAACTTTCAGCTCCAACTGAAGACCTTTCAAAACACCTTTGAAGAGTCCTTTGTCAACACAGAGCTAAGTGTCTCAGCACTATTCTCCACTGTCAAAGGCAACGGTATTCTGCATGGATAATATGGATAAAAGTAATATGGTGGGAGAGGATGACTGTCAGAAAAGTTAAAGATGTAACCCTTTATTCTCTATGAAATGATACTGTGTTTAACATTCCATGTGTGCAGAGAGGAACTATCTCTAAGTTAACTCTAGGCTTACGTAAACATACTGGACCCTTATCCCTTGTGTTATCTTCGGGTCATTCTGACCCATCAGTCATTGTGACCCACCGTCGTATTGCGACAAATTTACCTCATACAAAAACAAAGAAACATTTTCTTTTAACCGTTGGGCTGTCTCAGACCCCCCACATTGCAAAGGTTGAAATAAATTATTTTTTATTTGTTTTTGTATTGGGTAAAATTGGGTAAACACAACGATGGTTCGTTATGAACCTTTGTGACCCGAAGGCAGCACAAGGGTTATCTTGTTGACCTGGGGGAGGGTGAGCATTTGTTACTGACTCTGTGTTGCTGAAGACTAGAGGATGTTTGGGGGTTTGTTTGTTTAAAGGAGATAGGAGCTTTTATGACACCAAAACCAGAGATTCAGCTGCCATTGTGTTTCAACCATGGTTGATGTTGCACGCGTGCACACCAGAGCCGCCGGCACACGTGTGGCAAGCATGCATTACTTTTCCAAGTGGTAGGGCCCTGCCCCACCACTTTCGACTCAGCGGAGTATTGAGCGCATTTTAATGAATCTACTATTAAAAATGGAAACAAACTTTTGCAACGGAAACTTTATTTCTTCTTGCAATTGAACAAGTTGTTAAAATACTTCACAATAATTTCAGCCCATTTACTCAGTTGACTATAACACACTACTTCAAACGCTGACTGCAATAAGTGAATGCACCTGTCAGTCACAGTGATCTCCTAGCTACAGCCAACCCGGGCCCAGAGGCAGAGCATCGACCACCCCTCTCAACAACTCATTACTGCTAACGCTATCGAGCATAGATTGTATTAAAAAACGAGTCAGTGCAGATGGTTCCCAAATTTTGCCCCACCAATTTTGGACCTGTGGTGCCACCTCTGACACACACACACACACACACGTAAGATCTATGTAAGGGAGACAGCCAATGAAAGAAGAGCCATGTGACAGTTGCATGTCTGTGTATGAACCAATCACTGTTGAGAGCGGTGTTGTTTAAATGTTCTTGCATGGAGACCGGTCGGTAGACAAACTTTTTACCACCATGGCCTTTGTCGACAGTCTCCTTGCTTCATATGCTGCAAGTAATAAACTTCTTTGACTTCACAGAATCTGTGCATTACTTGATAAAGAGAATTATCCAACAATGACATTAGTTTGAGGCAGTCCGTCTCAAATCCTCCCTTGTGGAGCAAAGAGAGAAATACGTCTAGAGATTCAGTACAAAGCATCCTAGTGAGAGCTGAGTAAATAACTGCTTTTGTGTGCTGCCGAGTTGTGCCCCCCCCCCAGCTTTAATTATGGTTTCCGTCAGCCGAGAGGGAAGAATAAAGGATCTGACACCACCTGTCCCCCTCTGCCCGTCTCTCTCCGGACCTCAGAGACGCTCTGACACCCTGCAGCACTCGTGCAACCAATTGTGTTTGTGTGTGTGTGTTGGGGGGGGGGGGGGGGCGGGGGTATGCTGTTTGTTGCCCTAACACACAGGCTAAGTTTACAGTGTTCACTTTCTAACACCGTGAAAATAGGCTTCATTCTGTCTGCGACAATTGACCTTGCCAACTCCGGTGTGCAGGTATTTACACAACAATGGTGGAGGGTTTGCGCATCAATACAAAGCGTGGGCTTGCAGTGATATTTTGCTCAGAGTGAAACGTACATTCGCCTCCATTCCCTCGCTCTCTTTCCGCAACCCACGGCGTGTTTCATGCCTCTGCTCCTTCCTCCGCCATGCAATGGATGGATGATAGGGATACCAAGGGGAGGGAGCTGCACTCGCAGAAATTAATCTCTAGTGACGGCAGATGAATGTATGGCCGTCTAGCCAGATGCACTTCTGCGTCTCCACGCTGCAGAAACATTATGGGATGATTGTGAGGGGGCTTGAAGGCCTTAGCGACCATGAGATTAGGCTGCCCTGGGTCTTGTACAGGAGTGGGAGGAGGTAAGCGCTAGGCGGTGAGGCTGTGAGCAGGGATGTAGCACTGCCTCAATGTTTTAGAAGGCCTGGCCTTAATAGGGTCACATTATATGTCAACATGGAGGATATGGAGAGGGCTATGTGGTGTATACATACACGTACATACAAACACATATACATACACAAGCACACACACAAATTCACACACGCACACACTGTAAACATGCACACAAACTCACTCTCTTTCTCCCCCTCCCCCATAAGGTGTGTGTGTGTGTGTTCCTCTATCCTGAGCTAAGCTGTGTGTGAGTGAAAGATGGTAGTTGGAGGTACAGAGGCAGAGTGCCACTGGCAGAGTTTCCAGTATCCAGCATGAGTGACAGATGCCGATTGATTCACGACCCCTAAAACACTGTTGTCATTCATGTTATCCCTCCTTCTATCCCATCCCATCCCACCCCCATTCACTCCCTCCCTGCCTCCTCCCTTCTACTGTTTATTCTCTCCCGATCTCCTTTGTGCATTCCCTCCATACCATCCTACTTCCCTCCTTCTATATTCCAACCCCCTTCATCTTTCCCACCCTTCTTCTTCCAATGTGGCTTAGCTGTGCAGCTCAACTAAGATGCAGGGGAGAAAGAGAGAGCAAGAGAGAGGGGAGTGGGTAGAGGGAGAAAGAAAGAGACAGAGAGAGATACACTAATACCATGCGGTTCTAATAGGATGATGAAACACAGCATTTTCCTTTCTATGTTAAGTGAGCTTGCATATCTCAATATCAGAATGGAGAAGGCAGGGGAAGTTCAGCTTCTGTAAGAGAACAGTCGTGACTCGCACAAACCTCATATTCATTAGCATGGTGGTGAAACCGAAGTTTCACTAATTTAACATTAATGTCAAAATCTAACTGTTTGATTAAAACCAGGCCTTATTCTGTGTGTCTTTACTTTCATCACATTTAGTACCATTCTAAAGGTTAGTGTGGTAACCTAGCCAAAGACACGGACCACGAAGAACGATCTCTCGAGTTGGAGCTTTAATATGAAACTGCAGAGGTTGCCATACAGGTATACTCAGGTGTTTTTCTCGGGCCAAACAGGGCTTCCCGGAAGTGCTAAACTGGGGTTAATTTATACTAGCGCTCCCCCATAGTGGTATAACCAAAATAACCATTACAACACTCCTCCCCCACTAGATTCCAACATTCGAATACATTCAACATTCAATTTAACACATACAGTGATTAACTAACAATCAGTCTGTCTGGAGGTCTTCGAGCACGCTGTGACCTGCGCACCATCTCCGGGGCTGTAGCTGGCACTGCCGGTGTAGGTGTTTTGGGTAGTTCAGGTGACGGGGTCAAAGGAGGTGACCCCTGTGGGTCTCTAGTCAACTGTCCCTCCCCTCCAGGGGGCGCCGACCCTACCCCGAGTGACCTGTCCTCGGGTGATACTCCCACAGTAGGCTTGCTCACCAGGGGAAACTCAGAGGTGCTGATAATCTCTGGGCTGCTGTCATGACGTAGGCGGACGTGGTCTTGATGTCTGCGGACCACTCGCCCATCAGTCAGCTCAACAACATATGAGAGAGGACCTCTCTGCGTCAGGATAACCCCAGGTAGCCATTTCTGACTAAAGTTGCAGCTGAAATTCCTCACGTAGACACTGTCCCCTGGTTTCAGCTGTCTCTCTCGGGCATGTTGATCATGTCCCTCCTTCTGCTTCTCCTGCTTCCTCATCACCGTGGCCTTTATGTCTGGACGCAGTAGGTCCAACTTTGACTTAGGCCTACGCCCCATCAACAGCTCTGCTGGAGCCCGAGCAGTAGTGGTCTGGGGCGTCAGACGGTATTTAAACAGAAAACGGGAAAGCCTGGTGCTTAGAGTGTTACCTTTCATCCGCTTCAGACCCTCCTTCACCGTCTGGACAGCTCGCTTCGCCAATCCATTCGAGGCCGGGTGGAAAGGAGCTGTACGAACATGCCGAATTCCATTCTGTTCCATGAACTCACCAAACAGCTCACTGGTGAACGTCGGACCATTATCCGTGACCACCGTGTCAGGCAACCCATGAATTGCGAATATTTGTCTGAGCCTGTCTATGGTTTTGGGGGCTGTTATGTTGCTCATGATGTGCGCTTCTATCCACTTGGAGTGGGCATCCACCACTATGAGAAACATCTCCCCCATGAACGGGCCAGGGAAATCCAGATGCAGTCTAGACCAGGGGTGGTCTGGCCACTCCCAGGGATGCAAAGGGGCTGGCGGCGACATGTGCTGATTAGACTGACATTGTGTGCATGATTTCACCTTGGTCTCCAGGTCTAAATCCATCTTTGGCCACCAGACATAGGACCCATCCGCGACACCCCCGGATGGGTCTCATGTAGCTCCTCCACAATCTTCCAGCGACCTGGGGGATGGATGACTACTCTCGCACCCCAGAAAATGCAGCCATCCTGTAGGCTGAGTTCAGTCTTGCGTTGGGCATATGGTTTCAGTTCCTCACTGTCAACCACCCTGGGCCAGCCCTGTAACAGGTAAGTCTTTACTTTGGACAGCACCGGGTCTCTCTCTGTCCACTGCTTGACTTGGGCTGCCTTTACTGGCGTCTTTCTCTAAAGAAAAAAACGTCTCTAGAGGCACATAGGTTGAGACCGGTGTCTCCGACAATGGCAGGCGACTCAACGCATCAGCGTTCGCGTTGTCCTTCCCTGCTCTGTACACTATGCTGTATTGGTAGGCTGACAAGATGAGTGCCCACTGTTGGATTCTTGCTGAGGCTAGCGGCGGAATGCCGCGCGTTTCACTGAACAGGCTCATCAGGGGTTTATGGTCAGTATAGATCTTAAAAACCCGCCCATATAAGTACTGATGAAAACGCTTTACTGCAAAAACAATGGCTAGACCTTCTTTGTCTAACTGTGAGTAACCTTTCTCTGCAGCTGCCAGTGTCCTTGAAGCAAATCCCACAGGTTTCTCTGAGCCATCTTCCATGACATGTGAAAGGACCACCCCTACTCCATAGGGCGAGGCATCACATGAGAGCACAATGTCTTTATCCGGATCATAGTGAACGAGCAGCTTTGCGGAATGAAGGAGTTCTTTCACTTCCTCAAACTCCTTCTCCTGCTCCGCGCACCACTGCCACTTTGTGTCATTGTGCAGCAGCTTGTACAGCGGGGCTAACACCTTCGATAGATCCTGCAGGAATTTTCCATAGTAATTCACCATGTCCAGGAAAGAACGGAGCTCTGTGACGTTCGTAGGGCTTGGAGCTCCCTTGATAGCCCTCACTTTGTCCTCCACTGGACGGAGCCCCTCTGCGTTGATTGTATGTCCCAGATAAGTCACCCCCTCTGCCATGAACACACACTTTTCCCGTCTCAGGCGCAGCCCTGCATCTGCGAGTCTCTTGAGCACCTGCTCTAAGTTTTCAAGGTGCCTAGCCTCCGTAGCCCCTGTGATTAATATGTAATCTAAGTACACGGCTACATGTGGAATCCCTTGCAATAGAGTGTCCATGGTCCTTTGGAAAATGGCCGGGCTGGACGCCACTCTGAACACTAGGCGATTGTACTTGAATAATCCTTTGGGCCATATTTTAACGATCTGAAACGCAAGTATCAAAACGCAAAGCGCAAGTAACTTTGTGGGCGGGACTCCGGCTCGGTTGCTATTTTGCCGGCGGGATAAATGACTTTGCGTCTGGCGCAAATCTAAAATGGGTAGGTCAGAAGTAGCTACATTACTAATGGGTGTGGTTTGGGCGTAACGTGCAATAAACCAATCAGAGCGTCATCTCACATTCCCTTTAAGAGCAGCGCTTGTTCCATGGCGGATTGCTATTATAACGGCGGATTTGCCAGGCGCACGCCAGGAGCGGTTCACAGCCGAGGAGACAGACGTTCTAGTCAGGGCCGTAACAGATAGAGAAGTGACATTGTATGGGAAAGGCAGAGCAGTTTTATCATTGCACTAAATTGCCCTCTCATGCTGCTCATTCAAATTCTTATTCTTATTTTTATATAGCCTACCCTATATTTTATTTTATTTTTTTAATTGTTTAGTTCTTGGAATTAGTTTAACTATTGTACTTTTTTAACTTAATTTAAGACCCGTATATGTTTATTGTTTGCACCTTCCTGCCACAGTAAATTCCGTGTTTGTGTAACATAGGCTACATGGCGAATAAACCAAATTCTGATTCTGATGGAGATGGGAGAAGAAACCCGCCCAAATTAGCTTCGGTTAAACAGGCGTGGGAGAAAATTGCCACAATTGTTACAAATCATGTTCACATACATAGAGATTTCTCATGAAAATCTTTTTATAATCATTGAAGAAATGTAACACGCCATAAATCAAAACAATGTAACGTAGCTTCGCAGAAAGAAGACCCTGGCCCTGCCAGCAGTGTGCACGGACCAAGCTTGCGCCCTTAAAATAGCATCTGAATAATGCGGCATTGACTTTAGACCAAGTTTTTCCTGGTCAGTGGCGGAATTGTTTTTCAGAAACTGCAAAATAGCACCAGGGAACGTTTGTGCCGGAACACGCCTCCTTTTTCGCTGAACCGCCCACGGGAGCGCAAGGTCATTTCGACGTGCGTCTGTGGAGAGAAAAGTCCGCTTTGCGTCGAGTGCAAACTAGGAATGATACTTGCGTCGTTGACGAAGTAAATTGCGCTGGGTGCAAGATAGGGCCCTTTGTGTGTATTTATTGTGACATACTGTTTTGAATCCTCATCTAGGAGTAGTTGCTGGTAAGCATGGCTCATATCCAGCTTCGTGAACAGCTTACCTCCAGACAGTGTCGCAAACAGGTCGTCCACCCGTGGCAACGGATACTCCACCAGCTTTGAGACTTGATTCACGGTCAGCTTGTAGTCTCCACAAATCCTTGCGGTTCCATCTGCCTTCAAAACAGGAACGATGGGCGCTGCCCACCTTGAAAACTGGACAGGCTCCACGATGCCAAGAACCTGCAACCGTTCCAGCTCTTCCTCCACTTTGCCCTTCATTGCATAGGGCACCACTCTGGGCTTAAAAACCGTGGCGCTGCCTCGGGGTCAACATGCAACTTCACCGTCACCCCCCATCAGCGTGCCCAGTTCTTCTCTGAACACCTTACTGTAGCGCTGCAAAATGTCCTCTGTGGTGTGAGCATACTTAATCTCATGCCAATTCAATTTAACTTTGCGAAGCCAGTCCCGACCCAATAAACTAGGCCCCTTACCCTTGGCTATTACACATCTGCCTTGAGCCCTCTGACCTCCAGCTGAAATGCTCACATCTAACACCCCCAAAAGAGGTATAGCCTGACTTGTGTATGTCCTTAGTCTGAGTGTTGATGGCTGTGCTTAATGCACAGGCCGCATCTCCTTCATCTCCTTCAAGATAATGGGTGGGCGCCCGATTCTGCTGGGCTTTCCATCTCTCATTCTTTGCCTTATTTTCCACACCCCTGCACTTTTTCGCCAAGTGTCCCTTTTTATTACAGGCATGACATACAGCTTCTTGAAATTTGCAATCAGTTGCATAGTGTGCCCCTCCACACCTAAAACATTCAACTCTCCTTGCTGGCTTTACAGCCTCTCTCTTTACGTGGTGCACCGCCTGCGACGGCGATCCTATCTGCCCACTTTGAATATCTTTGGCACTATTTGCAGCCATTTCAATCACTTGCGACATTTCCAGTGCCTTCTTGAAACTCAATGGTGGGGGTTCCCCCAGCAAACGGCGCTGAATGGCGTCATTGTTAATGCCGCACACTAATCTGTCTCGGAGCATGTCATCTAAAACTGCCCCAAAATCACAATGCTCTGATAGCTGCCGTAATTCTGCAACAAAGTTAGCCACAGACTGACCTGACTTCCTAAACTTGTTGTGGAATTTGAACCGCTGGACTATTAACGATGGCGTTGGATTGTGGTGGTTCCCGACGAGCCTGACCAGGTCAGCATATGGAATTTCCCCTGGTTTCCTTGGTGTGGCTAAGTTCCTTATCAGTTTGTAAGTCCTCGCCCCACACACACTCAGGAGAATGGAGCGCTGTTTAGCCTCCTCTGTTACTCCATTAGCTGCGAAAAAGTGTCCCAACCTTTCCTCATACTCCGTCCAGTCCTCGTCCGCCTCCACGTATTCACCAATCGTTCCAAACGTAGCCATCTGAACCCGAGGCTCTCCTGCCGCCACTGGTACTCTGAGCTGTTGGCTCTCGTCTCCGAGCTCCTCTTCACTGCTTCTACTCATGGAGATAGCCGCCTAGCTTGCACACCGTCTTTTTTTAGCTAACGCTAACAAACAAAACGGAATGTAAAAAAAAAAAAAAACATCTTCCAATTTACCTCGTCGCCAAAATATGTAGTAACCTAGCCAAAGACTAGCTAAGCTAAGACCTCAAAAACACAATTTTGGCCTTACCATCAATCAACCATGACACTAAAACCTACTACTAAAAGTTAAAGCGCTGCTCACCTAGAATCAATCTCCTCTCCATCCAGACCCTCTCTCCTGCCCTCCCTACCTCTGTCCTCCATCCAGCTCCTCCTGAGAGGTGGACGGAGGTGAGATGGTGCCTTGCATGACCAGGCCTGGAGCTGGGTACCCTGGCTGTAATAAAGCTGACCATTTAGCATTCACATTTACACTCTTCATTCCCCCAGAAGTTTTCATAAAACCGCAGGCTGACATGAGTATGAGCGATCCTCTCTAACTGGCTGGCCGTCTTTAATGTAGCAGTGCTTCTATTAGGAGCCAGCACTTCCTCACAGGACCAGCTTTTAGCCTGATTGGCTTTTCTTTTTTTCTCCCTTCCTGTAAGCAAACGACCTTCACAGAGACCCCCCCCCCCCCCCCCCCCCCCCCCCCCCCAGTGACACATTTCAACACAAAGATGCATGCGTATATACGCAGTCACATCCCACTAACCAGACAGACTCACATGCACCTGCATAAACTGGACAGACACACACGGCCACGTGCAGACACACATCTTAGTCGTGAGCTACTTCATATTCTGCCGGCGTAAAGCTAAGACATCTCTCATTTTACAACATAATTATTATTAGGGGAGAGGGACAAAAAGCCACATCTGCATGTTCAATTAGAGCCAGGAAGATGCCAAGGAGATAGCAATACATTGGATAATCTCAAGGCTAATGTCCTTGCTTCTGAACGGCTCTAGTCGTTTGAAGCTACAGAGAGAGAGAGAGAGAGAGAGAGAGAGAGAGAGAGAGAGAGAGAGAGAGAGAGAGAGAGAGAGAGAGAGAGAGGGAAATAGAAAGGGAAATAGAAAGGGAAATAGAAAGGGAAATAGAAAAAGAGAGACATGGAGATTATGGATTCCTCTCTGTAGATATATAACTGTTGAATCCCAGTTAATAGGCTGGTCAGAGGCTCTTTCCTGCAGAAAACGAGAGACTGGTCTCTCCCTCCAGTCTCTCCCTCCAGGGTCTCTGAACTGCACTAGATC
The DNA here is from genome assembly GCA_023658055.1 of Thaleichthys pacificus. Classification (NCBI taxonomy): domain Eukaryota; kingdom Metazoa; phylum Chordata; class Actinopteri; order Osmeriformes; family Osmeridae; genus Thaleichthys; species Thaleichthys pacificus. The sequence continues at coordinate 1,769,930 of CM042855.1, forward strand.
ACCCAGGACACCAGACAGCCATCCTATAAACAGTACCAACACACACAGACACACACATACACACCACTGCAGACGAAAGCGAGACCAAGGATCAGGGGCAAAGGCTGGGGGGGCCAGGGCTTGATGGATGGGCCCTCAGACTGGGCCCTGGGCAAACCCACACATAGAGAGCGAGAGAAGGCCAGAGGCTCCATGAGGATGATAGAATGAGCTGGGAAGATTGAGGGGTGATATATAGGTAGAAAGTAGAGAAAGGGAGGGAGATGAAGAGAGTGAGGAGGATGGTGGAGAGAGAGAGGGAAGAGAGAGGGAAGAGAGAGAGAAAGATAGAGGGGGGAGGATCAAGTTTATTAAAGCATGCTTTGGCAGCATGGTTGCCATATCCGCGGTTTTCTAGCGGGCAACAGATTTCTGCCCCGTGGTGGCCTGCGCTGGGATAGGGGGAAACAGCATGGATGGGGAAAGTGTGTGGGGAGAGTTCAGAGTTCATAACCTACACACACTTCCTTAAGTAGTGTCTCCTCACTTTCAAGTAATTGTTGCTCTGTGTCTCTGTTCGGTGGTGATGGGAAGCGGCATGATTAAATTATTTGTTGTAATGAACCAATGAAACGTGAAAATAGGTAGGATCTCTGATCCGACTGATCCGGGGATCTCAGCTAGGATCGAGGCCTGCCTCACAGACATCTCCGCCTGGATGACCGAGCACCACCTCGCCAAAACAGAACTCCTCATCATCCCGGACAAACCCTCCATCTCCCACGATCTCTCAATCACCCTGGGATCGGCGACAGTGACCCCTTCATCCTCTGCCAGGAACCTCGGGGGTTGACGAGCTCTCCCTCACAGCCCACATTGCTGCGGTCTCCCGGTCGTGTAGATTCACCCTCTACAACATCCGGAAGATCAGGAGATACCTGTCTGAGCATTCCACCCAGCTGCTAGTCCAAGCACTTGTCCTCTCAAAGCTGGACTACTGCAACTCGCTGCTCGCCGGTCTCCCAGCATGCACAACCCGCCCTCTCCAGAGGATTCAGAACGCAGCAGCCCGTCTGGTCTTCAATCTACCCAGACGCTCCCATGTTACCCCGCTCCTCATCTCCCTCCACTGGCTTCCCGTCACGGCCCGTATCAGATTCAAGACTCTGGTACTGACCTTCCGAGCGGTGAACGGGACTGCACCCGACTACATCAAGTCTCTCCTGCAGCCTTACACCCCCACCCGCCACCTATGGTCTTCTTCTGACAACCGTCTGGTGGTCCCACCGCTCAAGAGCGCCCGGTCCCAACACAAGCTCTTCTCCTGTCTGGCCCCCCAATGGTGGAATCAACTCCCCACCTCCATCAGGGACACTGACTGTCTCCCCACCTTCAAGAAAAGGCTCAAGACGCACTTGTTCCGGGAGTACAACGGCACTTAGGAATGCTTGGCTGGACCTGATGTTAGTTTCCTCCAGGATCACAATGATTCGTATTGAGAGACTTGTTGCTCTTGTTGGTTAGTTGTGACGGTTTTTAAATTCTTGTACTCGCTGTGAAATATTTTACTGTTGATTTGTTGTTTTGTCTTCTTTTCTACAGGTACACTCTTGCACTTTTTGAGTTTCATGTTGTTTAATTGTAACTTGTTTAACTGCATGCTCTTATGGTTCTTCCCTTTGGCACTTATTTGTTTTTTTCACAATGTATGCTTCATGTTTTGGCTGCTCGCAATGTTTGGGGCTATCCCGTTGTTATGATCAGTGACCTATGCTCTTTTGTAAAGCTCTCTCTTGGAAGTCGCTTTGGATAAAAGCGTCTGCTAAATGCATAAATGTAAATCTCAACAGTGTGTGAACATATGCAATCCTCTACAATGCGAGTAAAACACTTGCATATGCGACCAAATTTTACTCTAGGCGACTAAGAATTATCTGGGGGGGGGGGGGGGGTGTTAACACGTGTTAACATGATGGCCGGCTATGACAACACAGAAGTACAATTAGTTATTTTGCTGCTGCTCAACAATGAAAACGGAGATTGCCAAAGTAACTTGAAATTGCTAGATACAATTTTTTGCCACTATGGGAGGTAAAAAGTCTCTACACTGCCTCTGTCGCTTTCTCTCACAAAAAAGTTAACGTGCTTTTTACTGTAATCGTCATGCACACAAACACCCGCGCATTTGTCAGCTTTCATAGAGATGGATGCAAAATAGCTAAAATTCCAGTCTGAGCAGAAAACGCTTTTTTGTTATCAAGGAAAATTAAAGAGCCCTGTACCTTGTTCAGATTCTTCTTGTTCTGCTAATCAGTTCTGCGGACTGTGAAAGAGCCTTCATAAGAGAATCAAATCTGATGTTCACAGCAGTCTCACATCCTCACGCCTTTCAGACCTGATCCTTATTTCAACAGAAGACCCAGAGCTTCAGCAGTAGGCCTATGACCCATCATCAGCACTGGAGAGGTGGCTGAAGTCAGGTGGCAAAAGAAAGGCATTCGCTAATAAATGGTAGATTAAACCCATATGCTGCCTGAAGAAGTCTCTTATTGTACCCAATTCCTGTGAAAGTACCGAGTTAATTAAGTCAGTTGCCAAATACAAGTTCAAGACAAAATCAAAGTATTTATTACATATATGTAAGGTGCAGGTGTCTAATACACTCAAGCTGAGCATCTCAAAGGACTGGACAAAGAATACAGGAATGAAGGGCAGTTAAATAGTATCACAATATGAGAGGGGGTGACAATCAACAAAGCTTCGCAGGCACAGAAAGAAGACGCCGCATTCATGGTGCTAGATAACTTTTGTTTAGTCTTTAGGTAGTGCTCCTAGAAATGGCCTTGACGTTCCTTCTATTCCTATTCCTCCTTGACGTTCCTCATTCAATGTTGCCTAGCACTATACACTTTGGTAACATTGCGACCTCTGACCTACAATCTATTGTCACATCCTACAAAATGACTAACTTAGGGCTATGCAAGCATAAGAAAGCTTTAGCAAATTGCATAATGACAGTTTATCAATGATACAAGCAACATAATTCATAGATAGGCATATTTCTCTCCTGGACATGACCTAATATAGTAGGGTTTACATCAAACATTGTTTATAATATTCATAACATTCAAAACAGTATATAAAAGTAATTCAGTAATCATTACTTGTAATCTTTATTATTGTTAATTGATCAGTGGTTAATGACAGACCTCTTCATAAATTAGAATTCTGACAGATTGTCCCTGTACCCAATAACACCTACCACACACGATGCCTCAGGAAAGCTGGCAGGATCCTAAGAGACTGTTACCACCCATCCTTCAGTCTTTCTATCCCGTTGCCTTCTGGCAAGTGATACCGAAGCATTCGGTCTCACACACGCAGACTGGACAACAGTTTCTTTCCAAGGGCCATCAGGCTTCTGAATGGACATTGATGGACATTGATACACTTCTCACTAGTCACTTTACACACTGTCACTTTCAGCTACTGGTTGCACTATCAGCAATACTGCACTATTGTACTTCACTTGTCTTAGGTTAGTATAGGTTTATAAGGTTAGTATAGGTTATCATGTGTATTAGAGGTTTAGTATACTGTATTGAATATTGTATATTATTTGTATAATAGGAGGTTTACTATATTTTAGCTTATTATAGATGTAATCTATGTTCTGTGTACTTATATGTTATGTTATGCCAGGTTGCTTTGCGTTGTCTTGTCCCAGGAATTTCAGTGCCCAGTCTGACCCTGTGTTGTTCTCAGCATTTGACAATAAAAGACTTGAACTTGAGATAAAGTACGTTTTTTTCCCCCCAGTTGCATTGTTCATGCATTCCATGTCAAAAGTCTGGCGAGTAAAATACCAAATTTACCAGCCAATGGCGACTTGAGCTTCATGGTATGGAGCTGATATGTGTGTGCTTGCAGGTGGATGTGTGACCGGACGTGTGTTTTAACGTATGTTCTCTTGCACAACAGATTCCCTCGCCAGATTTGGACATTCATTCTGGAGGTCAAATCAGATGAGTTGAGGAGTGTGAAGTATCCTGCCTTGTACACAATCTGGTTGCCTCACTCCCCTGCGCTCCAGCGAGAAGGTAATACTTCAGCCAGTCATCTACCTCACCCAGGGAGTCACTACGCAGCAATCTGTCACCACAACAGAGCCGACAGAGAGACGTGCCACACTCCCTGAGTCTTTGGAAATTTGAATTACAATTCCTTTTCAAGGCCTCTCAAATGCCAGCCTTCCAGTCTTGCTGCATCCTGTCGCCATTTAGCTTGTCGTCGTGGCAACAAGAAGCCAAAACTGGTTTTGATTTCCAGATTGTGGGTTTTGAGGGGAGGGGGGGGGGGGATGAGGGGGGAGGGGGCTGCGTGTGAGGGGTGGAAAGGCGGTTGAGCTGGGTCCGTACGTGCAGGTGCTCCGCCACGCTCCCTATCCCAGATTTCCCATGGCCCTCTTCAGCCCTAAACCACACATAATTACCTCGATCGGCGGCGAGGAGGATGCAGCTTTGAGAGATCTGATTGCCGACGCTAACACTCGGTGGCGCACGGCCCGGCATGATACAACACGCCTTGTTTCAATTTACAAGCATCTAGTTTTTACTCAAGCTTCCCCCTTCCTCATCAGAAGCATGGCGCCAACGTTCATTTCCATTCAGGAGGAGAGAAGAGACAGGCTCAGTGATATCCAATTTACTGAGGAGGCAGAGAAACTGGTTTCACTGGCACTGTAATCACATGCTACATGGAGCATGGCCTTATGGAGCAGGGATGAAAAATATATAGTCTTACAAAAAAATAATATTATGGTGAAAGAATTATGTCCAAACCCAGTCATATTTCATCTTTGGCAATCAAGCCCATTAGTACAAAGCACATGCAAGTTGTAGAAATGCGAAAATAGAGAACCCAGACTGGTGTGCTAAAAGGGATCGAAGCATCTCGGGTCATATGACCTCTCTCTAAAGGGTGGAGGGCATAGGAGACTGGTCCACTCACACATGAGGGGGATCACAGGGAGAAAGAAAGAAAGAAAGAAAGAGGGTGGGGATGGTATTTATGGTCACTGAATTATTTTCTTGCCGTATAGCCCACCACCTTGTGTCAGAGCTCAACAGGCGTGTGGACTCCAACACATCTGCTTAGCACACCCAACAATCTTGATTACCATTCGTGTGTGTCGAAGCGTGTTGATTACTGATTTATATAATTACCTCACCCATAAATACCTCCCCCTCTCTCTCTCCAATATTAAAACATGAACACGGCTATGTTGATGTCTTGCATTTCATTATGTGAAAGCTAATGTGACCCTGACATGAATATGTGTCAACATCAACTATAGAATAGACACATCATATACATGAGTGGATAGACACCTGGCTGTAATAGTCTAGGGAGGGGCATCCAGGTGTTGCAGGGGGCAATATAATTATGATTCTGCAGGCACCAAGTAGAAGCTACACTGTTGGGGGGGGGGGGCATTTCCATGCTTTATTGGACAGTTTGAAGTGAAGTGTGACAGGAAAGGCAGGGAGAGAGAAAGAGGGGAAGACATGCAGCAAAAGGCCAAAGCTGGATATGAACCTAGGCCACCGCAGTAAGACCTCAGCCTACATAGTATACACAATTATCCAGTGAGCTACTGGAGCTAAATTTTTTGAAAACCTTTTAGGTCCCAGCTTGATATATGGCAAGCTAACATATTTTTATTTTAAAAGCTGGTCGGTTTACAAAATGTCCACCCATACATATAATCACACAGCCAGTATGACTTATGATCTTAATCTGCAGGTGCATTAGAGGAATCTTAGCATGAAACATATATTGATATGCTGTCCAGTTTAAGCACATACAAACACACACACACACAGCCTACCTAGTATTAGGAAAATGTTCATCACTGACTTCACAAGGTAAATCCACATGTACTGTAAGTACTTTAGATTGACCAGCAGATATAACAAACGGTATTCCTCATAGCAGGAATACTCTTTTAGAGATGGAGTGAGCAAAAGAGAGGGAGAGAGAGAGAAAGAGGAAGATACAAACTGCTCCCCAGGAACAGATGCCCTCGTCTCTCTGCTCCTACCTTCAGAGTGGTGGGAAAGGGTGAGTAGGCTGACACAGGAAGCCCCTATCCCAGAGCCGAACACTGTGATGCGGTTGGAATCACCCCCGAAGTAGCCAATGTTCTCACTGATCCAGCGCAGGGCCTGGATCTGGTCCAGAAGGCCATAGTTCCCCTTAGCGGCCTGGTCACCAGTACTAAGGAAACCTGCAAGAAACACACGTGTTGGAAAAAGAAGATGTGTTAAGTCTAGTGCATTTTATATCATACTGTAGATCTGCCCAAGCAATACTTGTGATAATCACTCAATTATTTCAAACTACTGTATTTAGCAAACCTTTGTCTGAAAGGTGACACAAATTTTCACTTTTGAAAATGCAGAATTGTGTAATGTCACATATACCATTTCTGAAATAGTTTGCAAAATGACAGATCAGCTGCCAGAAAAAAGACAACAAGCTCCATCTCTCTGTCCTTTAATTCCACTATCTCTCCTGCACTGCACCATTTTTCTCCCTCTTTCTCTCACTCTCTCTATCATTCCATCTTCCCATCTCTCAAAGTCATCAGCCCATAGAGCGGACTTATTTGAGTACAACGTCGGTCAAACGGAGAGTGTTTGTGTGTGTGTGTGGCCACATGTCATCTGGCAGTTATGGGAAATCAATGTTCCTGCCACCATAGACGACCACACATCATCAGGGATATTGATCAGCCACCATGAGAACTATACCTTTCCAGAAATACCATTGGGTATGGAAAGGAAGTCGGGGGAAGTTAAGTGAAATATTGATGTTCCAAAATTGTATTTTTTTCAATGAGGATCACTTCATGGACTCTCTACTCTCAATGCAATTTTCCTGTCTTTCCATAAATGTTCGGGATATATATATAACGGGAATCATAGGAAGACCATACAGTAGCACCAATACTGTATCTGTTTAATATATATAAATACGGTTCTTAGTATTTATAACCAAATAAATTCAGGCCTGAACCCGGGTTGTAGCTTGTTAAGTACTAACGCCCCCCCATGAAAATAATATTTTTAGACTGCTATACATGCCATATATTGTTGGAAAGCTACGATTCTTGTGCTTCTATATATAAACCATTTCAAGATCGAGTCGCAACAGCAATCAATGTCTTTGTCCGACCACCAACATGTAAACAAAGTGAAAGCAAACAGAGACTACTCACCTAACAAGGCTCAGAGTTGTCCAGTTATGCAAAACATCCCAACCAAAATGGTCTGGTTACATTCCCAAAGGTCCAAGCTATCTAACCAAGTCCAGTATTTCATCCAAAACAATGTATTACATCCATAAATAGCCATGATCTCTTGTTGCATCATTCTGACTTTGCCGACTGAAGAGACCAGTCACTCGCGCACAATCGGTCATACTTCGGGTTCGCTTCGGAATATTTGCGATATCTTGCTTTCAAAATGGCCACTTCACTCTGACCTTTCGATTGACACCTCATTTGACCCAACAGGAGCTTCCATGCCCTGTCCATAGCCGTCTAAAGCCAACCAGGTGGCTCCCAAAATCCGTGGATCCTGCCCTTTTGGAGTCTCCACAGGGCCCTTTAAAAAATGCCTGGATGTACTCTTAGAAAAACATGTGTCAAATATGAATATAATGTGGTATTATATTAGACTTTTGGCTTGGATTAGGTATGGCTTCATGCTGTGGTCCCATTGTGTCTTCCAGCTAATACCTCCCACCTATAGGCCTCTTCAGACATCTGTTAGCTAAACAAAATCTAGGCAGAAATAAAAACTTGGCTTCTATTACTCAAAGCCAGTAGTACATACAGGGGTCCTGACAACAGGGAAGGAACTTCAGAGTGTCACCTTTCAAAAGAGACCACAACCATACATGTACTCCAAATGGTTCAAGAACAGCTTTCAATTTACTTTGGGTATGCCTTGTTTATGCGTTTTTCTTGAATTTGACAGGAATGACAACTGTCTCGTACTCGGATTGGGTTTGGACTGAAATATGACGCCTGATCCACACTCTAGTGTATATGTATATACACCATTTACTGCTCATATAAAACTGATTGTCATGAATGGGACCAACCCTCCGGCCTCCAGCCTGCCATCACTCCGCCCCCACATCCTTCTATCCCCCTGCTAGCTGACACACAGCGGGTGGGCGGGGTAAAGGCCAGGGCCAATCACCGATAGGTCAGTGGTAGTGACAAAGGAAGTAGGCAGGTGACACATGGATCAACAGATGGTCTCCTTCACACATGTCCCAGAAGATAACAGAGAAGAGCAGGAATGAGGGAGAGGCAGAGGGAGGAAGAGAGAGAGAAAGGGACGGAGTGAGCATGAAGGGGGTGTGGAAAGTCAGTACTTGAGGGAGGAGAGGATGGAATGAGGGAGTACAGAGGATGACACAAACACAGAAAAAGAGAGACAGACAGGCAGAGAGTGACAGAGATGAGAAAGAGGGAGGATGGGATAGAGAGAAAAAAGGTTTAAGAGAGAAAGAGAAAAAACTAAAGAGAACACAGAAGACTGTCTTGTTTCTCTGGTATTCCCAGATATCCAGAGGGTAACAGCTATAAAAGGCTTTTCAGCAACACAAACACACACACGAGCACTGTCACATACATGTTTGTATAACCACATACACATACACACACACACACACACACACACACACACACACAGTTACTCCTCTAAGGGGCTTGGACGTGACTCTCCCAGAATAACACTGGTTAGTGGAACAATTCTTTCTATAGTAGAAACACACACAGCACCAGGCATAGTTAGGAAGAGTCTCTGCTTGTCTATGACTATTCATGCATGTGTGTATTTTCCTGTGCTGTTTGCATGTGTGTATGTCTTGAGTGTGTAAGTGTATGTTTCATGCTAAAACATAGTTCTAGTCTAGTCTAGCTCATAACATTTTGTATGACCTCATTTAATCGTACACAATCTGTATTTGACAGGGTCGCTGTA